>CM050432.1:14613470-15275970 GCA_027564155.1 Gymnocypris eckloni scoliostomus | reverse complement strand
TGTAAAATAAACAAACTAAATAAATACAAATACAATTATAAACGAGAATACGTGTCTGACAGATCTCAACAAAACAAACAAATAAACAAAAACAACAACGTCTGTCTGTATCCCGTTGGCACGACCTAGAAGAGCGCGCGCACATCTGACCACGTGATACGATTCTTGGAAAGTTCCTGGAAATTAGTCTTTGTCTGTACCAGTCTTTTTAAATGAGGTCTAAGTAGTTAACGACGAGCACACACATACACACACAGTCAGAGAGAAAAAATCGTTGGAATATCACTAAACTGCTGGAGAGAGTAAATTATATGTGTCCTGCTCGCTTGGCGCGCGTTTAACGTCGTCTGGACGCGCGGTGCGCTTAGACAGCGCAGACATACAGTGTCGCTCCCGAAGAATCAATGCAAAAACACGGAAAAACGCGCCCCGATCTGTCTGACTGTCCATCCATGCTGGTCTCGTTTGACAGTGAGCCGATCGGTCCTATCAATAATAAATGATGGATTTAAACCATTGAATAGTCTGTAACGTGAAACGCGTTGGACTTGATTGCTCACTGCTTTCACTTGCCGTCTAAGGTAAGTGCTGTCTGCTTTCTCCGACTGTCACCTATCAGGCTCAAGTTTATGTTTAAAATGTCATTCTGCTTTATATCCTCTGATTCGTTGCGTCTCCGATAGTAGATACATCAAATGATTCGTCTGTCTATAGATTAGAGGTCTGTCATCTATCGGTAGTCTGAAAATACAGACGTCTGTCTATCGGATTTGTCACACTATCATTACCAGGAGCTGTCAATGCAGTTTCTAGTGGTTCTGCGTATTTTGCCGTCTCTCAAAGGCAGCCTTTGTTTTTGTTCCTCGTGCACGTGCGCAATGAGCCATTCACACAGAACACGGACGTGTATAATGTTAATGACTCTTATGAGGATTGTCATTTCGCTGTTATCCATTTAAAAACAACAACAGAAAAAAATACAGTAGCTGACCTTTGGTTATTCAATGGAGTACACGAAATTGGCCACTTTCATTTAATGTTATTACTTTATGATATTTCAAATAAGTTAGAAATGAGACACAGTTCTAAATGACTATCAAATGTACACCACCCTGTGACAGGATTTTACTGTAAAAATATCAAGGATTTACAGGACAAAAACTTTTTAATAATTAGACGAAAAACATGAATGATTCCATATGTGCATTTCATGTATGGCATTCATAATAATTTCCGATCATAATGAATGTTTAACGACAGAACTGGTATCATTAGTGTGTGTTGTGATAGCTCTAAGAATACCACAAATCTCATTTACGTGTTAAAAAAACTATAAATACCATGTCTGAATTACGGGACAGTTTTCCATTCTCTGGTCAACAAAACAAACAAATATTGAACAAAACAGTGTTGCTACGCTTACAGAAATATCTGTGTGTGTGTGTGTGTGTGTGTGACGTGATACGATTCTTTCCTGGTTCGTGCATTTGAAATTAGTCTTTTTAACAGTTTCTTTTAAGTAGGAACTTATTGAATTAAATGATTAAAATGAAACAGAGAGACATAATTATTTTGAATCGTATATTACATTACCATAAAACTGCATGTCCGTTTTCCATTATAGTCTTACATCGCTTGGCGCGCGTTTAACGCGTCTGGACGCGCGGTGCTTGACTTGCAGACAGCGCGAGACATCAACACATGTCGCACCAGGCAAAAGATATCATATCAGCATAAAAAATTACACGCGTGAGCACCGGGGATGCTGGTCGTTTGACAAATCATGTTGTTATATTTTCAATGATCGGCGCAGCCAAACTAAATCCACGGACGCTGTGAAAGACCTCTCTTGTTTGAAACGCGCTGGACTTGATTGCTCGACTTTGAAGGGACATTATAGACAAAATTGGATGCAGAACGCCGTTCTCCAATGACCTGCCGACTCATCACCTTTCAGGCTCGAGAATGAAAGTTTATGTTTAAATACATTCTGCTTTATTTCCTCTGATTCCGTTGCGTCTCCGATAGTAGCTAACGTTTACTGCTCGTTTGCAATTTCTTCATCTATCTTTAGGAAAAATACAACGTTATCTGTTGCAAAAATCATTATCATAATGCGTTAAATTTGATGTTAAAGGTGACAACAGTTGATTTGAAAAATATTAACATTTTATATACAATTTCAATTTTATGTTTGCACGTGCGCAATGAGCCATTCACAGAACGCAGGTAATCTTAATGTTGACTCTTATGAGGATTGTAGATATGTTATCATTTATGAACAGTCAAATAGTTGAACATGTTGTTTCAGGACTGCTGTAAATGCCACTTTCATTTATTCATTTGTATTACTTTATGAGTATTTCAAATAAGTTTGAAATGAGCTAGAAGATAATAATGAAAATATCAGAGAAGTGAATGTCAACAAAAAAAGTGACAGATTTTTATGACTGTAAAATTTTCCCCAAGGATTTACAGACAGTCTATTTTATCTGGTAAGACATTAATTAATCCAAATAATTAGATATTATGTATGAATTTCATAAAATCATTTCGAACCTCAACTAAAAGAATGTTTAACGACAGAACTGTATATCATTACAAATTCAAACGTTTTGATAGCTCTAACGTTTTTATATAGGTTTTCATATACGTTTAAAAATATAAATACCATGTCTGAATACGGGACATTTGTCCATTCTGCTGGTGTCTTCCTATTGAACAAAACATGGTATATCTAGGGTAGTAAGTATGATGTGATGTGTGTGTGTGTGTGTGTGTGTGTGTGTGTGTGTGTGTGTGAATGGATTGTCTGTGCGAAATAAAGCAATATAAAAATTTCTATAGCATTTTTTGCCCATATTGATTTTTGTCATTTGTCCAACAACCCTTTCTTATAGAAATATGTAGGCTTTTACTGTTTACATTTATTATCATGTCTATGAAGCTTTTGTTATATGTTTTGTTTGCTCATTACTCATGTTATATTTTTGTACTGTAGTCATAGATGATCATTTGATGTCATGGTTGCCCAAGGAACTGCTGAGAAGAGAACTGGCAAGTACCTTGCGATATGATATACTGTATGTCCCAATACATGTCATCATGATAACGTAATACCTACTGAAAATTACATAAAAAATAGCCCCTTTTAAAGTCAATTTGAAACCAAAAATGTATAAAACATATACACTACCATTTGAAAGTTTGGGGTTAGATTTGTTTAATACTTTAATTCAGCAAGGACACATTCAATTGAACTAAAGTGTCAGTGAAGATATTAATAATGTTAGAAAGGATTTCCGTTACAGGTAAATTCTGTTCTTTTGAACTTTGAAGAATCCTGAAAAAAATGTAGCACAGTTTCATCAAACATATTAAGCAGCACAGTGATTTCTGAAGGATTATGTGACACTGAAAACTGGAGAAATTGCTGCTGAAAATTCCCCTCATCACAGGAATAAATGACTTTTTGACTTATTATCAAATAGAAAATAGTTTGAAATTTCACGACTTTTTTGATCAAAATCAGTGCTTCCTGAGCATAAGAGACTTTCAAAAATATTGGAAAAACATACTAACCCCTAACATACAACATTTTGAATGCCAGTGTATATATACAAAAACTTTTAATTTAAAAGCTCAAACTTGCTAAAAGGAGTCCTCGCCATTCCCCAACATTTAAGGGTGCGTACTTTGCAAATAAAATATACCACGACTTAGTATTTTATTGCACATTCTGAACCAAGAGGTAATATGGTTATTTTGATTCTATACTGAATCATAAGTATTGAAAAAAAGAAAAAGAAAGACGTACTAGATGAGGTCAGAAGCTTCTTATACTCTCCTCACTGCTATTTGTGGAGAGATTATAACAAAAATTGGATTACGTTCCTCACTAATCTGACCTCCTTTCTATTTTGGTTTAATGAAACATACATAATTGTATCCCTTCAAGAATGGGTCGCTCATTGTATTCTATTCACCATTGTGCTTGGGTGCTAAATTCCTGCATTTTCTATCTATGCTTAGTCTTTCAGTCAAGGATAGTCGAATAGTATTACCTTAAATGCATTGTGCTAAAAATTATTACAGATTGGCGGCTTGATTTTGCCATTATTTGCCATTAATAAGAAGTTTCTTATTTAATGTGACCAATCTAATAAACCAATCTAACATAAATTCTTAAATCGTTGGGAAGCTGATCTCAGATCAGCATAAAAGGTAATTATGCCAACATCTCTAAGATCCAGTATACTATTGTCAATATTATTCACTGTCTTCCTTGAGGACATGGTATATCTAGGTTAGTAAGTATGATATGATCTCTTTGCCACAACAAAATTCCACTAATATCATTTTACAATATTGTCCTGCATCAGGGGTGAATGGATTGTCTCCCAAAAAGTGAGAAATAAAAGCAAGCATATATTGAATTCCTGTTCTCTGTGTGTGTTTTTATTTTTTGGTATAATGTCTGATAGAGGACTTGGTAAATATGATTTCATTTTAGTGGAAAAAACATTTTATTTTAAACTCTTATTTCTACCCCTAAATTAGCCAATCATGTAAAGAATAGATAATAACACCCATCATCAAGGTCACACTCCCACATCCTGGCAACTTCTCAAACCTTTAGTAAACCCACTTCCTAAATGGAGTTCTGGTTCCTAATATTCTGAAAATATACAGATAATCCAAGTTTATTTGGTGGTTGTATGGAAATAGTTTGTTTGGTTGTTTGGAAGATTCCCTTTTTAATCCAACAGTGTTTGCAAGAATTTTGCATGGTTTCATGTATGCTAGCACTTCATAATATTGAATTTCCAAGGTTTTTTTTTTTAAGTGTTTTGTCTTTGCCACCTGATTTGGAAAGTTTCACTCCCAAATTGCCTAGTTCATTTTCCATTTCTACAGCTTTCCTTGTCCCCTCCATGTTTTTTGTTTTCTTAGCTTGCACCAAAGCATGGAAATTCTAAGCAAAAATTTGAGTCACTCCATATTTTCCAGGGATTTTTAGAGTGAACTGTGTGTACAAAGGCTGTATATTTGCAGACGTTTCCTCGAGAGGCAACCGATCAGTGCAAGAAAGTGACGATTTCTCTGTTAAATATTGACACCGTTCCCAAGAAAGTGCTGCTAAAAGCAGAAGTTCTCCTTGTCACAGCACAAAAGAGTTGTTTAGTCAAAGATAACGTGGAGATAGCACTGTTTTCCAGGTAATCTAAACTTCATTGGATTTTACATGGAAATCGGATGTAATTGACCCCACGAGTGCACCGTCACAGTTTCTGCAGTCACAAACACATTTAAGTGCTGGCTTCAGCATTTTAGAAGAACAGTGTCATCTTATCCAAATTACTACTAAAATTCACTTAATGTTTAAAGTTACACCAACAAAACTTAACATCCTATATACATACATACATATACATTTGTACATTATATATGTGTGTGTGTGTGTGTGTGTGTGTACTTTAATGACTCCTTGCAGGACTTCGTTTTTAAATGCAACCTAAATTATGGTATAATTGATCAATATATTATAATGTGTAACCTAGAATACATAATTCATAAAAAGTAATTTTATCTCTAATATTTTGACATTATTTGACAAACTTTATCTATGATATTTTAACCTTATTATTACCATGGGAAGTTTCATAAATTACAGTATAATTTTTATGTTTGTGATAATGAATAAGACCAATGATTATGATAAATTTAAGGTATTTTCATATTTATATTTTATTATTCTATTTTTAATATATATACTACTTCTGAAGACACCACATGAAATTAAAGTTGGATGCAGTTTCACAGGAAAGCGTCCAAGTAATATGGAATATAATATCGTTTTTAAGAGAAACAGTATGTTATTTTGGTGGGTGATCATATCCCATGATCAATGGCATCAATGACAATGATAGTTTGCATATTTTATCATTTATATTTTATTAATATCCATAATTAGTAATTTTTCTTTAGACAAAACGTTAATTTAAAGGTAGTTGGATGGGATTTCAAAATAAATCTTCCAAGTGACAGGCAATAAGTAATTAAATGTAGAAAGATGCACAAATATTTTGACCTGAAACGTATCAATGGTTGAGGGCAAGAGGGCCTGAACTAACCCAGTGAGGAATATTCTGGAGCTCACATCTCTTTACATGACCGGACCTGACACTGGCTTGGTGAATGTCTTAACAGCTCATGCGGTCAAGTAAACAGGATTTAAAAGGTCAGTTCAGGGGCGAGGGCTAATGAACTCTCACCTCATATCACATGCACAAAACAATTACATCAGCTCAAATTTGTCTTCATGTTGTATTGTACATCTGATAAAAACACAGCCTTTAGCATGCAAAGCACACTTCGCTAAAGCGCATGTGACACCTTTTGTTTCATTATGCTATTATCAAGATCAGATGATGATGATATCAAACTGTTCATTCAAATTCGAGGCAGGTGCCGTGCCATGTTCAGAAACAACATGGAACATCATTCAGAGCAATAGGTGATAATATGAAATAGATTATTAAAATCAGAAACATAAAACATTTGATTAAATGGATAAGATTAATAACTAAAAACTGAAAACGTTTGAAACATGCCTGTGTAGTTTTACACAAATATCCATGTCTTTATTCGGCCCGGTAGATGCTTCCAATTAGTTTTAAAATCCTTAAGCCTCAAAAATAATGAATTCTCTGAAGGGAAAATCCCTTCTTACAGATTTTAAAAGGCTTAGTGTAAAGCATGTTTGTTGATAAAGCAGGCCTTATGTATGGTTGTAAAAAGAGCCATATACTTGTAATGAAGTGAACATATAGGGCATTATTTGTGTGAGGACACAGGGTTCAGCGCTACACAAGGCAATGATGGTATGGACCCTCGGGATTATACAAATAATAGGATTTACATAGCTACATCCAACTTCTTGCAGCTCATAAATGCCATGATATGTAAATAATCTGCTCTTCCTGGAACAACTGTTGCTCTACAAAATCATAACCAGTGTTTGAAAGACTAAAGCCACTTTAAGGGCAAAAGAAAGCTTAGCGTTTCAAACAAGTGGTTTAACCGAACGTCACGAGGACAAGAAAATATATACAGAACTTCCCTTATCAGGGGACAATGTCAGCAATAGGCAGCTTTATATACAATGTTTTTGTAAGAGTCATCACAGGAAAAACTAGAAAGACAAGAGCATCACTCAATAATATAATTTGCTCTACATCACGTGAAAAGAAGAGAGAGAAAGAGAGACAGAAAAAAAGGATTTTAATTATAATCCTTCACAAACATTTACTGTGGTAACGTTAAGCAAAATATTGCTCTAGTTTTGTTACCACAATAAACTATATAGGCTATGTCTTTGAAAGTAAAGACATGACATATTCTAAAGATTTGTTGCATTAATAATACAGAACGCTTGTTTATATTTGAATGTAATACCTAGAAAATCCAGCTTTGTATTCTGGATGGGTCTCTGCGTCTGAAAAAAAGAGATACACAGCTGTATTATGTTAGGTTATAATACAATTTCTCATGGTATTTTTTAATTGGGATCATTATTTCTGCACAATGATTAGCCTAAATTACCCAATTTATTTATACACATTATACAAATGCGGGAACAACAATGATGCCATTAGTTCCTCCTGCTCCACGTTTCCAGCCGGTAGACATAAATGCGACACTCCGCGGAAAAGTCATGCGTAACACACAATGTATTACACAAAACAGCGCAAACTTGTGATATTTATGCGATATATTGACAAACACCCCTTTATGCATTTACCAACAATTATTGATAGGGTAACGAAGAATTCGCCGACGTTTCCCGGCTGCTGTAGTAACTCTTCATAGTTCAGTCAGTTGTGGTTTAGAATCAGGGTTTTTTCCGTGGACTGCTTTTTACTGGGTCACCGGGTTCAAATATGGACCCCAAACACAAAAAACTGCTCCGATCTCAGCGGCTTTTTCTGGTCGAGGAGCTTTTAGTGGACGACATGATCATACAGTATTTATACCAGGAGGAGATCTTGACGGAGAGTCATTTAGAGGAGATTCGGTCTGAGTCGTCTAATAGGGAGAAAACGCTAAAGCTGCTGTATATTCTGCCCACGCGGGGACCGCGCGCCTTCCATCACTTTATTCATTCATTAGAAAAAGATTTCCCCTGGATCAAAGACAAATTACTGCGACTGTGCGCTGAAGACAATGAGTCTCCTCCTGCGTCCTTTACAGGTGAGTCCTGCGTGGGCGGAAGTTGCTTGGCCGTCGTTTGAGCCACATCTGACAGAACATCCCTTTGCGCTATCTTTAATGGGGGCTATCTTTAATGGGGTGATTCATAAATATATGAACAAAAGGAAAGTATGGACAAATGCCATAAATGCCCTCATTTGGATAGCTAAGTGTATGTTCCCAAAAAATGTAATTAAATGAAAATTAAAACATGCATGAAAGATTTGTGTGAGGTTTAGGGAATAGAAAACATATTTATCTCACTAACTAACTAACTAACTAACTAACTAACTAACTAACTAACAACTAACTAACTAACTAACTAAACTCAATCCTCACAATGACATGTTTTAATTTTCATTTAATTACATTTTTTGGGAACATACATAGCTATCAAATGAGGCATTTATGGCATTTGTCCATACTTTCCTTTTGTTCATATTATTTATGAATCACTCATAAATAATATGAACAAAAGGAAAGTATGGACAAATGCCATAAATGCCCTCATTTGGATAGCTAAGTGTATGTTCCCAAAAAATGTAATTAAATGAAAATTAAAACATGCATGAAAGATTTGTGTGAGGTTTAGGGAATAGAAAACATATTTATCTCACTAACTAACTAACTAACTAACTAACTAACTAACTAAACTCAATCCTCACAATGACTAGACACACACAAACAGTCAAACTGGTTTCCATTTTTTGGGGGACATTCCATAGGCATAATTGTTTTTGTATTGAGTGAACTGTAATTTCCCTCACACAAAACTTTTGGCATTTGTAGATTTTCAGAAAAGAATAGCCTATTATGTATAATTTATAAGCTCATTTTAAATTTGACTGGTATTACTATACTTGTGGGGACATTTGGTCCTCATAACATAGAAAATACCAACACACACACACACACACACACACACACACACACACACACACACACACACACACACACAGAGACACACACAAGACACACCCAGTGAGAATACACACACAGACACACAAACATGTGTGAACATGAGTGTTACACTGGCTTGGTGAATGTCATTTTCAGCTCATGCGGTTAAATGTGCAAGGCAGTGTCAGTACATTATTTTATTATCGTAGTCAGAAAAACATTCATTTGTAGTGCAAATTACAAGTGCACTTGACTATCTTCTAGTTATGTATCTACACTCTAGCTCTTAATTAAATCTCACATAATCACAGAAAATTGTTTACATTACTTATGTCTTGAAATTTAAGGTGGATATGTAAACCTATGCTGTTTGAACAAATGTCTCCAGACACTGAGGCAGGCATGTCTCAAATGTTTAAAGATAATAAATATATAATATAAAAATACAATTTCACAATTTTATTTGTATAAAATAGAATAGATATTAATATTGTTATAGTCATATTTTATAGCTTTTAATAAAAATACTATATATAAATAATAATATATGAATAAAATAAAAATATGAAATATTATTCTAAGCCATTTCAAGGCACCAGTTGCACTAAAAAAAGCATTTTATTGTCCGATGTTTCTGTTCCCTCGTATTTCATATATATATCCCCAATTTCACCTGATTTCACTCTCTGTCTCATAATGAGGCTATTCATTTTTTAATTGAGATGAGGTTATGAAAGCTATTACAGAGGTCAAGCTATTACATCTCCCGTTTCTGACCGGAGTGTTAAATAACAAGTGCTTTAATTGCCCTTGCTCTAATCCCTAACACTAAACCGTCTGTTACTAATTCTAGCAGAAAACCTACAGCAAATGCACTTAAAGCATTGCAGATTTCCATCTGATTTGAAAACGAATGTTTTTGCGTATTTCAAATCTGTGAGATGCCTTATTTACATCCACACCAGTCTGGTTTCTGTCATTTTTAAAAACAAAGACATTCTCTGCGTGCACCTCATATATTTCACCTGCTATTTTGCTAAAAGATGGCTTATTTTCTGCTTTCTGTTGTCTTCCCGTGTGAGAACAGACCACCCATTAAAAACCACTCCGCATCCCCGTTTTTAGTCAGTTAACCGAACCCCAGAACACCTTTGAAAAAACCCAACCCAACCCCTTCCCTCCTAGAAAAACAAGACGTAAAAGAAAAACAGAAGGAGAGCGAGGTATAAAATAAAAAGAGTCTCTCAAGGCCAGGCCTGCTTGGTGCGCTGCCCTGGTTTTCCATGAAAGCTGCATTAATTCCTGGCACTAGCGCTGCAGCCCAGCACTCTCGCCGAGCATCCTCCTTTCTAGGAAAAATATAATCAAAGCCGTTTGTTGGCTGCGCTCCCTCTCCCTCCTGTCTCCAGTTACTGAGCTGAAGATTTTATTGACTTACTGTGGTTCAGATGGCAATAAATTGGGGGATGGGGTGGGGTTCGAGAGAAAGCATAAAAGAAACGAAGGGAAAAAAACAAGCGTGCTTGCAGATTTCTTGGAAGTCGAGGACGAGCGCTACTCTGAGCAAGCATTCTTCACACTTAAGTACTCGCTTTAATTTTAAGCTCTTCTTAGCTTAATAGGTTTGAGTCATCAAGGGCCATTCAGGGAGACAAACAGTTGTGGTGCTTTGTTCTTCCTTTCCCACTTTTATTGTCATCCACTGCTCATGTTATTAATATTCATGTCACTATGAATTTGGATCTTGACACCAATGATGTCATTCTGTTGGCATGGGAACGTGTTTTTCATTCAACTCGCTTTCGTTCTCCATCATTGTGAGAGACTCTGAATCTGCACAGACACATTAATAAATGAGATGCATGTGGCTGAATTTAACAAAGCACGATCCTTATGATCGTATTACCTACTTTTAAACCTAGAACAGTCAGGTGGGGACACAACATCCTCGTGTTAAAGTCCATTTGCACACCTGAGAGTCATGCGTATTTGCATGTGTTTATGAGATGCTCGCTTTAAGGAACATTATGCAAATGGGTCCTTAAACCTTCACTTACGGGTTCTGGGAATTATCGTACCTGATGCTGTAAGCTTTTGAATTTTAAGTTGTTTACAAGGCTAAATGTTCTGTGGCAGGCCTCTAGACAAGTTTATCACAACTGGCTTCCATTATAGCAGAAGTTAGCGTGCAAAACCCTTGGTGACGGCTTGTTCGTGCAGTTGTGAGTCATTTTGGGAGCTTTCTTTTCCAAAGTGGCTTGTATGAGACTTTGATCAGACTTTGGGGTCTAATTCTCACTATTAACTAGTTGCTTATTAGCAGGCTTATTCATATATTGGCTGTTTATTATTACTTATAAAGCACATTCTGCAAGACCATATGCTACACTAGTTTTTCAAGCTTAGTTGCTTTTTCATTGTTTTCATTTGGCATTGTTTTTGCATTCCCTATCAGAACAGAACGTCTAGGAAGTTGACAAACACTGCTCTACATGATCAGTAACATGTGTCCGCCAGACTGGTGCTACCAGTCATCACATCACGATGACTGTTGTATCTGTTATTTGCACAGCTGCACTTGCGTGTGTCTTATATCTTCAGGTCACTCCCTTATACGTTATAATACCCAGCAGCTGCCGATTCATATCAAGAGCTTTTGCACCGTTCTGTATGTGTTTACTTTTACAGTGCGTGCCAGTGTCGCCCACAAAGACTATAAAAAACTTGAGAACTAAAGTAGATATCCAGCACATAATATTATCTGACGGCATATGGCATACATATGCTAAAACATGTACATTACATTGAACATACAGGAGTTTTTGTGTGCTATGTGGCTGCTGGACAATATAGTGCAACCAGAAGGAAAAATATGTCATTTCAAACCTGTAAGGTGTGGACATTATTTAAAAAAATTTCTGAAGAATTTAAAGTTTAGTTCACATTTTTTGTTTTTAAAAATGTGTCATTAATTACTCACCACCTACATGTCATTCCAGGACATTTGTTCATCTTCTGAATACAATTAAGATATTTTTTCTTTCTGACCCGGCATAGACAGCAAGGCAATGGACACGCTCAAGGCCCAGAAAGGTAGTAAGAATATCGATTAAATAGTCCATGTGACATCAGTGTTTCAACTATTACATTATGCAGCTACGAGAATAATTTTAATGACAGAATGTTCATTTTTGGGTGAACTGTCCGGAGTTCATAGTGAGTAGGAGATGTCAAGCTCCAAAAAAGACAAAACAAAGTTATATATATTTTTAGAACTCCTGATCGGTTCCAACAATATACACTAACACCTTTCTAAACTTTAAGGTCTTTTAGTATTTTTATGTGTTTGAAAGAAGTCTTTTATGCTCAGCAATGCTACATGTATTCGATTACAAATACAGTAAAAACTAAAATATTGTGAAATATTATAACAGTGTAAAATAGCAGTTTTCTCTTATTCTTGTGATGGCACAAATTAAATAGAAATGTATTATTACATAAATACCACTTGTGATTAATTTAAAGTATCTTTGCTGAATAAAAGTATTAATTTCTAATTTTTATGCATATAAAGCTACACCATTTTCACCAGCATCCTTCTAGGGTGTAGTAACAGTGAAGCCATCATAACATGCGGGATCGATCTCTAAGATCTTGGCTTTTCGAAGCCATTTTTGATATAGTTAAGTGAGCTAACTGAAAGGATCAGGGCAGCTACATAGCAAAAAAATAGATTCAACGAGTGGGTCATTCTTTTAGGAAAACATGCTTAACCGAACGCTTGACGCATATAAAATGTATACGCAAGGTAATTTCTAATAGCAAGCAAGATTGTTCCTAGTAACACTCACATTAGTGTCAGCTAAGCCGGACTCTTCTCCTCGTCCGACTTGTCGCCTCTCTGCCTCGCCCACGGACGAACGCAGGAAGGCACTTTTCATAATTTGCTTTTGAAACAAGCCAGCACAGTGCTGTTCACTTGTTTTTGTTGGAACATCACATTGACTCTCCTCCTCCCATCTCTAGTACAGTCTGATTTCCAGGAACGTTGGCTTGAGGAGAGTCTTCCTGTCAGAATGTGGAAGCGGGCTGCAGCGCTCGGCCGTTCCAGCTGGACTGACTCTTTGATGTGCTGCGTCTGTTAGGAATGTTTTGTATTGACGAACAGAGACGACATGATTAGGAGGTTTATCGAGATCAGATGTTGAGCGTCCACAGCCAGTTTAGCCACACAAGAAAGCTAAGGCTTACACATGGGGTCTATTAAGAACAATTAATAGGTCTTAGATTTATGCTCCATAGAACATTTTGAACCATAACACGAAATCACCCGTCTCAAGTTGCTTGTCTGGGCAAATCTTTATAGTTTGACAACAGAGAGGTTTTGTGTCTTCATGCATTGCTGCCATTCTGATTTATATGGAGCTGGATTAATGACTTCAACTGATTGTGTCAGTCATCTGGAAAATAACAAACCACAGTAAGGGCTTTTGTGCTGGCCTAGTCAGTTCAGATTTGTACTTTCCCTGCTCATATACTGAGAAATACGATACAAAACACAACACAATGTGGTTTTTTTCCAGAATGTCGTTTTTTTCTTATTTTTTTACTTACTTAAAAGGGCCTAAGTTAGAAATGGCAAACATATGATTTTACCCAAATAAATATATTCTTTGTGGAAGGGATACTGGGCTGTGATTCCCAAAAGCATCATAAGCCTAAGTTGATCGTAGATGTATTGGTGGCAGTGGGTCTACGATGTACTTAGACTTACGATGCTTTTGGGAAAAGCAACCCTGATTTCTGGGCCAGAGCCAACCAAAAACATAATCAATTATTATTTTTACATTTAAATCACAATTATTGTAATATTTTTTTATATGTAAAATAATAATAAGGATGTAAAATAGAATACATTCTTCTATATAAATAAAATAAATTATATATAAAATAGAATTTATATGTGTGTCTGTGTTGTGTGTGTATGTGTATTTATCTACATATACACACACACACACATTTAATTTGATATATAATCTTTACTTGCATGTACTAATGTAATATTTTTGTTTTATATACATAAGTATATAAATGTAAATTATATTATGTACATTGATTTGTTTTTTAATAAAACAATTATTTCTATTATTAACTGTTTTAATTACAATTTTAAAAAAGAAAAAAAATGTATCATGTTTTTAATTCACATTAACAGCTCTGGTCTGATAGTCCTTGTGTCAGTGTGTATTTCCATAAAGGATGTATTTTCATGTGTAAACTTATTAATTCTATTCTTTTTTCTGTAGATGTACAAACATAAGCCACATATTTTTGACCGGACATTTCCTTTGGAAAGAGGTGTAATCTTACCTTTCAGTGTGCAGAACATCCAGTAATCCAACTGGAATTCCTTCCTTAGGCAGCAGAATTGCAGTCATAATGAATGAGATTAAACATTTCAAGTCTGATGAAAATGGGAATGTACTCTAATCAAATTTAAATGTGTGAAATGTACAACCTCAGAGGAAGCTAATCACATCAAACCACCAAAGTCAGGCCGTTTGAATTAAAAATATATATTTTAATGATCAAAAATTGTGCTTATATTTAATTTGAGGCTAATTTGAAATAATTTGTGGCTTGTTAGCATGATCATGTTTTTTCTGGGTCATAATGATCAATCTTCACATGATCGGTCTTCACAAGCACCTGTATTGGGCCTAAATGTCCTCAATGAACCCTCCGTTACTCTCTCCATCTCTCTTCAAGAGGAAACAGGAACATTAATGTCACATTGTGATGGTATCCTGCAGGTTAATGTGAGGTTAGATGTGAAATTCTCTGGTTTATATTGTGGTGATTTATACGCCTGTGACTTTCCCTCTTTTTAACTTCAGATAAACAAGCCCAGTCCTGCGACGTCACGCTTGTTGAAAAGCAGGGTTTATTGTGAGATTTCGTGGAATTTTCCAGAGATACGACACAGCTTGCTGTTCCCTTGAGGCTGTGTGTGTGTGTGTGTGTGTGTGGGCGGCTCACTATCACCCGGCCCAAAATTAACGAATTCACTTTTCCTAGAGAGACAGAGTGACCTGTTTTAGGAAATTCAAACTCACACACACATGCACGCTGGCTTAGGTCTGTATTTTTATTGCCTTTAAAAAAAAACATATTCCTAGTCCTTCAAATTTACTGCATCCTCTCACAGGGATGTTTAATTAATTATGTAAACATTTTCTGCTGTTATGAACGAACTCACGGAAACTTCTTATTGTACATCAGAGCTACACGTGTCTCCTTGCGGCCTCTTAAGACTAAGGTACTGTAACGGTCCCCTCAGATCAAGGCTTCTGCATACTTTACGTTCTTAAAGTGGACAATCTGTTCCCTCCAGAAATCTGGAGTTAAGTGTACACATGGCAATTGAAGCAGGAATGCTCCATCCTATAAAAAAGAAACAATTCTCAGAAAAGTTAAGTATTTCGCTGAAACTCAGGCAATGTTCTTTGCAGAGCACCCTCTCTCTCTCTCTCTTTGTTCTTTCTTTCTACACTATATTTTTATCCATTTAACATTGATCTAATGTATTCATTTTGATGAAAAAATTCAAGTAAAATCCCATTAAACTTTACCAATTTTTTCTTCTTTGTTTTCATCAACTTTAATCGTGATCGCTATAGTTTGTCGTAACATAACTGCACTTTTTAAACCATTTTTAACTATTTTACTCATCAGGCTGACTCTAAAAATGTCACTGAAAGGCTACTTTTTTCTCAGCAATGTTTGTCATCAAACTAAAATAATCAGGGGGGATAAATATGCCTGCGAATATATTGAGTACGATGGCAAAACTGTATCCAAAAACAAACACAGAATGTGACCACAGAAGTTTGATGAGTCACAAACAATCCATCTAATGTGTCCCTTTACTGAATGAACTGAAAGAGTCCATCATAAATCAGACTCGCTTATTGAACAGCAAGATGAAATCTGTAAAATTTGTAATTACCTTGTCAGAATTAAGATTTTTTTTATTAGTTAATTCAAAACCATTACTACTAATTGTTCAAATGACAATGTGTACTTAATGATTTGTAAGATTTTTTTATTTTATTTTTATATTTAAGAATATATTATTCATATTTTATATTTTTATGCAATAACATTAATGTAATAATATTGTTACGATATTAACATTCAAAAACGTTTATTTTAATACATAAAATTATAAAAATCACTGGCCATTTTTTTACCACTATTATGGATTGATTTTTACTTTCCCTGACACCCTATTTCTATGCTCACGCCCAATGTCTTTTCTGCACTTTGTCTTTATTCTCTTTGTCGCTGACTGTCTTTTTTCTGCCTTCACCACCGTGTGCCATTAATCAGATAAAGTATTGCCACAGACATGTTATGGCTCTGTTGGATCTTTACCAGCTCACCCCTGTTTACTAAACCAGCACTTGCTGTGTGAAATCCTCTTTGTGGTGTTTATTTCTGATGGTTGGGCCACATCAACACACTAATCTTTGTCTCAGGGTCTAGAAGCTTTAAAGCTGTGAATAACTACTGCAAAGTGTCCAAATCCATGGTGGAGAATTACTGCATTTGGTTATTTGAGCTCTTATAACAGCGAAGAGGAACTGAATTGAATCTTTCCTGCTCCCTTAAAGCAATTTCTGCACCTGTTAGTGTCACCAAGTGTGATTGCAAATATAATGACTGTTTTTAAATGTGTTTGGGAACAATCTGAATCCTCTATAGAAGATTATAGGAAAGAATGTATGAAATGTCCGTGGCAAGAGTGTTAGATTCTGCTCAGAAGTTATTAGAATGTCCTGCCTTAGAGATAGAGTTGTTATTCTCATGGCCTGGTGTGGCCACTCCTGTCTCTTGACGACAGAAATCAATGAACGTCTTGATTTTGTGAAGAATTTGGGAACACTCAAAACAAACTCTCAAACCGACCTTTGCTCCATTCATCCCCACTGCTCAAATAAAACACATCTCTATTCTCTTGGGACGAAAACAATGACGTGTATTTATTGGACAGGGACAGAAAGATTGGATGTTGGTGTTGCCACCCAGAAATAGATTTTGAATGGTTAAATATTTTTTCTAGTCTTTCTCTTCAAATTGAACTAAATAGTGTTTGCTTTTTTATGTGTATGTATCATTTTAATTTAAATTAATTTATGTCTTATATGTAAATTCTCAGTCAGTCCAGTAAATATGTTTTGACTTACTGATGCTTCATGTAGAGACATAAAGACTTATCACTGCTTTTGTTAAATGTTATTCTGCAGGTTAAGCTGTTCCACTCAAGTGCATTATTCAAATAAATATCCTTACCCATTAGAGATGTTTCTTTTTGTCCCCTGACCCCCTCAAACTTCTGTTATTGAGGTCAGAATTACACATGCATGGCTTGTCATCTCAAGCCGTTTAGTGGTAACCTGAGTGCATAATAACTGTGAAGCATATATGAATAAAACATGATGTACAGCATTCCCTTACATTCTTTTGTTTTCAGTGTTTATTTCTTATTTTCATGGAACTGTATTTGTAAAATTGATTGTTCTGATTCAGCCATAACAATAAAAAAAAATCATAGTCAAAACAACACCACACACACACGCACACACTCTATCTCACAGAAGTGAGTACACCCCTCACATTTTTGTAAATATTTTATTCTATCTTTTCATGTGACAACACTGAAGAAATTAAACTTTGCTACAATGTAAAGTAGTGAGTGTACAGCTTGTATAACATTGTAAATTTGCTGTCACCTCAAAATAACTTAACACACAGCCATTAATGTCTAAACCGCTGGCCACAAAAGTGAGTGCACCCCTAAGTGAAAATGCCCAAATTGGTCCCAATTAGCCATTTTCTCTCCCCGGTGTCATGTGACTTGTAAGTTTTACAAGGTCTCAGGTGTGAATGGGGAGCAGGTGTGTTAAATTTGGTGTTATCGCTCTCACTCTCTCATACTGGTCACTGGAAGTTCAACATGGCACCTCATGGCAAAGAACAGTTGTTTGGTTTTGTGCTGTAAGTATTTCAATGAGATGTGCTTGTGTAACAACTTACTGTACTTCTGAAAGCATACGTTGTGTCTTTGTTTTCAGTTCAGTGTGGTGTTCCTGACCACATCCTTCCGACTGTTCCAACCACGCAGCATCTGAACCGTTTGGTCGCTTGTTTCAGTTCAGAGTGGAAGTCTGTGCTGCTGGACCTAGGCCTGTCCTCTGCGGATCTGTACCGGTGCTGCGCCGACCACCCCCTCGCGGTTCAGAGCCAGGCGCTCGCTGGGCTGGTGATGTGGACGCAGAGGAACGGAAGAGAAGCCACAGTGCGGCGACTGCTCCAGAGCCTACAGGCCGCAGACATCCCACCATCTGTCCTCCAACAGGTGTTTGTGTGACATAAGTCGTGTTTTTCTGGACTTCATACTGCTTTTGAGCTGTGGAAAACACATGAAAGACACCAGAGGAAGAGAAACAGAGTGTCCTTATGTGACTTTTTGTATTCTGTTTCAGAAATGTACTGAAAATCCATAATGCTTTTAATATGGTTAGAACAATTATGAAATTGATTCTGTTTTTATATATATATGCCTTTTAATATAAAAATTTATTTTCTTAATTATGCTTCCAAAATATATGCACACATTCTGCATGACCATATTCTACATCCCTAGTCCTACCCAATACCTAAACTTAACAACTACCTACTATTAATAAGCAGCAAATTAGTAGTTTATTAGGGCAAAAGTGGTAGTGAATTGTTAAAATAAAGTTCACTTATAAGTAAAAGTTATTACAAGCTCAACTGCATGTATAATAATTATATACAAAATAAATGACATTTTGTATGACACATGTTTGTTGAGATACTGTTTTCAGCATAATCTCAGCTACTACATCTGGTCTGCTCACTATTATTTTTCTCTCCATCTGTTACTTGCTGTTTTTATTCAGTGCTGCTGTTTACTCAAAGCGTAATCAATATTTAAAGATCATGTGTTGTAATATGACACTGGTCATTTCCTAATCTCTCACTTATTAATCATTGAGTGTGTGTGTGTGTGTGTGTAATACATGCCATCATTCGTAAACATTTGTACAGGTCAGTTTCTCCTGTGGTTATTGTCACGCTTTTGTTTTCAGCTTTGTCTCCCAGATGCCATGTAATGAGACTTTGAATGCTTTCCTAGAATCGGAGCGTGAAAGAGTTTACATTGATGTATAATTTACTTACCTGGTTAAATATAAATGGCCATCAACAGCCCCATTGTCCCTGAGGTGATCCAATAATGTCATGTCTAAGAAATCACAGATGACTTTTTGTGGTATTAAACTAATGGGTTGTGATCTTCTGATGAGAAACATTGATAAAGCAATGTACATACATCCCCTGTGGCGTTTTTCGTTTCTGAATAACTGACTATTGTCTCGTTAAATGTGCACAAACACAGAGCTATCTGACACAGGCCCTCTGTCCTCTGAGTTCCCTAATTCCAGGGAAGCGTTTGAAATTCAGCTTAGCGTACGTTTTTTGTTCTGGTGTTTCTCAGAAATGCAGGGTATTGTAATCGCAGCCTTCAATTGGTACGGTTGAATTCATACCCATAAAATGATGTGTGTGCGGTCTAGTGGTTCAGAAAAATCATGTGTGGTGCCAAAAAAACGCA
Organism: Gymnocypris eckloni scoliostomus; assembly: GCA_027564155.1. Lineage (NCBI taxonomy): Eukaryota > Metazoa > Chordata > Actinopteri > Cypriniformes > Cyprinidae > Gymnocypris > Gymnocypris eckloni. The sequence goes on along the minus strand of CM050432.1, from coordinate 15,256,115 downwards.
TCAGCGCCCGTAAAAGCATCTCCGCAGATAAAAATGCCTCCATGTGCTTAGAGCGTGTTTGTTCTAGATTTAAAAGTGGCAAAGCGTTAAAGCAGCTCTTCAGCGAGCGACATGTCTTACTGCATTGAATTATAGCAGTGGTCACCCGCCACCTTCCCTGAAATCTGGAGGAAATATATATTTGAGGGTTGCTGTAAATGCTGTGGCAGGCTTTTCGGCTCAGGTTGCCGTGGAAAACGGTTTTGGATGGTGTGGCATTCTATACCCTGTGGGCTCTTGATGGGTTGGTCTGCGTATCTGTTCCTCTTTTGGTTTCTGCAAATGCATGTCTGGATAGGAAGGCTAAGACAGGAAAGTTTTTTTCCTGATGCTGAGTTATGACATAAAATGCAATTATCTTTATCCTGTTTTATTTTAATCATGTTAGTAGTTTAACTCATTTAGTGACATGGGTGATAATTAGCTGTAATTTATATACCAGTTCCTGCTGTTTTCTTTACCTGCTGGAACAAGATGTGAGTGAAAAGGTGTAGTGCATGTTAGTTAGCCTTGAGGTCATGTATATGCTTTATGGGAGTCCATTGCTGGCTACATTTACAGTACATTTATGCATTTGGCAGACGATTTTATGCAAAGCAACTTTCACTGCATTCAGGGTAGACTTTTTAAAAAGCAGTTTCTGTGTTCCCTGGGAATCAAACCCATGACTTTGGCTTTATAGGGCCATGTTCTATTGTTTGAGCTACAGAGAAGGGCTTTAGGGTAATAAAACATTGTAAGATAAAGTTTGAATACATTATATTGATGCCGTAAAAAGTGTAAAGTCACACTTTTGAGATATAGAGTTGCAGTTTCAAGTACAAGATATAAAGCTACTTTATAAAGTCACTTGTAAAATATACTGTAAAGATATCAATAGTGACAAAAGTCATCAAAGTTACAAGTCATTTTGTGAAATATAAGTGTGAAAGTGATGTGACGTGTGGTAACCCATACTCAGAATTTGTGCTCTCCATGTATCCTATCCAAAGTACACACACACACACACTGAACACACACCCGGAGCTGTGGGCAGCCATTTATGCTGGGACGCCTGGGGAGCAGTTGGGGGTTCGGTGCCTTGCTCAAGGGCACCTCAGTCGTGGTATTGAGGGTGGAGAGAGCACTGGACAATCACTCACACCACCTACAATTCCTGTCGGTACAGAGAATCGAACCCTCGACCTTTGGGTTACGAGACCGACTCTAACAATTAGGCCATGACTGCCTCATCGTGCAGGTAAAGTTTTAAAGTTATAAAGTTGCACACTCACTGTAATAACTGATTAGTTGACTTAACTTAAAAAAGTTGAGGAAACCCGTTGCCTTGAAATTATTACGTAAATAATAATTAAAAACTTGACTTCACTTAAAGTCAAGTTCACTTAAATAATTGTATTAAATTAAATTATTATTTACTTATAAATACAGGTTTCCTAAATTGTTTTGAACCCAGCAATGGGTAAAATATAGATGAACCCATGTTATTTAGACCCAGCGATTAGGTTAAACATTTAACCTAACTGTTGGTTGAAAACAACCCAGCATTTGTTCTGTCCAATATTTACCCAGCACTTGGTTGTATTTAACCCAGCATTTTTTGGAGTATATGAGAAACAAAGGCATATTTGTGAAATAGTCTATTGTGAGATATAAAGTTACTTTGTGAGATACTGTCAAGTTGCAATTATGAAAAACTAAGTCGCAATTGTTAAAAATAAAGTTACTTTGTACACTGTAGTTTAAATTACAAAAAAATGTGCAACTATGTTTTATGTTTTTACAATTGTGAGATTATAAATTGCAGTTAGGAGATACAAAGTTGCATTCGTGAATTATAAAGTCCCAATTGTTGTGAGACGTAAAGGCATTTTGTGAGATCTGCTGTAAAGCTGTAATTATGAGAAACAAATTTGTAATTGTGAGATATAAAGTCTCACATATACAAGAATCAAAGTCACATTGGCAATATGAAGTCACTTTGTGAGACATAGTGTAATTACAAGAAACTAAGACACCATTTGTGATGTATAATGAATGAGATATAAAGAACGGTTATGAGATATAAAGTTACATTCTGAGATATAAACTCGCAGTTATGAGAAAAAAGTCAATTGCGTGATATAAAGTCACAATTACAACATATAAAATTGCAAATATACAATAAATAATAACAAGATAATTTGTGAGATGAAGTTGCAAAAGTTTATTTATTTACTGTGAGGTGAAAACAGGCGGAGTACGTTAAACATAAAAGCAGACCAAATTGACTTTTAGCTGTTATACATTGCTCTTTTTATACATTTAAAAATAAGCATTGATGATGGAACGCATATATATTTTTGTCTAATTAAATACCTTTCAGAATGACAACATCCTTACCCTTAATACCAGTTGCCTCTGAGAGCTCACAATCATAGTTAACCAATCATGGTTTACATCTGTGATGTAAACTAAAGGCTATAGACTACTTAAAAAAGTAGCTTCTCTATCTGACCCAAACTTCTTGTTTCAGAAGAAAATACATCAACACAAGATAAAACCACTGCTCTTTTCACAGGTTCTAGAAAGCAGTATTTAGTCATTCACAAAGCCCTTGACTTGAATGTTTGAAATTGAATATGTGGAAGTGCTGAAGGTTGTACGTAAAGGAAAGACTGAGCACTTCCTAGTGAAGGCGCCGGAGGTCAGAGACTTCAGCAGTAAATTAAATGTGAGATAGTGAAATTAAGAGGTCAGGAAGAACATTTAAACCTGTGCAACATCCATCTCTAGTCAACTGTGTACAGTAAATGCAAAGGGGAGACTTTATCAGAGCCAACCATCACAGCTCCACACCTTCAAATCCAGACACCTCTCTTATCGTTTCCTGATCCTGTGTTGGCATGGCTCAATGGTCTATTCATGAATGATGAAAAACGTTGAATGATTAAAGTCAAAGTCTCTCTTCTGTTGTCTGGATCACAGTCTATAGCATCCTCAAGTGACCTTCTGAAGAAGTCTTATCTCTTTGTAATGGATCAACACTGTGTTCCCATAACGTGATAAAAGCATCACTCTTCTACCGGGTTTAAGGCAAAATGTTCAGTTTAGCTGATTAGCTGATCTGATCTTTCAGATAACTTGTTTTAAGATATTATGGGACCCAATCACCTTGTAGTTTTTCCAGGTTTCCATAATAGGCTACCTGGAGAAATCCTCCTGTTATTCATCTCAGTGGATGATGTTTGAAAGTATGTGAATACAATCTTTGGAACACTGGAATGTTGGAACCAACCAAAAAACGTGTCTCTTGCTTATCCACATAAAATTAACAATGCTAAATTCACATCACACTTTTCGTACCACTGCCTTACTGTAGCCTGGATAGGTTACTTAATTAAAAGAACAGGAACAACTGCAGGTATTGCAGGATTGTATATTTTTATATTTTGCATTTATCAATATTTGTGATATGATGAATTCATTGTATTTTTGAAAAGGCGCAAGAGAGCGTGCGTGACGTAGTAATTTTTCACTGTGTCCATGTGCATCTTGGGTGAACACGGACTGACTTCCGACGATTTAGACGAATTTAATCGATTAATTAGGGAAAAACACTGATTCAAAAGAATCATTCATTCCAACTCAAACAATGCAAACTGTCCTGTTTATTCAACAGCAAATAGGTGGGCTACAGCATTCAAACCATTATAAACGATGTACCTTTTTATTTTTACATAAGGTGTGAAAATTATTTGTGACCATATTGTCAACGACTAAAGTAAATTTGGCCATGACGTACATAACAAGTCCATGACCAATCTTAATTAACAGACAGTTGCTTTAATGTGCAACATTTGGACCGAAAACCGACGGGGCAGCTTCACTTGGAGACAGCAACTGCATCTAGAACTTTCTTTGGGTGACACACGGTGTATATCTCCGTCTCTGTGAGTTACCAAAACACACATGAAACACATAAGACGTGACTCTCGCTTTGGATTACGTGACCATTGTCTAGTACGGTTACATTTACACAGCACAGGCTTGCCAACAATACCGTTGTGAGTCCTGAAAACATCAGTAAAATGAAGTAAATTAAATCATTGTCAATACACATTTCACAGTGTTGCTATTATGATATATCTTCAATTAAAATATGGGCCATTCAATATGTAAATATGCCAGTGGTCTTAGAATAATTTTACCTTCCACACAAAAATAACGAGTTGAGAAAACCTAAAAGTTTAAGGCAACCAGCTTCAGCAGATTTGTGACTTTACTTAACTTTGTTCTATAAACCTGAAAACTCAAAAATCTGCAGAAGCTGGTTGCTTTAAACTTTTACGTGTACTCAACTATTTATTGATTTTTTTACAGTGCAGATGAATCTCATTTACTGGAATCTGCTTTGCCTGTCATCAGTTATTAAATTGTTAACATTAAATTTAAATACAATGTATTGTACAATCTGATCTAGTATTTTACACTAATGCCACTTTAATAATCTATAAATATCATTATAAGAGTAATTTATACATTCTATAAAAGTTTATCTTGGCTGGTCTCTCACACCAGGTAGGGGTCATCTTACCCCTCTTTTAATATTTTACATTTTGTGCTATAACAACTCAATTCGCAAATGTTTCTAGTTATTTCCTATAGTAACAACTGATGTTTCATCACCCTGCACATGATAAACTTACACATACAATTTAAAAGTAGATCTACATTGTTCTTTGGGCGTCTTCCCAATCTATAAAAAGTAAGTTCTCTGGACATGTAGGTATTTATTTGAAGTCACGTCTACACCGTAGTAGCAGATAAATATATCAAATAGCCCATCATTGTACTGTATATATGAACACGCTATGGCATTAACACTGATACCACTGTATTTCTTTAAATAGAACAACAGAACAATGTGACTGCTACTTATAACCTTTCTGGCTGCCAGTGAGATCAGGCACAGCTTGTCCAACATTATGCTGCTCTGTTAGATCGTATAGCCTTAAAGCTAGACTAACAGCTGCAGCGAATGAATGCAAGAACAAAGAGTTGTGTCTGAGCTTTAGTTTTAGACTGCCGTTCCCCAGTCATCTGCCTCTGTGCATTACCCTGGAAATGAGCTCACCCCTGTGTTCGGCATAGCGTTTCAGGCCACACAGTGTTTGCACAGATGTCAGTTTCAATGACATGTAAAGCTCTGGTAAAGAAGGATGTTGTGTTCGAGTGGGGAACGAGACACTGCGTCCCCTAGGGGTCGCTACGGGGAACGCCTTCAGCGTGACTCGTGTCTGAAGATACATATGTAAAAACGTCTCAGGTTACGTATGTAACCATGGTTCCCCAAGTGGGGAACGAGACACTGCGTCCCCTAGGGGTCGCTACGGGGAATGCCTTCAGCGTGACTCGTGTCTGAAGATACATATTTAAAAACACCATCTGTTGGCCGGCGACAGCCCATGACGTCACTACCGGCGCGACCATAATAAAAGGACCGCCGGGAGAATACATCATAAGCTTCTTCGTCTAAAGCTTGCGTCTGAAGCATGGCCCAAAGCCTAGGGGATGCAGTGTCTCGTTCCCCACTCGGGGAACCATGGCTACGTAACCTGAGGCGTTCCCCTTCATGGGAACTCGAACTACGTCCCCTAGGGGTCGCTACGGGAACGCTATACCCACGCCACCATGCTGAGGGAGTGCAAGCCAATTTCCGAAAAGGAACACTAAGCCAACTCTACCAGGCTAAGGAGTTGCCCCGGGACGATTGATGGCTGTCAGTGACATTATCCCCTACGGCCAGAAAGCCTGAGCTGCATACCCTAATATCCTTACCTGCTGGGTGCGGGACTACGGACCCAGGGTAGAAACTCAAAGGTCTGGAATCAGAACGATTCCTTTAAGGGATATGGCCAAGCACCTAGTGGTAATAACTAGGTCCTGGCCGATCACTCAGAAGCTACCACGTGCTCTGCACCAGCTTGCTGAGGACTGTCTCAACAGACCCTTTGGTAGCGACACCCCTTTTTTTTTTTTTTGGAACCCAAAATATATGGGACAAAGTGGGGCCCAAGGCACAAGCTGGGGCTTTGACCAACTCAAAAGGGCACGGCTGTGCGCGTAACCCTACCGTACAGGATTTTTAGAAAGAACGCAGAACCTCGATGTGCGAACTTACCACTTGAGTGGATTTTAAAAAAGTGCCCAAAGTCTACCTTGCGCACTTACCATAACATGGATTTTTAGAAAAGAACGCAGAACCCTTGATGTGCGATCTTACCACTGAGTGGATTTTTTAGAAGTGCCCAAAGATCTAAGCGTGTGCACTTATCTAGATGGGTAACGTTCTATGGCTCCGGGGCGGAGAACTATTCACTCTTCAGAGTGAGAGGGAACTCAGACGCTCAGAAGGGAGCGGCATGCTCATAAGTGACCCTCTATGGTGAGGGGAGCCATGCTAGCTCGACCAACAGCGAGCTCTGGAGAGCGGAGAAATCAACCCTCGGAATGAGAGGGAACTCAGGCGCTCAGAAAGGAGCGGCACGCTCATAGGTGACCCTCGTTGGTGAGGGGCCATGCTAGCTCTACCAATGAGGAGCTCTAGGCGGAGAACTCATCCCTCAGAGTGAGGGGACTCAGGCGCCCAGAAGGGGCGGCATGCTCATAAGTGACCCTCTATGGTGGCCGGGAGCCATGCTAGCTCGACCAACACGGAGGCTACCTATCACAGAGCTCTGGAGGCGGAGAACTCATTCGTCAGAATGAGAGGGAACTCAGACGCTCAGAAGGAGCGGCCTGCTCATAGATAACCCTCTAGATGAGGGGAGCAAAGCTAGCTCTACCAGCACGAGCTCTGGAGGCGGAGAACTCATTCCTCAGAATGAGAGGAAACTCAGGCAGCTCAGGCGGGGCGGTATGCTCATCGATGACCCTCTAGGTGAGGGAGCAAAGCTAGCTCTACTGACAGCAAGCTCTGGAGGACGGAACACTCATTCCCCAGAATGAAAGGGAACTCAGGCGCCCATAAGGGAGCGGCATGCTCATATGTGACCCTCTGTGGTGAGGGAGCAGTGCTAGCTCTACCCATGAGGAGCTCTGGAGGCGGAGAAACCATCCTCAGAGTGAGGGAACTCAGGACGCCCAGAAGGGAGTGGCATGCTCTTAAATGACCCTCTGTGGTGAGGGGAGCAATGCTAGCTCGACCAACAAGGAGGCGACCTATCACAGAGCTCTAGGGAGCGGAGAAACTCAGACACTCAGAGTGAGAGGAAACTCAGACGCTCAGAAGGAGCAGTATGCTCATAAATGACCCTCTAGGTGAGGGGAGCAATGCTAGCTCTTACCGACGCGAGCTCTGGAGGCGGAGGACTCCTTCCTCAGATGAGAGGAAACTTAGACGCTCAGAAAGGAGCGGCATGCTCCTAGTTAACCCTCTATAGTGAGGGGAGCAAGGCTAGCTCGATCAATCAGGGAGAGCAATCTATCACAGAGCTCTGGGGAGCGGATAACTCATTCCTCAGAAATGAGAGGGAACTCAGACGCTCCGAAGGGACCATCTAGGTGAAGGGAGCAACGCTAGCTCTACCAACAGTGAGCTCTGAAGAGCGGAGAACTCATTCCTCAGATGAGAGGAAACTTAGACGCTCAGAAGGGAGCGGCATGCTCATAGGTGACCCTCTAAGGCGAGGGGAGCAATACTGGCTCGACCAACAGTCACATGAAGAGGTCCTGATAAGGACCTATCGGATTTCCCAAGGATTTGCAGACCAGAATAACCTGAAGACCAAGGAGGTTCCAAGAAACCTCCGAGGAGACCTCGGGTCCGGACCATCAGTAAGGCAGTTTTGATGAACCTGTACCAAAAGTCATCATAGGTCCGGTCTGACTGCGGTCTAGGTTCCCACCTAACCTCGGTCAGGTGGCGGAGATGGTGATTGCAGGGGAATTGGAGAGGGGAAGCCGATGATAAGGCCCCCCCCCCCGAGGGAGGGGAGTAGGTGTTAATTTTTACTCCCTGCCATTTAAGCGTGATGTATCCTGAAGGGACTTAAACGGCAAGGAGGGAACCTTTAGAGAAGCTGTGTCACCCATAGAGAGATAGCTAGCTAGCGTCTCTTCTACGGGTGGCATCCTCTCATAGCCGCTTTCACGCATCCTGGCAATGTTAGCATAACTAGTATGCTGAAACCTGTGGATGCGGGAGGAAAACGGCTTTTTCCATTCCCTCTCAACCTCTGTATGGAGATCAGGAAGGAATGGAAGGCTCACCTGAGCTGGGGTTTATGGCCGGAGAGGTATCGCTCATCGAGGCGCCCCGCGGCGCCGCCATCTTGGTTCGCTCCCACGGCAAGTGAAGCCTCGCCGTGGCGCTGTTCCATAACCTCCAACAGCTCTTCGCAGGGGCAAGAGGTTTGAGAGAGTTCAGTCTCAGCTTCCTCACCCTCAGACATCTCCTGCTCTTTCTGGGCATAACCCAGCAGAGCACTAGCCGCGGATCAGATGACGTCAGAGAGATTGCGTCACCATAATCCAGCGGCTCGCCCTCGTTCGGCCGACTCGAGAGGGAAAGCTCCCTCTCTAACTCATCGGCCAGATCCGCCTGCGAGCCCCACGATTTCATTCTCCTCCGTGCCTCGGTCGCGGTGGGTCCCGAATCGCAGGAAGCAGACGGCTGACCCTCTTTCCTCGAAAAGAGGGACAGACGAGAACGGAGCTTTCTCATAGAGAACAGCTCACAGTGCACGCTGATTGCCCCCTCAAAGACACCGCGTGCGTGCTCTTTGCCCAAACAAAAGACGCAACAATCGTGTGTGTCATCGGGTGTCAAATAACGAGGACACGGATCCACACATTTCTTGAATGCCTTGCTAGTGCTCGCCATGATAAATAAAGGAAAACTGTATTCCTACCAGATATGCACGTTTCTTCAAACAGACCAGTCAGTGAAGACGAAGAAAAGCTGATGATGTATTCTCCCGGCGGTCCTTTTATTATGGTCGCGCCGGTAGTGACGTCATGGGCTGTCGCCGGCCAACGGATGGTGTTTTTACATATGCATCTTCAGACACGAGTCACGCTGAAGGCGTTCCCCGTAGCGACCCCTAGGGGAGGCAGTTTGAGTTCCCATGAAGGGGAACAGTGGACGCTTGCATGTCTGTATTTAGAAAATAGGAAAAATGTTGTTTCTACCAGATTGAGTCAAAAGAGTCATTTAGTTATGATCTATTTTGTGAATCGACAAAAAATCCTAATCATTATCAGAGCTAAAATATCAATAAAGGATGCCAATGTACAGCAAACAAGGACTTCCCTAACATACAGTACAGTATAGATATGCTATATGCTAAATAAAGTGATAAACAATCACTGAGATTGTAATGTATTATGCAATCAGCTGGTATGCCAAGTGTGGCATGTGTTTAATAATCCTCTTGAGATCTATACATAAGCTGTGAGCATTGTAGGCATTGTAGCCTAAAACACGACAGAGATGATTCTCGGAAATGCATACTTATATATCACAGATGCAATACTAAACTATGCATTTTGTAAGCATGTGATCAATCATGTGGCCTTGTCCTCTTCAGTTCATCTCATCGTATTTTGAGCTTTACTCCCATACTTTATATTATTTCCATGTGACCGGACTGGGAAGGCCATTAATGGTCTTTGTGTGGGTGTAATAAAGTTTGAATCAAGGTAAAGGTTCTTGAAAAAGAATAAAGCTACAATAAAGCTTCAAACGATCTGGTAAAACCATTTACAATTGTCATAAAGAATAGAAAGCCTAATTACAAGGCTTACATTTAATGTTTTAAAAAAGCATATTTAATATTTAGCATAATTTATTTTATCAGAATTATTTATTTCAAAAATAATTACTGAAGCAATTTGTTTTAAAATATTATTATATATGGTGTGGTACAATGAAAATGACATTTTGCCAAATGTGGCATTTGTTTTATGATTATAAATCATAAAACAGAAAATGACCCAACCTAGGACCGCTGGAGAATTCCTATTAAGGCCATGTCTTTAAAATATTAGATTACCTGCATGGCATTGATGGCAGGGTAGTTAGTTATCTTGGCGAATATTTTAACGTCCAAGAAAACATCATGACATTTAGAATTCAAAAAACATATTTGTGAACCTGGATCACAAAACCAGTCATAAGGGTCAATTTTTCGAAATTGAGATTTATACATGATCTGAAAGCTGAATAAATAAGCTTTCCATTGATGCATGGTTTGTTAGGATTGGAGAATATTTGGCAACTATTTGAAAATCTGAAATCTGAGGGTGAAAAAAAAAAAAAAAACTTTTTATATATAAATTCAATAAATGTATTTTTGAAGACAGTGGAACCTGCTTTGTTTCCTTACAGTCGTGTTCACAGATTCTGATTCCTCCCTTCAATTCACGTCCTGTTATTCTTAAGCTGCGGTTGTTTTGGTTGCACAGTAATAAGCGGGTGGGGTCTCGACGTTCATATCCTTTGCGTGTGTTTTTGTGTGAGAGAGACACTTAGCATTTACGCTAGGGGTCAATGTGGCCACTGTGAGCTCTGGGTGTTTGTGTGTGGGGAACGATGTGTATTCCCCTGAGACTGTGTCCCAAAGCCACAACATCTCTGGTTATTGTGTGAATGTGTGTGTGTGTTTGGCCACTAACTTGCCCCCAAATGACATGGCTGAGAGGTGTCTCTCCATATCCAGCCTGTTTCTTTGTTTGTCTATAGAGTAGCCTACAATTATGGCTGTTCGGATACTGTAATTCAGCATAATAAATCATGTTTTACAGCAGCTCCAATCTTGCTGATCCAGGTATTTGAATGCTACAGATATGCCATGTTGAGTTACACTATACTAGGCTTGACTATTGAGAAATGTTATTGAGAATACTATTGAGAAACCCATATTAATAACTATATATATATATATATATATATAATGCAATAGATCATTCATCAAACTATTGTCCAGAAGTTACAGAAGGAAGGAGTTAATTCATGCTGTAAATGAGATAAAGATAAAAAAATTTGATAAGATAGATCATATGTATCATATTATCGATATTTAATCTCATTGCTGTCAAGCAGAAACTAGTTCTTAAAGCAGCTCTAAAAAACAGTCTTTTAATCTGTTTGTGCGTTCTGTGATTGACAGTTGTTTATTAGATTTCCCCTGATCTCAGTACACTAAGTGCAGCACAACGGGACACTGTGTTCCCACACACGTGTGTTCAGACATGCAACACACACACACAAAAACAAGCTGATAATAAAACACCAAACACTGTAAACAATCTATTTAACAAAATGTTGGAAGGGCAAATATATTTAAGTTGAGATAATTTTATGGCCTTAGTTGAGAGGCCATATTGCATTGTAAGTCTACACAAATATATATATATATATATATATATAAACATTGAATGAATGGTTATTTTCAAATCCAGTCAACAATAAGCCATGCTAATGTTGACTAAACTAATAAAAACGTCCCAGGTTACGTATGTAACCCTGGTTCCCCGAGGGAACGAGACGCTGCGTCAAAACGCTAGGGGAACGCCATCAGCGTTGTCCAGCTCTGAATCATATGTGTAATCAGTCAAAATTGGCCAGGCGTCAGGTGCGGTGACGTCATGACCAGGATGCTTAAAAGCACGTGATGTGCAGCGGCGCCAGCTTCCAGGAATGAAGCATAGCTCTAGTAGGGATGCCGGAAGTATGGCCCTGCGACGCAGCGGCGCTCGTTCCTCGGGGAACCAGGGTTACATACGTAACCTGGGACGTTCCCCTCCGGGAACATTGAGCTGCGTCGAAACGCTAGGGGAACGAGATGTCCACGCCGCCATACTTGCAAATCCCTGCTTAGTGTGTGGAATGCACAGCTATGGCAAGGGAAAAGACAAGCCAGGGGTGGCTCGCAGAGCCAGGTCGTAGAACCTGGAACGTTAGGGGCGTAGACCACCCACCAGCGTCACAGATGTCCTGCACAGGTACACCTGCCAGAAGGCCTTGGAGGCCGCCATACCTTAAGTAGAGTGAGCCTTGATTCCCAAAGGCGAGGGGAGATCAGAGGACTCGAGGTCATAGGAGAGCATCCAGATCCACTACTTAGCATAAGCACCCTGGCCTCCACCGGAGGAAACGTATAAATACAGAGTTTTGCCTACTAAAAGGCCACCAAGAGGGGCGTGGTAGGTGCTATAGCCGCCACGTAGACCTTCAGGGTGGAGTGGGCTAATTCTGCGGAGAAACGGGCCTGCGAGAACTCCAGCACTGTACCAGCAGGCAGTTAACTGGATCAAGCTGGCGGTCTCCGCACCCTGAGTCTCAACTTCAGGGCGTACAGTTTCCTTATTGAGGGAGCTCTAGATTGGAGGATGGTCTCAGCAACCTCAGTTGAGAGACCAGAGGCTATGAGTTGTGCCCCCTTGGGAGCCACAGCCATAGTTTCCACAACTCCGAGCGGGGGTGAAAGATCATGCCCGCTGCCAGTGAGAGGAGATCCCTCCTGACGGGAATCCCCCATGGAGAGCCGTCGAGGAGAGAAATCGGGTCAGAGAACTATACTCGGCCCGGCCAGAACAGGGTTTTTCAATAGAAGGACCCCGTCCATGCGCACTCTCTCTAGAACTCCCAGGAGCTGAGCGATCGGGGGAAGGCGTACAGACGCCTCAGCCACGATTGTACCATAGCATCCAGCCCCTTAGCGGAGCTGGATGTCTGCCTCGACAGGATGGCTGCTCCTATACTGCCACGAAGGGAAGAACCCGATATTAATACGCTTTGCCCCCAAAGCACATTTCAGGAACTTCCTGTGATGGGGAAGGAGTATGCATCTTTAGATCGCTCGTGACCACCAGTCCTCGGATCTGGTGTGAGACACGTGCTTGAAGAGAGCTTTCTGAACTTCAGTCGTGTGACTGAGCGGTTCAGTTAGCTTAGATCTAAGACGAGCAACCCCTTTCCCGGAACAATGAAGTACGGCTGTAGAACCCGGACTCTTTGTCTAGAGCAGGGACCACCTCGATGGTCTCCTCCCTCAGGAGAGTGCTCACTTCTTGTTCCATTACCAGAGCCTGCTCGGGACCCACCAGCATGGGAGTGCCCCCGTAGAAAGGCTGCGGCAGAGCGCCACATAGCCTTGTTCTACAGTGTGCGTGACCCATCGAGACACATTTGGCAGCAGTTTTCATGCTGCCGAATAGTCTACTAAGGGAACCAGTCTCTCGAGACTGGCCTCTGGTGTACTTAGAGCGGCTAGCTCGGTGCCCTGGAGCGGAGGACCGGCAGGGGACGGCCGATCTAGCTGCTCTAGAGACCCCCGAAGGGGTGGCGAGCCTCCCAGCTCCGCTACATTTCTGGGCGGAAGAGACTGAGAGAAACGCTCGCTGGAAACCGCTGCGCCCTGGAACACTGGCAGGGTTAGCAGACTGATCTCCTGAGGGCACTGAGGAGGCGGGCACCGTGTGTAATGCGGTGTACACCGCTCTTCCCCAGAGGGGCCTGCCCTCATAAGTCCTGGGATGTAGCATCAGGACTGCCTTAGAAGCCACCTATTGGAAACGACGGTCCTCAGACCCGCGTCATCTCTTAATAAGACTAAGGAACCAGAGTCTGCTCAGGCAGGACCCAATAAGACACGCTTGGCAAGGGCTCCCACACCGCCAGATGACTTACAAAGGGAACCAGTCTCTTGAGACTGGCCTCTGAGTGCGGCTCGGTGCCCTGGAGCGGAGGACCGGCAGGGGACGGCCGATCTAGCTGCTCTAGAGACCCCCGAAGGGGTGGCGAGCCTCCCAGCTCCGCTACATTTCTGGGCGGAAGAGACTGAGAGAAACGCTCGCTGGAGACCGCTGCGCCCTGGAACACTGGCAGGGTTAGCAGACTGATCTCCTGAGGGCACTGAGGAGAGACGGGCACCGTGTAATGCGGTGTACACCGCTCTTCCCCAGAGGGGCCTGCCCTCACCAGTCCTGGGCCTTGGCATCAGGACTGCCTCAGAAGCCTCCTATTGGAAACGACGGTCCTCAGACCCACGTCATCTCTTAGGAAGACTAAAGAACCAGAGTCTGCTCAGGCAGGACCCAATAAGACACGCTTGGCAAGGGCTCCCACACCTCCAGATGACTTACTAAGGGAACCAGTCTCTTGAGACTGGCCTCTGGTGTACTTAGAGCAGCTAGCTCGGTGCCCTGGAGCGGAGGACCGGCAGGGGACGGCCGATCTAGCTGCTCTAGAGACCCCCGAAGGGGTGGCGAGCCTCCCAGCTCTGCTACATTTCTGGGCGGAAGAGACTGAGAGAAACGCTCGCTGGAAACCGCTGCGCCCTGGAACACTGGCAGGGTTAGCAGACTGATCTCCTGAGGGCACTGAGGAGAGACGGGCACCGTGTAATGCGGTGTACACCGCTCTTCCCCAGAGGGGCCTGCCCTCATAAGTCCTGGGCCTTGGCATCAGGACTGCCTCAGAAGCCTCCTATTGGAAACGACGGTCCTCAGACCCACGTCATCTCTTAGGAAGACTAAAGAACCAGAGTCTGCTCAGGCAGGACCCAATAAGACACGCTTGGCAAGGGCTCCCACACCGCCAGATGACTTACTAAGGGAACCAGTCTCTTGAGACTGGCCTCTGGTGTACTTAGAGCGGCTAGCTCGGTGCCCTGGAACAGAGGACCGGCAGGGGATGGCCGATCTAGCTGCTCTAGAGACCCCCGAAGGGGTGGCGAGCCTCCCATTCTGGCGAGTACGAGAAGTGACATTCCCCGAATAAGGAGCTGGAACACAATTGGGGCTGCTCCGCCCAGCAGCCCAAGCTGACCACCTCAACCTCCTTGGAGGAAGAGAGGTAAACATTGTGCTCTCACTTGAGAAGTATCCCAAGAGGCTCTTGTATGTCATATACAATATATAATTGTATATATTTCTCTACTATATATATATATATATATATATATATTAGAGGTGGGCATAGATTAATTTTTTTTATCTAGATTAATCTAGATTAATTAATTTTTGAATTAATCTAGATTAATCTAGATTAAAATGGCTCATTTGAATTCTGCCGAAGGCATTCAGAATATGTGTGCTACCCAAATAATGACTAAAAGTAAGTCTTTGAGAACAGGTTTCTCAAGCCAGGTGGCTTGAATCATCCATGCTAACACACACGTCTTCTATTTTTTTTTTTTTGACATTTCACTCTCTATAGATATATTTTTCTATGTACTGTATTTTTAGATATATTCGAGTTTCAAGTTTCTCGCTCAAGTTCACATGAGACCTAAAGCGCATCCTGTTTGCTTAAAAGCGCACGCGTTTCGTTGTTATTCTGAGTGCACACAAATAACGTAGAGTCTTTACAGATTCGAAAGATGTATTAGGCTACTTTTATCTGTATGACCAAAAATGACGGAGATTTTAAGAGCAAGTGAGCGCGAGCCTGTCCTGCAGCAAACGCGCTTCCACACAGTGCAATTCGGCTAGGTATACATCCGGCTAAAATATCAGGGTGAAAGTCATCATAGCTTGCGTAGTATAGACCCAGCTCCCAACCCAACTTTGAGAATAGATTAACGGCGATATTTTTTTATCGCCGATAAGAATCTCACGTTAACGCAATGCGTTAACGCCGTTAACAACCCACCACTAATATATATATATATATATATATATATATATATATATATATATCTAACTTTCATAGTCGGATAAAATGCATAGTTAATTATTCAAAATTAAATGCAGTCAAACACCCAGACAAGTAAACACGGTCTGAAAGTGCATAAATGAACCGAGAATCACCATAATTGCCGTCGGAACAAAACAAATAAATCTTCTTGGAGAAACTGCTGCAGATTAGCGCACTCTCCCTCAAGGGGAAGGACTACAGTTTAGGCTTCCGCCCGAGAGCGCTAGACCTGGGGAATACAGGTGGAAATAGGGCGAACCGTCTCCAACCCGTCCAGATCTATGTGCAATCCCGTGATCTCACTCACCGCGGTGCCTCAGCAGCAGCGGGACCGCAGATCATAGGCGGACACACTCCTCGGAGCGTGCCCGGCGGGAGCACAATGCATTGCAGCGGACGCTGGATCTGATGGGAAAGGAAGAAGATAGGGGATCACCCGTCTCAATCTTTCCATCTAATCCATCTGCGAGCACAGCCACTGCTCCGCCTCAGCGGCAGCGTGGCAGGTGCTGCGAGGATGCAGGTGAAAACTCCCTCCTCAAAGAGAGTTTTCGCCTCCCAGCCAGATCATCGCAAAAACTGTGTGTATCCCGCTCATGTTATAGCGTGGGCAGGGAGGAATGCACAGTCTGTAACGTGATCTACTTTCGCCCTCATTGGCCTTAGATATGTCTGCTTCTTGTCTTTCTTTGCCTATCTTTTTAAGAATAAACTTTCTTATTTCCTATCTTGATAGTAACAGACTCACAGAACACAATCGACTCACACACAGAGAGCTTTGCTGAATGACAAAAAGCTGGCGGCTGCACATCACGTGCTTTTAAGCATCCTGGTCATGGCGTCACCGCACCTGACGTCTGGCCGTCAATTTTGACTGATTACACATATGATTCAGAGCTGGACAACGCTGATGGCATTCCCCTAGCGTTTCGACGCAGCTTGATGTTCCCGGAGGGGAACACATGCATGTGCACTATAAAACGTCAGTAAAAAGTTTGAGCCAACTAAAAAATAACAATTCAGGCAACACTTTAAAGTCAGAAATTGACTGAACGTAAAATGTGTGAAGGAGTAAACACGGAGTGGAGGTTGGATTGTGAGCAGACAGACTTACATAACGCCTTTAACACACCCCACCGCCTTATGGCTTAAAGGGGTCATCGGATGCAAAATTCACTTTTCCAAGTTGTTTGAATATAAATGTGTTGGAAGTGTGTTTACACATCCATCCTATAATGATAAAAATCCACCCAGTGTTTTTTTAATCCCTAATATAAAATCCCTTTTTCTCAAATCAGGCTGTTCTGAGATTCCTGTCAGAATGACGTAGATCTGCACAGGCCCCTCCCCGATAGTTGATTGACGAGACCGTTTTACCTTAGACCCGCCCTGAGTGAGTGGTGTGCTGTTCCCCATTGTGTCGACTCCGTTGTAGGGAAAAACAAGAATGTCACAGATTAAGTGATTGAGGCGTTTTGTTGTTGGATGTAATAATGAATGTAGCAGTCATCATTTACTCCTGACATCTGAGCTGCTGAAGACGCAAAGGATTAATGTTACTTTCGCTTTGAATGCGCCGATCTTCCTCAATGTGTCTATGTTCGTGCTAATAATTTGTGATGCAGCCTCACCTACAGAAGAAGTGAGTATGAGGGTTTTATGAATCTTTGCACATTTCCTTTCCTAATAATGTGCTATTTAGCCAGGTTTGTAGCAAAAGTGAACAGTACTGCTCATCACTCCACGGAAGAGAGGGGCGGGGTAAGCAGAGCTCATAAGCATTTAAAGCAGGCATCCTCAAATCTGGCTCACTCCTGCAGAGTTTAGCTCTAACCCTAATCAAACACACCTGAGCATGCTAATCAGTGTCTTCAAGATCATTAGAAAATCACAGATAGGTGAGTTTGATCAGGGTTGGAGCTAAACTCAGCAGCAGATTGGCCCTCCAGGGAAAGATTGGAGTAACCCTGATTTAAAGCAACATGTACTAAAAAACAGCTTGCTGAAAACAGAGCTGATTTTGATCTTTAAAAAAAAATAGTTTTTTACACTACCATTGAGACATTTTAACCAATATATGTTATAGACATTAAATTCAGACCATAAAAAATCATATCAACTTGTGCAAAATGGGCATCCAGATGACCCCTTTAACCCCTTACTCTCTCTGTTGCTTTTTTCATGCAATTACAACGAATGGGGTTTCCAGCTTCAGAAAGACCTCAAAGGCATCATAAATGTATTATGAAAATAGTCAGCACACTAGCTTTGGGCCATTATTCACTGAAAATATTAATGGAAAAAATGGCAATTTGAACAAATCATTCTTTTGACTAAAATCTTTTAAATGAATCGGTAGCTATGTTTCAAAATACTGATGTTAACCATTTTTAAACAAATTTCAAGAACTCTTTATTGATTGATATTGATATGACTTCAGAAGGCTTGGACTGCAACTCATGAATATTATTTATGGTGATTTTATGCAGCTTTTGCATCCCTTCTGAAGTTTGAAAGCGCCAGTCCCTGTTTACTGTAATTGAATAAAAAATAGTGATGAACGCATTATTCCAAATTAAAAGATTTATATTTTCTCTTTATCATTTTTCTCTCAGCTTCATTGTGCCAAATTGGAACCATGTAAATGGAGCATAAAGAATAAAAAGTCATTTTTATTTTCCCTACTGATACATTTTTCTGGCGACCAGCAACAAAAGATGTGTTCCTAGAAGGGCATATGCCTTTCTAGTAGCACTCTCACACACACTCTCTCTCTCTCTCACACACACACACACACACACACTAATAACCTTGATGTGCACACTGAGTGCGGGCAGGAGAGTGTCTCCTTTCATGGTTTAAGGAGATGAGAGGAATTTCTCTGGGATTACCTACAGTACAGCAGGCTTCCCAGAATTCCTCACACCATGCAGGAAATGGATTTCTAGGAAGTGGTGATTAGAACGAAGTGGCAGAACGCCAGAGAAGTAGGATCACCCATCAGCAGCTCCTCCCCTTCTGATGCATACTCTCTCTCTCTCTTTGCTTCTTCTCTCTGTCAAAATGTTTGCTAACGCAGGGACAGTACTAAGGTATCATTGTATTATTATCATCTTGAAAAGATTTTCCTAAGACTTCCAACATGCATTGCATATTTACATTTATGCATTTAGCAGACACTTTTATCCAAAGTGACTTACAGTGCATTCAGGCTATACATTTTGTTCCCTGGAAATTAAGCCCACAAGCTTTTGCGCTACTAACGCAATGCTCTAGCACTGAGCCACAGGAACATTGCCCATGATACTTGAATACAGATAACACGTGAATGAGAATGTCTGCTCATTTGAATCATCAAGTGATCTCTCAGAAAATATCTCTCATCATGCCCCAAATTACAATAAATGGCATAAATGAGATTACAGATTGCAAAGGTTTAAAATCATTTATTAATTTTAAATAGATGTGAAATAAGGTACCTAAACTGATTTTATTTTATTTTTCTGAAAGTGACTATAATAATACTTGATCAAATTGATAATTCATGTAAATCATCAGTTTTTTCACATTCATGACTGGGGCAGATTTTATACTTTTTGTATATATTTATTATAATGTAGTACTTTTCAAATTGTTACTTAGTGTGACATTTTTTATTCTATGGCCAGAGCATGAATGATGGCTAGAGCATGAATTAATTCTTTTATTTTGTTATAGGCCTATATATTTATGAAAAGAGACTAAAGAATTATCAAATTGTTCAATAATGTTAAGCATCGTTTTCTTCTCATTTATGACTAGAGTATGACTTATTTTATTTTAACTAAGAATGTTAAAATTGTTAATGTGAAATGATCAAATGGCTAATTAGTGTGAAGTATTTTTTCTAATTTATGGCTCGTTATTTTTTCCCCATTCATAGCATTTTAGACACTTCAGTTGCTATGTCACATTTTTGTCAGTGTTTTAACTGATCCACTGTCTCTTTCTGTCTGTGTTTATCACTCTCTTTCAGTCTTCCGCTTCAGCTCACCTCATCACATGAGATTTATTGAGTCTAAGCTAGTGTTGGGGAAGCCGGTTTGTTTGCCTTGCAGTTAAGCCTCTTTCTGATTACTGTCTTTACATGCTTTTGGCACTTGTATTTAGTCAGGCAGCGGGAATTGACTCTAAACACTGAACTGAGTTTAACAGAAGCACTGCAGTATCGGTTAGTCAAAATTTTGTAGAAATGACTTGACAAGAAGATATATATATATATATATATATATATATATATAATGAACCATTTGATTCCAAGAATGTTTGTTCACAGATTGTTTTAGGGCGTTGTAAAGAGTTGAACAGAATACCTTTGCACAGAGCTGTCACCTGTCATGTTAGCCAGAGGGTGAATAGGCCACCTGTGTGAACTATTTAGGTTGTTAGGTTCTATGACCCTTCTTTTGCTTTCTCTCTCTAACTCTCTCTCTCTCACACACACACACAAACACACACACACACACACACACACACACACACACACACACACACGTTGGTTTTATGGTTTACGGGACTTTCCATAGGCGTAATGGTTTTATACTGTACAAGCTGTATGTGCTATTGCCCTACACCTACCCTACACCTAAACTTAGCCCTCACAGGAGACGGTGCATTTCTATTTCCCTCAAAAACTCACTCTGTATGATTTATAAGCGTTTTAAATTATGGGGACACTGAAAATGTCCTCATAAATCACCTTCTCCTTGTAATACCTATGTTATACCCATGTCATTATACAAATTTGTGTCCTCATAAACCACATAAACATGCCCACACACACACACACACACACACACACACACAAGTGAAACGCAAATTCTTCATGATGATAGAATTAGTACTAAAAATAGTATTATTAATTTAATAAAATCTCTTTCTTGGTAAACAAGCTCATTACAACACAGTCCTTTCAACAAAAACAGAACACCTTGTCCTATGCCTCTGTTAGGCTTATAAAACATATTCACGCTCATTCCATAATTATTTTTCAGTTTCATAAACATTTCCATATTTCTATTTATTCCTGCACATAAATCTCTTGGGGTCTCCTCGGGGACGTGGTGACAGCCTGTGGTTCTGTGTCTGTTAGGGGAGGTTCAGACGAGGATTCTGAGAAATCTCCATATACTCCTGAATGTGCAGATAACAAGTATTAACCGGGGCTTATTGGAAGCAGATGCCCTTTTCCCAAAAGCCTCAGCAGGGTTCATTTCTGAGAGTTCAGGACTGCTTCTTTCTCTGCTGTGATCGAGGGGAGTGTTTATGTGTGTGTGAGCGTAGTGATTTTTCTGTGAATGATGCACGAGTTCCTTGAAGGGCTCGCCAACTGATGCGTTTCTTTTGCTGATGTGAAAGCTGAATCAGTCAATTCATGTAATCATATACAGTCATGGCCAAAAGTATCGGCACCCTTGATAAATATGATCAAAGAAGGCTGTGAAAATGTATCTGCATTGTTAATCCTTTTGATCTTTTTTTTTTTTTTTTTTCACAAAATCGAACCTTTCATTGGATAAGAAGAATTTAAAATGGGGGGAGGAGGAAATATCGTTATGAAATAAATTTTGTTCTCAAATACACATTGGACACAATTATTGGCACCCCTAGAAGTTCTTATGAGTAAAATATCTCTGAAGTATATTCCCATTCATATTCACAATGTTGAGCTCTCCAGGGTGATTATGAACATGAAATTATCCAGCCATGGTTTCCTGTTTCACATAAATATAAAACGTATGGAAAACAAAGCCCAAATTCCCTTAATCATTCATCACAATGAGAAAAAAGAAATAAAATATTTCTGATGTGCAGCAAAAGATAATTGAGCTTCACAAATTAGTGAAGTGGCTTTAAGAAAAGAGCTAGAGCAGGGAAAATTCCCATTTCCACCACCAGGACAATAATTAAGAATTTCCAATCAGCAGAAAATGTTACGAAACTGCTTGAAAGACGACGTGTGTCTATATCGTCCTAATACACGATGAGGAGGAGAGTTTGAGAGGCTAAAGACTCTCTAAGGACCACAGATGGAGAATTGCAGAAAATAGTTGAGTCTTGGGGTCAGAAAACCTTAACAGCACCTACATCACCGCGTGTTGTTTGGGAGGGTTTCAATAAAAAGTATCCTAGTTCATCTAAAAACAAACTCCAGTATATTCAGTTGTCAGACACGACTGCAACTTCAAACGGGACTGTCTTCTATGGTCAGATGAAAAAAAAGAAGAGCTTTTTAGCAGCAAACACTCAAGATGAGTTTGGTGAACACAGGGATAAAAAGTACCCCATGTGTACAATGAAATATACTGCTGTATTTTTGATGTTGTGGGCCTATATTTCTGCTGGAGGTCCTGGATATCTTGTTTAGACACATGGCATCATGGATTCTATCAAATACCAACAGATAAAAATCAATAAGTGACTGACTCTGTTAGAAATCTTATAATGGGCCATGTTTGGATCTTCCAACCATACAATAATCCAAACACAAACCTCAAAAACAACACAAAAATGGGTCAATGGGCACAAAACCAAGCTTCTGTTATGGCCAGTCCAGTCCTCTGACCTGAACCCTGTAGAACATGAGTGAGGTGAACTGAAGAGAAGAAGCTCCGTCATGGAGCTGTGAATCTAAAGGATCTGGAGTGATTCTGGATGAAGGAATGGTCTCTGATCTCTTGTCAGGTGTTCTCTAACCTCATCAGGCATTATAGGAGAACATTTAGAGATGTTAAACTGGCAAATGGAGGTTTCAAAAAGTATTGAATAAAAGGGTGCCGTTAATTGTGGCCAATGTGTATTATAGAAAAAGTTTATTTCATAATGATATTTCCCCCCATTTGAAATTCTTATTATCCAATGAAATGTTAGATTTTTTTTTTATTTTCTTTTATAAATGATCAAAAGGATTAACAATGCAGATTAATTTTCACAGCCTTCTTTGATCATATTTACCAAGGGCCAATATTTTTGGCCATGACTGTACATATATACCACCAGTAAAAAAGTCTCTTATGTTTTCTATAATTTTTTTTTTTTTAAAGTTTTAAAGTTCTTGGCATGAAAAAACAGAATTTTCAGCAGCCATTACTCCAGTATCCAGAGTCACGTCAGTTTTTGGGAAATCATTCTAAAATGTTGATTTGGAGCTAAAAAATATTATTATTATAAATGGGTAAAATGGATGTGCTGCTTAATATATATTTTTAGAACTGTGATTAACCACCATTCAAGAGTTTGGGGGTAAGTAAGATTTAAATTAAAGAAATAAATGAATACTTTTATTCCGCAAGATCAAATATGACAGAATGTTACAGAAGATTTCGATTTCAAATAAATGCTGTTTATTGAACCTTCAACTCTTCAAAGATTTCTGAAAGAAAATTGCACAAAAATATTAAAGAGAAAAAAAACTGTTTTCAAAATTGATAATAATAAGAACCATTATTAATAATTGAGCACCAATAATAATTGATAATAACTGAGCACCAAATCAGCACATTAGAATGATTTCTGAAGGATCATGTGACACTGAAGACTAGTGTAATGACTGATGAAAATGCCATCACAGGAATAAATGACATTTTAAAACTGTACTGTATTTAATAAAATAAATGCAGCCTTGGTGAGCATAACAGATTTCTTTTAAAAACAATAATCTTAATAGAAATTACGGGTCAAATAAATATGTACCCCCTCAGACTAATGATCTGTGTCAAAATGCATAATTAAGAAGAAGTGGTTCTGCCTATTGGACAATGCTTCAGGTTTCCTGGAACATTAGAAGGAGTGGATAATGTGCTATTGATCCTCCCATAACTCGGGAATGCGGCTCATCTTGTTGCTATAGCGATAACAGTCTCTCCATACCTTTATTTTTATTACTGTCTGATGGATTGCATCTCAAGCATGAGCTGTAATTGCATGAGTGTGCATCTTTGTGTATTTGTGGGCTCTATCATCAGTGCACTAGTGATGCTTTTCTGCTAGAATGATTGTGGTAAATTGAGTTCTTTGAAGCAGTTCTTCTGTTCAAAGGTAATTTGCAGTGACTATTAGCAGAATACTAGATAAACTGTGTCTAACATCAAATGAATCATGTGCTAGTAATATTCAAAGCAGGTATTGGGTTATGGTGTTTTTCTTTGTTCTGCTTCTGGTGTAGATGTAGTTTTTCTGCTGAACTAGGTACATTGTTTGCATGTTACAGAATACAAATATATCACAATAATTGTGCAACTATAGAGTATAAAATGTAATATGTCTGAAAAGGTTAATAGCTGAGTTAAATCATGTATATAGTAGCCTAATAATCTAAATATGCCTTTGAAATGAGCATGGAAAAATATTTATTTAATTATACTTGGTTTAACAGTATACTGATAACATCTAAATAGTAGTATAATAAGAGAACAATGAAAGAGATACAATTAAAGCCTTCTAATGCAAAATAATCGTACTACAGTGATACATAAAAGACCAGTCCTCTGTAAGAACCTTGAATGGCTGTGTTTGCAGCATATCATAATCTGTATGTATAAGGCGCCACCTGCTGTCTGGAGAACAGATTGGCTGTTATATTAAATCCGAAAAATAAATAGCAAATTACAAAAGATAAGAAAAAAGAATATGAATATTAAAGAAAATACTATAGAAAAAAAAAATGCAAATACTTTGGTCTTTCTCCACTTAGGACAGTATAAATATCCCCAACACTGATCTGAAATGACAATGAAAGAAATGTCCTACTTATAAAATATCTCATAAAGTTGACACAGATTTATATTGAACTTAACAGTGTAGAGATTCTTCCTCTCATAATCTATTGAGAGACAGCATTACATTTACCATTTGCAATAAAATATCAAAACACACTCACAATGAATGAGTCCACTGCTGGCACGGCTCCTGGTTCTCCTTTAATCTTACAGATAACAGAATAGGACTCAATCTTCTCCAGAACACACTGATACTGCTGATCTCCATGTAGACCCGTCACAGTCACCTCATTCATACTCAAATTCAGCATATCTGCCCTTTTCTGAGAAACAGAGAGCGTGGGATGTTTGGAGGTTGTGAGTTTTACAATAATAATATTTAGGCCTAATGAAATTGTTTTAATACCTATGTATGCCACTCACTGATGTTAAACTCACCTTAATGGTAACCTGTAGATCGTTGACCACCTGGAAGTAGGTGAATCCAATTAATCATGGATTATACTCATAGGACAAATAGCCACAGCCCACAGTGGAGTTCCCAACATGCAAGCTTTAATAACCACATTTATCATAATAATCGCATTTGTGGAAGATAAACCACATTTCCTGAGATAGAGAAAATATAACTAAGACATGTGACATGTGCAGAGTGAAGCTACATGTAAGCATTGAATAGAATACATTATATTTTATTTGAATTAATACATATCGACAGTCAATGAAGTACATTTAACAATTATACTAGCAAAGTAATTAAACAATCTGCATGTGAATATGGGCTGTTTTGACTGTTGGTCTCCATATGTCATATGCAGTACTGTAAACTGCTAGACTGGATCCACTTTAGGGTAAAGCAAATTTTTAGCCTAAAGCAGGAGTAATAAGCACACGTCTTACCCCTGAGCTTGTGTTGTATGGTGTTTTCAGCTCATATTGTTCAGAACTGGAATTGACAGTAACTGATTCCACAAATTCCAGATTACTGCCCTGAACACGAATCTTCCTTCCACCACTGAAGAGACATTTAAGAAAATGTAATCAAAAAGCAGACATCAGAATCAGGGAGGAGCCAAATCAGTAATATATGCTATAATATAATATATATTATCAGATTTACCAAATCAATCATGAAAAAATCTGTCAATAAAAAGTCCCAGCAATTATAGAAAAGCACATGTATGTGTGTGGAAGCTGATCTGACCTGCTCCAGCTGACTGATGGGCTGTATTCCAGTGCAGCTGGGCTGAGAACTGTAAGTGATGATGCTGTTACTATGACAACGGTCGTCAGGAGTAACAACACACACTTTCACTGTTCCTTTAGTTCCACTGGGAGGAATGTGGAACCTTACTGTGTCATTGGAGCGATCCAGCACTGGAGATCTGAAGAGAAACATTCATGCACAGATATACAGTATCATTTATCTGAATCTACACACATTCATATACAGTCCATGACTAAACACAAACAAACAGTCTCACTCTTTAGGAATGCACTCCAGATCCCCTCGAATACGGATTTTAGTGACAGATTCCAGGTTCCTTCCTCTTAATAAAACATTGTTTCTGCCATGGAAGGAAACCTTGCTCGGCTCCAGAGAGAGAATCTCCGGTTCCTACAGGACACCAATTGGTGAATATATAAGATGCAGCAAAAAGTATTTAAAAAGGCATTTAACATGACCTTTGGTCCTCATAAAAACAATCATCAGTACTCAGTTTGACACTTACTTCATATTTCATCTCATCGAGCACATCATTACATGCATCCTAAAGAGAGGAGAAAGACAGAGTGGTTTGATACTTTTGACTACCTTTTCTTCAGCCAGTGCAATGATATTTTAGATATCAACAATAAATTAAACATCTTGAATCTTTATGAACGTTATGCTATTTCCCAGTACGCGTATACGGAATTAGTGTATTGTAGGTTACACAGTGTCTCACCTGTGTGTTTAACTGTGCTCCACGTCCATGTGTCCATTCACAACACTGGGAAGAAGAGGACCAGTGACACCCAGATGAGATACACTGAACACACCTGAAATGTGTTAAACCAAAACATGTCATTTTTTTAATTAATAATTTATTTCAAAACTCTTTTAGGCTCTGCATTTCTTACTGTGTATAAGAAGCACTTGGGGAATTATCTTTGATATTCAGGCAGTCTTTCAGCACCAGCCTCTCTGTGATTTTATGACGCCAAAGAGCCACTTCAGCTGAGATGTTTAAACCTGAATGGATTTTCAAAAAGTAAAGATAACAACTTTAAAAAAAATATTTTCTGGGTTACAGAAAGTCAATACTGCAGAATAGACCAGACAAGCTGATCAGGACTACTCACATTTATACTGCATTTAGCAGACATACAAAGTGGCTTACATGGCATACAACTAGTCTCCTTTATTTTGCTTGTATTTCTTTTTAGGAGATACTTGAAAGAGAAAAAAGTTTCTCAGCTTATGAGAAACTTAACTGTAAAATGTATATGTTTCAGATGTGTCCTGAGGTTTACTACCATGGTTACGGTTGCTGAGAGACTGAAAGGAAACTACTAAGATATGTAGATATGTTATTTAAATATCCAAATTATATCCAAATATCCAAATATTTAAATATATAATATTTAAATATCCAAATATCCAAATTATTTCCTCCCTACAACATACAGACACACACATAATATTGAATCAATGTTACAGGTCCCCATGTGTAAGTGTGAAATCGGCAACAACTTTACATATTGTCATCATAAGTTATGTATTTCTGATTTATGAGTTCTCTGTTGGGTATTTACACTTTCTGTTTTAGTATATTTAGCTATTTAGCAATCACTTGAACAAATTTCCTTCCCATTATTTTTAATGTAAGAGCAGCAGAGTTGTCAAGTTCACTAATATGTCGACTTAATTGTTTCTTCAAGAGTCTTATAGATTTTGGGAATTACTGTTAGCATTTTTTTAGGGCTTATTTGTGGAATTTGGCCTTGTTAGTAGTGAATGACTGCTTTATCGTCTGATGATGTTTCTCTGTCTATTAATGCCATGGCAGACCTTGCTCTGTCTGTGTAAATATGCATGTGGTGTCAGAGCCATGTAAGACTGTGATCTTTTTCCATTGAAATGCTGCGGTTATGCATGTCAGCCGCATGCACACTATAGCTGCATTTAATCAAACGGTAAGAAATTTCTCAATAAAATTGATAGTCATCAATGCACTCATATTATATTTGTAAATAGAATATTTAGATATGTAAATTTAGAGTGTATTGAGGACAATACAATCTTGCTTTTAGTGTGGTACGTGTGCACATTGAATGCAAAGCACACAATACCAATCCACTGCACTGTCAGAGAACCAACCTCCAGTAGATAATAGCTGGTCACTAGAAAAACTACAGTAGCAGTTTGGGAAAACTGCATCCAGATCAGACCCATCACACAGCTTCACACTTCCTGTGGTGAAGATGCATGAGAATGTGGGATTTCCTGTGCTCTCCAGACTCAAGGAAAGATGTAGAGTAATCTGTGTAGGAGTGTCAGTAGAAATTGCAAATATATTTTCAATGCAATGAAAAATTATCTTTTTTGACGTTAATATAATATTACCTTGCTGGAAGACTTCTCTGCCCAAACCTGAAAGGAAAACAGTAGTTTCTGAAGGGAGTCGTTTGGAGTGAACACCCATGAAGATTTCGAACATTCATCTTCGGTGGAGCATCTAGACAATCAGAAATATATCATTTGGAGTTGTTATGCCAGGCTGGATATGCTATTGATTTTTTAAACTAGCTAGCAGTGGTTCTCAACCAGTCACTAATCCAAATGTGGCCCACCATGTTGAATGTTACAGTCTGTGTGCTGAACACAATAAAAAAATTACTTTCAGTTTTACAAATCATTTTAGGTTTTACATTAATTAAAAAATTTACTAAACGAATATAAGCTATAATGTTTTAGTTATGTAAAATAATTTAGTATTTCATATATTATTTTCAGACATGAGCAGACCTATGTACTCACGTAATGAATGTTATGCATTTAACGAACACTTACAAGGGCGCACTTTGGCAGAATTCAATTCAAATAGTCATCAGCAGCCATTCGTTCTGTAGAATTGAGCATCAGAATGGACACATTTGTTAAGGGAGAGAACGAAATGTGGAAAATGCCAGCGAAGGAAAGCATTCAAACAAGAATAGTCTCAGTATCAGCGGTGAAGAGAGTGCTGTACTCTCGGCATCAACTTTCGGCATCCCCGTCACTCACACTGAAGATGTTCAGGCAAAAAGAAACATCTATAAACTACTACGCAGCAATCATCCTTAATACATATATGTGGCAAACGTACATCTCTGGAGAGAATCTCAGATTATTACATTCGAAAATGTTTTGGATCAACTATAAGCTACATTTGTGAACGCACACTTTCTGCAATGTCACATGTCAACACTTCCGTGCGCATCTTACAGACTGCAACTTACAATCTCAACTTCATTGTGCTGTTACTCCTTTCAAGCAGAATTTCACAAAATTGGTCAGCTCCAGCATCAGGTGTTTTATTAATGGTGGTGTGTAGAATTATTTATTTATTTATTTCAATAAATGTAGTCGTTTATTAGATATCATAATATTTAGGCGTTAAATAATATTCTAAATCTGGTTAGTTTGTATGATGACTTATTGTGTAAATGACATTGCACTTGGAACATAGTGCGGCCCGGTGGAAAAATAGGTTGAGATCCACTGAGCTAGCCTATCATACTCTTTTTTTTACTTGTAAGTGTAACAGATACTAATCTAACCTCTGTGTGTTCACACACCAGCCGCAGAGAGGATCCAGAGCAGATCTGCAGTCTTTCAGAGTGCTGTATTTAGCACACTGAACCACAGGCACCCTTCTTAACTACATCAGAAACATGAGCAGAAAGCAAAAGAACAACAACAAAGTTTGCTCAACTTTTCAAAATAAGGAAAAATTTAACAAAAAAACTGAGAGATCAGACAGAATTTTATTTTCAAAACTACAGTATTTCCTTCTGCAGCGCTATTAAACCACATTGCATCAGTGTTACAGAATAGTTTATATATCAATAGATGCCAAGGTAATATAACACAAGCTATGGTGCACACATTTACAAAGAAAGAAAGAAAAGCACTCAGATTTTATACATTGCATATTAGACTTATGATAATTGTTAATAATTGTGAAAATGCAGGTTGATAGTAGGCTGTTATGCTTCAAGCATAAAGAAACAAAATAATTTATAATAAAAAATTATGTCTTGTAAAAGCAAATACTTCTTTAAAACTATTTAAACTCATTTAAAATTGTTTGCACAGTAACTCTACATACAAACATCAAATGATTAGCCATATACACGACGAGCGGATGGATATATGATAAATGTAAAACACTACAATCTTGTGTCCTTTGCTTGTTCAGTGTGCAGTGGAGTGACCAGGAGTTTATCAAATTGAATTAGTTTCTGCTGCTTTGAAACAATCTCTATTGTAGGAATCACTCTCAGAAAAGAAGGTACAAAAGCTGTCACTTTCCAATTGGTACACCTTTGTACTTAAAATGTCCGTATTTAAAAGTATAAAAAGTAATGTACCTTTTAAAAAAGGTACTGCCACAGTGACTGCTTTTTTACCTTTTTCCGGAGTGTAGAAATGAAGGTAACTTGACCTGTATGAATATTCGATATATATTTACAAAGGACTGGAAACAGAAATGCAAAGGTGAAAAATTTATTTGTTTCTCAAAACACTGTGTTTTTTCAAACTTGGTCTGAAGATTCAGTATATTGTTAGACTTTGCTGTAATTTTACAGTTAGTAAATAAGTCCAGTAAAATACCATATATATGAATGAACGATTTCACTGAATGTGCCTCAAGTACAGCTTTTAGTTTAGTGAGTAAGCACTGTTTTCAGTGTTGACACTTTTTACTGACTGTACATTTGTAAACCTCACCTGTTTCTTCAGAACAATGTAGATATGTTTGAAATCTACAGGATCAAAGTGCATTCTGGGAAGCACTGCGCGTTCATCATCAGATTTGTACAGCATTATTGGACAGCCTGGTGTGAATTTCTCATCTAACACAAGCTAGAAAAACAAACAGCATCATTATACAAACTTTAGCATTATTCACGTTATTCATGCATTTGATTATTTTTCGCTGTTCATTTCTGGGATATCAAGAACATATTATTCACAGATTCCACAAAAGTGGAAATGCAGAAAATAAGTCTAAGAAAATAAAATATTTGTTTTTAAGATGCTTACTGTGTTTAACAATACTTCATGATGCATAAGCCTTATACTTGTATAATTTAGGCCCCATAAATTCACAAGTGGAACGCAACCTACTTATACCCTCAATGTTTTCTAACTAGAGATGATAACATTTAAGAAACTAGTGAAAAATAAGATAAGTAGCAGACCTTTATGAGTTGTCCGTCACTGGTTCCTATGAACAGCACAATCCAGGATCCAGTTCTAGTTGCTGACACTGCTGACATTGAGCTGTACTTGAATACCACAGAGAGCGGCTGAAGTTCACTACCACTCTGAAACACAAACAACATTAGTGAATCCTATAGCGACTATAGACCTGGTTTCGACGGGGCTTAGACTAAGCCAGGATTAGAACATAGTTCAATTAGGACATTTAAGTAATTTTTATAAACATGCTTAGAAAAAAAACATTACTGGGGTGCATTTTGAGGCAAAAACAAAGGCACTGATATATTTTAAGATCAGTGCAAATTTATTTTGCGATTGGGAAAGGACCTTAAGCCAAGAATCAAACTCGGGGCGCCAGAGACATTTAAACTATATGTCAGTGCGCTAACCACTAGACTATCGGTACCAACAGATTACATTGCTGTTCAGTTATATTGATTTATCCCCCCAAAAATAAAAAAATAAAAATGAATAATGCATGTTGCATGTTGCATGATTTAAATATAGTTATTCATTTATCAACAATCACATTTAACTGCTCATCATTTTAACAAGCTTCATAAATAATTCTTTACTTATTGCTAGATGTGTTGAAAACAATACAATTTTGATAACCTTCTGGTCATTTTTTACAGCACATTGTTGGTTAAACATGACACTCACAGTACTTCTTACATTACTGCAATTTTGACTAAAACTACAGTATTCTAATGTGAACTATCATGCAGTAATTTCCTGTGCACAAACACAGTAAATTACTGTAGATTTCACATGATTTTTTTTACAGTGTCAGCCTAAGTCTTGTCTGTGAAACCGGGATTTGTATAGACCAGTCATTCTCAAATCTGGCCCACTCCTGCAGAGTTTAGGTCTAACCCTAATCAAACACACCTGAGCATGCTAATCAGTGTCTTCAAGATCATTAGAAAATCACAGGTAGGTGAGTTTGATAAGGGTTGGAGCTAAACTCAGCAGCAGATTGGACCTCCAGGGAAAGATTTGAGGAACCCTGGTATAGACTATAGGGAATTACGTGTGTCATGAAACATGCATTCTTTTACAAATGTTTGTCAAGTCTCTGTAAGGAAAAAAATACTGTTTAAAAAGTATATTAGTAATTTCCAACCTCAGATCCACATGGCTTTTCACCATTAGCGCAGAAGCCCTTCACTTGGCCTTGAACGTGACTGATGTCGTACAGAGCCAGCGTGCTGTTCTCCGGATCCTGCTGATTCTGTGCACTGAACACACCTGCCCAAATAACACCGTTATCTGAGGGAATAACGGTGGAGGCGACGAGCACTGGACAAACTTTATCACTGCAGCATCGTATCCTTACAGCCTTTAGAGATTTGATTATGTCAAGCTTTTTTTCCTTAGAGCTGTTCATCCACAAGACGAGCACTTTCCTCTCTGAGTCAGTCTCTGCGTTCAGAAATAAATAGGATTCTGAGGGTAACTCTCTGGAATCCATCAACAAACCCCACATCTCTCACTGTGCTCTGAATGATGGCATCTGATATTTCTGCTATTTTTGAGAAAATCCCTCCTGGTTGAGATTCTGAGGTGCTCAACAAGGTAACAACAGAAAACAGAGTATCTTGAGGTTTTGCATCTTCATCCTTTTTCCCAACCAAAAGGAACTTACCGGCTATGAAGGCAACAGATTTCTCATTCTGTCGCAGTCCTACCAGTAGGCCTATATTACTTTTATAATGAATACTGTTTGTAATGTCATTTATATCAAGAACTTCACAATGTCCATCTTCAAAAGTCCCACAAGTTACCAGGGTGCCGTTCGCATCAAAAGGCACCAGAATATAACTCTAGTGATGTCTTTCCTCTTCTCCTCATACAGATCGTGTCTCATCTGATGTAGTCGATGTTCAGTAAGAACAAACAACTTACTGTTACCAACTACAAAGTCCTTGATGTCTGAATCAAAGTTCAGCACATCACCGCGATTGCAGTATTTCAAAAGTACAAGTATCCCCAGTAAGTATCTCCCCATCGTTTTTAATAAGTAAATGAGCAGTTGGATAGGCTTACTAGTGTATTTGATAACTCGATCTTGTCACAGAGATCAGCTGTGCTCAGATGAGTATAAGGGTGAAGTGGGTGGATGTGAAGTATAGCTCTGTGAGATGAGGGCGGAGGTCTAGCAACAACAGAGACATTTTGATTTCTAAAATGAAGACAAACTTTCCAAACAGTTACTTGAGTGAACGTTAAAATAAAAAAACTAATACTAATAAAACACACAAAATAAAAATGAAAAAGTATGCCTAAACATTTAAAAATGTAAATTATGACATCACGGATTGTTACAGAGTACGAAGTTTGTAGATCAACTTAAATAATAATATTCGTATTGCTTTTTGTCCTGATGCAAATACCATAAAATCTGCCACATACTACTACTTCATTTATTGATGATTTTATATGATTATATGAATATATGAAACAGTTCATGTAACACATGGCAAAAATGCATGGCTATAAATAGCTATACATATATATATTTTCTTTTAAACATACTTTTATTTGTATCACTGTCTAAAGGATTATTAGCCTCACAAACGTTGGTGAAAAAGTATTTGGTACAGGAAGTTTGGGTATAGATGTAGATTCTCAGCTGGTTTATTTTCTCATGTTTCTTTTCTGTGGATATCTGTCATATCTATAAAATATTACAGCTATATGCACAGCAACCACTATAAATATTAGTAAAATGTGGCTGCTGCATTAACCACTGTGCATATGCATGAAATATCATATCACACAGCAAAAAAAGTGGTAAGCATTCTGTGTTTGATAAAAATATGGCAAACAAGGTGTTATATGTGATACATATATTCTGATCTGTATGTCAAACTTTAAAGCCTTTTTAGTGCCTTATATAAATATATTTAAATATATATATTTGTGCTAATAAATGCACAAGTAGTACTTTTAGCGCTTAAGGGATAGTTCACCCAAAAACTAAAATTATGTCAGCATTTACTGGCCCTCATGTTGTTCCAAACCTGTATGAATTTATTTCTTCAGTTGAAGGCAAAAGAAGATATTGAAGAAAGTATGAAACCCAACAGGCGATTTTTATGTAGTATTTTTATTCTATTTTTCCATACTATGGAAGTCAATGGGATAAATCAGCCGTTTGGCTACCCATATTCTTAAATTCAATTAATTATTTTGTGTTCAAATAAGAACTGTAAGAAATAAATTAATAAACATTTGGAAGACATCATTTAAATTTTTGAGTGAATATTTCTTACAGATAAAATGGCTTTAAACCCTAGCTCCCATTTTAGGGCTAACTAAGACTGATATGATGTTTTATTATCTGTTCATGCCAATAATATTTAATATTTTAAAACATGTCTGAAATGGTTGATAGTGTCACGAATTGGTCCAGGAGGTTATACGGAAGAGCCAGGAAACACGGAACGAGGAGACACGGAACTTCTTTCAAACTTTTACTAACAGAAACACGGAGATAACATGGACAGGTACACACACTCACTGACGTTGAGACATTAACAATAATCCACACGAAACATGGGGCAGAACAGACTATATGAAGGGGAACATAACTGGAAACACCTGGGACGAAATCAAGACACAAATGGAGACTAATGAAATAATGATTTAATTAGGAAAAACAGGAAAAACCAAATATGGGCAGGGAAACACAAGGCAGAGGGAGACAGACTGTGACATTCCCCTTCTCTAGGCGCGCCCCGCCCGTATGACATCGAAAGGGAGGGGTGGGCGCTCTGGAGGCCTCAAGGACCTGGAGACCGGACAGGTGGCCTCCAGGGCGGTGCCCGTTCCGGAACCCATCGCGGGGACTCAGGAGGCTACGGCGGATCCGGGGACTCAGGCGGCCACGGAGGATCCGGGGACTCAGGCGGCCACGGAGGATCCGGGGACTCAGGCGGCCACGGAGGATCCGGGGACTCAGGCGGCCACGGAGGATCCGGGGACTCAGGCGGCCACGGCGGATCCGGGGACTCAGGCGGCCACGGCGGATCCGGGGACTCAGGCGGCCACGGAGGATCCGGGGACTCAGGCGGCCACGGAGGATCCGGGGACTCAGGCGGCCACGGAGGATCCGGTGACTCAGGCGGCCACGGCGGATCGGGAGCCTCGGGCGGCCATGACGGATCCAGGGACTCGGACGGCCATGGCGGATCGGGTATATGGCCCCCCAAAATCTTTTTTGGCGGCTCGCCGGCCGGGGAATACCCAGTAAGGGCCAGCGGAGATGAAGGTGAACTGGGCGGGGCCAGCGGTGACGAAGGCAAGCTGGACGAGACCAACTCTCGGGGGTGCTCGGAACGCGCTGATTCTCTGGGGCGCCGGCGAGGAGCAGGCACTGGGGGGCGCTCGGGTAGAGCGGATCAGGACGGAAGCAGAGCGGAGGAATGTGAGCTGAACAGGATCAGCGGAGGCATCGGTGAGCTGGACGGGCCAGCGGAGGCATCGGTGAGCTGGACGGAACCAGCGGAGGCATCGGTGAGCTGGACGGAAGCAGCTGAGACATCGGTGAACTAGACGGAACCAGCGGAGGCCTCGGTGAGCTGGCAGGGACCGGCGGAGGCATCGGTGAGCTGGACGGAACCAGCGGAGGCATCGGTGAGCTGGACGGAACCAGCGGAGGCATCGGTGAGCTGGACGGAACCAGCGGAGGCATCGGTGAGCTGGGCGGGACCAGCGGAGGCATCGATGAACTGGACGGGACCAGCGGAGGCATCGGTGAGCTGGACGGGACCAGCGGAGGCATCGGTGAGCTGGACGGAATCAGCGGAGGCATCGGTGAGCTGGACGGAGCCAGCGGAGGCATCGGTAAGCTGGACGGGACCAGCGGAGGCATCAATGAGCTGGATGGGATCAGCGGAGGCATCTCCATCGTTGCGGGCGGGAGCAGGCTGATGATGATTCCCGGCCATCCCTCGCGGGGAACCAGAATCAGCCGCCGCCTCATCTTGGGTGGATTATTCTGTCACGAATTGGTCCAGGAGGTTGTACGGAAGAGCCAGGAAACACGGAACGAGGAGACACGGAACTTCTTTCAAACTTTTACTAACAGAAACACGGAGATAACATGGACAGGTACACACACTCAATGACGTTGAGACATTAACAATAATCCACACAAAACATGGGGCAGAACAGACTATATGAAGGGGAACATAACTGGAAACACCTGGGACGAAATCAAGACACAAATGGAGACTAATTAAATAATGATGACAGGAAAAAACAAATATGGGCAGGGAAACACAAGGCAGAGGGAGACAGACTGTGACAGATAGCTTAATAGATTTTTAAAGACTTATATATATGGGAATAGACCAGACTCTTTCCAATAGATTTCATGTTTTTGGTACGTTTATTTATAAGTATACTGTGTATAAGAATAAGAATGACATGAATATGCAATTAAAGTTCCCTGCAGAAACTAACTTTTGCCCTTAAAACTCATCTTTGATAATTCATGTCTTAATCATTTAAACCCATGAAAATGTATTCATGCCCTGAAATGGCTTGAATATAACTTTACATTCATACTTCATTTAGTATACAGGTGCATCTCAATAAATTAGAATAACGTGGAAAAGTTATTTCATTTCAGTAATTCAACTCAAATCGTGAAACTCGTGTATTAAATAAATTCAATGCACACAGACTGAAGTAGTTTGTCTTTGGTTATTTTAATTGTGATGATTTTGGCTCACATTTAACACAAACCCACCAATTCACTATCTCAACAAATTAGAATACTTCATAAGACCAATAAAAAAATATTTTTTGTGAATTGTTGGCCTTCTGGAAAGTGTGTTAATTTACTGTATATGTACTCAATACTTGGTAGGGGCTCCTTTTGCCTTAATTACTGCCTCAATTTGGCATGGCGGTGATCAGTTTGTGGCACTGCTGAGGTGGTATGGAAGCCCAGGTTTCTTTGACAGCGTCCTTCAGCTCATCTGCATTTTTTGGTCTCGTTTCTCATTTTCCTCTTGACAATACCCCATAGACCCCATTTGGCAGTGTGGGCAGGTGCCAAATCCTGCTGGAAAATAAAATTAGCATCTTTAAAATGCTGGTCAGCAGAAGGAAGCATGAAGAGCTCCAACATTTCTTGGTAAATGGGTGCAGTGAAGTTGGTTTTCAAAAAACACAATGGACCAACACCAGCAGATGACATTGCACCCCAAATCATCACAGACTGTGGAAACTTAACACTGGACTTCAAGAAACTTGTGCTATGAGCTTCTCCACCCTTCCTCCAGACTCTAGGACCTTGGTTTCCAAATGAAATACAAAACTTGGTCTCATCTGAAAAGAGGACTTTGGACAACTGGGCAACAGTCCAGTTCTTCTTCTCCTTAGCCCAGGTAAGACGCCTCTGACGACAACTGTAGCCAAATTCCTTGACACGTCTGTGTGTGGTGGCTCTTGATGCCTTGCCTCAGTCCATTCCTTGTTAAGTTCACCCAAATTCTTGAATCGATTTTGCTCAGTGGTGGTCAGTAACGAAGTACAACTACTTCGTTACTGTACTTAAGTACATTTTTCAAGTATCTGTACTTTACTGGAGTAGTTTTATTTTGAGTAACTTTTACTTTTACTTCACTACATTCCAAAGCATAAGATCATTTTTACTTCACTACATTTCATAAAACATATCGTTACTCATGATACATCACGTGCTCCGAGACGCAGAAGCGGTGTCTGACTCATGAACAAACTGATTCTTTTCAATGAACCTGTTCAATCGGTTCGCAAATCGCAACAAACGATTCATTCACAAATCGCAACAAACGCAGCTGTTCTCGAGTCGAAAACTCACTGATTCAAACGAACCGTTTAGAGCGAGTCTTCTTCGGTGAACTGAACTCACAAGTAAAGAACCGGGAGATCTTGTGAGCGCGCGCTACTGATGCTGTGAAAAGTAAGTTACTAATGTCGAATTTTAGGATTAATTATTGTAACTGAAAATAATATTTAGGTCAAAACTGTCAGTTGTTTGTGAACTAAATCTGCTGTAAAGGGTGATCTATTTAAGCCCACTGAAATGCTTGAATGCAGACAGATCAACATCAGTGTCTCTAACGTTATGTTTTAGGTCAAAAACAAAACATTAAAATAACACCGATTAAATAAAATAACTCATGCACGCTTCATATTCCCCGCTGCTGTAACGTTAGCAGTTTTATTAAAATGCTATGCATTTAGACCTATGTGACGTCTGTTTTTATATTGTTTATCAACAGTATACATTTTTATATTGTTTAGATCAACTAGCCGAGTATACAGATATGAATGTTTATTCATAACCATACTGAAAATAAGTAAATATTGTTAGCTGATGCTATCTGTCTAGCTAACAAGCTTGCTGGTGCTAAGTTGAGGAAATTTTTAGATATAAAGTCCAAATATCTTTATTCAGCCACCTAGATAGATTCCATCTGAGGGAAAAAGAAAGGATGTGATGTTCAGAACATAGTAACTACAGTAATTATCAGAGTGGGAAGTGATGCCCTCTGGGGGCATTTGGCCTGGGGTGTTTTTACACCACAGACAAGGTTTGAGAAGAAAAAAAATCATTATGAAAATATAATTAGATTTTCCTTAAAATGTTCTTCCTAATTTCAGGCCTAATTCTAATGTCATATATCGCTGACGTTCTGCAAAACAACAAGTTCTAAAACCCTTTTTTCTTACTGGTGAAGATTAGATGGTGAAATCTGTTTTCTCTCAGGTACATGGCAGTGTAAGCTTCACAGCGAACATTACTACATCACTCTCATCAACGTAGTCCATATCAACAAAATATATATCTTGACTCTATATAGTGGTTATTTTGGGAAAAACCCAGGTATTTTGGGCAGTATGATTATAAAAATATGTGCTAATATAAAATGAAATAAAGTAGTCTATATAAAATTGCTAAATAAATCTGTCTATCAGTACTTTTTTACTTAAGTACATAAAAAATTTAGTACTTTTGTACTTTCACTCGAGTAAAATTGAAAAAGCAGTACTTTTACTTTTAATGGAGTAATATTTTATTATACGTATCTGTACTTTTACTCAAGTACTTGATCTGTGTACTTTGCCCACCACTGATTTTGCTTGACAATCCTCATAAGGCTGTGGTTCTTTCGGTTGGTTGTGCATCTTTTTCTTCCACACTTTTTCCTTCCACTCAACTTTCTGTTAACATGCTTGGATACAGCACTCTGTGAACAGCCAGCTTCTTTGGCAATGCATGTTTGTGGCTTCCCCTCCTTGTGAAGGGTGTCAATGATTGTCTTCTGGACAACTGTCAGATCAGCAGTTTCCCCGAGATTGTGTAGCCTAGTGAACCAAACTGAAAGACCATTTTGAAGGCTCAAGAAACCTTTGCAGGTGTTTTGAGTTGAGTAGCTGATTGGCATGTCACCATATTCTAATTTTCTGATATAGTGAATTGGTGGGTTTTTGTTAAATCTGAGCCAAAATCAAAATCAAAATCAAGACTTAAACTACTTCTGTTTGTGTGCATTGAATTTATTTAACCAGAAACTGATTCCAAAAGAAGAGAAAACAAGGTCGTCTACAATTTGATATATCAGAATAAAAATTGTATGTATTGCTCCAAAGCATTGGACACATGACAGTAATTGATTTAATTAGCCTTTGGCTTGACCACAGTATGTTATTAAACAGCTAATAATGTGTTGCTATTAAACAAACCATGTTTCTGTTCACCTTCTCAGACAGCTACCTTATAAAAATTAACATCCTTGGGTAGAAATGTTTTGCTAATCATATGAAAAGCCCCATCCTGCATGTTGATTGGATTCGTTTGTGACAGAAGGAAACGGCAAGTTTTTAAGTCGTGTTTTTAAGACTGTGTTCTGCAGTTTTAAGGAGAAAGTGCTGTGATGTTGACTGATGAATTTGCACATGGTTTGTTTTGAAGCATATTCAAAACACCTGATAGACATTTAAACAACGTTGAAAACTTGATTTTCACCACAGGGGTCTTTATACTGTAGAAAAACCCTTGCTCATCTTTATGACAATACATATATATAAAAGTTATAGAACTGCCTAGTCTTAGTAAATCATGCTTTCCCAGCCTTTTTTCAAATGTTTGCAAGAATTTTTTTTTTGATTTTTTCCCGCTGGGTGTTTTATTGCTCCTTCATACTAGGCCAGATGGTTTCTGTGGATTGATGCAGAAATCGTTTGTAGTTTCTCCCAACCTGAGAACATAATGCCCAATGCCAATCTGAAAAGACAGTGAAAAACATGTCTTATGCATAAAGTTGACTAGGATTTAGCAGCAATTATCAAGTTAAACAGTAGACTTCTCCTTCCCATAATCTTTTGAGATTCAACATTACAGTTGCGATAAGAAAATAAAACAGACTTACAGTGAGCGAATCCACTTCAGTGACGGTTCCTGGTTCTCCTTTAATCTGACAGATAATTGTATTAGACGCAATCTTCTCCAGAACACACTGATACTGCTGATCTCCATGTACACCCGTTACAGTCACCTCATTCATACTCAAATTCAGCATATCTGCCCTTTTCTGAAAAACAGAGAAAACAATTGGAGCTATCTCTGCACACAGCTGCCAGATCAAGTTCTTTAATTATTTTTCATATATATTTTGTAGGAGCCATTATTTGGTTGTAATTTTCTTTCATGCCACTAGGTGTATAATGTATTTATGCTCTCAAATCAACTCAAGGGTGTGCGTCAAATAAGTTAAAACAAACTTTTTTGACAGTGATGGAAATAAAGTGTTTATTTTGTTGTTTGCTTTTGTTTCCTTTGATCAAAGACATGGACAATAAATGGATTGGAAGATCCAACTTTATTTTCAAAGGTATGGACATAACATTTTATTATTGATCTGTTTAAGAAACAAATGCGTCAAAACCATAAACCAATGACCTACTAATGCGCACCACATATTTTATTAAATAGCACGAAAGGGGTAGAACTTCAAACCAGGGCCATGCAGAGAACTTTGGAGGGACAGGTGTTCAAAGTATTAAAGGGGCACATGGAACACGGCTTTTAATAGGGCTGTGCTCCTTGCTGATATATGTATCAAAATGGATGCTTCTGTATTTTTTTCATTTTGAATTATAATAATTCTAAAAACAGGATTGATAAGTATAATTCGGAGGACGAGAAAATCAGTATAAGTCTGTTTTACCAGTGTTGTGATCATTATTTTTAAGGCACTCTATGTTTTTTAAATAAATACTGTAATAATAATAATAGTTCTAAGTGTGAATAGTTTTTAGTCAGATAACATAAAAAAGACACGACACCTCGACGCGCTTTAAACTTTTCCCAATTAAACAGAAAGAATGAAAGAGAACAAGCACTTTTGTTTTTATTGCTGTGTGTAGAACTTCGTCTGCATTTTTTATATAATATACATTTTAATAAAATGTAAAGTCGTCCCCCACACTTTATTCGAGCTCGAGCAGGTGTTTTCACATAGAGGTTTATAGATTTAAATGAAAAGAGACATGACCTGACGTTTTATTCGTATCCAAAATGAGGAGATGTGAATATCAGGAGAGGTGAACACTCTTGCAGTGCATGTTTCATTCATACTCGAAGCCAGAGGGCGCTCTCGTGCAGAAAATACAGGAAATCCCTAATATGGAAAAACTCACACAGCTATATGTCGTGTTATCTCTACGATAACGTGTAGATGAAGGCTCTGAATGCACGCATAATCAGCTTTAACATAGCTTTTATTAACACTGTTCAGCTACGTAACATGAGTGCTAACTAACTCCTCAGTAGCGATAAACACAACCCACAACTGACTAATTTGCATTACCTAGACTGACAGTGAATACAGCCAAAAGGAACAGAGACTATGTTGCTTCTGACATATGATTGCTTGAGCCAAACGTAAGAATACTACATCCCCTTTCTTTTAAAATAATTGACAAAGTAGAAAATACTGCATAACATATTAAGTAAAGAAAGTAAATCAGTTTTCAAAATTATATGCACAATTAGTATGCTAATACACTATTCGACTGAAGTGCAAATATGCTGTGTATATTCACATAGCCTTAGATTGTCACGTACACATGAATCTAAACTGCATTGAACATTTAGAATGCATTGAACATTTAGAATGCATTGAACATTGCATTTTCTTTTTGAAAGGGCAGCGATCCGCCTACACCCTTGTACAATCACAGGTCCAGAACGACTCTGGGCTTTATCTGTCGTCCATATCTGGTTCTGTAAGTGGTGCAATTGGGCAGCTCATCAGTGTGGTTAGGTGTGTGTATAGTGTCGTGTGGTCTACTGTTGGTTGGTGTTGCACATAGTTCTGCACCTTCATGCCTGACTGGCACGCCAGGACTGTCAATTTGAGATTCTTTTGTGTCCAGGAGGTGGCATCTGTTTGCGATACTCATGTCCATCAGCAGTACGCAGATGATAAGATCTCTCCGTGTTGGCTGCTCTGACGATAACAGCTGGCTTCCAATATCCTCGCCTCCTGCACTCTAACTGCCTGTCCATCCTTGAGCTGAGACAAAGGTCTTGCCGATCTGTCATAGTAGCTCTTTTGGTGTTGTTGCTTGTGCAGCCTCTTTGCTCTGACATCTTTAGAGCTGACAGCCTTTGGCATGAGTTGTTGATTGGTATTGGGTAATGTTGACTGCAGACGGCGACTCATTAACAGCTGGGCTGGGGACTTGAATCCATCAACAGGGCTGTTGCGATACTCCAGGAGACTAAGGTATGGGTCACTTTTGTCAGCTTTAGCTTTTTCCAGCAACATCTTCACAGTGTGCACAGATTTCTCTGCCAGCCCATTACTTTGTGGGTGATATGGGCTTGTGGTAGTATGTGTAAATTCCCATGTTCTTGCAAATGATTCAAACTCACCAGAGCTGTACTGGGGGCCATTGTCTGAGATGACAGCTTCTGGGATGCCGTGCCGTGCAAAAGAAGCCTTTAGTTGACTTATCACAGCAGCAGAGGTTGTACTGTGGAGCTTGTCCAGCTCAAAATATCTGCTGTAATAGTCAACTGTCACAAGATAGTCCTCGTTGTTCCAGGTGAACAAATCAGTAGCCACTACTTGCCATGGCCTATCTGGGATTTTGTGACTGATCATGGGCTCTTTGGTGTTGGAGGGGCGATACGTGAGGCAGATCGAGCACTTGCTGATGATGTTTTCAATTTCTTTTCCCATCCCAGGCCAGAACATGATGTCACGGGCCCTCTGCTTGCTCTTCTCGATGCCCAGGTGACTGGCATGTATGCGTGACAGCATGTCTGGACGAAGGCTTCTGGGAACGATAATCTTCTCACCTTTGAAGATTATTCCATGCAGGTATGAAAGCTCATCACGGTGGTTCCAGAATTCAGACACACTCAAGGGACACTTTCTTTTCTCCTCAGGCCAGCCTCTTTGTAGGACTCCTTTCAGTATCTGAAACTGCTGGTCTTTTTCAGTTTGAGCTCTGATTTCCTCCAATTTTGAGTCACTGACAGGAAGGCTGCTGTACACTGTGTGCACCTGAATATCCATTCCCTCACTGAGGCTTGTATCCTGGTCAGACAATGACTTTCTGGATAACGTGTCTGCGACAAGGATGTCCTTGCCTGGTCGATGTATAATGGTGAAGTTGTACTTCTGGAGCTGAAGGATCATCCTCTGAAGCCTTGGGGGAACTGATGCCAGAGGCTTCCGCATTATTGACTCAAGGGGCTTGTGGTCACTCTCGACAACAACTTGGCGGCCATAGATGTACTGATGGAAACGCTTACAGCCAAACAGTATAGCAAAGAGTTCTTTCTCTATTTGAGCATAATTAATTTCGCTCTCAGAAAGGGACTTTGATGAGTATGCGATAGGTCTTCCATCCTGCATCAGTACTGCCCCGAGCCCGTACTTGGAGGCATCGACCTGTAATCTGAGCTCTTTGTGAGGATCAAAATAGGCTAAGACTGGGCCTGGTTCACATGTGAGTAGCTCTTTCATCTTCTTGAAAGCTTTGTCGTGTTGGACGTCCCAAACAAACTCACTTGACTCCTTAAGGAGCTGTCGCAGTGGTGCATTGACATCGGAAAGGCCAGGTGCGAATTTGGAGAGGTAATTGATCATACCTAGCACTGTCTCGTGTTCTCCTTTGTCTTTAGGCGGTTCCATGTCTCTCACAGCAGCGACTTTGGCCGGGTCCGGCTTTACCCCTTCAGCAGTGAGTAGATGCCCAAAATAGCTCACCTCTGTAGTACAGATCACGCTTTTTCCTGGATTGAGCTTGACTCCTCTCTCTCTTGAACGCTGAAGCATAACATGGAGGTTTTCATCGTGCTCGGCTTTGGTCTGTCCATAAATGAGAATGTCGTCGACTATGGCCATGACCCCATTCAAACCTTCATACGTTTCGTCAATCTTTCGCTGGAACTCGTCTTGTGCTGAAATCAGTCCGAAGGGGAGGCGTAAGAAACGGTAACGCCCAAAAACCGTGTTGAAAGTAGTTAATCTTGACGATTCCTCAGTGAGTTTAATGGTCCAATAACCCGATCTAGCATCCAGGACACTAAAATATTGGGCACCAGCGAGCTTGGGTGTTAAATCTTCAAGAGTAGGTAATGGGTAGTGAGGTCGTTTAATGGCCTTGTTAAGGTTCCTCGGGTCTAGACACACCCTCAGCTGACCTGTGCGTGGTTTTTCGGCCACAACCATGGAGTTAACCCATTCGGTTGGCTCTGTGACTTTAACGATAACACCCTGCCTTTCCATGCTCTCCAACTCCTCTTTAAGACGGCTGCGTAATGCAAGAGGAATACGTCTGGGTGGGTGAACTACTGGGGTTGCATGCGGG
Organism: Gymnocypris eckloni scoliostomus; assembly: GCA_027564155.1. Lineage (NCBI taxonomy): Eukaryota > Metazoa > Chordata > Actinopteri > Cypriniformes > Cyprinidae > Gymnocypris > Gymnocypris eckloni. The sequence goes on along the minus strand of CM050432.1, from coordinate 15,211,267 downwards.
TCCAAGTGTATGGTACATCCCCTTGAAAACATCTGCAAACTCCTCCAAGACTGGCACCTCCGTCTGTGTTTCTGTAACTGACAGTACCATCTTAATGAGGCCAAAGTCTATGCATCCTTTTAGCCCTAGAACAGGAGGCGCATTTGTATCGACTACATAAAATGTCATAACCATCTCAATGTCTTTGTGCTTGCATTTCAGGTTGCATTTGCCTTTTAACACCAGGCGTTCACCACCATACCCATATAGGGGACGAGATGTCTGCTGCAACGTGCACTGCATGTCCAATTTGGTGTACTCATACAGGGGTATGACATTAGCTGAGGATCCCGTGTCCAGCTTGAACTTGATTTCATGCTGTTTTGGACCTATTTTAATGTTCACAAATGCCTGTTCCATATCTGAGCTCTGTTTGCTCTGCGTCACTGAGTCAATAAACAGCTCATCACACTCCTCAAGCTGGTCTGAACCTTCTTGACTTATTGCATGAACAGTTTTCTCACAGTTTGAGCGACATACTTTTGCAAAATGGTTTAATTTACCACATACTTTGCACACCTTTCCTTTTGCAGGACAGTGAGAGCGATCAACATGACGCTTGTTTCCACAGTAGCCGCAACCTTTGGGGTACACTGAAGGAGCATTTCTAGTCTGCGGACTGTCGCTGTATCTCTTTGTATACTTGGCGTTACGTTGCTTTGAAACTGAGCCTTTTGATGTGTGGCCGGAGATTGCGTGCACTGCATGTTCACGTGATGTACTCATGCTGCTTGCGATGGTTTTTAACTGTGCTTGAGCCAACTCATGAGATCTAGCGACGTCTATCGCTTTTTCTAGCGTTAATTCGGAGCCCACATTCAAAAGTTTCTCTCTCACTTTCGGCGAATGTTTCCCGAACACAATGCGATCCCGGATCATCTCGTCACTATTTGCATAGCTACAGTCTTTGATAAGTAGACGTAGATCCGTCACAAACTGCTCGAAGGGCTCGCGCTCTCCCTGAACCTTTTCATGGAATTTATAACGTGCAAATATCACATTCGCTTTGGGCTCAACATATGCTGTGAATCGGTCGTAATACGACTTTAAGATCTTTGCTTCGTCTGCAGACAGCGTCCATGTATTGAAAATGTCTCGGCCCTTTTCTCCGACCCATAGGAGAAGATAACTACATTTTTCATCCTCACCCTTTTTCTTTAGGGGTCCGCTGAACATTAACTCTGCGTGCTGTTGAAATTTGCGCCATGCGTCGGGCAGGTTAGTTGCTTCCCAGTTCATCGTGGGCATTGGAACTCCGGCAGTATCCATTTTTTCTGTATATCATCCATTCACTCTGACACCATGTCGTGTTATCTCTACGATAACGTGTAGATGAAGGCTCTGAATCCACGCATAATCAGCTTTAACATAGCTTTTATTAACACTGTTCAGCTACGTAACATGAGTGCTAACTAACTCCTCAGTAGCGATAAACACAACCCACAACTGACTAATTTGCATTACCTAGACTGACAGTGAATACAGCCAATAGGAACAGAGACTATGTTGCTTCTGACATATGATTGCTTGAGCCAAACGTAAGAATACTACACTATAGAGTGGTGGAACTATGATGTCACTTTGTAGGCGAAAACCCGGAAGCGAGTTAGCATTTTAGCACTTCCGGTTCCATCGTCCCATAATGAATGTTTTTTTTTAATGGGATTTTTGGTTAAATCCCTTAAATAAGGTCTGTGGTTCACACAAGCTCAAGATACTTTCACGTTTTATTCTACGACATAAAACACACCAGTTACACCACACTCATGATTTTTTAAAGCTGTTCCGTTTCTTAAAAAAGACGGTTGCTAACAAGTTGCTAAATGGGACTACAGGCACTGTCGGAGACATTCAACGTCATCACACCAAACAGTTGATCAATTTACAGTATTTTCCAGTTGTAGTATAATTTGTAATACAATTAATTTTAGAATAACCAATGAATAGTGAGTAACCAATGAATAGTTTCCCGCATTTTATATTGTTGTTCGACAATGTTTTTTGTTTTTTTTTGCTTTGTCCCGAAATGCGAAACAAGGCTTTGAATGGAACATGCTCGTTTTATCATTTACTGATGTGGAGACTCTGGGCTCGTACCATAAGGTAAACTCATATTACGATTATTACATGTAAACACCACATTTACCGGCTTTACGTGGTGAAAGTGAAACTTTAATGATGCGTGGTGCTTAATCCAAAATTGTTCTTATTAACAAATGAACCCTTTCATGCTTGTGTGTGTGTGTGTGGTCTCCGATTCCTATTCATTTTGTAAATATAGCCTAAACCTAACAATTTAAGAACAATCACACAAGGACAGATGAAAAATGATTAGACCACAAATACAAGTTTATTTCAGCTGTTGTACTCAAACGATAACAACTAACAACAGTTTTAAAACATTGCAAGGTACAGCACAACGAAATGAAATCAAAGTAAGGGTGCTTTCACACCTGCCTCTTTAGTTCGGTTGAATCGCACTAGAGTTCGTTGTCCCTCATGGTGTGGTTCGTTTGGGCAGGCGTGAATGCAGTAATCGCACTGGGGTGCGCACCAAAAGTGGACCAAACAAGCGTACCGAGACCTCCTAGAAGAGGTGGTCTCGGCTCGATTGCAAACGTACTCTGGAGCAGTTCGCTCGTGGTGAGAAAGCAATCCGACCCAACAAACCAAGTGGTATCATAATTCATAACGGGAAATATTATATATAAAACGCAGAAGTCAGTGTCTTTTGTGAATGCGAGTGAGAATTTGTGAGAAATTGATTTTGTTAGGGAGAATATTTGTTATTGCAGTTGAAAACCAAAGAGAACCTCTTCATGTTAAAACATTGTGCAATTAATTTCTCTTCTCTGCGCGTTACAGGAATGGCCAGAAGACAATTCATACATGATATTTAGACAGACTTAAAGAAGTTCCACATTTATACTTGTTCTCTTATTATTTCAGTTATTTTGCCTTTAATGTAAATAAACATGTGCAAACAATAAACTTGCTCTTGTGAATTTATTTTGATGTTAATTACATTTACTTATAAATTCATCATCATCATGTTGATATGCTAAGTTACTATAAAACTCATACGACAAACATGTTTTCTAATATCTTCAGTTGTTGCGTATACCGAGCTGCAGCAGACACATATTAAATGACTTCACTTGGACCGATTGTGCGAGCGGTCTCTTTAATATGCACATTGCTGCTGATTGGGCTGACATTTTTGACACACCCACGAAACAAGAGAAAACATATCTCAAACCCTGTTGCACACCGTTTCCAGGAAACATGCCGTTTAACCCAGAAACCGTAGCAAAACATTGGGCTTGAACATGCCCCTGATGAGATCGTCAGGTAAAAGGTCATCATGTGGATAATTTAATTTATGGCTAAACTATTATTAATTAATTTTACTAATAGTTAGATTGGGCAGGCCTTCACAAAAGGGCGTTTAATATATAAAAAATATATATATAAAAAAGGGCACTTTGGGCATCAAGGGGAAAAGCACCCCCCCCCTCTGCACGTGCCTGCTTCAGAAAGGAAGTCCAATTTAGTCACTCTTTACCTGAATGTTCACCTGTAGATGATTGGCCTCTAGATAGGTAGTAAATCGGATGATCTCTGGATCAGGCATGTAGGACAAATAATCCACACAGTCCACAGTGAAGTTCCCAACATTCAACAACAATCTAAATTGGCCACCGCCATCATAGCGGGGTGAGAGAAACCACACGTCCTGAGGAACAGAGACAATGAAAATAGGACATAAATAAATCTGACATGCTCAGAAAGCTACATGATGTTAGCCATAATTACAATCAATAATGTTTTGTTACACTTAATTAAATATCAGTAAGAATGTAACAATTAAATGAGCAAAGTAATAATCAAATCTGACAGATGAGAACTCATGTTAATTATGATAAAGTGCTCTGAGCTGCTGGACTGTTTACTGTTTGGGGTTAACACCAAATTTTAGGTACTGCAGAAGTAATAAACACATCTTACCCCTGAGCTTGTGCTGTATTGTGTTTTCAGCACTTTATCAAAGGTATGGACAGTAACTGACTCCACTAATTCCATATTGCTGCCCCGAAGATGAATCTTCCTTCCACCACTAAATTAAAAGCAGACTTTAGATTTGTAACTTAAAACAAACATGTAGGCCTACTGCATGTGTGTGGAAGCTGATCTGACAGTGGTCTGAAATGTCTGACCTGCTCCAGCTGACGGATGGCTGTATTCCAGTGCAGCTGGGCTGAGAACTGTAAGTGATGATGCTGTTACTATGACAACGGTCGTCAGGAGTAACAACACACACTTTCACTGTTCCTTTAGTTCCACTGGGAGGAATGTGGAACCTTAACGTGTCACTGGAGCGATCCAGCACTGGAGATCTGAAGAGAAACATTCATGCACAGATATACAGTATCATTTATCTGAATCTACACACATTCATATACAGTCCATGACTAAACACAAACACACAGTCTCACTCTTTAGGAATGCACTCCAGATCCCCTCGAATACGGATTTTAGTGACAGATTCCAGGTTCCTTCCTCTTAATAAAACATTGTTTCTGCCATGGAAAGAGACCTTGCTCGGCTCCAGAGAGAGAATCTCCGGCTTCTGCAAAACACCAAAGGTTGCACTCAGTTACTATATACAGGTGCTGGTCATATAATTAGAATATCATCAAAAAGTTGATTTATTTCACTAATTCCATTCAAAAAGTTTAACTTGTATAATGTATACATTCATTCCACACAGACTGATATATTTCAAGTGTTTATTTATTTTAATTTTGATGATTATAACTGAAAACTAATGAAAACCCCAAATTTAGTATCTCAGAAAATTAGAATATTACTTAAGACCAATACAAAGAAAGGATTTTTAGAAATCTTGGCCAACTGAAAGTATGAACATGAAAAGTATGAGCATGTACAGCACTCGATACTTAGTTGGGGCTCCTTTTGCCTGAATTACTGCAGCAATGCGGCGTGGCATGGAGTCGATCAGTCTGTGGCACTGCTCAGGTGTTATGAGAGCCCAGGTTGCTCTGATAGTGGCCTTCAGCTCTTCTGCATTGTTGGGTCTGGCATATCGCATCTTCCTCTTCACAATACCCCATATATTTTCTATGGGGTTAAGGTCAGGCGAGTTTGCTGGCCAATTAAGAACAGGGATACCATGGTCCTTAAACCAGGTACTGGTAGCTTTGGCACTGTGTGCAGGTGCCAAGTCCTGTTGGAAAATGAAATCTGCATCTCCATAAAGTTGGTCAGCAGCAGGAAGCATGAAGTGCTCTAAAACTTCCTGGTATACGGCTGTGTTGACCTTGGACCTCAGAAAACACAGTGGACCAACACCAGCAGATGACATGGCACCCCAAACCATCACTGACTGTGGAAACTTTACACTGGACCTCAAGCAACGTGGATTCTGTGCCTCTCTCTTCCTCCAGACTCTGGGACCCTGATTTCCAAAGGAAATGCAAAATTTACTTTCATCAGAGAACATAACTTTGGACCACTCAGCAGCAGTCCAGTCCTTTTGTCTTTAGTCCAGGCGAGACGCTTCTGACGCTGTCTGTTGTTCAAGAGTGGCTTGACACAAGGAATGCGACAGCTGAAACCCATGTCTTGCATAGCGTCTGTGTGTAGTGGTTCTTGAAGCACTGACTCCAGCTGCAGTCCACTTTGTGAATCTCCCCACATTTTTGAATGGGATTTGTTTCACAATCCTCTCAGGGTGCGGTTATCCCTATTGCTTGTACACTTTTTCTACCACATCTTTTCCTTCCCTTCGCCTCTATTAATGTGCTTGGACACAGAGCTCTGTGAACAGCCAGCCTCTTTGCAATGACCTTTGTGTCTTGCCCTCCTTGTGCAAGGTGTCGATGGTCGTCTTTTGGACAACTGTCAAGTCAGCAGTCTTCCCCATGATTGTGTAGCCTTCAGAACTAGACTGAGAGACCATTTAAAGGCCTTTGCAGGTGTTTTGAGTTAATTAGCTGATTAGAGTGTGGCACCAGGTGTCTTCAATATTGAACCTTTTCACAATATTCTAATTTTCTGAGATACTGAATTTGTTTTTTTTTATTAGTTGTCAGTTATAATCATCAAAATTAATAGAAATAAACACTTGAAATATATCAGTCTGTGTGGAATGAATGCATACATTATACAAGTTTCACTTTTTGAATGGAATTAGTGAAATAAATCAACTGTTTGATGATATTCTAATTATATGACCAGCACCTGTGTATATATATATATATAAATAAAATATCTGAAGTTACAATGAATTTAATAACATAATTGAATAAATAATAATTAAATAATAATAATTATGATTATTATCCACATAACCACAATAAATACACATTGATTAAATATATTGTAAATATCATAAATAATATGTGACCCTGGACCACAAAACTTTCCATTGATGTAAGGTTTGTTATGATCTGACAATATTTGGCCGAGATACAACTATTTGAAAATCTGGAATCTGAGGGTGCAAAAAAGTCCAGAAAATCACCTTTAAATTTGTCCAAATGAAGTTTCTAGCAATGCATATTACTAATCATAAATTAAGTTTTGATGTATTTACAGTAGTTTCTTTACAAACCTTCATGGAACATGATCTTTACTTAATATCCGCATGATTTTTGGCATAAAAGAAAAATCTATAATTTTGACCTGTACAATATATTTTTGGCTTTTGCTTTTGCCAGCGACTTAAGACTGGTTTTGTGGTCCAGGGTCACATATATTATGCATAATTTAAAAAGAATGAGGATTATGACAGATTGTTCCTCAAATGGGGAAACTAAATCCTCTGCCTCTTGTAAAGTCATATTCTTTTGAAATAGGAACATATAGAAAAAAACAATATCCCTATTTTGAGAAGTTGCACACATAATCAGAATGACACTTACAGCGTAGACCATCTCAGAGAGTAGATGTTTACATGCATCCTAAAGAGAGAAAGAGCAGTTCATGTACTTCCTGAGTTCACTTCAGTCAACACAATGATAATTCAGCTGTCAACTATGAATTACTATCAATTTATGAAGGGACGCTATTTCCCAATACACATATACTGAGTCCCTGCATTATAGGTAACACGTCTCCTTACCTGTGTGTTTAACTGTGCTCCAGGTCCAGGTGTCCAATCACAACGCTGGGAAGAAGAGGACCAGTGACACCCGGATGAGATACACTGAACACACCTGCATTTAATTCATATTTGTAATATTTTTTAAATAAAAGTTTGAAGAAGTCTTTCAAAACTATTTTAGACTGTGCATTTCTCACTGTGTATAAGAAGCATTTGGTGAATTATCTGTGATACTGGAACAGTTTCTCAGCGTCAGCATCTCTGTGATTTTCTGATCCTCAATAGTAACACTAGCAGAAACTTTTAAACCTGAACAGATGTTTATGATTATAAATAATCAGATGCCGACTACATAAATGCACTGTATGTTAGTAAATATACAAGTTATTTGAAGGAGAACCAACCTCCAGCATAGAGCATATCGTCAAAGAAAGAACAGGAACAGTTTGGGAAAACTGCCGGCGGATCAGAGCCGTCACACAGCTTCACACTTTCTTTAGTGAAGACGCATGAGAAAGCAGGATTTCCTGTGCTCTCCAGACTCAAGGACAGATGTAGAGTAATCTGTAGGAGAGGGCAACGGCTATTAAAGAGTTGTCTTGTAAATATTTTCTGAATGATATTTAAGAAAATACTTTTAGATATTAATGTCCACCTTTCTAGAAAAATTCTCTGTCATCTGAAAAGAAAACAGCTGTGTCTGAAGAGAGTTTTTTGGGATGGAAACCCATGGCGTACTTGAGCATTCATCTTGAGTAGAACATCTAGATAAAACAGGATTAAGTACATCACAGAACTGTCTACACACACTGCTCATCATGTCTATATACAGAGGATGATAAGAAGTTAACATGCTGTTATACATTTAGACATATTTAATGTAGATGCAGCCTGGAGCAGATATCCTGTGTGATATATGAAATAGTTAATGTGATAAAGGCAAGCTGACCTGTTCACACACCAGCCGCAGAACGGATCCAGAGCAGCTCTGCAGTCTCTCAGAGTGCTGTATTTATCACACTGAACCACGGACACTCTTCTTAACTACATCAGAGACAAAGAGAGACAAGTATGATGATTCAATCTAACACACATTAAAGTAGATCACATACTGCCTGATTTAGTCATTTCTACATCGTTTAATTTAGTGGTTCTCTAACTGTGGGGCATGGGAGAATATTTTTTTGTGGAATAAAACATTGTCTTGGATCAACAAAAGTATAAGGCTTTCATGTTGTTTGTGAAAAGCAGTATCGCTTTTTACATACACATTTTAGAACGCTTAATAAAAGTATTTTTTGGCAAATCAAAATTTTACATACAAAAACTATACATTTTTCAACATTTTCAAGACTACTACATTAGCAGTATATATATAGTACATATATATAGTACGATATTTGTATCGTTTGTTAAATGCACATTGTTAAACCTCACCTGTTTCTTTAGAGCGATGTAGATATGTCTGAAATCTACTGGATCAAAGTGCATTCTGGGAAGAACTGCTCGTTCATCATCAGATTTGTACAGCACAGTTGGACATACTGGAGTGAATTTCTCATCCAACACAAGCTAGAAAAACAAACAGAACAGAAATACAAATTATGTATTATGGCTGTAGTATTTCAAATGCAGAATCAAACAACTTAGAGCTATAGGTGTAAGTGAAAGTGGTTGTTAGGTATTCAGAAATGTCTGAGTCTATTGAAAAAAATGTGTGTATTTGTGTATGAGAGAGAGGTGAAGGAGACCTTTATGAGTTGTCCATCACTGGTTCCTATGAACAGCACAATCCAGGATCCAGTTCTAGTTGCTGACACTGCTGACATTGAGCTGTACTTGAACACTACAGAGAGCGGCTGAAGTTCACTACCAGTCTGCAACACAAACAACAAAATAAACTTTATATGACTTCAAGGAGTAGTACCAAGGGCGTGGGTTTGCTTTCGACATTGGTGGGGACATAAACCCGACGAAAACAGCCTGGCTACAAACTTTCTTCAAAATATCTTCCTTTGTGTTCAGCAGAACAAAGACATTCATACAGGTTTGGAACAACATGAGGGGGATTAAATGATGACAGAATATCCCTTTAATCACACATCACTTTATTTGAATATTAATTGAATTGGACCCAGGATGATTCTGAAAGAAAACTCTGCTGTTACTCGTGCGCATCTGATTGGCAGATAAACTGCACGCTCTTATATCAGTGTTGTTTTTTATTTTGTGGATATTTCTGCTAACAGTTTGATTTGTACATTCAGTTGAACAACATTAATTTAAAGTTAAAGACTGTCCGCGGTGACTCAGGATGTTCTTCCAAATCCTGCAGCACCAGAGTGCCACTTACATAGTTTACAAAAAATAAAATACAAATCTAATTATATTTGTCCCAAATTATTGTTGATGTTCATGACTTTACCCTAGGCTGAAAGATTGTGTATCTTTCCGCACAACGTTTGTCTTTCTGTCCCTGCTTTATATAATAGCCATAGATTACGCTTTCTCTTTTCCGTTTGTTTTGTCAATTAAAAAACACTTCAAACTCATCAATGCAACTTTGTTCATTCCTGAAGTGGGCTTGTATTTGAACTGTTTTAGACTGCTGTCTTGAATTGTGTGCAATTCCGGTGAGTTGTTCTAAATGTGGCTGCGTTTCTCGTCCGGTACATTTGCGACTACATTACGCACATATATTAAATGCGCGTCCTTGAGAACGCACAGTTGTCTAACGTTAGGTAGCCTAATATCAATGATATGCCATTTCAGATGCGTCTGAAATGACAAAAACATAAACATATGTTTAATTATTTGTTCAAATTATTGCTAGGGACAGTTTGGTATGGATGGATATTGAAAGGGACACGTCCCTACTGCCCCCCCCCCCCATTCTACGCCCCATCATGCAACAAATTCAGGGCACTTAATTACAAATGGTATACTATTCTCATTTTTAAAAAGCGTGTATATTGAATACTATTCATTTCCAACCTCAGATCCACATGGCTTTTCACCATTAGCACAGAAGCCCTTCACTCGGCTTTGAACGTGACTGATGTCGTACAGAGCCAGCGCGCTGTTCTCCGGATCCTGCTGATTCTGTGCACTGAACACACCTGCCCAAATAACACCGTTATCTGAGGGAATAACGGTGGAGGTGACGAGCACTGGACGAACTTTATCACTGCAGCATCGTATCGTTACAGCCTGTAGAGATTTGATGATTTCTGACTTTTTCCCTTTAGAGCTGTTCATCCACAAGACGAGCACTTTCCTCTCTGAGTCAGTCTCTGCGTTCAGAAATAAATAGGATTCTGAGGGTGAAACTCTCTGGAATCCATCAACAAACTCCACATCTCTCACTGTGCTCTGAATGATGGCCTCTGATATTTCTGATATTTTTGAGAAAATCCCTCCTGGTTGAGACTGTAAGGTGCTCCACAAGGTAACAACAGAAAACAGAGAATCTTGAGGTTTTGCATCTTCATCCATTTTTCCAACCAAAAGGAACCTTCCGGCTATGAAGGCAACAGATTTCCCATTCTGTCGCAGCCCTACCAGTAGGCCTATATTACTTTCATAATGAATACAGTTCGTAATGTCATTTATATCAAGAACTTCACAATATCCATCTTTAAAAGTCCCACACGTTATCAGGGTGCCGTTGGCGTCAAAAGGCACCAGAATGTTGACTCTGTTATGGTAAGTAGCATTAGTGATGTCTTTACTTTTCTCCTCGTGCAGATCGTGTTTTATCTGATGTAGTCGATGTTCAGTAAGAACAAACAACTTACTGTTACCAACTACAAAGTCCTTGATGTCTGAATCAAAGTTCAGCACATCACCGCAAATGCAGTATTTCAAAAGTACAAGTATCCCCAGTAAGTGTCCTCTCATCTTTCCTGCATATGTGATGAGCAGCTGAAGTCTCGAGATCTTGTTTCAGCGATCAGCTGCGCTCAGACGCGTGCACTCGTGAAGAAGTGGATGGAAATGAAATCCGTAAATGACTTCCGCGCAACACACCACCAACAAATCTGTTTCAGATGAGGGAAGAGGTCTACAAAGTACAGATACTATTTCCGCAGAAAATAACCCTACTGCCTATATCACAAAGCCTGTTACCTGTAACTATATGTAAAAAAATTATAATTTGCTTCGTAGCCTGTGCCAACCAGTTTTGCTACAGTCTTTTCATACTTGTATTTGTATCACTCACTGTCTGATGGATTGTGTCTCAAAGCATGAGCTTTAACTGTATTAGTGTGCATCTCTTGTGGGGTCTATCATCAGTGCACTAGTAGAGCCTCTCTGCCAGAACAATCATGCAGTAGATTGCTTATTAATATTTTTTTGTTTATTATTACCATTTATGCCCTTACATGGAATTCTGTACTTGAACGGGCTAAATGTCATGTAACTGCAGTAATAATCTGAACAGGACTTTAGCCATATTAAAATTTATACCTGCTGATTAATAATGCAGCACACATTGTGATCTGTGTTTGTCCATTTAAATACAGACCAGACTATAGATTAGATACTGTATGTTCGCCATTTTGATTAATAAATATGCTGTTTAATGCAGTAGCCTATAGATAACAGTTATCAGATTAATAACAGCAAAATATAAATATACGTTGGCCGAGAGAGCTCAACGCGCTAACACATCTTCAAATTAAGAAAACAACTTCCTCAATTTTACAATGCACACTCAAAAAAAAGATTTTTGCTCTTTGTTCAATTTTATTAATTAAAATGAGCTCATACAACATAACTCTTGGTAAAAATGGTCCCAACTTAATTTTATTAAATATAAACAATGTAATTTAAAAACAATTAGGTTTACACGTTTTTTTTTAATTGAGTCAACAAGAATATTTTTCGTTGGATTTTACTTGTGTAACTAGGAAGTGGATTTCCCTTCCCATCATGCTTTGCACAGGGCTGGATAAGGAGAGTAAATCTTGAAATAAAATGTTATTTTAGGCATTTTTTATTTAGATGATAAAATTGGGAGACTTGTTAATGTTTAATGTTCTTTTATGTTTGTATTTAAAAGAGTTTCTGGTATGTTAGTGTTTTGGGGGGTTACCATTGTGGTAAAGTGCAGAGCATGTGCTTGGGTTGAGGACCAGCTAACATGAAACAAAGTTCTTTTATTAACAAATGCACAATTATGGGCATGCCATGGATGTAACAATATCATCATATGCTATGCCTATCAAATTGGCTAATGCCTAAAGTTAAGTAAATCCAACAAATAATTTATTTTGAGTGTAGGCTACTGATGTTAAAATCACAATGTAGCGGCTGGATTGCAACTATTACATATATAATTTGCCTATTTACATTGTCTATTTTGTATGTATATACCTAATTTATCTGTTGTATGTTTCTTTATTTGCTTATCATATTTTATATTTTACTGTGCCCTGCTGTTGTTTTGTGCACAGGCATGGCATGGCAAAACTTTATCTAGTAGGAATGACCCAATTTTTTTTTGTAGTCTTCACTGAAGGAATTTAAGTTTATACAACAAGATTACAACAACTCATTTCAAACTAATTAGATTTTGGTGGGAAAATGTAATTAAATTTCGTGGAAAAGTTTACTCTAATTTTTTTAAGTTCGTTCAACAACTTTTTTTTTTGAGTGCACACTCTGCAAATGCTCACACCACAACCAAAAAAGAAACGCACTGCAAAGAAAATGTATTTGGTTGTGTTGTGAGCATTAGCAGTGTGTGTTTCTTTATTTGTTTGTGTTGTGAGCATTTGCAGTGTGTGTTTCTTTATTTGGTTGTGTTGTGAGCACTTTATTTGGTTGTGTTGTGAGCATTAGCAGTGTGTGTTTCTTTATTTGTTTGTGTTGTGAGCATTTGCAGTGTGTGTTTCTTTATTTGGTTGTGTTGTGAGCATTTGCAGTGTGTTTCTTTATTTGGTTGTGTTGTGAGCATTAGCGGTGTGTGTTTCTTTATTTGTTTGTGTTGTGAGCATTAGCGGTGTGTGTTTCTTTATTTGTTTGTGTTGTGAGCATTAGCGGTGTGTGTTTCTTTATTTGGTTGTGTTGTGAGCATTAGCGGTGTGTGTTTCTTTATTTGTTTGTGTTGTGGGCATTTGCACCATCTACTGTCAAACTGATGAAGATGCTTTCTTGATTTGCTGGTGCTTTTTCTGTCTGCATGTGTTTTCTGAAGTTGCAGCATGCTGAGCTCTCTCAGCCACCGTGCATATAGGTGTACAGTGAAAAAAAACAATTTATAACCAAAGTCTTTGACAACTAAATAATTGTACTGCAGTACTAATAACAGACCTGTCCTCTGTAGGAAGCTTGTGCTGTTTGTGCAGTGTATAATAGATTAGTAGACAGCACCTGAGTTTGTACGTTTGCATGTGTCTGAAAGAGTGTCTGGTGAATAGTTAGAGATCATAACATAATACATATTGTGTTAAAAATACATAAGTAGTATATAAAATACTACAATAAAAAAAACATCTGCCCAAATCTGTAATTGCATAAAAACCTAGATCTACAATTTATAGAACTCTCCAGTATTTGGAATAGAAAGTTTCCATTCTGCCAGAAAATGTACTAAGGGAACCAGTCTCTCAAGACTGGCCTCTGGGATGCTCTGAGCTGCTAGTTCTAGTGACTAGATCCGTCACTTCCCTGGACTTCGGCCTGGGGCGCCGCCCGCCCTCCTGTCTTTGAGGAGGGGCACGAGTGGCAATGCTCCGTTTTTGGACTTCTCTATATGAGGAGCTTGTACACGGTTGGGGCTGATTCCGCCCCACTTTGAGACCAATGAGGAAGATATTGCTGAAATGCAGCTGCTTGCTTCTTCGCCTCCTGAAACCTGTCGACGACTGAATTCACAGCACCACCGAACAGGCCAGATGGTGAAACTGGGGCGTTTAGTAGGAACACCCTGTCTCTATCGTTTAACTGAGACAGGGTTAACCACAAATGTCTCTCCGTGACCACCAGGTCTGCCATAGACTGCCCGATAGCTTTGGCGGTCTCCTTGGTGGCCCGAAGTGATAAATCTGTGGCCCTACGTATTTCAGTAATATCATCTGACTTTATTGTGTCTTCCTCATCTAAATCTACTAACAGCTCAGCCTGATATGCTTGCAGTACTTCCTTGGTGTGTAAGCACTGCAGCCCGCCGCTTGACCTGCTGCCATGTACGCTTTACACACTAAAGCCGAGGTAGTCCTAAGAGTCCTTCACCAGCGTTCTCCGCTGGTGAACCCTATACAAAGGTTCTATTTAACACTAAAAAGGGTTCTGCTATTGTTCCAAGCCGAATAACGTTTTTCTGGTACTGTTTAGAATTTTTCTTAAGAGTGTACTAATATGTATACTTTAAGTACTAGTTTATACCTTTAAGATACCAATATGTACCCTTTAGAGATAAATAAGGTACAAAAGTGTACATTTTGAAAGGGTAAAGCTCCAGTGACAGCTTTTGTCAGCGCGGACATCTGCCTTTACATCCAGAAACACTGACGATCGAAAACAAGAAGGCACATCAGCGCCTCTTCTTCCTGAGACAGCTGAGGAAGTTTGGAACGAGCCCCAGTATCCTCAGATCCTGACCGGCTGCATCACCGCCTGGTTTGGAAACCGCACCGCTGGCAACCGCAAAGCTCTGTAAAGGGTCGTGCGAACTGCCCGCCACATTGTTGGAGGTGAGCTTGCCTCCCTCCAGGACATCTACACCAGGCGGTGTATAAGGAAAGCCAGGAGGATCATCAAGGACTCCAGCCACCCGTCCCACAGTCTGGTCTCTATTCTGCCCTCAGGAAGACATCTCCGCAGCATCCGATCCCGCACTAGCCGACTGAGGGATAGCTTTTTCCCTCAGGCTATCAGGCTAATGAAGAGAAAAAACTAATACACCCTACAGCACACTCCCACTTTACAATATGCCATGCACTTTAACACAGTTAAACTGGACTACACGCACACACTGCACAAACACAACAATCTATCTGCTACCACTGGATACCATGCAACGCACATCCATGACGTTGTGTATCCGGCCTATGTAAAATCTGCTGCACCTTCGCATATTGTTGTGTATATATTTGTACATAATGTAAAATATATTATAAAATACATTATTTTACATAATGTAAAATGTGTACATACGGTGCATAACGTGTGCATAACGTTTTAATTTCCGGCTTTGCTACCGTTCGGACGCTCTTGCTATTGCTCTGCGCTTTGCTCCCTATTTTTGTTCTTTTCTCAGATCTTTCTAAGATTTTTACTTCAGCAGATCAGCACAGTGCTCAAACAACACATTTTTTGGAAAAAGAGGACTTTTTGCCTCCCACTGCCAGCAGTTTACATTCCGGAGACCGATAAATACAGCTGTCTACATTCAAACAGATGAGAGAAAATGCCTACTTGCTGCACGAACTGCCACAAACTTCTACAAAGGATTGTGGTTCTTGAAACAAAGTTATTTGCTGGACTTCCAAAACAGACGGAACATACAGCAGACGGTCACCACGGACCCCCTCAGCATACAGCCGGTGAGTCCTGTGAATCTAGTGAATCTCAACAGTTTATACCATGTGTAGAGGAACAAGCCGAAACTGATCGACGGACTAATCGATGGCACAAACAGGGAGCGAGACCCAAAGGCTCTCGAAACACCAGATTGTCACGAGTATCTCGTATTGCTGCTGTAGCATCCTCTACCCCAGATACGGCTATGACAAGACTTGTAAGCACTGGTATTCTACAACCCCCTATACATCTTGAGAACAGATTTGAAGCATTGATGAATGTGGATGAGGAATCCCAAAATATGACAAAACTCGGATTGAATCAGCCAGCAGCTAACATTGCTACTAACAGGCGCTCAAGGTCGAGCAGACAGCGGCATTCAGCTCAGAGCAGCCGAGCCCAGGACTCTGATAGTGGGCGACTCTATTATTAGAAACGCGTCAGAACCAGGACTGCTACTACCTGCTGCTTTCCTCAAGCAACCGTCTCTGACGTGAACAAGGAACTTCGAGCATTGTGATGAACCACAAGACTGCAAATCGAGTCATCATCCATGTGGGAAGAATGATATTCGGATAGGACAGTCAGAACTGCTTAAGCAAGATTTCAGTGAACTCTTTGAAACACTTCAAAGACTTGAAGTTCAGTCGTTCATCAGTGGACCACTCCCAGCAAGGGAACTAACATGTTTTCACGGTTGCTTGGGCTGAATACATGGCTACAAAGAACCTGCAGTACAAAAGGAGTCAACTTCATCGACAACTTCAATATTTTCTGGGGCCACAGACAACTGTTCAAACTGGATGGCCTCCACCCAAACAAACTTGGTGCAAGAGTGCTAAAAGACAATTTCTATTTCTCCCTCCGTCATCCTTCAGTGGTGTGTGCCAATCCACTCATACACTCACCTGGACAGAATATGAGTGACCACAGGACTTCATATCAGCTTCCGAGTCATTATGTGGTTGAAGAATCCCACAAGGATACTGATAACGCCACACAGCCAAAACAAGCACTGCTCATGGACATCCCGGCTGAGCCCTGCCCACAGAGCTCATCACATGCAGACTGTGACGTATCACAACAGCTCCAAGACTCAGCACCCAAGGACGACTTTCTGGAAAACAGCCTGGGAAGCCAGGACAACACATCACAGTCACCGGAAACACCAGAGCTAGAGCCCCGCTCACCAGACACACTATCCCTCTCTCCAGCACCTGGACAGAATATGCCCCGCTCACCAGACACACTATCCCTCTCTCCAGCATCTCCACTTCTAAGCTTTTCACAGAAAATGGAGGAATTGGTGTATGCTGGGACCAAACTCTCTGCAAGTCCCCAGATATCTACTAAAAAACGGCGGGCCCCCCAACCCCTAAAGACTGCAGGCTCAGCTCTCCCACCTCCTCCTGTGAGAGCTCTCCGACCGCTGCCACAACGCAAGGGCCCAAACCCTTCTCCATCTGCTGTAGGTGAACCAAAAACAACTGATAACAGCTCTCAGTGATATGTGTCGGGTCCCCGCTATACTAGCAGCAACATTCACAAACGTTTACAAAACAAGCGGGAACCCAGTGTGCCTGTAGCCTTCTCTATCTCTGTTTTATCACGTGATAGAAGGTCTAAGGCCTTCAAAAGGCGTACGGCTGACCCATCTAATCTGCGGCCTGTTATGCATCAGTCTAAGATTGCTGTAGAGACAAAATGTAATTCTATCAAGTTAGCATTTTTAAACACTCGCTCACTAAAAATAAATCATTTGTGATCAATGATTTAATAACCACAAACAACCTGGATTTTATGTTTCTAATTGAAACATGGCTAGAAGACAACTGCAGTGCAACAGTCCTCACTGAAACAGCCCTCCTAACTTTAATTTTATAAGTGTCTGCAGGACTGTTAGGAGAGGTGGAGGTGTAGCTGCTCTGTTTAAAGATGTTTATCAATGCAAGCAAGTGTCATTTGGTCAGTACTTGTCTTTTGAATATCTAGGTATTGTGCTGAAAGGTGCCCCACGCATTCTGTTTATTATTATTTACAGGCCCCCAAAATACTCTTCAGCCTTTGTTGAAGAGTTCACAGAACTGTTATCAATGATTTCCTCAGAGTTTGACTGTTTTGCTATTGCAGGGGACTTTAATATTCACATAGACAATGCTGAAATCAAAACTACAAAAGAAATTGTAACTGTTTTAAACACTTTTGACCTGATTCAGCATGTGCACGGACCCACACACAACCGTGGACACACTCTAGATTTACTCATAAGTAGAGGTCTAAACATTTCATCCATTGTCATTAAGGATGTAGCTCTGTCTGATCACTTCTGTATTTTCTTTGATATATTGATCTCTGTCACCACTGAATCTAGATCTGTCTCTGTCAGAAAGAGATGCATTAATGAGAACACTAGTGTGCTATTTATGAAGGCAATATCTTTAACACCGAGCATTTCTGCAGACTCTGTTGATCTTCTCCTGGATTCATTTGACTCAAAAGTTAAGAATGTTATTGATGATATTGCACCGATAAAGGTCAGCAAGAAGAATGGCAGACAAAAATCATTTTGGAGAAAATCAACAGCAGTTCAGAATATGAAAAGACAATGCAGAAAAGCTGAGCGGATGTGGCGGAAGACGAAACTAGAAATACACTATAGCATCTATAAAGACAGCCTTCATGCTTTCAATTTGGAACTAGCCACAGCTAGACAGACCTTCTTCTCAAACCTTATAAACAGTAACTTAAACAACACTCGCACTCTTTTTGCTACTGTTGAGAGACTGACAACCCCCCCAAGTCAGATTCCCAGTGAAATGCTCTCTGACAGCAAATGCAATGAGTTTGCTTCCTTCTTTTCAGAGAAGATCAGTAATATCAGGAAGGAGATTGGCACATCTTCCTGTAATACAGAGGTCAAACAGATTCGACAGCAATCTCAAAAAGAAGTGACTATGTCTGTTTTAAAACAATTGATAGCAAAATTTTGGAAGAAATAGTACAGCATCTTAAATCGTCAACCTGCTATCTTGACACACTTCCCACATCTTTTTCAAAAGTGTGCTTAACTGTTTAGAAGCAGATCTCTTAGAAGTGGCAAACACCTCACTTCTTTCTGGGACTTTTCCAAACTCCTGAAAACTGCAGTTGTTAAGCCCCTTCTGAAAAGCGCAATCTTGATAACACTGTGTTGAGCAACTATAGACCAATATCAAATCTTCCTTTCATAGGTAAGATTATTGAAAAGGTAGTTTTTAATCAGCTGAACAACTACTTAAACTCAAATGGATACCTGGATAATTTTCAATCTGGTTTCCGCATCACAGCACAGAGACAGCACTCATTAAGATAATAAATGATATTAATTCTGATTCTGGCAAAATATCAGTGCTGGTACTACTAGATCTTAGTGCTGCGTTTGACACTGTCGATCATAACATACTTCTAGAGAGACTGGAAAACTGGGTCGGGCTTTCTGGGATGGCACTCAAATGGTTCAGGTCATACTTAGAAGGGAGAGGTTATTATGTGAGTATAGGAGAGCATAAGTCTAAGTGGACGTCCATGACATGCGGAGTCCCACAAGGCTCTATTCTTGCATCGCTCTTGTTTAGCCTGTATATGCTCCCACTAAGTCAGATAATGAGGAAGAACCAAATTGCCTATCACAGCTATGCTGATGATACCCAGATCTACCTAGCCTTATCTCCAAATGATTATAGCCCCATTGACTCCCTCTGCCAATGCATTGATGAAATTAACAGTTGGATGTGCCAAAACTTTCTTCAGTTAAACAAGGAGAAAACTGAAGTCATTGCATTTGGAAACAAAGATGAAGTTCTCAAGGTGAATGCATACCTTGACTCTAGGGGTCAAACAACTAAAAATCAAGTCAGAAATCTAGGGGTGATTCTGGAGACAGACCTTAGCTTTAGTAGTCATGTCAAAGCAGTAACTAAATCAGCATACTATCATCTCAAAAACATTGCAAGAATTAGATGTTTTGTTTCCAGTCAAGACTTGGAGAAACTTGTTCATGCCTTTATCACCAGCAGGGTGGATTATTGTAATGGTCTCCTCACCGGCCTTCCAAAGAAGACCATTAGACAGCTGCAGCTCATCCAGAACGCTGCTGCCAGGATTCTGACTAGAACCAGAAAATATGAGCATATCACACCAGTCCTCAGGTCCTTACACTGGCTTCCAGTTACATTTAGGATTGATTTTAAAGTACTTTTACTCGTCTATAAGTCACTCAATGGTATAGGACCTAAATATATGGCAGATATGCTCACTGAATATAAACCTAACAGACCACTCAGATCATTAGGATCGAGTCAGTTAGAAATACCAAGGGTTCACAC
Source organism: Gymnocypris eckloni scoliostomus (assembly GCA_027564155.1). Classification (NCBI taxonomy): domain Eukaryota; kingdom Metazoa; phylum Chordata; class Actinopteri; order Cypriniformes; family Cyprinidae; genus Gymnocypris; species Gymnocypris eckloni. The sequence goes on along the minus strand of CM050432.1, from coordinate 15,191,206 downwards.
AAAACAAGGGGAGTCCGCTTTTAGCTATTATGCCGCCCGCAGCTGGAACCAGCTTCCAGAAGAGATCAAATGTGCTAAAACATTAGTCACATTTAAATCCGGTCTCAAAACTCATCTATTTAGCTGTGCATTTGTTGAATGAGCACTGTGCTACGTCCGAACTGACTGCTTTATTTTATGTATAATCCTTTTCTCTTTAACTGTTTTAAATTTCATTTTAAATCAATTTCTATATCATTTTAAATTTCCTTATTTTATTATTTTCAACTCCTTGTTTTTATTGCTGTGAATGATTATTTCACTTTCTTTTATGTAAAGCACTTTGAATTACCACTGTGTATGAAATGTGCTATACAAATAAACTTGCCTTGCCTTGCCTTGCCTTGCCTATTAATAAGTAGGACATAGGAGGACAACAACTATAAGTATGTCTTAAAAGTACACTGTGTGTACTGATTATATGTATGTGTATATTGCACATTGTCTTCCGTATAATTTTATAAGTATGTTTTTGTTACATTTGCATTTGTTACAATTGGCAAGATGAGGGATTTCAGTAAAAATTCAACAGTATACAGTGCTTAAAAATAAAGTATTTTTTGGGAAGTACTATTATTGAAATTTGTATGCTAATATAACTAAAATTATAAGCTAAATTATTGCCCATAATATACATTATAGTTTGGCGATATTTTAATAACTAAAAATGTCTAAATCTTTCACTTTCATTTTACATTTTAAGTGGACTGAACTTTATAAAGTTGGGATAAAATGTAACTGTGTGACTTTAGCTCATTTTAATGAAAGTAAACTGAATAAGAATTTTCTGTGCATTTTCCAGTCTTCCATGATTTCACATTGTGGCGAGGGGGGCGTGGTTCAGCGAAGTCTGCAGCGGGAGAAAGACTCAGGAGACAGCGGTAAGTAAGTGGGTCAAGTGCAAAATGAGGATCACCTGTGTCTGATTGTAGTAATTGGCGTGGAGACCGGATAAAAGCCGCCGTGGAACAGCAGTTCAGAGAGAGAGCGGAGTGAAGACTCGGCCGAGCTGTCAGAGAGAAACAGTCGGAACGAATACAGAGAGTGATCGCGAGACGAACGAGAGTTGATGTTTCCGGGTGACGCAGAGTGCGCACCTGTGTGAGTTTATCTGTCTTAAATAAACATACCTGAGTCTTCACGAGCCAACCCTGTCCGCTTCCTTCCTTCCTACGAACTTTGTTACACTGGTGCCGAAACCCAGGAAAGGAAGCCGGAACGCCGCTGCCATCATGTCCTCACCATCGGGATCCATTTGCGGATGTCATCCAGTCGCCGCGGACTCCACCAAGAACAACACAAAGCGCTGATGGACGTGAGGGCAGACCAGGAGAGGAGATTCTGTGCCCTCGTCCAGAACCAGCGGGAGGACCGCGAGCTGTTCCGGAGCTGGATGGACCGGGAGGTTCGGGCCGGTGAGAATCCAACAGTACCGGCCCCGCCCACCCACATGCCGGTACAGAAGATGGGGCCGCAGGATGACCCGGAGGCGTTCCTCGACCTCTTCGGAAAGACCGCGGCGGCATGTGGGTGGCCACAAACGGACTGGCCAGTGCGCCTCATCCCCCTGCTAACCGGGGAGGCGCAGTTGGCGGCGCAGCAGCTGCCAGTCCAGAACCTCCTGGTCTACGACGACCTGAAACGAGCCATCCTCCAGCGGGTCGGCCGGAGCCCCGAGCAGCACCGCCAGCGCTTCCGTTCACTGGAGCTGGGGGAGAACGGCCGGCCCTTCGTGATGGCTCGCCAGCTCCGGGACGCCTGCCGCAGATGGCTGTTGGCCGGGGAAGGCGGCGTCGACCATGTCATCGACCAGGTGGTGCTGGAGCAGTTTATTGCGCGGCTCCCTAAGGCGACCGCGCAGTGGGTCCAGTGCCACCGCCCGGCGTCGCTGGATCTGGCCATCCAACTCGCCGAGGACCAGATGGTGGCGTGCCATGGGGTTGGCGAACCCCTACCATCCGTCTCTCTCTCTCTCTCTTCCCCTTCTGTGTCTCCCCCTATCCTCCTTCCCAGGTCCCGTGCCGGCGTGGTTCCTCGAGCCCAGCCGCGATGGAGAGGGGGACCGGCACCGGAGTCGGCGGCCGGAGGCCCACGCCAGGGAGGCGGGTCGGCCAGCCCGAGCTCCGCGCTCAGGCCCGTTCCTCCGGGGTCTCCACGCCAATTCCTTGTCCCACTTCCCGCCACTAGGGTAGCGGGGAAGCCTGGGCCGGCCTGTTGGCGTTGCGGGGACCCGGGCCACTTCATCGATCGGTGTCCAGTGATGGAGGTGGGGACACTGGTCCGGGTTCGGACGCCCACAAGCTGCCCCGATCAAGCTGGCGGGTACCAAATACCTGTGAGTATTAGGGGGGGTACTTATTGGGCTTTGGTGGATTCAGGATGTAACCAGACCTCGATCCATCAAAGCCTAATTCAGCCCGAGGCATTGGATAAGAGCTGCATGGTTCGGGTGAGGTGTGTACATGGGGATGTGGTGAAATACCCAGTAGTGCTGTTAACCATCCAATTTCGGGGGCAAAAGCATAAGGTGGAGGTGGCGGTTAACCCCCGCCTCCGGCATCCGCTGATTTTGGGAACCAATTGGCCAGCGTTTAAAATTGTATTGGGAGTTTTGTGTGGATGCTTCCTGCGGAAAAGAGAAGCCGGAGGGGAGGCGGCCGTGCGAGGGGAGAGGCTGAGCCAGGACCGCTGAGGCGGCACCAGGAACGGAGCGCGGTCGAGGCTAATCCTCACGGGCGTGATGATTTTCCCCTGGAGCAGTCCCAGGACGAGTCGCTGAAAACGCGTTCAACCAGGTCCGTTCCATTGACGGCCGGCCTCTCCAGTCCGCACGGCCCCTTCCTATCCCTATTTTGCTATATTAAAAGATAGGTTGTATCGAGTGACGGGGACGCTCAGTCAAAACAAGATACAACCCAGTTGTTGGTACCAAAAGCCGCCGGAAATGCTTTTCCAGGCGGCTCACTGTAATCCTATGGCAGGGCATCTGGGTCAAGCAGCAACACTGAACCGTTTAATGGCCCGGTTTTTTTGGCCGGGCATTCACGAGAATGTACGCCGGTGGTGTGCGGCTTGTCGTGAATGTCAGTTAGTGAATCCCCCGGCCTCCCCAAAAGCGCCTTTGCCCCTTCCGCTAATGCAGGTCCCCTTCGAAGAATTGGTATGGACCTCATCGGGCCATTGGAACGGTCAGCACGAGGGCATCGGTTTGCATTGGTTCTAGTGGATTATGCAACCCGATACCCGGAAGCAGTGGCGCTCCGCAACATTTCCGCAAAGAGTGTAGCGGAGGCTCTGTTTAGTATGATCTCCCGGGTGGGAATCCCGAAGAGATTCTCACCGATCAGGGCACGGCGTTTATGTCACGAACCATTCGCGAACTTTATGAGTTGTTGGGAATTAAATCGATTCGCACCAGCCGCCTATCACCCACAAACGGACGGCCTGGTGGAACGATTTAATCGTGCGTTGAAAACAATGATTCGAAAGTTCGCTCACGAAGACGCCAAAATTGGGACAAATGGCTGGAACCCCTTTTGTTCAGCTGTGCGAGGTCCCGCAAGCCTCCACGGGGTTTCCCCTTGAGCTCCTGTCACGGCCGCCAGCCCCGCGGTTTTGGACGTCCTGAGGGAGACTTGGGAGGAGGGACCTTCGAGAGTAAAATGAAATTCAGCATGTGCTGGACCTGAGAACAAAACTCCACACGTTGGGGCAGCTCTCCATGGAGAATTTGTTACAGGCCCAGGACAAGCAAAGCCGGCTATACAATCGGGGCCAGATTACGCAATTTCACGCCGGAGATAAAGTACTTGTGTTACTCCTACCTCTAGCTCCAAATTACTCGCCAAGTGGCAAGGACCGTTTGAGGTCACACGGCAGGTAGGGGATCTCAATTATGAGGTGGTTCGAACGGATCGGAGCGGGCACGTCAGATTTATCACCTCAACCTCCTTAAGAAATGGAACGAGGTCGAGCCGGTGATGCTGGCGACGGTGGTAGGTAACGAGGAAGATCTCGGGCCAGAGGCGAGCCTCAAAGTTCCATCACTCACTCTGGCCCCGGGGATCACCTCACCCTCCCAGCTCACCGATGTAGCCCGGTTGCAGAGAGTTTGCGGACGTGTTCTCGCCCGGCCCGGTCGAACCAACCTTATTCAACACCATATTGAGACCGAGCTGGGCGTGGTAGTGCGCAGCCGGCCGTATCGTTACGGAGCACAAGAAAAAGGTGGTCCAGTCAGAATTAGAGGCGATGCTAGAGATGGGAGTAATAGAAGAGTCCCGCAGTGACTGGGCAAGCCCGATCGTTTGGTACCGAAAACAGACGGCTCGGTCCGATTCTGTGGATTATCGCAAGGTGAATGCGGTGTCGAAATTGACGCCTATCCAATGCCGCGGGTTGACGAGTTGCTTGATCGGCTGGGTACCGCTTTTATTCGACGCTGGACTTAACTAAAGGATATTGGCAGATCCCCTTATCACCGTTATCCAAAGAAAAGTCAGCCTTCACAACGCCGTTTGGATTGCACCAATTTGTCACGCTTCCGCTTTGGGTTGTTCCTGGGCGCCCGCTACCTTTCAGCGCCTCATGGACAAAATCCTCCGACCGCACACCGCATACGCCGCTGCCTACCTGGATGACATCATCATCTACAGTCAGGACTGGCAGCGGCACATGGTGCACCTGCGGAGGTGCTGAGAGCGCTGAGGGAGCGGGACTAACGGCCAACCCAAAGAAGTGTGCGATTGGGCGGGTGGAGGTGCGTTATCTGGGTTTCCACTTGGGTCACGGACAGGTGCGTCCCCAAATTGATAAGACGGCAGCTATTGCGGCCTGCCCGAGACCCAAGACCAAAAAGGAGGTGAGGCAGTTCCTGGGGCTGGCGGGATATTACAGGAGGTTTGTTCCTGACTATTCGGAGCTCACCAGCCCGCTGACTGACCTCACTAAAGGAGGTCCCAGATACGGTCCCGTGGACGGAGCGGTGCCAGCAGGTTTTCACCCAGGTAAAGGCTGCTCTGTGTGGCGGGCCGCTATTACACTCTCCTGACTTTTCTCTCCCCTTCTTGCTGCAGACGGACGCGTCGGACCGGGGGCTGGGAGCTGTCCTGACCCAGGAGATAGGGGTGAGGCGCCCGGTGCTGTACATCAGTCGGAAGCTCTCTAAGAGAGAGCGATGTACAGCACCATTGAGAAGGAGTGTTTGGCGATCCGGTGGGCGGTCCTCACCCTCCGCTATTATCTCCTGGGACGAATTCACCCTCTGTTCGGACCACGCCCCTTGCAGTGGCTCCACCGCATGAAGGATACCAACGCGGATCACCCGTTGGTATCTGGCATTACAGCCCTTCAAATTCAAGGTGATCCACAGGCCGGGACGCAGATGACTGTAGCCGACTTCCTCTCCAGGAATGGGGGCTGCAGGCGGAGGGCTTCCGGCCTGAGTCGGGCGGTGGGGGTATGTGGCGAGGGGCGTGGTTCAGCAAAGTCTGCAGCGGGAGAAAGACTCAGGAGACAGCGGTAAGTAAGTGGGTCAAGTGCAAAATGAGGATCACCTGTGTCTGATTGTAGTAATTGGCGTGGAGACCGGATAAAAGCCGCCGTGGAACGGCAGTTCAGAGAGAGAGACGGAGTGAAGACTCGAGCACGAGCTGTCAGAGAGAAACAGTCGGAACGAATACAGAGAGTGATCGCGGAGACGAACGAGAGTTGATGTTTCCGGGTGACGAGAGTGCGCACCTGTGTGAGTTTATCTGTCTTAAATAAACATACCTGAGTCTTCACGAGCCAACCCTGTCCGCTTCCTTCCTTCCTACGAACTTTGTTACACACATGAAAAACAATAGTCAATACAAGCTGTGGGAAAAAACTGCACTCATAATCACCAGCATTACTGTTACTCTGGCCTTCAGTCGATAATAATAATTTGTTACATTTATATAGCCCTTTTCTGGGTACTCAAAGCGCTTTACATAGAATGGGGGAATCTCCTCATCCACCACCAATGTGCGGCATCCACCTGGATGATGCGACGGCAGCCATATTGCACCAGAACGCCCACCACACACCAGCTTACTGGTGGAGAGGAGACAGAGTGATGAAGCCAATCAGTGTATGGGGATGATTAGGAGGCCATGATGGTCAGAGGGACAATGGGGAAATTTGGCCAGAATGCCGGGGTCACACCTCTACTCTTTTTCGAAGGACATCCTGGTATTTTTTAATGACCACAGAGAGTCAGGACCTCAGTTTTAAACATCTCATCCGAAGGACAGTGCTTTTTAACAGTATAATGTCCCCGTCACTATACAGGGGCATTAGGACCCACACAGACCACAGGGTGAGCACCCCCTGCTGGCCTCACTAACATCTCTTCCAACAGCAACCTAGTTTTCCCAGGAGGTCTCCCATCCAGGTACTGACCAGCTCAACCCTGCTTAGCTTCAGTGGACAACCAGTCTTGGGCTGTAGGGTGATATGGCTGCTGGCTGATGATGTCAAATATGTATAATGGGATATCTTGTATTGTGTTTATCAGTTGGGGAGTGCATTATAATGTTGACTTGTCATGTATAGCTAACAATCCAGTTTATTTCATTTAAATAACTCTTTTAATTTAAGTTAAAGAGATTATGAGGGATTTCAGTAAAAATTCAACAGTTCAACAACTAGATTATTGCCCATAATATACATTATAATTTCTCAAGAATAGCAGAAAGATCAGAGGCCATCATTCAGAGCACATTGACCATCAGCTGGACCCAGTTTACTGCCCAGTTGGTACAGTGCTGGAGTTCCTGCAAGAGTGGTTCACTGCAGGGCTTGCCCCGTCCACTTTAAAGGTTTATGAGGTGGTCATAAGTGCTTACCACATTCAATATCATTGGGGAAGACCCCCTGGTATCTAATTTTCCTCCATGGTACTTGAGGCTCTCTCCTCATCCTTTCAGAATGCAGACCAGGAATGGCATACTTTGCTTTGCCCAGTGTGGGCATTAGATGCTTATATCCACAGAGCTGTCCTGTGGCATAAAACTGAACAGTTGTTTGAATGTCTTGACCTCCTAACAAGGGGTCCCCTGCATCTAAGCAAAGGATGGGCAAGTGGGTGGTCGAGGCCATCTCACTTGCTTATGAGTCGGCCGGTCAACCTTCTCCTATGGCTGTCCGGTCTCACTCGACCAGGAGTATGGCGGCCTCCAAGGCCCTGATATCAGAAGTTGCTCTCCAACAGGTTTTGATGCGGCAGGCTGGTCCTCACTGCACACATTCGTCAGATTTTATTATTTGGACCTGGACTCTACCCCAGGTTCCCAAGTGCTCTCGTCCTAGTGCTGCTCGTTAGATTCACACAGGACAGGCACTTGTCGCTATGGTGATGTTGTATTGATGTTCCCAAAGCATTAGAACTCTGACGCAACGTTCGTTCCCTCTTCAGCGAACCGAGGTTACAGTCGTAACCGAACGTTTTTTTATTGTTATCATGTTTTTATTGTGTTATATTGTGTTAGTTAGCTGTATTTTTTTAGTTAACCTAATCAAAATAACCTAACTGCAGTTTGATTGAGATTAATTGCAATGCACAATACAAAAACTATTTTTTTATAAAGATTGTTAAAAACAGAGTTATCTGTTTTTGCTAATGATCTCTTCATATATAACATTGAGTCAGATTTGTAAAAATGAAATCGACTTAAATTACTTAGAATGGAAGTATAAAAAAGGCACAATTGCATAAGACTATGCAATTTAATTACTTCTTACTTTTTGCCACAATAATTTCCTGTAAAGCAGCCGAATACAATATTAAACTATGAGTTAGACCATCTTCTGACACAAATATCTTCCTTTGGATAAATGGCATTTACTGACTTGGCAATACATGTACAGTCCGGTTTAGTGAGAAGAAGGCTTGTGCAAGACTGATATCATTGCAGAATGCAGAAGCACAACAGTCGCACCAGTCTAACTGTGAGAGCCTGCTGGTGATTTGGGGGGGAGGGGGGAGATGGCCTTGTCACACGATTCTGTCCACTAAGTATCATTCATCTTTCCTGTTTTCTTGTTCATACAAGTGTTTATGAGCAAAAAACTGCTAGAAACCAACCATCCAACCACACTGAAGAAATCAAGAACAAAATAATTATGGGAAACAAAATGATAAATGTAATTCTCTATGGCCCAGCATTAAAGGTTACGTTAGTTCACCTAAAAATGAAAATTATGTCATAATTTGCCCACCCTCAATTTGTTCCAAATCTGTTATGAATTTATTTCTTCTTACTAATAGAAAATAAGATATTTTGAAAAATGTGGGTAATCAACCAGTTTCTGACCCAAATATACTTCAATATTTTTTCCATACTATGGAAGTCAATGGAGACCAGCAAACTTTTGGTTACCAGCATTCTTCAAAATATCTTTGTTGATGTTCCACAGAGGAAAGAATTCAAACACATTTGGAACAACAATTAGTACATGATGGCAGAATTTTCCTTTTGTGTGCACTGGTTCACAAACATGTAAGAAAAAAAAACACAACAGTCAGAAAATGATGCTTGAAGAACTTGTGCAAGAAATGTTGCATAATGAAGCTACAGGATGCTTTCCTGTGGTTTAAGGATGGACATGACAGAAACACAAAAAGCAGAAGCTTATAATGCATCTAATGCAAAAATTTACACAGCTAGCAAGAAACGTCTGCTCTTTTGAACTTTCTGTTCAGAAAAGAGTTCTGTATCAAATGTCACGGTTTTAACAAATAAATATAATCACAGGAATAAGTTATATTTAAAAATATATGTTAAATTGTAATAATATTTGACAAAATTACTGTTTTTACTGTGTTTAGATCAAATAAATGCAGACAGTTCTTTCAAATTTGTTAAAAAGAATTGCAACTTTTGAACGGTTAGTGTGGTCAGGGAAATATTTGGTGTTTTTGATTAAAATAGGTAATTTTATAAAATGTGAATGTGGCCTGCAAATTACAGAAAGGTATTTCTAAAGTTAGTACTTTCCATAACTGTTAATTTTTAAAAACACTTCCTCATTGCACAAAAGAGACAGTAAAAGAGGAAATACTGACCAAGGCCTCAAAGTCCTGCACTTGGCAGAGAAGCCAGTCCTCGCTAAGAGTGTACAGAGCTTTCTCTGTCACCGAATCCACCGGCCCTTTCGAGATTTGCTGAGTCAGAGCAGACACCAACAGGAAGAGAGGCTGTCCTACTGATTCCTATGGAGGAAACATATTCATTTGTGAGTATTTGAAGATAATATGTGCTTTCTAAATCCCCAGCAGAGTGGATGCATGGATAGACCCTGAGGAAGCCATACAGACAGATGGACATCCAGTCGGTAAGAAGCTTCTCTACTATGGACTCTGTGCGGCGCAGGAGAAGTTTGGGATTTGCATTGCTGGACTGGTCCATCAGACTCTGCAGAAGGTATTCCATGACCTCGGTAAGATAAACCAGGTCTCCGTGGAGGGCCAGAGTCAAGAGAGATGCCACTGTACATCTAAGATGAAGAGGAACAGACAGAGAGATAAAAAGAGAGGAACAAAAACACAAGTTAGAAAGAACAGAAGATATATACGCATCTGTCTGCAAACAGAAACCAAGCACAGCTTCATTCATTCATTGATTATTTTTTTATAATATGTACAGTATATGTACAGTATATTGCAATTTCTTGTATTATGTTCATATTCATGAATTTTGATGGTCAGTTGATGGTCACTACATCATGAAGAGAAAACTCCACTTCAAGGCATAAAGTTTCCTCGTGGAGGGAGCTCTGGAGTGGAGAATGGTCTCAACAACCTCGGTTGAGAGACCTGAGTCTATGAGCTGGGCCCCCTCAGAGGCCAAGCCTTCAGTTTCCACAGTTCTGGTTGGGGTGAAATCTCGAGCCCCCCGCTTGGGACAGAAGGTCCCTCCTGACGGGGAGCTCCAGAGGAGGCCCGTCGAGAGGGGATATTATATCTGGGAACTATACTCTGCCCGGCCACCGCGGGCAATGAAAAGTAGTAGAACCCAGTCCCGGCAAACTCTCTCCAGGACTCCCGGGAGCAGAGCGATCGGGGGAAATGCATACAGACGAAGACTAGGCCTCGTCTGCACCATCGCGTCCAGTCCAAGAGGAGCTGGATGCGTGAGAGAGAACCAGAGTGGACAGTGAGACGTCTCTCAAGACGCAAACAGATCCACTTGTGCCTGGCCTTTTACATTTTACAGCTGACAGGATGGACTCTATACGTGCCAGTGACAGGTGCTCTTTTTGGTGTTTAGCCGTAACCCCAACTCTTTCATGTGGGCAAGAACGACATCTCGATGCCGAACTGCCAAGTGATGCCACACCTCGGTGTGGAGATCAGGGAAAAAGGGTAATCCCCGACGTTGAGGTTGTGCACGAGAAGGTAAAAAGCGTTCGTCAAGTTTGTCTTCCCTTTCTGCTGGCCAATCAGTACATAATTTCTCAACCGCTCTTGTCACAACCTCAACCAGCTTCTCATAAGCACGAGACTGAGGTGGCGAATCCTCAGTATCTCTTGCATTGGCAGCATCTAATTCCTCAGAATCAGATAGCTGCAGTGTATGTGCCTCGAACGGGGCGGAAGAAACTGCAGCGCGTGCTTCCCAACCCTGATACGAAGCACTGAACCTGTCAGTTGAAGGCAGAGATAAGGCAGTGCCCGTCTCTACCTCCGCTGACAGATCCATGCAGATCCTCAGCAGCAGCGGGACCAGAGCCCTGGGGAACGTGAGCCTGAGCGTCCTCGCGATAGAACGCCAGGCGGGTTTTGGAACATCCGTAACGGTAGCATATCGCAGTGCTCACAGCCAGTGCTCTCTCAGTGCATGCTCCTCTCCCAAACAAGCAACACATAGAATGTGTGTATCCCCGCCCGTTAAATAACACGGGCAGGGACGAACACACATCCTAAAAGCTTGTTGTTGCTTGCTCACCATAACTACTGCAATGAATATTGACAGACAACACCAAATATGACAGACAGATTCACACAGAGTGCTTGTGAAGACACAAAAAGCTAGTGACAGCTTCGTTTGGGCAGACTTTATAGCTTCCTGGTTTGTGATGTCACCCGCTCTAACATCCCAATTACACCTTGGATTGATTTCACATGTGCTTCAAGACTTATCATGCAAGGCGTTCCCGAAGCGTTATAACTCTAGAGTTCCCTTGAAAGGGAAACATAATTTTCTTGCAAATAAACTCTTCATATATTATCATATATATGTATATATATATATATATATAATATAGATAAACAATTGGTTTGCCAGTTTAAAATCTTTCGATCTATCTGACAGTAAAAACTAAAGTATGTAAGTATGTAATTGGTCTATAAATAATAATTTAATTTGACTGGTTTATTAAATATTGTATGTATGAACAGCCAGTGATATGAAATACATTATAAGTGGAATCATAAAAGCAGCAACTTTTTTTTAAACTGATCTCTGAAATTGAACATTCAATAGTTTTTGAAGAAGATTACAGGTCATATTTTTATTTTGAGCTCTTTAGGTGTTTGTTCCTTAAACTGTTTGCTTCTCCATGCATTCTCATAAAAAAACATTATAGATATATTATGTGCCACATATAAAACCAGTAGTCATTAAATTGTTTGGTTTATGTTTTCGCCCCCTGTAGAAACTGAAGGTGGTGTTTGCTGTGGGGACTGGAGGAGAGGTCAGTGAACCCTTAGAGGTCAACGCACTGACCTGTGACACAATACAACAGGTCAAGGAGAAAATCTTACAGACCTTCCAGCGCAAGTTTGGCTTTCCCTTCCAGCAGACCAGGGATATAGAAATCGGTTAGTAGACTTCCTGTTTCTAACTCTCTCACTGTTGATGATCATAATATTTCATAAAACTTCCTTAAAGAGCCTACGTCTGTTATTGACACACAGTTTCAGGTTGCCAGTTGCAATATCCGCCAAACTAATTCCTGTTTGTATTCTCTGTTTTATGTTGTGCACTCAGAGTATGAAAAGGAAGGAAAGTTTGTCATGCTACAGGAAGTTGACGAGTCTTCTGAGATTCGGGGGCATGTTACAATGTTGAACACTCTAAAACATTATCAGGTGAGTGCATGAGAGCAAAAAATGCTGTAAACATCTTTTTTGAGAAGTGGACTGTCTTCTAATCAAACAGACAACTGATAAAATAAAAATCCCACATGGGCCATATCGAGGGGTGTGAACCAGAAATATAATAAAAATGTGTACAGTCATGGATGATAGTACTTTTGCCAGTAGAACGAGCTCATTTAGAGTTTTCATTTGATATATATATATCTCCATTAAATCTCCAAAAATCTCACGTACGCCCTTCTGGTTCTCACCCCTCTATAAATAGAGCTGATAATAAGATAAAGGTATAGGGTTTTGAGGTAAGGTTTGTTCACACCAAGAAAAACAACTATACAGATAACTATTATAACAACCAATAACATTCAGTTTATTATGAGCACATACTGCAGTTGTTTGCTGCTTTAAAGTAGTCCGGAAATGAGAAATCAAAACATTGATACATTATCTGAAAGGTGAATAAATAAGCTTCCCATTGATTGTTAGGATATGACAATATTTGGCCGAGATACAACTATTCTGGAACCTGAGGGTGCAAAGAAATATTAAGAAAATCGCCTTTAAAGTTGTCCAAATGAAGTCCTTAGCAATGCATATTACTACAAAACAAGTCATAACATCACATAAAATAGGCTATTACTTCTAAATTATGATTTTTTTTATGTAAAAATCTTGATAACATTAGAAGTGGACATTAGAACATTAGAAGTGGACCTCAAGAAAAGTACTAAATTAAAACAAAGGCAGTTCAGGACCTCTGGAGAAACACCTTATATGAATTCTGATTGGCTGATCATTAACTGGAAAAAGTAGTTCTGAGAGCGATTCCAATGATCTCATTCCTCTGCGTTGTTATCGTTATAGTTGTGACATGGAATCCTCTGTTCTCATAGAATTAGAATTATTATAAAAAATATATAGATATAGTTATCATCCTTGGTGTGAATGCGTCACAGCTATTAAAGTCCCCATACAATCCATTTTTTTTGGCTAGTGTGAGCCAAAACAAAGAACAATTTATAGTTCCTCACTTACGCCAATATGCTCAACATACAATGGATCAATGAAAATTATCAGATTTTCTGTCTAATCAAAAGCTTTATAGAATCTGAAGCATCCTGCCTTCTACACTATAAATAAATGCTGAAGATTCTGATGAAATTTCTTCTGCTTGCTTGTGTCACGGTTCATGGATCTGTGTGCTCATTTTGTGTCCGTCTGTGTGGGTGGACCCGCTCGTTGTGCTTGTTAGCGTTGCCTAGTACCGTGCACCTGACGAGGTAATCAGAACGTTTACAAGTGTAGCTCGTCTGCACTGCCTATATCTGGCTGGCATTTCTGTGGTGGGTTGTCAGATCGTTATTGCTCTTGTGGTGTCTTACTCTCTGTGTTAGTCTTCCAGGTCCTGAGGCTGTTCTCGCCTGGTCGCTGTTCAGTATTCCTGAAGGGTGCGGACTGGACTGAATTCTCTGCCCGAGCTGGAGACTCTGCACTGCCGGGTTTACTGCACCTGCACTGCCGGGTTATCTGCACCTCCACTGTGTTTTGGAGTCTGCATCTGCACTGCCAGCTTATCTTCACCTCCACTGCATTTTGGAGTTGTCAAATAAAGACGGTCTATTTTCACTCGCAATTGGATCTCGAGTTTCTGTTCCGTGACAGAACGATCTGACCAATATGGATCCAGCGAGTGCGTCAGATTTAAGAGGCTTTTTATCTCACAGTAACTCACACATGGATCACCAGGATGAACAGATGGCAGCCTCTAATCGCACTATCCAAGCCCTGGTCTCTCAGGTTTCGGAGTTGACCACCCAGTTACAGCGTCTCCAGACCGAGCCTGAACAGCGACCCACTGCGCCCACTATCCCAGATCAGGCGGTTCGTTTCATCGAACCCCGCCTTCCACCTCCAGCCTTTTACTCTGGTGAGCCCCAGCAATGCCGCTCTTTCCTTGCCATGTGTTCACTATACATGGCCCTGCAAGCGTTGTGTGGTTTTGTGCTGTTTGTGTCACTTGCTGTTCAAAATGTTGAGTCTCTATTGGTGTACGATCGCCAAACATTACTGAATTTTCGACATTCTGCCAAAGATTTAGTAAAATTTGATTATGCTGGACAAAAGACATTGCCCCCGCTTCTATCGGGCATTCCAGCTTATCTCTGCCGCCTCCCCGTTACACATCCACGGCGTAAGCACCACCGTCGCCGAGGAAAACGCGGTGGTCAGCTGGTGAGGGTGAAGACTGGCTTAGCACTCTCTTCCATGGGTTCCTGGACTGAGTACCGAGCGGTGCCCCGCCTCTCTATTTCTCGGCGATTGCTGGACCCTATCGACGCCTGGCTGGTACCTGTCGTCGGCTCGGATGAGGTGTCCCTGTCCCGCGCCCCCTGCTCTCCTCGCCCCCGTTGGCGTGGGGTAAATCCACAAGACCTGCGGCCTCTGTGTCAGGTTCCTTTGAAAGTCAGCACTGCAGAACTGCCGGCGGTTCCTACCAGGATTGGGCTGGTGAATGCTAGATCGCTGGCGAATAAAACCTTTATCCTAAGGAATTTCTTTACATCTAGGGATCTTGACTTTCTCTGTGTGACTGAGACGTGGTTGAGAGTTGGTGAGTCCAGTGTTTTCTCTGAACTTTTACCGAATGATTGCTGCTATTTAAATTCTCCACGCACGTCGGGACGAGGAGGAGGAATAGCAATCGTTTATAAGAATGCCTACAAATGTAAACAACTATTGCTACCATCCTCGTTTAGCAGCTTTGAATTGAGTTTATTTGAGTTGGGTCGTTCTTTCAAAATGCTGGGTGCAGTAGTCTATCGGCCTCCCAGATATAATAAGGACTTTATAAATGACTTTTCTGCTTTTTTGGCAGATATTATGCCTAAATATGACCATGTTCTTATTGTTGGGGATTTTAATATCCACGTGTGTTGCCCTGACAACCCAATGGTAAAGGACTTTTTATGTCTCATTGATTCTTTTAATCTGGTGCAGTCTGTGTCTGGCCCCACACAGGAACGCGGACACACACTCGATCTTGTTCTATCTTTTGGTTTGCCTGTTCGTAACCTTGAGATCTGTGATGCAGTGTTTTCTGACCATATGCCTGTATTATTTGATATTGCTCTTGCCTGTAATACAGTTGAAACCCGCGCTGCTATTCGCCCCTGTCGCATCATTAACCCTTCCACTGCTGTTAAGTTTACATCTGTTTTTAGTCAGAACTGTGCTATACCACAGTCTATATGTAATGATTCAGAGGCGCTTAGCTCATGGTTGCACTCCACCTGTCAAACTGTTATGGATACTGTGGCTCCTTTAAAAATCAGGCAGCCAAAAACTAAATTTGAGCCATGGCTGAATGACACGGTTCGTGCTGTCAGACGTGAGTGCCGTAGGGCTGAGCGCAAATGGAAAAAGGACAAATTGCGTGTGTCCTTTCAAATACTAAGGGACTGCTGGCATCATTTTCAGAAAACTGTGAAAGAGGCTAAAATAAATTATATTTCTGAAATTATTTTGTCAAATTGTAACAAGCCTTGTGTTTTATTTAAGACTATGGATGCAGTTCTCCATGCTCCGCAAATGGTCTATGTTGATGCTTCCTCTGCCGTTTGTGAAAATTTTCTTCACTTTTTTATTGATAAGGTTATTTCCACCAGGGCTGTTATTTCACCTCCTTCTAATGATCCCTCAGTCTCCGTCCTTTGCTCTGCTGTCTTTGACAAGTTTGAACTTGTGACTTTGTCAGTATTACATGATATTGTTGGTCATTTAAAGCCCTCAGGTTCTCCATATGATGCTGTCCCTCCCCGATTTGTCAAGGAGGTTTTTCCCACTGTAGGGCCATCTGTCCTTGCAGTTGTAAATAGCAGTTTGTCATCAGGTGTGGTCCCTGGAAATTTTAAACACGCAGTAGTCCAACCTCTGATTAAAAAACCTGGTCTGGATCCTACAGAACTTGCAAATTTTAGACCTATCTCCAAGCTGTCTTTTCTTTCAAAAGTCCTTGAAAAGATAGTTTATAGTCAATTAATGGCCTATCTGAAAGATCATAATATTCTTGAAGTTTTCCAGTCCGGTTTTAAAATGCTACATAGCACAGAATCTGCACTTCTAAAAGTTTTTAATGATATCTTTTTAGCTACTGACACTGGTGATTGTGTTATTCTGGTGCTTCTTGACTTAACTGCTGCATTTGATACTGTGGACCATGAAATCTTAATATCTCGTCTGGAGCAGTGGGTGGGCATAAAGGGCATAGCACTCCAATGGTTCAGGTCTTATTTAAAAGATCGGACTTTTTGTGTTAGCTGTGGTGATGCTGTGTCCTCTTCGGCTCCTCTCTCTTGTGGGGTACCTCAGGGCTCAGTTTTAGGTCCTCTTCTTTTTTCTCTTTATTTGCTCCCCCTTGGTTCAATAATCAGGAAGCATGGCTTGTCATTCCATTGTTATGCAGATGATAGCCAGATTTATGTCCCACTTAGAATTTATGACACAGTCAGACAGTTACTTGATTGTCTTGATGATATAAAGGCATGGATGTCTCTTAACTTTTTAAGTTTCAATGAAAATAAAACAGAAGTGATGGTGTTTGGTGGGACCACTGGGACCCCTCTGGTTGATTTGGGTGCCTTGTTCTGAGACTTATTCTGTCCTAGATGCGTGTTCCATCTACACAACACTGACAGATAGCTAACAAGTCAGAATTCAGAAAAAGGGCAGACGCAGGAGTAAAGTTTAACGTTTTACTGTTAGGTTCTTTCCTCTTCCATTTCTTATTCTTTCTTTCTTTGTAAAACTGAAACATATAAAGATTACAAATGTCTTGTTACAGAGAGTTCACAAATAAATGTGAACGAATTTACATTATTTACAATGTTATCTGAACACACATAACAAAAGCTATATTCGTGCTCTGCTTAGTATTGTTATCACCGAAGAGTAGTTCGCTTTAAACTCTAACTTATGAATTTCACATTTATACATGCATATACATTCTTACAAACACTGAAGAAAAGTAATAAACTTACAGGCAAAGCCTTTCCAAGGCACAAAACACAAAGGAAGCGGTGTCCAAATCGGACTGTTTAAAACAACGCGCCAGCGTGCAACTCTCTCTCTTGTGCTCCTGAACTCTCTTCCTGCTCTCTAAACTCGCTGTCCAACGCCGGAAGGACGACCCGGACGGCCCGCTGGACTCTCGCCTTAAGACCGGCTGAGACAAATAACGCACGCGCGAATCAAAGACTGTGTAAACGCCGTAACGTCGCAGAACCAGCATCTCAACGTCTCAACGCAGAACCAGCATCAAATAGCCTCCGCGATTCCAACACGGCTCCCCAGTGACGTCACGCAACAGCGACGCGAGCCAGCAGAGATTCCCAGAGCAACACGTGGAAACCACGTGGAAACCGAATCAAAGAATCCAGCCTGCTTAGCCAACAAAAGCAAGTATCAGAAACTGATTTTCTATTTATAACTGAACTGGTAAATTGATCTGAGTGCAGTAACAAAGCACACGCATTTGTTTGTGATCTTTCCGGTTGGTTTAAGTTCAAAATAGCTAAGAGGGCTATTTTAACTTCCTGAGTTTACTCACCAAAATCCCGTATGCATGTGTGTATGTTTGTGTTTAGGCTATTAACTTTAGCTAGTTCATGTATGTTAGAATATTAGTATTGTAAATAAACCTTGTTTCGTTTTATAAAGAATTGTCTCTGGAATGTGATTTTCAAGTGTTGTATCCTTCTTGCCACAAAGATAACGTTACCTAGTTCGAATTTGAGAGATTTATTAATCTCGTTTTATTGTTACCGTGGCCACGAAATACAGAGAAACGAGATTAATAGAATATACTTTTTAGTGATCGCTGGACGACCACTTAATAAAGTATAAATTGTAAGTTAAATATTAATATTACTTTAATCAAGCAATATTGAATCTTTAACAAATAATTCCCGGAGCTGAAATAATAGCTTCATATAAATTTGCATTACACCTCTAACCCAAAAGTCACATGGTCTAAATCAACTACTAAGAAAATAGCTCACAATTATCAATGTTCTTTGTTGGTACATCAAACTGCCACAAGATGGTGCTAAAAAATAACAAACGAATGCATGACATGACACTCCCCACCTGGTATTGTTCAGATACCACTATATAATCAGCTGAGATATAGGGAATGTCCACACAAAAAGTCCTTGCAAAGTTTCAGTCCTCTGCTGGCATGAGGAGAATTGTTTCGGATATAGGTCTAAGGAATGTCTTGATTTTCCCATTTCTTGCAACTCTTAGTTCAACTGTTCTCACCCTTTTGTCACTGCTGAAGAAAATCTTGGTTACAAGCGCCATAGGCCATTCGTTACGCTTGGCTTGAGCATCCTTAAGAAGGACTACATCACCCTCTTTTAAGTTTCGTCGTTCCTTTTGCCATTTGCTTCGGCTTTGGAGTGTTGTGAGGTATTCACGCCTCCATCTGTTCCAGAAAGTGTTGGCGAGATGTTGTACTCGTCTCCACTGTTGTCTGTGAAGATTGGTTTCCTTAAATTCACCAGGAGGCGGGAGGAGTGTATGACCCTTTTGAATTAGAAGCATAGCTGGCGTCAACAAGAAAGGTGAGTCTGGGTCTGTAGAAATAGCAGCAAGAGGTCTTGAGTTAACAATTCCTGTAACCTCTGCCATCAGAGTAGACAACACTTCATGTGTCAAGCAGGAAGGACTAATCTGTTGAAGCATGGAATCCAGTATGCGCCTGGAGACTCCAATCATCCGCTCCCAGGCACCTCCCATATGGGATGCGTGAGGAGGATTGAAGACCCATGTACAACCTTCTCCACTAAGGTACCTCTTCACGTTAGGCTCTCGAGAGTCAGCAAGCACAATTTCCAGCTCCTTACAGGCTCCTACAAAATTGGTCCCACAGTCAGAACGGATTTGTTTTGCAGGTCCTCGCAAAGCAAAACACCTTCTCAAGGCATTTATAAAGGTGGATGAATCCATGCAGTCAATCAATTCGATGTGTACCGCTTACGAGTGGTCATACAAGTGAAAAGAACAGCCCATCTTTTGCTTTGAGCTTGTCCTCCTCGCGTGCGCCTTGCAACAACTGTCCACGGTCCAAAAACATCAAGACCAATGTACGTGAATGGTGGTTCAGTGCTTAGGCGATCGATGGGTAGATCAGCCATCTTCTGCTCAGTTACCTTCCCACGAAGCTTGTTGCATATGACACACTTGTGTAGGATGCTGTTGATAAGCTTCCTGACACCCACAATCCAATACCCTGCGTTGCAGATAGCGGATTCAGTTAACACACGACCCTGATGTTTGACTCGATCATGGTAATGCTCCACAAGTAATTTCGCAACATGACTGCGACCTGGAATAATCAAAGGAAACTTCTCATTAAGATCCAGTGTTGCATTCTTAAGCCGCCCTCCTATCCTGAGAAGCCCTCCATTGTCCAGGTAAGGGCTTAGCTTTCTCAGAGGACTGTTCCTTGGAATGTCGTTTCTCTCAACAATGCAGTTAAGCTCTTCTTTGTAGGCTTCTCTCTGTACACTCTTTATTATGGCTGTTTCTGCTTGTAACAATTCTTCCACTGAGCGAGGCTTTGAGCAGTGATGCCATGCTACAGGTATTGTGAAGATCATTCGCCTTGTAAGCCTGGACGATGTGTATGATGGAAGCTATGGCTCTAATTAGAGACCTCCAAGAAGAGAATCGCTCAAAGCGTTGACATCTGAGGGAAGAACCATCAGTGGATAGAGTGGTGACAAGAGAACGAACCTCTGTGTCTGAGTCTGGCTCGATGAGATCAAACCTTTCTTCCTCCGATGATAAACTTTGCTTTGCTTGTAACAGGAAAGCAGGTCCTGTAAGCCAAGTGGTGGTGCTCAACAGATCTGCTGGTACAGAACGAGTGGCGTGGTCTGCAGGGTTATGCTTCGTAGAGATATAATGCCACTGTGTTGGGCTTGACACCTTCCTGATACGCTGCACTCTGTTGGCAACGTATACATAAAAATGTCTCGTCTGGTTATTGATATATCCCAGGACAACTCTGCTATCCGTGTAAAACTCCACAGCATCTAGAGAGAAGTCCAGCTCATCCATGATTGTCTCTGCTAACTCTGCAGCTAAAACCGCAGCTCCCAATTCCAATCTGGGAATCGTATGAGCAGCTTGTGGAGCTAACCGCCTTCCCTAGACGAACCCAATGTGACATGCACCTTCTTCGCTGATGACATGAAGATATGCCACTGCTGCTATCGCTCTGACAGAAGCATCTGAGAAAACATGTAGTTCCTTTCTCAGGGCTGTAGAGAGGGTACTATCGACATATGGTCTTGGAATATCCAGCTTTTTGAGGCCTTGTAAAGATTTCCTCCATGCCTCCCATGCTTCTTCTTTATCTTCAGGGAGAGGAGAGTCCCAATCAAGAGCTTCACTTGAGAGTTCTCTTAACAGGAATTTTCCTTCGATAATGATAGGGGCAACGAACCCAAGAGGGTCAAAGAGACTATTCACAGTAGCAAGTATCCCTCTGCGAGTAAAAGGTTTCTTGATATCTGTTACCTGAAAGGTGGATGTGTCTCTCTTCACATCCCAGCTAAGTCTGAGACTACGTTGGATGGGAGTAGGATCAACATCCAAGTTGAGATCTTTGAACCCTTTTGCATGATCTTGAACCGGGAATGCGTTCATTACTTCCTTACTATTAGAGGCGAACTTGTACAGTCTCAAATTCGAAGTGGCTAGCATCTCCTTAGTTCGTGTCAGCAGGTCGATGGCCCTTGCAGGTGTGGGAGTCGACAGAAGTCCATCATCGACGTAGAACTCTCTCTCTACAAAGTGTTTGACATCTGAACCGTCCTCTTTTTCACCATGTGCTGCTGCACGTCGGAGTCCATAAATGGCTACAGCAGGAGATGGACTATTTCCGAATACATGCACCCTCATGCGGTATTCGATGATCTCTTTACTGACGTCGTTATCCTTAAACCAGAAGAAACGAAGGAAGTCTCTATCTTCCTCTTTCACAATGAAGCTGTGAAACATCTGTTCGATGTCCGCAGTTACAGCTATCAGCTCCCTTCTGAAACGCAGTAAGACACCTAAGAGACTATTATTTAAGTCTGGACCAGAGAGAAGAACATCGTTCAAGGAGACGCCCTGTGTTTGCGCACTGGAGTCGAAGACAACTCGGATCTGACCGGGCTTCTGCGGGTGGTACACCCCAAAAATAGGTAAATACCAAGATTCTTGACCTTCTCGAAGAGGAGGGACTACTTCAGCATGGTCACGATCAAAGATGTTCTGCATGAAGGTAACAAAATGAGACTTCATCTCAGGCTTCTTTTCCAGTGTGCGCAATATAGAAGTTAGGTGGGTTAATACCTGGTCTCTATTATTAGGGAGTCGCTGGCGGGGTGTCCTGAATGGAAGTGGTGCGACCCAACTATTGCTCTCATCCATAAACATCTCTCTATCCATGATTTCCAGAAAACATCTGTCATCAATAGACAATCCAACTTTGTTATCATCCTTTGACCTCTCGAAGATAGTATCCCCTATGGCATAGTCATTGTAGACGAAGGTGTCACATGCCAGAGCTATCTCAGGCAGAGGCTTGACGTCAAACTTCTCTTTGACTCTAAGTTTGTTGGGACATGGAGGAAGTAGAGACGGACGTCCATTATCAAGAACATGGGTGCTGTAGGTACTAAGTGATGTAGACCTGTGTACAGATCCCAAGCAGACATCCCTTACTACGACCCAGCCCAGGTCCAGCCTTTGCGCATTAGGTCCGTTGCGTTGCTCTCGCACTTTATGAACTTGAAGGATGTCACGACCCAAAAGAAGAAGAATTTGGGCTTCTGGATCCAAAGGAGGAATGCAATGGGCGATGGGCTTTAGATGAGTATGCCAGCGTGTTACGTCAGGGGTTGGTATCTCAGTCCTGTCATCCGGCATGTTGTGGCATTCGATCAGAGTTGGCAATTTTACCTTCATCGCTCCATCTAAAGACTCTATAACGAAACCTGCGGCTCTTCTACCTGCCATCTCGGTCACACCCGCACATGTACGCACGGTGTATGTTGAGCGTTGTCCCTTAACATGCAGCAAGTTGAAGAACTCACTTCTGGCGAGCGATCTATTGCTCTGATCATCCAGAACCACATAAAGCTTGATTGCTTCTTCTGGACAACTCTCTGGGTAAACCTTGGCCAGACAAATCTTAGAGCAAGACCGTGAGCTTCTACCATAACCACAGACCTCAGTACACTTGGAAGTGACATCAGGTTGAGCAGCCTCTATCTCTCTCTCCCCGCCTTGCTCGGGTAAGTTTAAAGACGGCGGTCCTGGGTGAAGTGCTGCTACATGAGCCTCACTACCACATTCTTTACATTTAATAGCTGCTCTACAGTCTCTGGCCAGATGAGTGGTAGTAGCACATCACCTGTAACAAACCGTTTTCTCTCTTAGGAAGGTCTTGCGCTCGTTTAAAGGTTTACTCCTAAAACCTCTGCAACGTTTTAGAGGGTGTGGCTTCTTATGAATCGGGCAAGTTTTATCCACATCCTCCAATTCACCACTTGAGCGCAATTCACCACCAGTGCATGTCTGAAACGCAGCACCTGATAAGACTTCTGTCTTGTGAGTATAGACTGGGCTTTTCAGTTGTTTCTTCACTGGCTGCTCCAGTTTCAACACGTTATGAATTCCGTAAGACAGAGCAAAACTTGGATCATTGCGTGTTCGAGCCTCTCTGCTGACGAAATCACAGAAAAATGAGAATGGAGGAAAAGCGACTTGATGTGTAGTTTTATACTGGGAACCTTGAGTCATCCACTTCTCTTGCAAACTATGAGGTAACTTATCCACTATGGGAGCTACACCACGAGCAGTGTCAAGATAGAGAAGTCCAGGTAGATAGCCTTCGTATTTTGCAGACACGACTTCCTGTAGAAGATCACCAAGTTCTCGAAGCATTTTCACATCTCTATTACCAATCTTAGGAAAGCTGTCAATTCTGTCAAAAAGAGA
This sequence comes from Gymnocypris eckloni scoliostomus, assembly GCA_027564155.1. NCBI lineage: Eukaryota > Metazoa > Chordata > Actinopteri > Cypriniformes > Cyprinidae > Gymnocypris > Gymnocypris eckloni. The sequence continues at coordinate 15,167,988 of CM050432.1, read as the reverse complement.
TTTCTCTATAATCTCTGGAGAGCCAAAACAATCTTCCAAGCGCTCCCAAGCCCTTCTTAAGCCCGTGTCTGGGTTACTTGTATGTACAGCTCTGATCCTTCGCACATGATGTGAAGACTGTTCTCCCAACCATTTCGAAAGAAGGTCTAACTGTTCAGTGGCTGACAGGTGCAACTCTTGAATCGCGTTGACGAAAGATGACTTCCACGCCCAATAATTCTCAGGACGATCATCAAACTTGAAAAGACCTGAATTAACAAGCTCTCTGCGTGCTAAAAACCTAGCTATCTCACTCACATTAGCTTCGTTGTTGAATGATGGCTGTGGTGTTGTCTTATATGGTGAAGAGGTGACTGGCGGCACTTGGAATTTATGGCAAGATGTTTGCACTGACCTCTGAGGCCTCTGCATCTTGTTCTCAATATCAGGTTTATTGTAAGAATCTCTGACATCACTAGCCAAAAAACGATGCCGCCTTGGTGGTGTTTCAGACTCCAACACATGGACAATAGGCTCTAGAGGTAATTGATGTGGTTCATCTCCAAGAGGTGGCGATAACTCCAGTTGAGACTGACGCATAACGTAATCACGGGTGCGATCAGACATTTCTCTTACATCGGAAATCCTTTCTCCAAGCTCACATTCTGCCGCTGCCTCCAACACTTTCGCCTCAGCGAGGGCTGTTGCTACTTCACTCTCTTGCTTTAGTGTTGCTAGGGTCGCTTCCATGCGAGCCTCTGTCACTTTCAGTTGAGCTTTTTCGATCAAGATTTCAGATTATTTTTTAAGGAATTCAGCCTTGGCCCGTGCGGCTTCCAACTTAGCACGAGCTTTGGCAGAAGCTATACTAGCTGATGAGCTTCTCGATCTATTAGTCGATGCAGAGGCTATAGATCTTGTTTCCAATGCTTGGCTTTGCTCTGCAGCTTTCTCAACCTCCGTAGCTTTCTCTGCCATCATGTGTCGCCGATACAGTCTAGGAGTGCAGGACGTGATGATGAGTGAGGAATAATAGAGGTGAAGCTTGCTTTCTTTAAACTGTAGTGCCCGCCTTGAGGTTGCCTTTTTACTATTCTGTCCTAGATGCGTGTTCCATCTACGCAACACTGACAGATAGCTAACAAGTCAGAATTCAGAAAAAGGGCAGACGCAGGAGTAAAGTTGAACGTTTTACTGTTAGGTTCTTTCCTCTTCCATTTCTTATTCTTTCTTTCTTCGTAAAACTGAAACATATAAAGATTACAAATGTCTTGTTACAGAGAGTTCACAAATAAATGTGAACGAATTTACATTATTTACAATGTTATCTGAACACACATAACAAAGGCTATATTCGTGCTCTGCTTAGTATTGTTATCACCGAAGAGTAGTTCGCTTTAAACTCTAACTTATGAATTTCACATTTATACATGCATATACATTCTTACAAACACTGAAGAAAAGTAATAAACTTACAGGCAAAGCCTTTCCAAGGCACAAAACACAAAGGAAACAGAGTAAAGAACTTCTTGGACAACCGCATAGAGAGAATCTGGAACACTGCGATTATTTCCTGGTTAACCTCTAACCCAAAAGTCACATGGTCTAAATCAACTACTAAGAAAATAGCTCACAATTATCAATGTTCTTTGTTGGTACACTAAACTGCCACAAGATGGTGCTAAAAAATAACAAACGAATGCATGACATGACAAGACTATTCATTTTCTTTTAACTGACACTCCCGTTACTCCAGTAGTCCTTGGGCATCCCTGGCTTGTGCTTCATAACCCTCACTTAAATTGGAGTCAGAATTCCATTCTCTCTTGGAGTGAGGGTTGTCATGCTGCTTGTCTGTTGTCTGCTTGTCCTTCTGTGTCTTGTTCTGTGTTTCAGGATGAGCATATGGATCTGTCAAACGTGCCCAGCGAGTACCGCGACCTGAAGGGAGTGTTCAGTAAGTCTCGGGCTGCTTCTCTACCTCCGCATCGTCCCTATGACTGTGCTATAGATTTATTACCAGAGTGCGTCTCCAAGGGCAAACTTTATTCGCTTTCCACCCGGAGAGGGAGGCCATGGAGAAATATATTTCTGATTCTCTAGCAGCCAAGTTCATTCGCCCTTCTTCTTCGCCGGTGGGGGCTGGGTTTTTTTTCGTGAAAAAGAAGGATGGGTCTCTTCGTCCCTGTATCGACTATCGAGGGCTGAATAACATCACGGTGAAGAATACATATCCTTTGCCGTTGATGTCTTCTGCCTTTGAGCGTCTGCAGGGGGCGTCCTTTTTCACGAAATTAGACCTTCACAACGCATATCATTTGGTTCGCATAAGGGAGGATGAATGGAAGACTGCTTTTAATACCCCAGAAACTTTGAATATCGCGTTCTTCCTTTTGGGCTTTCCAACGCTCCCGCAGTCTTCCAGGCACTCGTCAATGACGTGTTGAGAGATATGCTAGATCAGTTCATTTATGTCTACCTGGATGACATACTGATATTTTCTCACTCTCTCCAGGAACATGTTCAGCACGTCAGGTGAGTGCTTTCGAGGCGAGTGCTTTTTCGGTCGTTTCTATTTTTCTATTTCTTATCGGCCAGGTTCCAAGAAAATCAAGCCCGATGCGTTCGTATTTTCCCGTATTTTCGACCATTCTGATCGACCGTCTTTTTTCGAGCCCATTGTGCCACAGAAAATTTTTGTTTCTGCGGTCACTTGGGAGATTGTGTCGAAGGTCCGCACGGCCTCACAATGGGTAACGCCTCCGTCCGGATGCCCACCGGATCGTTTGTTTGTGCCAGAGACTTTACGGTCCGATGTCATTCGATGGAGTCATTGTTCCAAGGTGGCTTGTCATTCTGGGGTGAGTCGTACCATGTTTCTTATTAAACAACTGTTCTGGTGGCCGTCTATGGCTCGTGACATACAAAGTTTTGTTTTGGCTTGCTCTGTTTGTGCCGTTTCTAAGACTTCTAATCGACCCTCTGCTGGACTCCTTCAGCCGCTGTCGGTTCCGTCGAGACACTGGTCCCACATTTCGCTAGATTTCGACACAGGTCTCCCAGCCTCAAGTGGGAACACGGTGGTTTTGACCGTGGTGGACCGGTTTTCGAAGGCTGCTCATTTCATCCCTCTGCCTAAATTACCGTCTGCCAGAGAGACAGCGGTTGCTGTCATTGACCACGTTTTTCGCATTCATGGTCTCCCGACAGACGTGGTCTCTGACAGGGGGCCTCAGTTTGTCTCTAAATTTTGGAGTGAGTTTTGTCGTTTGTTAGGGGCGACTGTTAGTCTTTCTTCTGGGTATCATCCTCAGAGTAATGGTCAGACAGAGAGAGCCAACCAGGACTTAGAACGTATGTTGCGATGTGTGGTCTCCTCAGAATCCGTCCTCTTGGAGCCAGCAGCTCTCGTGGGTTGAGTACGCACATAACTCATTACCAGCATCTGGCACGGGCCTGTCTCCGTTTGAGTGTAGCTTTGGGTACCAGCCACCGATTTTTTTCCAGTCTGGAATCCGAAGTCGCGGTTCCCTCTGCCCACGCATTTGTCCAGAGGTGTCAACACACCTGGAACAAGGCCAGACAGACCCTCCTCCAGGTGGGGGCGCGCACCAAGGCCAAGGCTGATCTCCACCGGTTGAGGCCTCCCGTCTATGTCGTCGGTCAAGAAGTGTGGCTTTCATCTAAGAACATTCCTCTCCGTACCGTTTGTAACAAACTTGCCCCTAAATTAATTGGCCCTTTTACTGTCACCAAGATCATTAGTCTGGTGGCGGTCCGCCTCAAACTTCCTCCAGCGTACAGGAGGATTCATTCCGTCTTTCATGTTTCCAAATTAAAACCTGTTTTTCATGCTACCATTAATCCGCAAACCCCGGTTCCCCCACCGCTGCGACTCGTAGATGGGGAACCTGTTTATTCGGTCAAGCGTGTTCTGGACTCTAGGCGGAGGGGACGCGGATTCCAGTACTTGGTGGACTGGGAGGGTTACGGTCCTGAGGAGAGGAGTTGGGTGCCTGCTAGAGACATATTGGATCACTCTCTTATCGATGATTACAATCGTCAGGTAAGTTCATTTGGGAATGCCAGGAGGCATTCTTAGGGGAAGGGGTACTGTCACGGTTCATGGATCTGTGTGCTCATTTTGTGTCCATCTGTGTGGGTGGACCCGCTCGTTGTGCTTGTCAGCGTTGCCTAGTACCGTGCACCTGACGAGGTAATCAGAACAGTTACAGGTGTAGCTCGTCTGCACTGCCTATATCTGGCTGGCATTTCTGTGGTGGGTTGTCAGATCGTTATTGCTCTTGTGGTGTCTTACTCTCTGTGTCAGTCTTCCAGGTCCTGAGGCTGTTCTCGCCTGGTCGCTGTTCAGTATTCCTGAAGGGTGCGGACTGGACTGAATTCTCTGCCCGAGCTGGAGACTCTGCACTGCCGGGTTTACTGCACCTGCACTGCCGGGTTATCTGCACCTCCACTGTGTTTTGGAGTTGTCAAATAAAGACTGTCTATTTTCACTCGCAATTGGATCTCGAGTTTCTGTTCCGTGACAGCTTGTTAACAAAATTACTATTTATGGTGAATGGCATGGAGTACGCTATATAGTGGATAGGGATTGATTCAGACAATGTAAGTTTGCTTTCCATTGGGGCAAATCTGGTCTGGTTTCGTGTTGTGTCACAGAGACACCTCTGGTCCAGAGACACACAATAGCACAGAGTGGATCGTGCACAAGCCGGCGCAGACCCATTTTAATTTTAAACAAAATGCTATATTTTAAGTTACATGGAGGAGGAGAAACGATTATATAAACCTATAAAAATTAGAAACAGCATTGATGAGTAGAAGAGATAACACCGGTGCCATGCACCAACTTATATTACACAATTTTCAAACTAAACTACACATCTATGACATCATTGCAATCATGATTTTTCTTTAACATCAGTTTCATATTGTATCTAAAGGAGATATTACACTGTGGATGTCAAATGTAGTTTTACCAAGCTTAATCAATGGCTCTGGCCGAGCTGTGATATAAATGAAATGCTATTGGTTATTTAAAAAAGGCTGGCCTGTCTTCCTGTTTCAGTTGAAATTACATCAGCACATTGAGTAGTGCTGCACGTTTCAAGGCACTTCAGTGGAACCTTAAGAAACCACCCAGAACACCCCAGCGGCCACATAGCAACACAAACAGTGACAAAAGGAAATGACTAATCACATTTTTTTGAAAATGTAAAAATATAGTTCATATCTCTATAAAATAAAACAATAGTTCTGAGTGAATAGAAATGTAACAGATAAAATATTACAAAATAAGTTTGTCTTACTGTCTTGCTGAGTATATTTATGTTCTCTGTTGGCTTTCTTCAAGGTACATGAGATTGACCTTTCACTTGCAAAGCTTGTATCACGAGGCCAAATAAACCCAGATTATGCTCAACTGTTGTGCAAACCCATAATACACCCAGAGACTACTGCAGCACAGTAGTCATTTTCTCAGCTTTTCCAGGGGTTGTGTTTTTAATTATGTATTTCCATCCAGGTTGGAGATGGAGCATGCATTAAAGTTATCACAACAAAAGTCCATGCACCATTGAGGTCTCAGAGCAGTGTAAAGGGTGAGTCACATTCCTCCCATCATCCATCAACTGAAACAATGCCATGCCCAATATCACAATCAATACATGCTATTACCATCACAATCAATACATTGGGTGGTTTATTTTGCTGTTGAAGTTGTTGCTACTTTATTATTGTACTTCAAATAGGTTTGCATTCTTAGTGTTAATATCTGTATAAACTGACAACCCATATTAGTTCACTACAAACAGCCTTTGAAATCACCACAATACTGTAGCTTTGCAAACACCCCACCCCCCTCTACAAAACATCCAGTATTACATGGCAACATAATGTGGGTGTTCTGAAAATGTACTTTTTTTTCATGTAACAATGCAACCAGATGTGTTCTGTACACTGTTAAATCAGCTGAGAGAAAACCTGTAGGCCTTTTTGTCTCCTTGTAACATATAAGAAGTAGAATGTATAACAGTATACTGATAACATAAAAATTGTAGGCTAATAAGAGAACAATGAAAGAGATACAATTAAAGCCTTCTAATGCAAAATAATCGTACTACAGTGATAACAGACCAGTCCTCTGTAAGAACCTTGAATGGCTGTGTTTGCAGCATATCATAATCTATATGTATAAGGCGCCACCTGCTGTCTGGAGAACAGATTGGCTGTTATATTAAATCCGAAAAATAAATAGCAAATTACAAAAGATAAGAAAAAAGAATATGAATATTAAAGAAAATACTATAGAAAAAAAATGTAAATACTTTGGTCTTTCTCCACTTAGGATAGTATAAAAATCCCCAACACTGATCTGAAATGACAATGAAAGAAATGTCCTACTTATAAAATATCATAAAGTTGACAAAGATTTATAATGAACTTAACAGTGTAGAGATTCTTCCTCCCATAATCTATTGAGAGACAGCATTAAATTTACCATTTGTAATAAAATATCAAAACTTACATTGAGTGAATCCACTGCTGGGACAGCTCCTGATTCTCCTTTAATCTTACAGATAACAGAATAGGACTCAATCTTCTCCAGAACACACTGATACTGCTGATCTCCATGTAGACCCGTCACAGTCACCTCATTCATACTCAAATTCAGCATATCTGCTCTTTTCTGAGAAACAGAGAGTGTGGGATGTTTGGAGGTTGTGAGTTTTACAAGAATAATATTTAGGCCTACTGAAAAATGTTTAATACCTATGTATGCCACTCACTGATGTTAAACTCACCTTAATGTTAACCTGTAGATCATTGGCCACCTGGAAGGAGGTGAATCCAATTAATCTTGGATTATACTCATATGACAAATAGCCACAGTCCACAGTGAAGTTCCCAACATTCAACAACAATCCAAACTGATCACCGCCATCATTGGGGGGTGAGAGAAACCACACATCCTGAGGAACAGAGACAATGAAAATAGGACTTATAAATAAATCTGACATGCTCAGAAAGCTACATGATATTAGCCACTCAATGTTTTGTTACACTTAAATGAAGTTTAGAAACGTAGTTTATAAACTAAGTTCGGGAGGAGCACGTCAGATACTCAGGCTAATTAGCACAGGTGGTACACAATCTAGGTAATCAGCCCTTGGACATAAATACAGCTGTCTTACCTCCATCTAGTTGACGGTTAAGCAGCATCCCTCCACCACCCCTTCTCCACCAATATCACTAGATTTCTAATCACACGGGGGGGGTTCACTGGGTTCGGGCCATTCCCGGCTAGGAGCCCTCCCCCAGGACAGCACGCCTACAACGTATTACCATACACGCCAAATACGCATTACGTTATCGTGCTAGTAGATGTAAGTGTGAAATCGTGAATTCAATATCAGTAAGAATGTAACAATTATATGAGCAAAGTAATAATCAAATCTGACAGATGAGAACTCATGTTAATTATGATAAAGTGCTCTGAGCTGCTGGACTGTTTACTGTTTGGGGTTAACACCAAATTTTAGGTACTGCAGAAGTAATAAACACATCTTACCCCCGAGCTTGTGCTGTATTGTGTTTTCAGCACTTTATTTGAGGGAAATACCGTAACTGACTCCACTAATTCCATATTGCTGCCCCGAAGATGAATCTTCCTTCCACCACTAAATTAAAAGTTATGAAACCCAATTTAATCAAAAGCAGACTTTAGATTTGTAACTTAAAACAAACATGTAGGCCTACTGCATGTGTGTGAAAGCTGATGAGACAGAAACTGATCTGACAGTGGTCTGAAATGTCTGACCTGCTCCAGCTGACTGATGGCTGTATTACAGTGCAGCTGGGCTGAGAACTGTAAGTGATGATGCTGTTACTATGACAACGGTCGTCAGGAGTAACAACACACACTTTCACTGTTCCTTTAGTTCCACTGGGAGGAATGTGGAACCTTAAAGTGTCACTGGAGCGATCCAGCACTGGAGATCTGAAGAGAAACATTCATGCACAGATATACAGTATCATTTATCTGAATCTACACACATTCATATACAGTCCATGACTAAACACAAACAAACAGTCTCACTCTTTAGGAATGCACTCCAGATCCCCTCGAATACGGATTTTAGTGACAGATTCCAGGTTCCTTCCTCTTAATAAAACATTGTTTCTGCCATGGAACGAAACCTTGCTCGGCTCCAGAGAGAGAATCTCTGGTTCCTACAGGACACCAATTGGTGAATATATAAGATGCAGCAAAAAGTATTTAAAAAGGCATTTAACATGACCTTTGGTCCTCATAAAAACAATCATCAGTACTCAGTTTGACACTTACTTCATATTTCATCTCATCGAGCACATCATTACATGCATCCTAAAGAGAGGAGAAAGACAGAGTGGTTTGTTTACTTCATACCTTTTCTTCAGCCAGTGCAATGATATTTTAGATATCAACAATAAATGAAACATCTTGAATCTTTATGAAGGTTATGCTATTTCCCTGAATTAGTGTATTGTAGGTTACACAGTGTCTCACCTGTGTGTTTAACTGTGCTCCACGTCCATGTGTCCAATCACAACGCTGGGAAGAAGAGGACCAGTGACACCCAGATGAGATACACTGAACACACCTGCAAATATTTAATGTTACATTGTGATGCCAACACACACCTGAAATGTGTTAAACCAAAACATGTCATTTTTTTTATTAATTATTTATTTCAAAACTCTTTTAGGCTCTGCATTTCTTACTGTGTATAAGAAGCACTTGGGGAATTATCTTTGATATTCTGGCAGTCTTTCAGCACCAGCCTCTCTGTGATTGTATGATGCCCAAGAGCCACTTCAGCTGAGATGTTTAAACCTGAATGGATTATCAAAAAGTAAAGATAACAGCGTCTTTTAAAATATTTTCTGGGTTACAGATAGTCAATACTGCAGAATAGACCAGACAGGCTGATCAGGACTTCTCACATTGATACTTCATTTATTAGACATCCAAAGTGGCTTACATGGCATACAATTAGTCTCCTTTATTTTGCTTGTATTTCTTTTTAGGAGATACTTGAAAGAGAAAAAAGTTTCTCAGCTTATGAGAAACTTAACTGTAAAATGTATATGTTTCAGATGTGTCCTGAGGTTTACTACCATGGTTAGGGTTGCTGAGAGAGTGAAAGGAAATAACACTAAGATATGTAGATATGCTCTGCGGTCACAGAATTTATAAATTATTTCCTCCCTACAACATACAGACACACACATAATATTGAATCAATGTTACAGGTCCCCGTGTGTAAGTGTGAAATCGGCAAAAACTTTACATATTGTCTATTTCTGATTTATGAGTTCTCTGTTGGGTATTTACACTTTCTGTTTTAGTATATTTAGCTATTTAGCAATCACTTGAACAAATTTCCTTCCCATTATTTTTAATGTAAGCGCAGCAGAGTTGTCAAGTTCACTTATATGTTGACTTAAACAATTGTTTATTCAAGAGTCTTATAGATTTTGGGAATTACTGTTAGCATTTTTTTAGGGCTTATTTGTGGAATTTGTCCTTGTTAGTAGTGAATGACTGCTTTATCGTCTGATGATGTTTCTCTGTCTATTAATGCCATGGCAGACCTTGCTCTGTCTGTGTAAATATGCATGTGGTGTCAGAGCCATGTAATACTGTGATCTTTTTCCATTGAAATGCTGCGGTTATGCATGTCAGCCGCATGCACACTATAGCTGCATTTAATGAAACGGTAAGAAATTTCTCAATAAAATGAATAGCCATCAATGCACTCATATTATATTTGTAAATAGAATATTTAGATATTTAAATTTAGAGTGTACTGAGGACAATAAAATCTTGCTTTTAGTGTGGTACGTGTGCACATTGAATACAAAGCACACAATACCAATCCACTGCACTGTCAGAGAACCAACCTCCAGTAGATAGTAGCTGGTCAGAAAAACTACAGGAACAGTTTGGGAAAACTGCATCCAGATCAGACCCGTCACACAGCTTCACACTTCCTGTGGTGAAGATGCATGAGAATGTGGGATTCCCCTCCATGGGAACTCGAACTGCGTCCCCTAGGGGTCGCTATGGGGAACGCCCTCAGCGTGACTCGTGTCTGAAGATACATATGTAAAAACACCACCTGTTGGCCGGCGACAGCCCATGACGTCACTACCGGCGTGCCACAATATAAGTGCCGCCGGGAGAATACATCATCAGCTTTTTCGTCTTCACTGACTGGTTTGTTTGAAGCGTGCAATCTGGTAAGAGTACAGTTTTCTCTCTATCAAATGGCGAGCACTAGCAAGGTGTTTAAGATTGTGTGTGGATCCGCGTCCACGTTATTTGAAACCCGATGACACACACAATCTTTGTTTCTTTTGTTTGGGCAAGGAGCACGCACGCGATGTCCTTGAGGGGAAATCTGCGTGCACTGTGAGCTTTTTCCATGTAAAAGCTCCGCTCTCGTCCTGTCCCTCTTTTCGAGGAAAGAGGGGCAGCCGTCTGCTTCCCGCGATTCGGGACCCACCGCTGCCGAGGCATGGAGGTGAATGAAATTAGCAGTTGGATGTGGCCGATGAGTGAGAGAGGGACCGCCCCTTTTCGCGTCGGCCGAGAAGCGAGTGAGCTGCTGGATTGTGACGATGCGATCTTTCTGACATAATCAGATTCAGCGGCTAGTGCTCTTCTCTGCATATGAACGAGTTTTTGGAGGTTGTGGATCATAAAAATTAATCTTTCTGGCCAAAATACCCCCAGCTCGAGTGAGCCTTCCTTTCTTCATAAAATCTCGATGTGGAGATTGAGAAGGAGTGTAAAAAGCTATTTTTTCTCGTATTCATAGGTTTCAGCATACTAGTTATGCTGACACTGAGGAGATGCGTGAAAATGGCTATGAGGGGATGCCCCCTGTGCAAGAGATGATAACCAGCTTATCTCTCTGTGGCCAGACATCCTCTCTCAAGGCTCCCCCCTGGCCACCTAAGCCCCTGAATCTCGCTTAAATGGCAGGGCATATGCAGCAGCAGGTCAGACCGTCGCTTCGTTGCACACTAAGGCGTACCAGACTGATCTGCTGAAAGACCTGGATAAGGTTCTATAAAATCCAGGTCTGAGCCCGAACAACCAGGGGTCCTAGCCCATCTCGGTCTGAGGGTCAGAGATGGGCTCAGAAGGCTAGTCTCGCGACTCATGCCCCTCCCCCTCCTGCGGCTAGGGTGAGAGAGAGGCGCGGGTCAGAGAGAGGCAAGCCCTCTCATTCCTCTCTAATTCCCCTGTAACCACCGTAAACTCCACCTGACCGAGGTTAGGTGGAAATTTCCTGCTAAGCAAAGGCAAAAAAGGTGAGTTCCCTCTCATTCTGAGGAATGAGTTTTCCGGGGTCACCTATGAGCATGCCGCTCCCTTCTGAGCGCTGAAGGATGAGTCCTCCGCTCTCCAGAGCTCGCTGTCGGTAGAGCCAGCATTACTCCCCTCACCTTAGGAGGGTTACCTATGAGTATGCCGCTCCCTTCGGAGCGTCTGAATGTCCACTCATTCCGAGGAATGAGTTTTCCGCTCCCTAGAGCTCGCTGTTGGTAGAGCCCGCATTGCTCCCCAGAGGGCCACCTATGAGCATGCCGCTCCCTTCTGAGCGGCGGAGTTCCCTCTCATTCTGAGGAATGAGTTCTCCGCTCTCCAGAGCTCGTTATAGGTAGAGCTAGCATTGCTCCCCTCATTAGAGGGTCACCTTTGAGCATGCCGCTCCCTGCGGAGCGTCTGAGTTCCCTCTCATTCTGAGGAATGAGTTCTCCGCTCCTCAGAGCTCTGTGATAGGTCGCTCTCCTTGCTGGTCGAGCTAGCATTGCTCCCCTCACTATAGAGGGTTATCTATGAGCATGCCGCTCCCTGCTGAGCGTCTGAGTTCCTTCTCATTCTGAGGAATGAGTTCTCCGCTCCCCAGAGCTCTGTGATAGGTTGCTCTCCTGGTTGGTCGAGCTAGCATTGCTCCCCTCACCATAGAGGGTCACCTATGAGCATGCCGCTCCCTTCTGAGCGGCGGAGTTCCCTCTCATTCTGAGGAATGAGTTCCCCGCTCTCCAGAGCTCATGGTTGGGCTTGCCGCTCCTTCTGAGCGGCGGAGTGCCTCTCATTCTGAGGAATGAGTTCTCCACTCTCAGAGCTCTGTTATAGGTCTCACTCTGAGGGAGTGAGTTCTCCGCTCTAGAGCTCCTCATTGGTAGCTGAGTTCCTCTCATTCCGAGGAATGAGTTCTCCGCTCTCCAGAGCTCGCCCGTCGGTAGAGCTAGCACTGCTCCCCTCAACCAGAGGGTCACCTATGAGCATGCCGCTCCCTTCTGGCGTCCGAGTTTCTCCGCCCCAGAGCTCTGTGATGGGTCGCTCGCCTTGTTGGTCGAGCCAGCATTGCTCCCCTCAACCAGAGGGTCATCTATGAGCTTGCCGCTCCCTTCTGAGCGTCTGAGTTCCCTCTCACTCCGAGGAATGAGTAGTTCTCCGCTCCAGGGCATAGAACGTTCTTCTAATAAGTGCACACGCGAGACTTTGGGCACTTTCTAAAATCCACTCAGTGGTAAGTCCGCACATCAAAGATTCTGCGTTCTTTCTAAAAATCCCGTAAGGGTAGGGTTACGCGCACAGCTTCATCTGTCTTGGAATCTTTTTCTGATTCCAAGACTTTGAGCTCTACCCTAGGCCCGGTAATCCCGGCACCTAGCAGGTAAATACTAGGGTATGCAGCTCGGGCCTTTGGCGAAGGGGATAATATCACTGACAGCCATCAGCCGTCCCAGGGCAACTCCCTTAGCCGGGTAGAGTTGGCTTAGTGCTGCGCCTTTTCGCGAAATTGGCTTGCATTCCCCTCAGCATGGTGAAGTGGGTATAACGTTCCCGTGGCGACCCCTAGGGGCGCAGTTCGAGTTCCATGGAGGGCGTCTCAGATTACGTATGTAACCATGGTTCCCCGAATGGGGAACGAGACACTCGTCCCCTAGGCTTTGGGCCATGCTTGGACGCAAGCTTCAGGCGAAGAAGCTGATGATGTATTCTCCGGCGGCACTTATATTGTGGCACGCCGGTAGTGACGTCATGGGCTGTCGCCAGCCAACAGGTGGTGTTTTTACATATGTATCTTCAGACACGAGTCACGCTGAGGGCGTTCCCCGTAGCGACCCCTAGGGGACGCAGTGTCTCGTTCCCCATTCGGGGAACCATGGTTACATACGTAATCTGAGACGTTCCCCTCTCATGAAGATTTCGAACATTCTTCTTCGGTGGAGCATCTAGACAATCAGAAATATATCATTTGGAGTTGTTATGCCAGGCTGGATATGCTATTGATTTTTTAAACTAGCTAGCAGTGGTTCTCAACCAGTCACTAATCCAAATGTGGCCCACCATGTTGAATGTTACAGTCTGTGTGCTGAACACAATAAAAAAATTACTTTCAGTTTTACAAATCATTTTAGGTTTTACATTAATTAAAAAATGTACTAAACAAATATAAGCTATAATGTTTTGGTTATGTAAAATAATTTAGTTTTTCATATATTATTTTCAGACATGAGCAGACCTAGGTACTCACGTAATGAATGTTACGCATTTAACGAACACTTACAAGGGCGCACTTTGGCAGAATTAAATTCAAATAATCATCAGCAGCCATTCGTTCTGTAGAATTGAGCATCAGAATGGACACATTTATTAAGGGAGAAAACAAAATGTGAAAAATGCCAGCGAAGGAACGTATTCAAACAAGAATAGTCTCAGTATCAGCGGTGAAGAGAGTGCGGGACTCTCGGCATCAACTTTCGGAAAATAGGTTGAGAACCACTGAGCTAGCATATCATACTCTTTTTTTTACTTGTAAGTGTAACAGATACTAATCTAACCTCTGTGTGTTCACACACCAGCCGCAGAGAGGATCCAGAGCAGATCTGCAGTCTTTCAGAGTGCTGTATTTAGCACACTGAACCACAGGCACCCTTCTTAACTACATCAGAAACATGAGCAGAAAGCAAAATAACAACAACAAAGTTTGCTCAACTTTTCAAAATAAGGAAAAATGTAACAAAAAAACTGAGAGATCAGACAGAATTTTATTTTCAAAACTACAGTCATTCCTTCTGCAGCGCTATTAAAACACATTGCATCAGTGTTACAGAATAGTTTATATATCATTAGATGCCAAGGTAATATAACACAAGCTATGGTGCACACATTTACAAAGAAATAAAGAAAAGCACTCAGATTACATACATATATATTAGACTTATGATAATCGTTAATAATTGTGAAAATGCAGGTTGATAGTAGGCTGTTATGCTTCAAGCATAAAGAAACAAAATAATTTATATTAAAAAATTATATCTTGTAAAAGCAAATACTTCTTTAAAACTATTTAAACTCATAAACATTGTTTTTGCACAGGAACTCTACATACAAACATCAAATGATTAGCCATATACACGACGAGCGGATGGATATATGATAAATGTAAAACACTACAATCTTGTGTCCTTTGCTTGTTCAGTGTGCAGTGGAGTGACCAGGAGTTTGTCAAATTGAATTAGTTTCTGCTGCTTTGAAACAATCTCTATTGTAGGAATCACTCTCAGAAAAGAAGGTACAAAAGCTGTCACTTTCCAATTGGTACACCTTTGTACTTAAAATGCCCGTATTTTAAAGTATAAAAAGTAATGTACCTTTTAAAAAAGGTACTGCCACAGTGACTGCTTTTTTACCTTTTTCCGGAGTGTAGAAATGAAGGTAACTTGACCTGTATGAATATTCAATATATATTTACAAAGGACTGGAATCAGAAATGCAAAGGTGAAAAATGTATTTGTTTCTCAAAACACTGAGTTTTTCAAACTTGGTCTAAAGATTCAGTATATGAATGAATGATTTCTCTGAATGTGCCTCAAGTACAGCTTTTAGTTTAGTGAGTAAGCACTGTTTTCAGTGTTGACACTTTTTACTGACTGTACATTTGTAAACCTCACCTGTTTCTTCAGAACAATGTAGATATGTTTGAAATCTACAGGATTAAAGTGCATTCTGGGAAGCACTGCGCGTTCATCATCAGATTTGTACAGCATTATTGGACAGCCTGGTGCGAATTTCTCATCCAACACAAGCTAGAAAAACAAACAGCATCATTATCCAAACTTTAGCGTTATTCACGTTATTCATGCATTTGATTATTTTTCACTGTTCATTTCTGGGATATCAAGAACATATTATTCACAGATTCCACAAAAGCGGAAATGCAGAAAATAAGTCAGAGAAAATATTTGTTTTTAAGATGCTTACTGTGTTTAACAATACTTCATGATGCATAAGCCTTATACTTGTATAATTTAGGCCCCATAAATTCACAAGTGGAACGCAACCTACTTATACCCTCAATGTTTTCTAACTAGAGATGATAACATTTAAGAAACTAGTGAAAAATAAGATAAGTAGCAGACCTTTATGAGTTGTCCGTCACTGGTTCCTATGAACAGCACAATCCAGGATCCAGTTCTAGTTGCTGACACTGCTGACATTGAGCTGTACTTGAATACCACAGAGAGCGGCTGAAGTTCACTACCACTCTGAAACACAAACAACATTAGTGAATCCTATAGCGACTATAGACCTGGTTTCGACGGGGCTTAGACTAAGCCAGGATTAGAACATAGTTCAATTAGGACATTTAAGTAATTTTTATAAACATGCTTAGAAAAAAAAACATGGATGTTGAGACAAAAACAAAGGCATTGATATATTTTAAGATCAGTGAAAGTTTATTTCAGTTGAAAAAGTTAAGACTTAGATTTTAGTCTAGTACACTGTAAGAAACTGACTGTGAAATTCACAGTAATTAACCGGCAGCAAGTGACAAGTAACTTACTTTAGAAGACATAACCATATTTTCGCTGTTTTCATTTACAGTAACAACCATGTAACTGTAAAGTAAAACTCACTAAATTGCAAGTGCAACTTTTATTTATATTTTTTTTGTTGCATTTTTGTGCTTATTACACAGGACAGTGTAGCGATTGGTGTGAGGTGGAAAGGGGAATGCGATTGGCAAAGGACCTTAAGCCAAGAATCAAACTCGGGGCGCCAGAGACAGTTGCACTATATGTCAGTGCGCTAAACACTAGACTATCGGTACAGACAGATTCCATTGCTGTTCCGTTATATTAATTTAGCCCCCAAAAATAAAAATGAATAATGCATGTTGCATGATTTAAATATAATTATTCATTTATCAACAATCAAAGTTAACTGCTCATCATTTTAACAAGCTTCATAAATCATTCTTTACTTATTGCTAGATGTGTTGAATACAATACAATTTTGATAACCTTCTGGTCATTTTTTACAGCTCATTGTTGGTTACTGCGACACTCACAGTACTTCTTACATTACTTCAATTTTGACTGAATCTACAGTATTCTACTGTGAACTAGTATACAGTAATTTCCTGTGCACAAACACAGTAAATTACTATAGATTTCACATGATTTTTTTACAGTGTAGGCCTAAGTCTTGTCTGTGAAACCGGGGGATTTGTATAGACCAGTCATTCTCAAATCTGGCCCACTCCTGCAGAGTTTAGCTTTAACCCTAATCAAACACACCTGAGCATGCTAATCAGTGTCTTCAAGATCATTAGAAAATCACAGGTAGGTGAGTTTGATCAGGGTTGGAGCTAAACTCAGCAGCAGATTGGACCTCCAGTGAAAGATTTGAGGAACCCTGGTATAGACTATAGGGAATTACGTGTGTCATGAAACATGCATTCTTTTACAAATGTTTGTCAAGTCTCTGTAAGTTAAAAATACTGTTTAAAAAGTATATTAGTAATTTCCAACCTCAGATCCACATGGCTTTTCACCATTAGCACAGATTCCCTTCACTTGGCCTTGAACATGACTGATGTCGTACAGAGCCAGCGCGCTGTTCCCCGGATCCTGCTGATTCTGTGCACTGAACACACCTGCCCAAATAACACCATTATCTGAGGGAATAACGGTGGAGGCGACGAGCACTGGACGAACTTTATCACTGCAGCATCGTATTGTTACAGCCTTTAGAGATTTGATTATGTCTAGCTTTTTTTCCTTAGAGGTGTTCATCCACAAGACGAGCACTTTCCTCTCTGAGTCAGTCTCTGAGTTCAGAAATAAATAGGATTCTGAGGGTGAAACTCTCTGGAATCCTTCAACAAACTCCACATCTCTCACTGTGCTCTGAATTATGGCATCTGATATTTCTGCTGTTTTTGAGAAAATCCCTGCTGGTTGAGAGTGTAAAGTGTTCCTCAAGGTAACAACAGAAAATATAGTATCTTGAGGTTTTGCATCTTCATCCTTTTTTCCAACCAAGAGGTACCTACCGCTTATGAAGGCAACAGATTTCTCATTCTGTCGCAGGCCTAACAGTATTTTACTTTCATAATGAATACTGTTTGTAATGTCATTTATATCAAGAACTTCACAATATCCATCTTCAAAAGTCCCACACGTTATCAGGGTGCCGTTGGCGTCAAAAGGCACCAGAATGTTGACTCTGTTATGGTAAGTAGCATTAGTGATGTCTTTCCTTTTCTCCTCATGCAGATCGTGTCTCATCTGATGTAGTCGATGGTCAGTAAGAACAAACAACTTACTGTTACCAACTACAAAGTCCTTGATGTCTGAATCAAAGTTCAGCACATCACCACGAATGCAGTATTTCAAAAGTACAAGTATCCCCAATAAGTATCTCCCCATCTTATTTAATAAGTAAATGAGCAGTTGGATAGGCTTACTAGTGTATTTGATAACTCGATCTTGTCACAGAGATCAGCTGTGCTCAGATGAGTATAAGGGTGAAGTGGGTGGATGTGAAGTATAGCTCTGTGAGATGAGGGCGGAGGTCTAGCAACAACAGAGACATTTTGATTTCTAAAATGAAGACAAACTTTCCAAACAGTTACTTGAGTGAACGTTAAAATAAAAAAACTAATACTAATAAAACACACAAAATAAAAATGAAAAAGTATGCCTAAACATTTAAAAATGTAAATTATGACATCACGGATTGTTACAGAGTACGAAGTTTGTAGATCAACTTAAATAATAATATTCGTATTGCTTTTTGTCCTGATGCAAATACCATAAAATCTGCCACATACTACTACTTCATTTATTGATGATTTTATATGATTATATGAATATATGAAACAGTTCATGTAACACATGGCAAAAATGCATGGCTATAAATAGCTTTCTTTTATTTTTTTATTTTAAAACATACTTTTATTTTTATCACTGTCTAAAGGATTGTTAGCCTCACAAACGTTGGTGAAAAAGTATTTGGTACAGGAAGTTTGGGTATAGATGTAGATTCTCAGCTGGTTTATTTTCTCATGTTTCGTATCTGTGGTATCAAAATAACGACACTACTATAAAATATTACAGCTATATGCACAGCAACCACTATAAATATTAGTAAAATGTGGCTGCTGCATTAACCACTGTGCATATGCAGGAAATATCATATCACACAGCAAAAAAAGTGGTAAGCATTCTGTGTTTGATAAAAATATGGCAAACAAGGTGTTATATGTGATACATATATTCTGATCTGTATGTCAAACTTTAAAGCCTTTTTAGTGCCTTATATAAATATATTTAAATATATATTTGTGCTAATAAATGCACAAGTAGTACTTTTAGCGCTTAAGGGATAGTTCACCCAAAAACTAAAATTATGTCAGCATTTACTGGCCCTCATGTTGTTCCAAACCTGTATGAATTTATTTCTTCAGTTGAAGGCAAAAGAAGATATTGAAGAAAGTATGAAACCCAACAGGTGATTTTTCTGTAGTATTTTTATTCTATTTTTCCATACTATGGAAGTCAATGGGATAAATCAGCCGTTTGGCTACCCATATTCTTCAATTCAATTAATTATTTTGTGTTCAACAGAAGAAATAAATTAATAAACATTTGGAAGACATCATTTTAATTTTTGAGTGAATATTTCTTACAGATAAAATGGCTTTAAACCCTAGCTCCCATTTTAGGGCTAACTAAGACTGATATGATGTTTCATTATCTGTTCATGCCAATAATATTTAATATTTTAAAACATGTCTGAAATGGTTGATAGCTTAATAGATTTTTAAAGACTTATATATATGGGTATAGACCAGACTCTTTCCAATAGATTTCATGTTTTTGGTACGTTTATTTATAAGTATACTGTGTATAAGAATAAGAATGACATGAATATGCAATTAAAGTCCCCTGCAGAAACTAACTTGCCCTTAAAACTCATCTTTGATAATTAATGTCTTAATCATTTAAACCCATGAAAATGTATTCATGCCCTGAAATGGCTTGAATATAACTTTACATTCATACTTCATTTAGTATACAGGTGCATCTCAATAAATTAGAATAACATGGAAAAGTTCTTTCATTTCAGTAATTCAACTCAAATTGTGAAACTCGTGTATTAAATAAATTAAATGCACACTGACTGAGGAAGTTTAAGTCTTTGGTTATTTTAGTTGTGATGATTTTGGCTCACATTTAACAAAAACCCACCAATTTACTATCTCAACAAATTATAATACTTCATAAGACCAAAAAAAAAAAGTTTTTTTGTGAATTGTTGGCCTTCTGTAAATTATGTTCTTTTACTGTATATGTACTCAATACTTGGTAGGGCTCCTTTTGCTTTAATTACTGCCTCAATTCGGCGTGGCATGGAGGTGATCCGTTTGTGGCACTGCTGAGGTGGTATGGAAGCACAGGTTTCTTTGACAGTGGCCTTCAGCTCATCTGCAGATTCTCTATGGGGTTCAAGTCTGGTGAGTTTGCTGGCCAGTCAAGCACACCAACACCATGGTCATTTAACCAACTTTTGGTGCGTTTGGCAATGTGGGCAGGTGCCAAATCCTGCTGGAAAATGAAATCAGCATCTTTAAAAAGCTGGTCAGCAGAAGGAATCATGAAGTGCTCCAAAATGTCTTGGTAAACGGGTGCAGTGACGTTGGTTTTCAAAAAACACAATGGACCAACACCAGCAGATGACATTGCACCCCAAATCATCACAGACTGTGGAAACGTAACACTGGACTTCAAGAAACTTGGGCTATGAGCTTCTCCACCCTTCCTCCAGACTTTAGGACCTTGGTTTCCAAATTAAATACAAAACTTGCTCTCATCTGAAAAGAGGACTTTGGACAACTGGGCAACAGTCCAGTTCTTCTCCTTAGCCCAGGTAAGACGCCTCTGACGACAACTGTAGCCAAATTCCTCGACACATCTGTGTGTGGTGGCTCTTGATGCCTTGAGCCTCAGTCCATTCCTTGTGAAGTTCACCCAAATTCTTGAATTGATTTTGCTTGACAATCCTCATAAGGCTGCGGTTCTCTCGGTTGGTTGTGCATCTTTTTCTTCCACACTCTTTCCTTCCACTCAACTTTCTGTTAACATGCTTGGATACAGCACTCTGTGAACAGCCAGCTTCTTTGGCAATTAATGTTTGTGGCCTACCCTCCTTGTGAAGGGTGTCAATGATTGTCTTCTGGACAACTGTCAGATCAGCAGTCTTCCCCATGATTGTGTAGCCTAGTGAACCAAACTGAAAGACCATTTTGAAGGCTCAAGAAACCTTTGCAGGTGTTTTGAGTTGAGTAGCTGATTGGCATGTCACCATATTCAAATTTTCTGATATAGTGAATTGGTGGGTTTTTGTTAAATCTGAGCCAAAATCATCACAATTAAAAGAACCAAAGACTTAAACTACATCTGTCTGTGTGCATTGAATTTATTTAACCAGAAATTGATTCCAAAAGAAGAGAAAACAATGTCGTCTACAATTTGATATATCAGAATAATGAATTGTATGTATTGCTCCAAAGCATTGGACACATGACAGTAATTGATTTAATTAGCCTTTGGCTTGACCACAGTATGCTATTAAACAGCTAATAATGTGTTGCTGTTAAACAAACCATGTTCCTGTTCACCTTCTCAGACAGCTACCTTATAAAAATTAACATCCTTGGGTAGAAATGTTTTGCTAATCATATGAAAAGCCCCATCCTGCATGTTGATTGGATTTGTTTGTGACAGAAGGAAACGGGCAGTTTTTAAGTCGTGTTTTTAAGACTGTGTTCTGCAGTTTTAAGGAGAAAGTGCTGTGATGTTGACTGATGAATTTGCACATGGTTTGTTTTGAAGCATATTGAAAACACCAGATAGACATTTAAACAACGTTGAAAACTTGATTTTCACCACAGGGGTCTTTATACTGTAGAAAAACCCTTGCTCATCTTTATGACAATACATAGATATAAAAGTTATAGAACTGCCTAGTCTTAGTAAATCATGCTTTCCCAGCCTTTTTTCAAATGTTTGCACTAAGAAAATTTGATTTTTTTTCCCGCTGGGTGTTTTATTGCTCCTTCATACTAGGCCAGATGGTTTCTGTGGATTGATGCAGAAATCGTTTGTAGTTTCTCCCAACCTGAGAACATAATGCCCAATGCCAATCTGAAAAGACAGTGAAAAACATGTCTTATGCATAAAGTGGACTAGGATTTAGCAGCAATTATAAAGTCAAACTGTAGACTTCTCCTTCCCATAATCTTTTGAGATTCAACATTACAGTTGCGATAAGAAAATAAAACAGACTTACAGTGATTGAGTCCACTTCAGTGACGGTTCCTGGTTCTCCTTTAATCTGACAGATAATTGTATTAGACGCAATAATCTTCAGAACACACTGATACAGCTGATCTCCATGTACACCCGTCACAGTCACCTCATTCATACTCAAATTCAGCATATCTGCCTTTTTCTGAAAAACAGAGAAAACAATTGGAGCTATCTCTGCACACAGCTGCCAGATCAAGTTCTTTAATTATTTTTCATATATATTTTGTAGGATGCCATTATTTGGTTGTAATTTTCTTTCATGCCACTAGGTGTATAATGTATTTATGCTCTCAAATCAACTCAAGGGTGTGCGTCAAATAAGTTAAAACAAACTTTTTTGACAGTGATGGCGCTTAGTATCTCAAACCCTGTTGCACACCATTTCCAGGAAACATGCCGTTTAACCCAGAAACCGTAGCAAAACGTTGGGCTTGAACATGCCCCTGATGAGATCGTCAGGTGAAAGGTCATCATGTGGATAATTCAATTTATGGCTAAACTATTATTAATTAATTTTACTAATAGTTAGATTGGGCAGGCCTTCACAAAAGGGTGTTTAATATATAAAAATAAATATATATAAAAAAGGGCACTTTGGGCATCAAGGGGAAAAGCACCCCACTCCCCCCTCTGCACGTGCATGTTTCAGAAAGGAAGTCCAATTTAGTCACTCTTTACCTGAATGTTCACCTGTAGATGATTGGCCTCTAGATAGGTAGTAAATCGGATGATCTCTGGATCAGGCATGTAGGACAAATAATCCACACAGTCCACAGTGAAGTTCCCAACATTCAACAACAATCTAAATTGGCCACCGCCATCATAGCGGGGTGAGAGAAACCACACGTCCTGAGGAAAAGAGACAATGAAAATAGGACATAAATAAATCTGACATGCTCAGAAAGCTACATGATGTTAGCCATAAATACAATAAATAATGTTTTGATACACTTAATTAAATATCAGTAAGAATGTAACAATTATATGAGCAAAGTAATAATCAAATCTGACAGATGAGAACTCGTGTTAATTATGATAAAGTGCTCTGAGCTGCTGGACTGTTTACTGTTTGGGGTTAACACCAAATTTTAGGTACTGCAGAAGTAATAAACACATCTTACCCCTGAGCTTGTGCTGTATTGTGTTTTCAGCACTTTATCAAAGGTATGGACAGTAACTGACTCCACTAATTCCATATTGCTGCCCCGAAGATGAATCTTCCTTCCACCACTAAATTAAAAGCAGACTTTAGATTTGTAACTTAAAACAAACATGTAGGCCTATATGTGTGTGGAAGCTGATCTGACAGTGGTCTGAAATGTCTGACCTGCTCCAGCTGACTGATGGCTGTATTACAGTGCAGCTGGGCTGAGAACTGTAAGTGATGATGCTGTTACTATGACAACGGTCGTCAGGAGTAACAACACACACTTTCACTGTTCCTTTAGTTCCACTGGGAGGAATGTGGAACCTTAAAGTGTCACTGGAGCGATCCAGCACTGGAGATCTGAAGAGAAACATTCATGCACAGATATACAGTATCATTTATCTGAATCTACACACATTCATATACAGTCCATGACTAAACACAAACAAACAGTCTCACTCTTTAGGAATGCACTCCAGATCCCCTCGAATACGGATTTTAGTGACAGATTCCAGGTTCCTTCCTCTTAATAAAACATTGTTTCTGCCATGGAAAGAAACCTTGCTCGGCTCCAGAGAGAGAATCTCCGGCTTCTGCAAAACACCAAAGGTTGCACTCAGTTACTATATACAGGTGCTGGTCATATAATTAGAATATCATCAAAAAGTTGATTTATTTCACTAATTCCATTCAAAAAGTGAAACTTGTATAATGTATACATTCATTCCACACAGACTGATATATTTCAAGTGTTTATTTCTTTTAATTTTGATGATTATAACTGACAACTAATGAAAACCCCGAATCAGTATCTCAGAAAATTAGAATATTACTTAAGACCAATACAAAGAAAGGATTTTTAGAAATCTTGGCCAACTGAAAGTATGAACATGAAAAGTATGAGCATGTACAGCACTCGATACTTAGTTGGGGCTCCTTTTGCCTGAATTACTGCAGCAATGCGGCGTGGCATGGAGTCGATCAGTCTGTGGCACTGCTCAGGTGTTATGAGAGCCCAGGTTGCTCTGATAGTGGCCTTCAACTCTTCTGCATTGTTGGGTCTGGCATATCGCATCTTCCTCTTCACAATACCCCATAGATTTTCTATGGGGTTAAGGTCAGGAGAGTTTGCTGGCCAATTAAGAACAGGGATACCATGGTCCTTAAACCAGGTACTGGTAGCTTTGGCACTGTGTGCAGGTGCCAAGTCCTGTTGGAAAATTAAATCTGCATCTCCATAAAGTTGGTCAGCAGCAGGAAGCATGAAGTGCTCTAAAACTTCCTGGTATACGGCTGTGTTGACCTTGGACCTCAGAAAACACAGTGGACCAACACCAGCAGATGACATGGCACCCCAAACCATCACTGACTGTGGAAACTTTACACTGGACCTCAAGCAACGTGGATTCTGTGCCTCTCTCTCCTTCAGACTCTGGGACCCTGATTTCCAAAGGAAATGCAAAATGTACTTTCATCAGAGAACATAACTTTGGACCACTCAGCAGCAGTCCAGTCCTTTTTGTCTTTAGCCCAGGCGAGGCGCTTCTGGCGCTGTCTGTTGTTCAAGAGTGGCTTGACACAAGGAATGCGACAGCTGAAACCCATGTCTTGCATACGTCCTGTGCGTAGTGGTTCTTGAAGCACTGACTCCAGCTGCAGTCCACTCTTTGTGAATCTCCCCACATTTTTGAATGGGTTTTGTTTCACAATCCTCTCCAGGGTGCGGCAGTTATCCCTATTGCTTGTACACTTTTTTTCTACCACATCTTTTCCTTCCTTCGCCTCTCTATTAATGTGCTTGGACACAGAGCTCTGTGAACAGCCAGCCTCTTTGCAATGACCTTTTGTGTCTTGCCCTCCTTGTGCAAGGTGTCAATGGTCGTCTTTTGGACAACTGTCAATTCAACAGTCTTCCCCATGATTGTGTAGCCTACAGAACTAGACTGAGAGACCATTTAAAGCCCTTTGCAGGTGTTTTGAGTTAATTAGCTGATTAGAGTGTGGCACCAGGTGTCTTCAATATTGAACCTTTTCACAATATTCTAATTTTCTGAGATACTGAATTTGGGTTTTTTATTAGTTGTCAGTTATAATCATCAAAATTAATAGAAATAAACACTTGAAATATATCAGTCTGTGTGGAATGAATGTATACATTATACAAGTTTGACTTTTTGAATGGAATTAGTGAAATAAATCAACTGTTTGATGATATTCTAATTATATGACCAGCACCTGTGTATATATATATATATATATATATATATATAAATAAAATATCTGAAGTTACAATGAATTTAATAACATAATTGAATAAATAATAATTAAATAATAATAATTATGATTATTATCCACATAACCACAATAAATACACATTGATTAAATATATTGTAAATATCATAAATAATATGTGACCCTGGACCACAAAACTTTCCATTGATGTAAGGTTTGTTATGATCTGACAATATTTGGCCGAGATACAACTATTTGAAAATCTGGAATCTGAGGGTGCAAAAAAAGTATAGGGGAATATCACCTTTAAATTTGTCCAAATGAAGTTTCTAGCAATGCATATTACTAATCATAAATTAAGTTTTGATGTATTTACAGTAGTTTCTTTACAAATCTTCATGGAACATGATCTTTACTTAATATCCGCATGATTTTTGGCATAAAAGAAAAATCAATAATTTTGACCTGTACAATATATTTTTGACTTTTGCTTCAAATATACCCCAGCGACTTAAGACTGGTTTTGTGGTCCAGGGTCACATATATTATGCATAATTTAAAAAGAATGAGGATTATGACAGATTGTTCCTCAAATGGGGAAACAAGATCCTCTGCCTCTTGTAAAGTCATATTCTTTTGAAATAGGAACATACAGAAAAAACAATATCCCTATTTTGTGAAGTTGCACACATAATCAGAATGACACTTACAGCGTAGACCATCTCAGAGAGTAGATGTTTACATGCATCCTAAAGAGAGAAAGAGCAGTTCATGTACTTCCTGAGTTCACTTCAGTCAACACAATGATAATTCAGCTGTCAACTAATTACTATCAATTTATGAAGGGACACTATTTCCCAATACACATATACTGAGTCCCTGCATTATAGGTAACACGTCTCCTCACCTGTGTGTTTAACTGTGTTCCAGGTCCAGGTGTCCAATCACAACGCTGGGAAGAAGAGGACCAGTGACACCCGGATGAGATACACTGAACACACCTGCATTTAATTCATATTTTTTATATTTTTGAAATAAAAGTTCGAAGAAGTCTTTCAAAACTATTTTAGACTGTGCATTTCTCACTGTGTATAAGAAGCATTTGGTGAATTTTCTGTGATACTGGAACAATTTCTCAGCGTCAGCATCTCTGTGATCTTTTGATCCTCAATAATAACAATAGCAGAGACTTTTAAACCTGAACAGATGTTTATGATTATAAATAATCAGATTCAGACTACATAAATGCACTGTATGTTAGTAAATATACAAGTTCTTTGAAGGAGAACCAACCTCCAGCATAGAGCATCTCGTCAAAGAAAGTACAGGAACAGTTTGGGAAAACTGCCGGCGGATCAGAGCCGTCACACAGCTTCACACTTTCTTTAGTGAAGACGCACGAGAAAGCAGGATTTCCTGTGCCCTCCAGACTCAAGGACAGATGTAGAGTAATCTGTAGGAGAGGGCAACGGCTAGTAAAGAGTAGTCTTGTAAATATTTTCTGAATGATATTTAAGAAAATACTTTTAGATATTAATGTCTACCTTTCTAGAAAAATTCTCTGTCATCTGAAAAGAAAACAGCTGTGTCTAATGAGAGTTTTTTAGGATGAAAACCCAAGGTGTACTTGAGCATTCATCTTGAGTAGAACATCTAGATAAAACAGCATTAAGTACATCACAGAACTGTCTACAAACACTGCTCATCATGTCTATATACAGAGGATGACAAGAAGTTAACACGCTGTTCTACATTTAGAGATATTTAATGTAGATGCAGCCTGGAGCAGATATCCTGTGTGATATATGAAATATTTCATGTGATAAAGGCAAGCTGACCTGTTCACACACCAGCCGCAGAACGGATCCAGAGCAGCTCTGCAGTCTCTCAGAGTGCTGTATTTATCACACTGAAACACGGACACTCTTCTTATCTACATCAGAGACAAGTATGATGATTCGATCTAACACACATTAAAGTAGATCACATACTGCCTTATTTAGTCATTTCTACATCGTTTAATTTAGTGGTTCTCTAACTGTGGGGCATGGGAGAATATTTTTTTGTGGAATAAAACAATAGTATAAGGCTTTCATGTTGATTCTGAAAAGCAGTATCGCTTTTTACATACACATTTTAGAACACTTAATAAAAGTATTTTTTGGCAAATTAAAATTTTACATACAAAAACTATTAATTTTTCAACATTTTCAAGACTACTACATTAGCAGTATATATATAGTACATATATATAGTACGATATTTGTATCGTTTGTTAAATGCACATTGTTAAACCTCACCTGTTTCTTTAGAGCGATGTAGATATGTTTGAAATCTACTGGATCAAAGTGCATTCTGGGAAGAACTGCTCGTTCATCATCAGATTTGTACAGCACAGTTGGACATACTGGAGTGAATTTCTCATCCAACACAAGCTAGAAAAACAAACAGAACAGAAATACAAATTATGTATTATGGCTGTAGTATTTCAAATGCAGAATCAAACAACTTAGAGCTATAGGTGTAAGTGAAAGTGGTTGTTAGGTATTCAGAAATGTCTGAGTCTATTGAAAAAAAGGTGTGTATTTGTGTATGAGAGAGAGGTGAAGGAGACCTTTATGAGTTGTCCATCACTGGTTCCTATGAACAGCACAATCCAGGATCCAGTTCTAGTTGCTGACACTGCTGACATTGAGCTGTACTTGAACACTACAGAGAGCGGCTGAAGTTCACTACCAGTCTGCAACACAAACAACAAAATAAATGTTATATGACTTCAAGGAGTAGTACCAAGGGCGTGGTTTTGCTTTCGACATTGGTGGGGACATAAACCCGACGAAAACAGCCTGGCTACAAACTTTCTTCAAAATATCTTCCTTTGTGTTCAGCAGAACAAAGACATACATACAGGTTTGGAACAACATGAGGGGGATTAAATGATGACAGAATTTTCATTTTTGGGTGAATATCCCTTTAATCACACATCACTTTATTTGAATATTAATTGAATTGGACCCAGGATGATTCTGAAAGAAAACTCTGCTGTTACTCGTGCGCATCTGATTGACAGATAAACTGCACGCTCTTATATCAGTGTTGTTTTTTATTTTGTGGATATTTCTGCTAACAATTTGATTTGTACATTCAGTTGAACAACATTAATTTAAAGTTAAAGACTGTCCGCGGTGACTCAGGATGGTCTTCCAAATCCTGCTGCACCAGAGTGCCACTTACATAGTTTACAAAAAATAAAATACAAATCTAATTATATTTGTCCCAAATTATTGTTGATGTTCATGACTTTACTCTAGGCTGAAAGATTGTGTATCTTTCCGCACAACCTTTGTCTTTCTGTCCCTATGCTTTATATAATAGCCATAGATCACGCTTTCTCTTTTCCGTTTGTTTTGTCAATTAAAAAACACTTCAAACTCATCAATGCATCTTTGTTCATTCCTGAAGTGGGCTTGTATTTGAACTGTTTTAGACTGCTGTCTTGAACTGTGTGCAATACCGGTGAGTTGTTCTAAATGTGGCTACGTTTCTCGTCCGGTGCATTTGCGACTACATTACGCACATATATTAAATGCGCGTCCTTGAGAGCGCACAGTTTTCTAACGTTAGGTAGCCTAATATCAATGATATGCCATTTCAGATGCATCTGAAATGACAAAAACATAAACATATGTTTAATTATTTGTTCAAATTATTGCTAGGGACAGTTTGGTATGGCTGGATATTGAAAGGGACACGTCCCTACCCCCCCCCCCATTCTATGCCCCATCATGCAACAGATTCAGGGCACTTTATTACAAATGGTATACTATTCTCATTTTTAAAAAGCGTGTATATTGAATACTATTAATTTCCAACCTCAGATCCACATGGCTTTTCACCATTAGCGCAGAAGCCCTTCACTCGGCCTTAAACGTGACTGATGTCATACAGAGCCAGCGCTGTTCTCCGGATCCTGCTGATTCTGTACACTGAACACACCTGCCCAAATAACACCGTTATCTGAGGGAATAACAATGGAGGCGACGAGCACTGGATAAAATTTATCACTGCAGCATTCTATCGTTACAGCATGTAGAGATTTGATTATTTCTGACTTTCTCCCTTTAGTGCTGTTCATCCACAAGACGAGCACTTTCCTCTCTGAGTCAGTCTCTGAGTTCAGAAATAAATAGGATTCTGAGGGTGAAACTCTCTGGAACACATCAACAAACTCCACATCTCTCACTGTGCTCTGAATGATGGCCTCTGATCCTTCTGCTGTTGTTGAGAAAATCCCTCCTGGTTGAGAATCTGAGGTGCTCCACAAGGTAACAACAGAAAATATAATATCTTGAGGTTTTGCATCTTCATCTTTTTTTCCAACTAAAAGGAACTTACCGGCTATGAAGGCAACAGATTTCCCATTCTGTCGCAGCCCTACCAGTAGGCCTATATTACTTTCATAATGAATACAGTTTGTAATGTCATTTATATCAAGAACTTCACAATATCCATCTTCAAAAGTCCCACACGTTATCAGGGTGCCGTTCGCATCAAAAGGCACCAGAATGTTGACTCTGTTATGGTAAGTAGCATTAGTGATGTCTTTACTTTTCTCCTCATGCAGATCGTGTCTCATTTGATGTAGTCGATGTTCAGTAAGAACAAACAACTTACTGTTACCAACTACAAAGTCCTTGATGTCTGAATCAATGTTCAGCACATCACCGCAAATGCAGTATTTCAGTATTTCAAGTATTTCAAGTATTTCAAGTATCCCCAGTAAGTGTCCTCTCATCTTTCCTGCATATGTGATGAGTACATCCAAGATGGCGGTGCGCATGAGTGCAGCGGCTTTTGGCTCACCAGTACGGTGCTTGTGTTTTATGTATGTCTTATTGTGTATGCTCATTTGTGCTAAGTTTTTTCAAGCGAAGCAAGTCTATAGCCGGCAGGAATTGATTAATATTGGACTGCAATCCAGAATGGCCATTACAGCTGACTTTCAGCGAGCAAACAGTATCCCCGCGGACATAGCGAAACCTCCTGGATCTACATGGATTGTCATCGGGTGCGTCAAGCAGCACAGGCGGCGGAAAGAGAGGAAACAAAAGCGAGGCTGCCGGGCGGGCCTACTTGCTAGTGTCACGATCGGGCACCCCTCTCTGACTCACTCCTGCCACTAACAGCTACATGTGGTGGGTTGTTTACGTCCTGTCACCGGCTGCCGCACGTGGGGGAGCAATCAGTGCTGATTCACAGCACTGTGTGCTCCATCAGCCTTGCACCTGTTACTCATTTCCCTTCTCCTATTTATTCAGGCCTATGCCCTCTGTCTGTGTCGGTGAGGATCCCCAGGCAAGGAGTAGTTGATCCGCTGGATAGCGTGTCCGGCTCGGGAGCGCGTGACGGCACCCCCGTCTACCTGTTCCTCTTAATCAGCTTTCTGTTTTGGTTTTGGATGTTGTCATCCGGAGTTTGCTAATAAACTTCACTCCTCTGTTTTGCTCAGCACTTGAGTCCTCCGTTCTTTTCCCAGTTGCCAGCCTGACAGCTAGGCTGAGGAAACAGCCATACAAACCACCGCTCCCGAGTTTATTTCTCTCCAATGCCAGGTCCATCACACACAAAATGGACGATATGGAGCTATTGATAGCCAACAACAACTCATTACGTGACTGCTGTGTGATTATAATAACTGAGACCTGGCTACACCAGGGGATTCCCGATGCTGCTGTACTGCTGGCAAGCCGCACACTATATCGCGGGGACCGTACCATGGATTCTGGTAAGAGCAAAGGTGGAGGACTTTGCATGTATGTATTAAATGACTGGTGCTCACAGAGCCGCATCATAGAGAGCCACTGCTCACCTGATATAGAGTCCATGACAGTCATATTTAGACCCTTTTATCTGCCGCGAGAGCTAACAGTGGTTGTTGTTACTGCTGTTTATATCCCACCTGATGCTAAAATTAGCTCAGCTCTCACCTATTTGCACATTATCATTAGTAAACACCAGAGAGCCTATCCGGATGGAGTTCATATCATAGCTGGTGATTTCAACCAGGCATGTTTAAAGACTGTCCTTCCAAAATTTTCACAATATGTAAAGTGTGCCACGAGAGGAAGTAACACACTTGATCGTGTGTATTCTAATATTAAGCATGGCTATAGAGCTGTGCCTCTACCGCATTTGGGTCTATCTGACCACGTCTCACTGTTCCTTGTCCCAGCCTATACTCCCCTCAGGAAACGGATGAATCCAACTACTAAAACTATCAAAACCTGGCCTGAGGGAGCACTATTCCAACTACAAGACTGTTTTGCTAGGACTAGATGGGGCTTATTTAAACATCAGGATGTGGCAGAATATACACAAACTGTTTTGTTCTACATTGCCAGCTGTACTGACATTGTCACTGAGGAGAAGTATATCCGGGTTTTTCCGAACCAGAAACCATGGATGACGTCAGAAGTTCATACTCTCCTCAGAGCCCGTGATATGGCCTTAAAATCAGGTGAAAGGGCTCTTTACAGTGCTGCAAGAGGTAACCTAAAAAGAGGCATCAAAACTGCTAAGCTGGCTTACAAGAGGAGGATAGAGGAACATTTTACTGGCAACAACACAAGGCGGGTGTGGCAGGGAGTGCAGCACATTACGAACTTCAAGGGCAGCGCCACTACTGGCAGTAACTCCAGCGCATCACTGGCAGAGGAGCTAAACTGTTTCTTTGCACGTTTTGATAAGAAGTCTCCACTCCAACATACATCTCTTCCTGTTACAGGCACCCAGTCACTGACTCTACAGGAATATGAGGTGAGACAGGTGTTTAGGTCAGTAAATCCAAGAAAGGCTGCAGGCCCTGATGGAGTGCTTGGAAAGGTACTCAAGGCCTGTGCCTATGAACTTGCTGCTGTCTTTACAGATATTTTTAATCAGTCCCTGTCACAAGCCATCGTACCAGCCTGCCTTAAATCAGCCATTATCATTCCCGTCCCTAAAAAGCCTGCTGTGGACAGCTTAAATGATTACAGACCAATTGCTCTTACATCTGTTGTTGCAAAGTGTCTAGAGAGACTGGTTCTGAGGCATATTAAAGCCAGCCTCCCTCTTACTTTTGACCCCAACCAATTTGCTTATAGGGCCAACAGGTCTACAGAAGATGCCATTGCTACAGCACTTCACAAAGCTCTGGAGCACCTGGAACACAGAGGTACATACATCCGGATGCTCTTCATCGATTATAGTTCTGCGTTTAATAGCATCATACTGGACATTCTTATCAGGAAACTCCTTCATCTGGGCTTTTCTGCTCACCTTTGTAACTGGATTATGGATTTTCTCACCAACCACCCTCAGTGTGTCAAGCTCGGTATTCACCGTTCCTCCTCTCTCACTCTCAGCACCGTTTCACCACAGGGATGTGTGCTGAGCCCACTACTCTATTGCCTTTATACCTTTGACTGCACCTCCACACACTTCTCCAACCACATTATAAAATTTGCTGACGATACCACAGTGATTGGACTCATTTCTGGAAATGAAGAATCGGCCTATCGTGATGAGGTTGGGAAATTGATGTTGTGGTGCTCTGAAAACAACCTGGTGTTAAATACAAAGAAAACTAAGGAACTCATCGTGGACTTCTAGAAGAGCAAAGCTGACCCCCTTCCCATCATTATAAATGGAGACTATGTGGAAAGAGTTCGCAGTTTAAAATTTCTGGGAATCTATTTATCTGATAGTCTCTCCTGGTCCACAAATACAACAGCGGCTGTTAAAAAGGCACAGCAGCGTTTGCACTTCCTGCGAGTCCTAAAGAAAAACCGTCTGTGTCAAAAACTACTGGTGGCATTCTACCGCTCTGCCATAGAGAGTGTTTTAACATACTGTCTTACGGTGTGGTATGGGGGTTGTTCAGGAGCTGACAAAAAAGCTCTACAGAGGGTCATAAAGAACGCTCAGAATATCATTGGCTGCCCTCTCCCCTTACTACTGGAGATTGCTAACACTCGGTATCTTTCCAGAGCAAAAAACATTGTTAAGGACTTCTCTCACCCCGGTCACCATCTGTTTTCCCTCCTACCTTCGGGAAGGCGATACAGGTCAATTAAAACACGCACAGCCAGATTTTCAAATAGTTTTTATCCAAGAGCCATTCAGTCCCTGAACTAAGGATGCTTTGTGGACTGTGCAATAATTTCTGTATTTCAGAACTGTACTTTATTGTCTTACCTGCATCATTCACGTTGCTTACATAGTATAACGGCTCCTGAGCTTTTCTCCGTGACCAGAAAAACCATGCTTCAACTGATGCCTTCTCTGATTTCAATATTTTATTTCTTCCTCGCAAACGTCAGGACAGTCAACGTCACAAACATCAAAAGGACACCGTGAAAAAACTGAAAATAAATTAAATTACAGTCAAGATTGTGATGGTTTGTGAATTTTCCATGACGTAGTTCGATTAATCCAAAAACGTATTAAACTTACATGAATACACACTGTACCTTAAATTATAAACAAATGATAAACAATATAACAAACATACCGTGTGCTTTCCAATCAGGATTCAGGAGACATTAGGAGACATAACTCGACCAAACACTCTTCTCAATCTTACACCGCTCAACTTGCGTGCAATCTTACATTTTTTTCTGGAAACACGCTGATTGTAAGAAATCACATGACCGGAAAGACTAATGGTAATTATTTTCTCCTGCAGGTGTCACTATTGGCAACTATAATACAAATAAAATATACAATATCCAAACAAGTATTCAATTACTACACAACAGTTCTAATAAACAAGAAAAACACTTTTTCTGCGACAGCTACACTGCCACCAAAATTACAAGGATTTATTTAAGTATTACTTGTTTTACTCCATAAAGCCTGTACATTTTCTGTAAACTGTTATTTCCATCCCTTTTCAACCAGTGTCACTTCCTTTTATTTAAAGTTTATTTAAATTACACTAACTTAGATATTAAGACTAAATTCTCCAGTCCCATTTTATGGTTTTACTCACTAGTTTAGGAGTTGTTTTCAACTATCACTACTAATTTTTGGATTGGGCGTTCCAAAAAAGATACTTGCGTCAATCGTTCACCCTTTATTCCTAACTTACTTTGCCCCATTTGGAGTTTGACCTTCCGCACAAACCCAGCATCATCTGCACTTGTCTCTACAACTCTAGCCAGCCTCCATTCATTTCTGGGAACATTGTCCTCTTTGACAATTACAACATCCCCAACATGAACATTTCTCCTAGGCGTGTGCCACTGTTGTCTGAGGCTTACGTTGGTCAGGTATTCTTTGTGCCATCTGCTCCAAAACTGTTCTGACAGGTACTGCACTCTCCTCCACCTTTTCCGAGCGCATAAATCTTCACGAACAAACTTGCCAGGAGGAGGGGCAGTGAGGTCTTCATTGTGAGCAAATGATTGGGCGTCAAAGGCTCAAGACTCTTTGGGTCATTTATTGTGTTAGTGGTAAGTGGACGACTATTGACAATTGACATTGCCTCGTGAAAAATGTCCTTAATGATCGTCATCCAGTCTTCCTTTGACTTGGGCCAGAACAACATTCATTACACTTCTAACTGTTCTTATTTGGCTCCCAAACTCCTCCCATATGACTTGCCTCAGGAACATTCATTAGGAAGTCACATTGTTTACTTGACAGATAAGTAGATATCTCTTGGTCTAAATCTTTCAAACCTTTCTCCAACTCATTTTCGCCCCACAAAATTTGTGCCCTGGTCAGATCGGATTTGTCGCACGGCTCCTCGGATTGCTATGAAACATCTTAGAGCATTCAAAAATGCATCCGTGGAAAGATCTTCTAGTATCTCTAAATGTACAGCCCTGGAGCTCAAGCATGTAAACAACAGCCCGTACCTTTTGAATTCCTTCCGACCTTGTTTTGTGTAGAAGGGGCCAAAACAATCAACACCAGAATATGAGAATGGAGGGGAAGGTTCTACTCTGTCAGCTGGAAGGTCAGCCATACGTTGTTCTTCAACTGGTCTTCGCATCTTTCTGCAAGTAACACAATTATTGATCAGCTTGGCCACCACCTTACTTGCACCCAAAATCCAGTATCCACTGGCTCGGAGTTCGTTCAGTGTTTGACCACGACCTTGATGTTGAGTTTTCTCGTGACAATGTTCAAGTATTAGTTGTGTGACAATGCCTTCCTTAGGAAGAATTACTGGATGTTTCAACTCTAACGCTGCGTTAGACTTTCTTAACCGTCCTCCAACCCGGAGTAGTTCATTCTGTAAGATAGGATCAAGTTGGTATAACCTGTTATTCGTTGATAGCTTAGCAGGGTTTTGACTGAGGCATTTCAGTTCCTCTTCGAAGGCTTCTCTTTGTGCTGCCTTGATGAGCACAAGAGCTGCTTTCTCTCTCTCCTCTACACGAATGAACATTGACCTGTCTCTGCTCACCAATCTTTTGATCCTAGCTATAGTGTTGAGCATTGTATTCCAGTCCGAAAACCTAGACAGTCTCTCAAGAAAGCTGCCTCTTACACAGGCATCTGTTTTTAGGACCTTTACCTCGGGATCGCCCACAAGAAGCCTTGGGAATTTTTCATGTGTGACAATTTCACGTTCCCATAAAAACTTAGGACCTTTCCACCAACTTGAGTCCATCAGGTCTGCCACCTTGAGACCCCTAGATGCACAGTCTGCTGGATTCTGATTTGTTTCCACATAGAACCACTGCTTTGGATCTGTGAGGTCTCTTATCTTCTGTACGCGATTAGCTACGAAGACATGAAAGCGTCTGGCTTCATTCTTAATATACCCCAACACTATCTGAGAATCTGTCCAGAAAAACTCCTGATCTACCGTCAGATCAAGCTCTTCTCTGAGAACATGGCTTACTGCAGCAGATACTGTAGCAGCAGTCAACTCAAGGCGAGGTATACTGAAAACCTTTGTAGGGGCCACTCTGGCCTTTCCCATGACCAGTGCACAATGAACTTGTTCATCAGTCACAGTCCTGATATATGAACACTGTCCATATCCTTCATTGCTAGCATCTGAAAAATGATGCAGTTCTATTTTCTGGTTTCCAGCCATATTTTCAGGAATGAAGCATCTTGGTATTTTAATCTTTTGGATATTATCCAGGTCATGGAGCCATGTATCCCACTTTGGCTTCAAATCCAAGGGAAGAGAGTCATCCCATCCTACTCCTCGTTTGCACATTTCCTGGAGCACTCTTTTCCCAATCAAGATATAAGGAGCAAGAAACCCCAATGGGTCGTACACACTTGCAACTGCTGAAAGAATCCCTCTGCGGGTAGAAGCTCTTTCAGAATGATCAATCTTGAATGAAAACATATCACTTTCTATGTTCCATTTTATTCCCAGTACACTCTGCATTGGAAGATCATTGTAATTCAGATCTACATTATTTACTCCACTGGCACGTTCACTCTCTGGAATTGAACTCAAGACTTTCCTACTGTTTGACACAAACTTGTGTAAACGTAGTTTCCCTTTGGCTAAGACTTCTTGAGCCTCTTTAACCAACTTGTTGGCCTTCTCGATGGAATCAACACTAACAAGACCATCATCCACGTAGAAATGTTTGCGAATGAAGCTTGCTGCCAGTGGATAATCCTTCTCATATTTACTTGCGAGATATTTCATACCGTAATTCGCACAACCCGGAGAAGATGCTGCTCCGAATATATGCACTCGCATACGGTATTCTTTGGGTTCCTTTTCAGTGATCCCGTTTTCCCACCATAAGAACCTTAAGAAGTCACGATCGTCTGGACTAACATGAAAGCGGTGGAACATCTTCTCCACATCGCAGGCAATAGCAATCTTATGCTCTCGAAATCTACACAACACACCAGTCAGAGCATTTGTCAAGTCTGGACCTGTGAGAAGGTGGTTATTTAGAGACGTAGTTTCAAATTTGGCTGAGCAGTCAAATACCACTCTTATTTTTTCTGGCTTCCTGGGATGGTACACCCCGTGGTGCGGAATATACCATGCATTTCCTTCCTTTGATGTGACTTCTGCTTCTTCAGCATCACCATCTCTAAAAACACCATCCATAAATCTCACGTAATCCTCTCTGTACTTGGGATTTTTCTCTAACTTTCTTTTCAAGTGCTTCAAACGAACTATGGCTAGTTGCTTATTGTTCGGTAACTGAGGACGTTCTTTGAAAGGTAGGGACATTTCCACATGACCTTCTTTGTTGTGTTGGGTTTTTTCATCCAGTTGTTGAAGAAACTGAATGTCCTCTTGTGATATTGCCTTCTCCTTACAGTCTGTATCTCGAAAGTCTGCTTCCAATACCTTGATTATTGATGCAGGTGTGATAGCCGGGAGTTCCTTCAAGGAAATGCGATGACAGAATCCTGCTACATTCGTAGAGTAAGTGTTGGGTGTTATGGATCCCACCACACTCCAGCCTAAGTCTGTTTTGACTGCGTATGGTTCGTGGTCTTTCCCTGATATCACTTGAGTTGGCTTCAAAGCCCTCGGACAATCATAGCCAATTAGAAGCCCTACGGGACAATCCAACAAATCTGGCATCTCCTTCGCAACACTGAGCAGGTGAATCCATCTTCGAGCCTTTTTGCAAGTAGGAATGCTCTCTCTTTCCAAAGGAATATATTCTCGAGTGTATGCCGGTGGCAACTCAATGTATTCTTGCATACTATAACCTCTCACTCTTAATCTAACTGCTCTATGACAATTCTCTATCGAAGCCCTATCAGTCATTGTGGACAGCTTTAATTTGACAGGTTCTGTGTTTGCTTGCAATTTGTCACAGACTTCCTGACTGATAAATGTATTACTGCTCTGTGTATCCAGTAATGCGTAGGCTAGAATTTCTGGGCTGTCGTTCGTTGCACAAGAGAGCCATACTGGAACAATCATAGAAGTGTGATTGCCACTGTTCACCGCCACACTGCATAAGCTAGTAGAAACCTTCTCGTCAGGTAAATCTGCTGCCTTTCCATCTTGAGAGTATTCTTCATGAAGTGGAGAGGGGTGACTCTGTCTGCAGATATTACAAATAGCTCGTTTCCTACAGCTTTTTGAAATATGACCAATTCTGAGACAACCAAAGCACATCTTGTTGTTAATGATGAACCTTTTCTTTTCTTCGAGGCATTGCTGCAAACTTTTCACACTTGTAAATAAAGTGATTTTGCTGACAGCAGATGCATTGTATTTCTCTCTTGTCCTGAGTGGCAGGAGGGTAGGGTTTGGAACCTTTTTCCATAGCACTCAAACTCTTCCCAAAGGGTTTAACATTTTGCATGAGAACGCTGGCCTTTAGACGTTTCTGCTCCTTTCCAGACCTTTCGTCTGCATGTTTTAAAGCATGAAGAGAGGAAACTGGATTACATGCAATGTGTGCCTCCTCTGCCACAAAGTCTGAAAACTCTGAAAAACTTGGATATAGCTTCCCTTCTTCAATTACTTTAGTGACATACCTATTCCAGCGAGTTGTAATCCAATCAGGAAGCTTCTGCAGTAATTTCTGATTTTCTTCACAATCATCCAAAACTCCTAGACCTTGTACATGAGGCATTGCATTTTGCAGGAGATGAGAAAATCACTAAACTCCCTTAACTTCAGCGACTCTCTGGGTCCAATTTTGGCCAGCTACTCAGCTTTGCCCTGAATGCTCTTTGAATTACAAAGGGATGTCCATAGCGCTTGTTCAGGGCAACCCAAGCTTGCATGTATGCATCCTCATCACTCCTATAAAAGTTCCTCTAGTACACTAAGTGCATCTCCACTTATGTACCTTTTCAAATAGAACAACTTATGCCCTGGAGTTGTACAGTTTGTTTCAATTAAGGCTTTAAAGCAAGTGCGCCATTCAGTATACTTGAGTGGGTCACCTGTAAATGTGAATGGTTCTGGAGCTGGTAGTTTAGTCATTGCCAGGGATTCCCTTAGTGCTTTCACTAACAAAGCCTCATCTACTTTCGCCTCTAGCTCATTTCCAGGGCAAGGGTGAGTTAACGTTTCTTGAGAAACCTTGCAGCATGAAGAGTTGTTGTGTTGAAGTGGATGCTGACACTGAGGCAAAGTGCTTTTCTCTTTAGTTTCTGCTATTTCAGCATTCAATTTTGATTCCTCTTCTGCATACACAATGTATTCAGCTTCCATAACTTCAAGATCCCTTTGATCTTCGAGCATCTTTAACTTATCTTGTTGAGCTAGCACCTCTTTTCTTTGTGCTAAAATTTCCCTTTCTCTCTTTAGTTCAGCACGTTTGGCAGCTAGGCGTGCCGCTGCTTCCGCCTTTTTTACTGACATATGACTTCCCTGTTGACTATCTCTTTCAGCTCTTGACACAGTTGATCCATAAATTGACTTGGCGTCATCTCTTTGCAGTAACTGAAGGAGTGTTTCTTTTACCGCCTCAGCATCAAACTCCTTAGTGCCAACTTCTGCACAACGTCCTTTCAGTAGTGCAGTTATTTCACTAGTAACTGAAGTGCAGCTATCCATTCTCCTTCTTATATCTTGAGATGGGACGTTCAACGCACGAATATTCTCATATATTTGTTTTAATTCTGCTTCATGCTTTTCTGCAGTCACCATCATATCATTTAACAGGGTTTTAGAGCACTCTTCTTTCAGTTTAGATCTGATAAACTGAACTTCAGCTTTAAAGTTTAAGTATGTGAACATAAACTTCCGTTCTTTCTTCGCATTTTTTCTGTTGGACGCCTTTCTCTTTCAGATCACCTAACTTCTTGCTCAACTTGTAAGGATGATTCCTGGAGTCTTGCTTTATTAACTTCCAGATCTGCATTGATTTCAGCTAAACGACTTTCATATTTTTGCCTCTCTGAGACATCAATTTCAGCTTCTAATTTCCCCTCTAATTGTGCCTTTTCATCTTCAAGAGCTTGAACCACTTGGTCTAAGATACTGTCTGATCTATTTTGATCCATGTTAGTAACTTAATTTAAACCACACTATTGTTCAGCTTTAAACACTGCTACTGTAGCAAGCTATAGTACCACATGAAAATTGCATAATGTCAATTATTAAACAAGTTGCACAATTTTAGCAACTCTTATCAAAATTATCCAATGCAAATATTTGTTTCAACCATTTGCATACAATTTCACTTAGACTATATGTTAAAGTACCATCAAACAATAAATTAGATTTCAAACTGAAAAGATACAGTCTGACCTGTGAATCCAAAGGTATCAACTCTTATTGACAATCGAACTGTCCAATTATTTGGAACGTTGCCTCCTTGTGGCTGTCCGTCGTAACTACAGCAGCACGAAATACAAAAGAGAGTTCTCAATCTGAGGAAATCGCGTTGCTCCCTTGAATGGCTTTCACTTCCACTTAATGGCTGCAATTTTCCACCGAGGTCGATTGGATGCTATTCACATCGAGGGCTGGCAATGATTTTTCCTTTTCCACGATGATTCTTGCACTCTTCCAGGGGTGTGAGCACGTTTTTTCACTATAACGGCTCCTGAGCTTTTCTCCGTGACCAGAAAAACCACGCTTCAACTGATGCCTTCTCTGATTTCAATATTTTATTTCTTCCTCGCATAACGTCAGGACAGTCAACGTCACAAACATCAAAAGGACACCGTGAAAAACTGAAAATAAATAAAATTACAGTCAAGATTGTGATGGTTTGTGAATTTTCCATGACGTAGTTCGATTAATCCAAAACGTATTAAACTTACATGAATACACACTGTACCTTAAATTATAAACAAATGATAAACAATATAACAAACATACCGTGTGCTTTCCAATCAGGATTCAGGAGACATTAGGAGACATAACTCGACCAAACACTCTTCTCAATCTTACACCGCTCAACTTGCAATCTTACATTTTTTCTGGAAACACGCTGATTGTAAGAAATCACATGACCGGAAAGACTAATGGTAATTATTTTCTCCTGCAGGTGTCACTATTGGCAACTATAATACAAATAAAATATACAATATCCAAACAAGTATTCAATTACTACACAACAGTTCTAATAAACAAGAAAAACACTTTTTCTGCGACAGCTACACATAGATTTGATTACGTATAGTGGTCTATGTGTATGTGGTTATCATATTGTAGCACCTCTGTGTGTAGTCTTTGAAATTTTGTTGCATTTCGATGCAATGACAATAAAAGCTTGAAATTGAAATTGAGTAGCTGAAGTCTCGAGATCTTGTTCCAGCGATCAGCTGCGCTCAGATGCGTGCACTCGTGAAGAAGTGGATGGAAGTGAAATCCGTAGATGACTTCCGCGCAACACACTGTAGTATATCAAGGACCGAATCAGACAAATCAAGAATCGATCGAAGCATGGTTGAAACATGAGGAGCCGAATTCCACAAGACAACAGCAGGAAGTCATAAATCAGACCCTAGCTCCAGCCCGTCTGAATACAGCCTGCAACAGCAAAACCAAAGGAACACTTAATGATAATTCCAATGCAGGAATTTGGTAATACATTTGAGGAATAAATATTGATGGTCAAAGAGATGCAACATGTGACCATTACATGTAAATCTGTGATAGAAATCACAGCTACAGACTGTAAAATCATCTTAAAGGACTTTCATTCTCATTGTTAATGAAAATAATAATTTATATGCATAACTGCATATTATGTATGTGACCCACACATTTGACTATCCTTGTTTTAATCATTGTGTTTATCGTGCTTTTAATTAGTATTGAATAGTGTAAGCCTTAAGGGTTAATGTCATGTTTGGTATGTATGAGTCTCATAAGTCTAGCTTTAATCATTCCTTTTGATTGATTTCCTGTCAAATGCATCATATTCTCGTTATAGAAATCACATTCAAAAGGATACTTTGCAAGAGAATGTAAAATTTGGGCAATGTGACTGAACATGACATGTTGATTTATTGATTGGGTGAAGAAACAAAGCGGCACCCAGAGCCAGCATGGGATCTAATTGGTAAAGACAACCATTGGGGGGTGTCTAAAAGCAGAGGGTAAATACCCAGGACACACTTCTCCCCACCCTCTTAAATTCCCCACGCTCTTCTCTCTTCTTGGATCTCTCTCTCTCTCTCTCTCTCTCTAAAAAATTGCGCTCTCTTGAGAATGCCATCTACTGACTCTCTCTCCTGCCATGTGCTCTGGACCACAAGCCAGCTTGATACCATGATGAGAAGAAAAGCCACCTAGTCTCTTTACATCCTTTTATTCTTTTTCTTTAGTTTATTTTCTTTCCGTTGAGTTCGTGTGCTAAGTTGCGTTTGCCAAGGACAACCAGCCCAAAAACTCTGCAACACCAGCCAAGAACCAACGCCCACTTCAACGACTCCTGAACTCTAAGCCAATCAGCGACTTCGGAGAAACCCTTTCCCGCAAAGACGGAGAACAAAGGGGAATCCTTAAACACAAAAGCTGCAAGTACAAACCCCAGACTCTTACTGCAACTGGTGTAATATTGAAAATAGATTTTAGCCTCATTGAAAAGTCAATGCGAGTGTTAAATATGTGATTGATGATTGTTCAGGTTTATGCAATTGCACATATTGCTGTAAACGTGGGATATCAAATTCTCATTCTCTTAATCTAATCCTTTCCTCACTTTCTCTCTTTCTGCAACGCGTGAATGTGTGAATGCTTGTGTAGATTAGTTTACATGTCTTAGAGTTATATAAATAAAGTCTTGTTTATATTGAAAAGAGAAATATCTTGTGTTTTGTGCTCATAAGTTAATGTCTTAATCTGTCGATTTTGTTACTGTGCTATTTAATAGTGTTTTCACTATATTTTGGGATTTTAATATCCAGTGCAGAGTTTGTTATACGGCTAGTTCAGTGAGTCTGTTCAAATTCCCTATAAAATCATTAATGATTCCCTTTGAGCTAAATTGACCTGTTTCCCTTATAACAATATATATATTATATGTTATCATTACAACACCAACAAATCTATTTCAGATGAGGGAAGAGGTCTACAAAGTACAGAGACTATTTCCGCAGAAAATAACCATACTGCCTATATCACAAAGCCTGTTACCTGTAACTATATGTAAAAAAATAATAATTTGCTTCGTAGCCTGTGCCAACCAGTTTTGCTACAGTCTTTCCATACTTGTATTTTTATCACTGTCTGATGGATTGTATCTCAAAGCATGAGCTTTAACTGTATTAGTGAGCATCTCTGTGTATTTGTGGGCTCTATAATCAGTGCAGTAGTAGAGCCTCTCTGCCAGAACAATCATGGTGAATTTACTTCTTTGAAGCCGTTTCAGATTACCTGAATAATAGCAGAATAATGTATAACATCAAATCAATCATGTGGCATTGTTAGATTTAGGGCAGGTTCTTCCCCTAATTTCTTTTATTCACATTTTCAGAATATTTCCATTTTGTGAAATTTTGAGGTAGGCTAGTTAGTCAGTTTTGTTGAAACGGATATAGCTATAGCCCACAGAATCTTTTGGTGTAGATATTGTCTCACAGCTAAAGTAGGTCAATTTACTTTTGTTTTTGTGTTTATTATTACCATTTATGCCTTTACATGGAATTCTGTACTTGAACGGGCTAAAAGTAATGTAACTGCAGTAATAATCTGAACAGGACTTTAGCCATATTAAAATTTATACCTGCTGATTAATAATGCAGCACACATTGTGATCTGTGTTTGTCCATTTAAATACAGACCAGACTATAGATTAGATATACTGTATATTCGCCATTTTGATTACAGTTTTTTCTTAATGCTTAAACCCTAACTGTGATTCTTATAGCACAATTTCTAAAACTATTAATACTTATAGCAAAACCACTCACTGAGTTTGCAAAACTAAAAGCACAAACACTCACTTTGCACTCAGTTTGCAATTTTGTAACACACACTTTGCAAAACTGTAGGTACAATCCACTGCACAGCACTCTTTTTGCGGAACTGTAAACACAACTCACTGCTTTACACTCAATTTCCAAATGATCAACACACTCCTAGCAAAACTATACACATTTATGGCTATTATTTACACTATTTTGCCAACTGTCTAGCACACTGTCACATGTGAAAACTGTTTTAGATAATTAGTTCACTTTGCAATCAGCCTAAGCACTATAAATAAGCTACAGGTAAGCTGTCCGTGTGGAGTACAATGGAGGGAGCAGGAAGAGTGAGAAGAGTGAGAATTAGAGGAGGCCGAGGAAGAGGACGTGGAGGTGAAGTTAGAGGAAGAGGACAAGGAGGAGCAAGAGGAGGACTAGGAGGGAG
This sequence comes from Gymnocypris eckloni scoliostomus, assembly GCA_027564155.1. Lineage (NCBI taxonomy): Eukaryota > Metazoa > Chordata > Actinopteri > Cypriniformes > Cyprinidae > Gymnocypris > Gymnocypris eckloni. The sequence continues at coordinate 15,123,610 of CM050432.1, read as the reverse complement.
AAGAGGAAGGGTAAGAAGAGTAAGAAATAGAATTACTGATGACATCAGAGCTACAATAGTGGACCATGTAATCAACCATGGAATGACCCTGAGGGAAGCTGGCCAACGGGTTCAGCCTAACTTGAGCCGCTACACTGTAGCAAGCATCACAAGGACATTTCGAAATGAGAATCGGTTAGTACAGTCACTTTGCACTAAGATTTGTAGCACTGCCATATTCTAATGAGAAACACAACAATACCATAGATGTAAAAATACTGAAATTGTTACTTTACAGAATTGCTAGACGACCAGATGCTGGGGGCAGAGGAAGAATGTTCACTGCAGAACAAGAAACCCATGTAGTCAATATGGTGATTGCAAATAATTCCATAAGGCTACGCGAAATTCAGCAGCGCATAATTGAGGATGACACCACCTTCCAAAACATACACAATGTGAGCATTTCTGTATTAGGTCGTGTACTTGCCCGCAACAGAATCCGAATGAAACAAATCTACAGAGTACCTTTTGAAAGAAACAGTGAATGTGTAAAACAGCTGCGATATGACTATGTGCAGGTAAGCTATAGTATCATTGGTACTGAATCTGGAAGTGCATACTGTAGTGCTGTGCATGGGCCTGCTGTGCTGAATTTGTTTTGTCTTGTCTAGAGAGTGATGGAGCTAGAGGCAGATGTCATGGGTCATGAGCAGTTTTTTTGTGGATGAGGCTGGTTTTAACCTCACTAAGCCAAAGAGACGTGGCAGGAACATTATTGGACACCATGCCATAATCAATGTCCCAGGACAACGTGGTGGTAACATAACTATGTGTGCAGCTATAAGTCAAAATGGTGTTGTTCACCATCATGCAACCCTGGGCCCATATAACACTGCACACATTATTACATTCCTGGACACCTTACATGACATGCTCACTAATGTTCAGAGACCAGAGCAGACCAGATACGTCATCATATGGGACAATGTTAGTTTCCATAGGGCTGCTTTGGTCCGCAACTGGTTTACAGATCACCCACTCTTCACTGTACTCAACCTCCCCCCATACTCTCCATTCTTGAATCCAATTGAAGAGTTCTTCTCTGCCTGGCGCTGGAAGGTCTATGACCGTCATCCCCATCAACGCATAGCCCTTTTACAGGCAATGGAGGAGGCATGTGGGGATATTGACCAGGCATCATGTCAGGCCTGGATACGCCATTCCAGAAGATATTTTCCCCGGTGCCTTGGACTAGAGGACATTGCATGTGATGTAGACGAAATTTTGTGGCCGAGACGACACGATGTAGACTGATTTCTTTTTTTTCCTCAGTGAAATTACTATTTTGTTTTGACTTGGAAAAAAACACTTGTGTTTGTTTTGATGTCTGTAAATAAACACCAGTACTTGAAGTTTGGATCCCTCTATGTTTACAGAACTATGACAAAAGTATGACCTCAAACTGACATAGCCTACCTTGTGCACAGAGAAAGCAAAAGCCAGATGTGTTTTTTATTCATACCATTAGTGTGTAGTTGGTGCATTGTGTGCTTATTAATGTGATGGCTTGTGTTAACTGTTTGATACGAAAATACATTTTTTACGAAGGTTTGAAGAGTTAAGCAAGGTTTATTAGCTTTTGCAAGAAAACTACAATGTTTTGCTGATTTGGTGAAGGGTTTTCTTATTTGTGTGTAGAGTTTTGCAAAAATAGCCAATAGTTACAAAAAATGTGCTTAAGCCATCAGAAAAAACTGTAATAAATATGCTGTTTACAGTTTTTTCCAATTGCTAACACACAATTTTTCAAACTAGTCTGGTTTTATCAAAATATTTAACACAATTCACAAAACCACACACCCAAACTGCAAAATACCTCATATATCCTGCAAAATGAAGCACTGCAACCGAAACTACACATAGCATTATCAAAATCAAACTTTTGCATGAAATGGCACACACTTCATTCATGTTACCAGATTTTTGCCTAACCAACTACACACTGTTGGGCATAATGAAAAGCACCCCCATCTTTAGTATGCTTTGCCATAATACTAAAATATGTATCAGATTGTTCAGACATGCACAGAAATATTTGCAGATACACACATGCTGTTGCAACATTTTTTATTTTATTTTTCACTACAGTAAACAAGTCAGTGAAACATATGCACAGTAGATATATTTACATGGGACTGAACAAAATATTCTTACAAAAACAGTAAACTGAAAAGAAAATTTCAGAAAAAATATATTACAGTAAAAAGAGGCAAGAAAAATAATTAGGCAGCATCTTGCCGCGCGACAGCCGGTCTGGCCACAACGCCTCAACATCACAGGCAATATCTTCCCTTGCCAGACATCGAGGAAGAAGCGCCTTGAGTGCCTTATCCATCCCTGAATTGCACCCACATCAATCTCATCACATGCCTCTTCCATGGCCTGCACAAGAGGCATGCGCACAAAGGCTGCCGGTCGTATACCTTCCACCGCCATGCCGAAAATAACTCTTCTATGGGGTTCAGAAATGGTGAGTATGGTGGGAGGTATTGCACAAGAAAGGTTGGGTGGTCAGCAAACCAGTTTTGGACTGGGGCTGCACGATGAAAGCTCACGTTGTCCCATACTACAACATACCGGTTTCTTTGATGGTCTGCATCATTCATACGCTCTGGTGGTATGAGAATGTTGTGAAGTCTGTCCAGAAATGTGAGAATATGGCCTGTGTTGTATGGTCCAAGGTTGGCATGACGGTGGAGGACACCATGCATACTGGAGATGGCAGCACACATTGTGATGTTCCCTCCACGTTGGCCAGGAACATCTATAATGGCTCTGTGGCCAATGACGTTTCTCCCCCTTCTTCTGGTCTTTGCTAGGTTGAACCCAGCCTCATCTATAAAGATGAACTCATGTGGGATTGCATGAGCATCCATTTCCAGTACTCCTGAAAACAAAGAACAAAAATCAGTCAATATGGTGTTATCCAGTACACTGGGAAACAATGTTGCGTGTGGTGTACAGCAGTCAATATAGTACTTACATCCACATATGCTTGTCTCAACTCTTTGTTTCTTTGAGAGTTTCTCTCAAACGGCACCTTATAAAGTTGTTTCATTCTGATTTGGTTTCGCTTGAGAATGCGAGCCAATGTGGACAGACTGACTCGTTGAATGTTGTTGAATAAGGTGTTGTCTTGGATGATGTGGCTTTGAATTTCTCTTAATCTGATTGCATTATTTTCCAAAACCAAGTTTACAATGCCAGCTTCCTGTACCCCGGTGAACATTTGGCCCCTTCCTCCACCATGGTGTCGTCTCTCAGTCCTTTAGAAAAAATAAAAATAAAAATATATATAGGGCTTGGACAATGCAGCCTAAATATTTCCCCCCACAGTAGAGTACATTGTACAGGAAACTTGTACAGTTCATGAATGGCTGATGTCATACACTAAGTAAACAGGTGTCACCCAACTGATACACTATGACATGGGGTATACTACATGTGTACTACATGAAATTTTGGTTACATACCTGTTCTCCAGTCTAAAGGTCCGGATGACAGAGGCGACAGTAAAACGACTCAAGTTTGGCTGCACTCTCTGTCCAGCCTCACGCATTGTCAGCCCATGGTTGATGACATGATCTACTAAGGTTGCTCTGATTTCATTTGAAAGTGTTTGTCTTCTTTGGCCATGAACTTCTCTACCTGCTCTACCCCTACCTCTCACTCTTCCTCCCCCTCTTATTCTTAACCTCCCTCTTCCTCTTCCTCTCTCTGCAATGTCTTCCATTGTTCTCACAAAAAGGTTCTCACCTGTGGTCTTTTCATAGTGCTTACATCCTGATTGAAGTGTTAACAATTAACCATTGAGGTGTTTGGCCAGATGGCACATGTAATTGGCCAATTAGCTCATGTAGTGTCATTTTGAATGGCAGTGTTTTGAAATGGCAAACATGTGACTTTATTTCAGATTGTTGTGTGTTATGCAGAGAACCGTGTTCAGTGTGTTTAAAAAGTGCCATTTTGAAATGCAAAATGTGTGTATAGCAGAAAATGTGTTTAGACTTTTGGAGACTTGAGAAGAAGTTTTGCTCTCTGTGTGTCAGTTTAAATAATTGTGCTGTGCATGTCATTTTAGTGTGTTAGCAATTGGAAAAAACTGTAATGCAGTATATGGATAACAGTTATCAGATTAATGACAACACAATATAAATATACGTTGGCCGAGAGAGCTCAACGCACTGCAAATAGTAAAAACACATCTTCAAATTAAGAAAACAACTTCCTCAATTTTACAATGCACACTCTGCAAATGCTCACACCACAACCAAAAAAGAAACGCACTGCAAAGAAAATGTATTTGGTTGTGTTGTGAACATTAGCGGTGTGTGTTTCTTTATTTGGTTGTGTTGTGAACATTAGCGGTGTGTGTTTCTTTATGTGGTTGTGTTGTGAGCATTAGCAGTGTATGTTTCTTTATGTGGTTGTGTTGTGAGCATTAGCAGTCTGTGTTTCTTTATTTGGTTGTGTTGTGAGCATTTGCAGTGTGTTTATTTATTTGGTTGTGTTGTGAGCATTAGCAGTGTGTGTTTCTTTATGTGGTTGTGTTGTGAGCATTAGCAGTGTGTGTTTCTTTATGTGGTTGTGTTGTGAGCATTAGCAGTCTGTGTTTCTTTATTTGGTTGTGTTGTGAGCATTTGCAGTGTGTTTCTTTATTTGGTTGTGTTGTGAGCATTAGCAGTGCGTGTTTCTTTATTTGGTTGTGTTGTGAGCATTAGCGGTGTGTGTTTCTTTATTTGGTTGTGTTGTGAGCATTTGCAGTGTGTTTCTTTATTTGGTTGTGTTGTGAGCATTAGCGGTGTGTGTGTTTCTTTATTTGGTTGTGTTGTGAGCATTAGCGATGTGTGTTTCTTTATTTGGTTGTGTTGTGAACATTAGCAGTGTGTGTTTCTTTATTTGGTTGTGTTGTGAACATTAGCAGTGTGTGTTTCTTTATTTGGTTGTGTTGTGAGCATTAGCAGTGTGTGTTTCTTTATTTGGTTGTGTTGTGAGCATTAGCAGTGTGTGTTTCTTTATTTGGTTTTGTTGTGAACATTAGCGGTGTGTGTTTCTTTATTTGGTTGTGTTGTGAGCATTAGCAGTGTGTGTTTCTTTATTTGGTTTTGTTGTGAACATTAGCAGTGTGTGTTTCTTTATTTGGTTGTGTTGTGAGCATTAGCGGTGTGTGTTTCTTTATTTGGTTGTGTTGTGAGCATTTGCAGTGTGTTTCTTTATTTGGTTGTGTTGTGAGCATTAGCGGTGTGTGTGTTTCTTTATTTGGTTGTGTTGTGAGCATTAGCGGTGTGTGTTTCTTTATTTGGTTGTGTTGTGAGCATTAGCGGTGTGTGTTTCTTTATTTGGTTGTGTTGTGAGCATTTGCATCATCTGTCAAACTGATGAAGATGTTTTCTTGATTTGCTGGTGCTTTTTCTGTCTGCATGTGTTTTCTGAAGTTGCAGCACGCTGAGCTCTCTCAGCCACCGTGCATATAGGTGTACAGTGAAAAGAAATTTATAACCAAAGTCTTTGACAACAAAAGAATTGTACTGCAGTACAGACCTGCCCTCTGTAGGAAGCTTGTGCTGTTTGTGCAGTGTATAATAGATTAGTACACAGCGCCTGAATTTGTATGTTTGCATGTGTCTGAAAGAGTGACTGGTGAATAGTTAGAGATCATAACATACTACATATTGTGTTAAAAATACATAAGTAGTATATAAAATACTACAATAAAAAAAACATCTGCCCAAATGTGTAATTGCATAAAAACCTAGATCTACAATTTATAGAACTCTCTAGTCTTTGGAATAGAAAATCATAGTTTTTCAGTCTGGAAGATGCTGAGAAGATGCTGTGTTTCCATTGCTCCTCCATACAGGTACATAACCCGTTATATTCTGTGGACTGAGGCAGAACAGATGCTTTGTACCACTCATCCCAAGAACATAATTGCCAACCGTGATCTGAAATGACAATGAAAGTAGATTATTTTCTTTATGTAAATCTTAACTTTACAAAGTTAAGATTGACATTAAACTTAACACAGCAGTATAATCAAGTCAGATTATGAACATCCATATAATCTATAGACTTACCAAAGAATTAACAGTATCAAAAAACAGACTTACAATGAGTGAGTCTACTGCTGGCACGGGTCCTGATTCTCCTTTAATCTTACAGATGATGGCATTGGACTCAATCTTCTCCAGAACACACTGATACTGCTGATCTCCATGTACACCCGTCACAGTCACCTCATTCATACTCAAATTCAGCATATCTGCCCTTTTCTGAGAAACAGAGACCCAAAAGAATAATTAGTCCTATCAATGCACAGTTGCCAGATCAAATTCTAAGGGGTAGATCTTGCTCGTCTAAAGGCGATTCAGGTTTTTTACCTGAATGTTCACCTGTACATCATTTGACACATGTAAGGTGGTGAATCCAGTGAATTCTGGATCAGGCTTGTAGGAGAAATAATCCACACAGTCCACCGCAGAGTTATGAACATTCAACAACAATCTAAACTGACCACTGCCATCATAAGGGTGGGAGTCAAACCACACGTCCTGAGAAAGAGAGACAATGAACATTCGTCTGATTCAAATACATATGAAGCTTTAAATAAAAATATTAAATATATTATGACAAAAGGAATCAAATTTTCTTTAAAGCTACACTATGTAGTTAAAAAATATAACTGCATGCTTTGGTTGTGCTGATGAACAAATAAATAACATTTTCCAGCAAAATCCATCCTGACTACTCAAAAAAAAAAAAAAAAAAAACGTTATAAATAGCTAACATCTGTGTCCGATACAGCAGAAGTTATAAACACATCTTACCCCTGAGCTTGTGCTGTATTGTGTTTTCAGCACTTTATTTGAGGGAAGTACAGTAACTGACTCCACTAATTCCATATTGCTGCCCCGAAGATGAATCTTCCTTCCACCACTAAATGAAGAGATTGAAAACAATCCAGTATTACATGATATGAAGCAATATTAAAGCACGGCATTAAAGCTTTAATTCCAACCACTCACATTAGTGTATGTTTCATAGTCACACAGAACAACACTTCCGCAACCAGTGAAAGTGAAACCTGCCATACGTATTAACAATGTTCTGGCTGTCAGGAAGCAGTTTGCTCTAACTAAAATTGAAGAAAGACTTTTCTAAGTCAGCCGTGTAATGGACTCACCATCAACCTGTTTCTCATCTGTTCTAATGGTATGTCTGCAGAGCATTATTTTGCCAATTACATTTTTTCAATGCAAATAATGTTCTTGCAAGTTTTATGACTAAAATGGTTTGTGTGACATAAGATTCACTATCATGAGCATGAAAGTTGGTCTGAAATGTCTGACCTGCTCCAGCTGACTGATGGCTGTATTCCAGTGCAGCTGGGCTGAGAACTGTAAGTGATGATGCTGTTACTATGACAACGGTCGTCAGGAGTAACAACACACACTTTCACTGTTCCTTTAGTTCCACTGGGAGGAATGTGGAACCTTAAAGTGTCACTGGAGCGATCCAGCACTGGCGATCTGAAGAGAAACATTCATGCACAGATATACAGTATCATTTATCTGAATCTACACACATTCATATACAGTCCATGACTAAACACAAACAAACAGCCTCACTCTTTAGGAATGCACTCCAGATCCCCTCGAATACGGATTTTAGTGACAGATTCCAGGTTCCTTCCTCTTAATAAAACATTGTTTCTGCCATGGAACGAAACTTTGCTCGGCTCCAGAGAGAGAATCTCCGGCTTCAACAAAACACAAAAAAATGTACTCAGTAAAGAAACACCATAAACCAGCACACAATCCATATCAACTCTATATGACCGCAGTGTTTTAAATGAAGTTGACAAGCAAATTGTTCCTACCATCTCAGAGAGTGGATATTTACATCCATCCTAAAAAGATCGAAAGAGAGAGAACTCTGAGTTATGTATTTAATTACTGAATTCACTTCAGCCAACGCAATCATCATTTAACGAGTTTGTTTGCCCATATAATCATTAGAGTAATCGAGTAAACTTGTTTGGCTTGCTGTCCGCTGATGAGGGGCTCGATGAAGCAGCTTCAGCTCGAGCTTTGATATACCCCCCCAGGGACTTGATAAAAGGTGATTACGAAGGGCAAGGTACCTAAAAAGAAGGTGGAGATTGGGGAGGTGGAGGGATGCTGAAACAGCTGGGACTAGAGAGAGGTAAGCAGCTGCTTATATACTTGGCTGTTGATTGAATGATTAGATGGGCTCGCTCCTCCCTAACTTACATTTAAGAACTTCATAACTTTTTATGAAACTTGTGCAGTTTACCAATACACATATACTGAAGCACTGAATTGTATGTTTTTAAATCTTTGTCTCACCTGTATGTGCGGCCCAGGTCCAGGTGTCCATTCACAACGCTGAGAGGAAGAGGACCAGTGACACCCAGATGAGATACACTGAACACACCTGCATAAATACACACATGAAGATGATAAGCTCTGTGTTATCATGTCTGCATTGTGATATTTTTCTCACTGCATTTAATTTTCTCACTGTGTGTAAGAAGAATATTCTGTGATACTGGAGCAGTTTCTCAGCGTCAGCATCTCAGTGATCTTTTGATCCTCAATAGTAACAGTAGCAGAGACTTTTAAACCTGAACAGATGTTTATGATTATAAATAATCAGATTCAGACTACATAAATGCACTGTATGTTAGTAAATATACAAGTTCTTTGAAGGAGAACCAACCTCCAGCATAGAGCATCTCGTCAAAGAAAGTACAGGAACAGTTTGGGAAAACTGCCGGCAGATCAGACCCGTCACACAGCTTCACACTTTCTTTAGTGAAGACGCACGAGAAAGCAGGATTTCCTGTGCTCTCCAGACTCAAGGACAGATGTAGAGTAATCTGTGTAGGAGAGGGCAACGGCTAGTAAAGAGTAGTCTTGTAAATATATTCTGAATGATATTTAAGAAAATACTTTTAGATATTAATGTCTACCTTTCTAGAAAAATTATCTGTCATCTGAAAAGAAAACAGCTGTGTCTGAAGAGAGTTTTTTGGGATGGAAACCCAAGGCGTACTTGAGCATTCATCTTGAGTAGAACATCTAGATAAAACAGCATCAACCAAAATATCACTACAGAACTGTTTTCACGGTGCATATTTAATGAAGATGCAGCCTAAAGTAGACATTGTGTCTAATGTGTGAAAAATCACACGTGATAAATGCAGGCTGACCTGTGCGTGTTCACACACCAGCCGCAAACAGGATCCAGAGCAGCTCTGCAGTCTTTCAGAATGATGTACTTAGCACACTGAACAACGGACACTCTTCTTAACTACATCATAACATAAACATAAAATATGAGCAGAAGACACATCTAGACTCATTCTGCCATGCCAGCTTTTCCTTTTTGATAAGAGGTTTTTAATATTAATTTCAGAAATATTTTAATCATTCTTTCCAAAATTGTCCAATAGCGATCAAACTGTATTGCACGATCTAAAGTAGTAAAAAATAATGTTTTTTTAATACATGAAAATCCAACAATTAAAATATAAATAAACTTTGAATAAACTTTGTCTATGTTTTATGCAATATTTTTATTTATGGATTTTATGATTGCTTTGCAGGAATGGAAATGGGGGGCAGGGGACAGTGATTTGCACATAAATGTAATAAAATGTAGCGGGATATTTTTGTCTAGGGTTAGCTGCTCAATGTGCTTTTGTGATTGGCCATAATACCTGCAGACTGCAGCCAATAAAATGCTTTTCTATCTGTGCACTCTACTCCTAACAGAACAGATTGTGAAATCAGATATATCAGATGAACCGTGATTTTTGGAAAAAATCTGAACATCTTACTTTAACAGATGAGAACATTTGAAATGGACAAATATGTGTTTAATGTGCCTGAAATGATGCAGGTTTTTATGTAAACTGTCTAAATATAATGTTGTCTAGCCAAAAAAGCTAGCATGAACTGAGATGAGTGACAACTTTTAATGATTATAAAGAGATTTGGCAAATGTGTTGTTGATTTCATACAGGTAATTACACAATTAATATTGAGTCATATTAATGGACAACATGTACTTATTAAAGGATTAGTTGCTTGAATGTATGCATAATTTACTGTTATTACTATACTAAGGTAATGTAACGTGAATAACAAGAACACCGTAAAATTAAGTACTACCCAACATTTATATGAAGTAAAATTTAACATTTTTCAATACATATAATACAAATAACATATCTGAGTGTAATATCCTAAAACACAAAATTGACAACTATATTCATTTTAATATTTATATGTGTGCTGTGATCAGGGTGTAGTCATTATTTCATAAGTTAGGGGGAGAGAATTTTAACTGTAATGCACGTTTCTATTCAATTCTATTCTATTACCGGTTTACTCATTAGTTGAACCAGAAGACTCAAAAATATGTATTTTATCTTTGATAAAAGTAGTATTGAATTATTTAAAAGCAAAACCTAATTAAAGTATGTAATTATGTCTGAAAATGCTTTTTCTCAGCAACTAGGGGTTGCACAATGCTGTTTGTTTATAGGGATAAACAGGCATCTGCTTAACCAACGGTATCACATTTGATTTTATATATTTCTTTCCACCAGATAGCCACCGCGAAATGAATGCATTATATAATAATGAATTTTAAATCTAGATTTATACATACAAATTTGCCCATAATAACAAATTTATCCAGCGAAACATGCAGGGAAGAATGTTACATGGTAATATTTTAGATTAAGTTTTCCCTCAATAAGCTCCTTCTGTCACGAATCTGGTTGCCTCTCACCACACTACTACTGCACATCACCCATGGACTACAACTCCCATCATTCACTGCACTACAACACACACATTCCCATCCACCATTGCACCAATCACACAGCCGTCACCAGTCACTCATTAGCCTTGATTGTCTTGCCACACCTGCACCTCATTCACTCACCCACATATAAGCAGCACACTTCCCTACACACGTTGCGAAGTCTTGTTCTTTTCCCGGCTGACATTTCTGAGCGTTTACCATTCCCTCTGATTGCTACTTCTGTGTGTGACCCCGGACTGCCTTACCTTGGAACTCTGAACCTGTGCTTGTGACCTCGACCCCCGCCTGGTATTGTTTACGTCTCTGCTCTGCCTCTGATATTCCTGTTATTGCCCGCTGACCATTGCCTGTTTGATTCTGCCTCTGTCTAAATAAATATTACTGCACTTGGATCCACACGCCTTTGACCAGTCTTTACAGAAGACTTCGCCATACCAGGATCCAGCAGCTCGGTATCCCCTCGTCACCGAGGTATCAGTTCCGGTCTCTATGTCAGCCTATCACCAATCCAGCCTAACCATAGATACAGTCGACCAGCTACTAGGTCTACGGCAGGGAGATCGATCAATTGAGGACTATGTTCAGCAGTTCTGTGAGTTGTTATATCAAGTTCCTCTAAATGATGACACTTTGTTTAAAGATTTATTCCGTTTTGGACTCAATGAACCAGTTAAATCACGGTTACCCGGATGGGAGGTTAATGTCCGATTGAGCATTTTCATGGACTATGCACTAAAGTTGTGTGACTCTCCTTTTACTGTGGGTGCCACGGAGGAGGAACGCGATGCTGCACTCACTCATGAGATGACGGCCGCACCAGAGCACGCTCACAAAATGGCGGTCACCACAACACCCCGTCATGTCATTGCTACCAGTCACGAGTCAAGCCAAGTCACAACTGATCATCCAGAGGCCGCTCCGTCCCAGGAGCGCGCAGAGTCCGCTCCAGAGGCCGCTCCGTCCCAGGAGCGCGCAGTCGCTCCAGAGGCCGCTCCGTCCCAGGAGCGCGCAGAGTCCGCTCCAGAGGCCGCTCCGTCCCAGGAGCGCGCAGAGTCCGCTCCAGAGGCCGCTCCGTCCCAGGAGCGCGCAGAGTCCGCTCCAGAGGCCGCTCCGTCCCAGGAGCGCGCAGAGTCCAATCCATTGCACCAATCACACAGCTGTCACCAGTCACTCATTAGCCTTGATTGTCTTGCCACACCTGCACCTCATTCACTCACCCACATATAAGCAGCACACTTCCCTACACACGTTGCGAAGCCTTGTTCTTGCCCCGGCTGACATTTCTGAGCGTTTACCATTCCCTCTGATTGCTACTTCTGTGTGTGACCCCGGACTGCCTTACCTTGGAACTCTGAACCTGTGCTTGTGACCTCGACCCCGCCTGGTATTGTTTACGTCTCTGCTCTGCCGCTGATATTCCTGTTATTGCCCGCTGACCATTGCATGTTTGATTCTGCCTCTGTCTAAATAAATATTACTGCACTTGGATCCACACGCCTTTGACCAGTCTTTACACCTTCAATCTGCTGTAATTAATAGTTAGGTTGTTGTTTGTAGTAGTTATGTTTAGGTATGGAGTAGGGCTAAGAGATCTAGTAAAATTTCATGTAGAATAAGACATTAATATGTGCTTTATAAGTACTATTAAATAACCAGACATGTCCCCTGCATCCCCATGGCTACATTATTTTAGAAATTCTCACTTTTTTGATGACCTTTTTAAATCTCACCTGTTTCTTCAGAACAATGTAGATATGTTTTAAATCTACTGGATCAAAGTGCATTCTGGGAAGAACTGCTCGTTCATCATCAGATTGGAACAGCACTGTTGGACAGCCTGGTGTGAATTTCTCATCCAACACAAGCTAGAGAAACAAACAGAACAAAAGTAGTTTAAATGCACAGCTAAACATGGTTTAGCTTAGAGCTGTACATGTAAATAGACATATTGTGCAGGTATTTAGAAATTAAAACTCAACGAGACTAGTGAAAATAAATGACAGACAGATGAAGGAGACCTTTATGAGTTGTCCATCGCTGGTTCCTATGAACAGCACAATCCAGGATCCAGATCTAGTTGCTGACACTGCTGACATTGAGCTGTACTTGAACACTACAGAGAGCGGCTGAAGTTCACTACCAGTCTGCAACACAAACAACAAAATAAACTTTATATAAGCAATTTATATTTAAAGAGTGAATAAAAAAATAGATGTTTTATCTTGCAACATTCTATTACAGATCTTATCAATGTCTCAATAAGGTAAAATACTGTTCTCATTTTTAAAACGCCTACGCCTCATCATGCAACAGATTCAGGGTACTTTATTACAAATGGTATACTATTCTCATTTTTAAAAAGCGTGTATATTGAATGCTATTAATTTCCAACCTCAAATCCACATGGCTTTTCACCATTAGCACAGAAGCCCTTCACTCGGCCTTGAACGTGACTGATGTCGTACAGAGCCAGCGCGCTGTTCTCCGGATCCTGCTGATTCTGTGCACTGAACACACCTGCCCAAATAACACCGTTATCTGAGGGAATAATGGTGGAGGCGACGAGCACTGGACGAACTTTATCATTGCAGCATCGTATTGTTACAGCCTGCAGAGATCTGATGATTTCTGACTTTTTCCCTTTAGAACTGTTTATCCACAAGACGAGCACTTTCCTCTCAGAGTCAGTCGCTGCGTTGAGAAATAAATAGGATTCTGAGGGCGAAACTCTCTGGAATCCATCAACAAACTCCACATCTCTCACTGTGCTCTGAATGATGGCCTCTGATATTTCTGCTATTCTTGAGAAAATCCCTCCTGGTTGAGATTCTAAGGTGCTCCACAAGGTAACAACAGAAAACAGAGAATCTTGAGGTTTTGCATCTTCATCCATTTTTCCAACCAAAAGGAACCTACCGGCTATGAAAGCAACAGATTTCCCATTCTGTCGCAGCCCTATCAGTATATTACTTTCATAATGAATACTGTTTGTAATGTCATTTATATCAAGAACTTCACAATATCCATCTTCAAAAGTCCCACACGTTATCAGGGTGCCGTTGGCGTCAAAAGGCACCAGAATGTTGACTCTGTTATGGTAAGTAGCATTAGTGATGTCTTTCCTTTTCTCTTCATGCAGATCGTGTCTCATCTGATGTAGTCGATGTTCAGTAAGAACAAACAACTTACTGTTACCAACTACAAAGTCCTTGATGTCTGAATCAAAGTTCAGCACATCACCACAAATGCAATATTTCAAAAGTACAAGTATTCCAAGTAAGTATCTTCTCATCTTGCATATGTGATGAGCAGCAGAAGTTTCGATCAACTGCACTCAGAGGCATCCACTCGTGAAGTGGATTGAAGTGCAAGCAGCGGGGTGAGAAGAGGGTGGGGGTCTAAAAACTACAGAGAAAATGTTTTGGCTGCTATAGTTACTGTGTACCTTTACTCAAACCATTCTAACGTTTACCAGAGTGCATGTAAAAAAAAAAAATGTTTTGGATTCACCTATGTATTTAAAGGCAAGCCTAAACATTCTAAATTAACCAATGAGGTTAAGATTTATTACGTTTGTAATGCAACCATTAAACACAATGTTTGTGTTTTATCACAATTTTCCCAGTGCCTTGCATACAGTATGTAGGCTAATGCCCCAATATGTTTTTTTTACTTGAAAAAATTTTGGGTATATACATGTATATGTCTTTTGGTTATGATTTGTGGTGAAGAGAGGAGCTTGTTGCTCAGCTTGTGGTTGTCTTGCACATGTTAGTGTCCATTGGAGGAGAGGCCTCCAAAGCTGCAGTCTCAAAAGTTAGTTAAGTATCTCACTGCAATACATCTTAGTTCTTTGAATGATGCATGAAGCAATCCAGTATTACATGATATGAAGCAATATTAAAGCACGGCATTAAAGCTTTAATTCCAACCACTCACATTAGTGTATGTGAGTTTCATAGTCACACAGAACAACACTTCCGCAACCAGTGAAAGTGAAACCTGCCATACGTATTAACAATGTTCTGGCTGTCAGGAAGCAGTTTGCTCTTACTAAACTTTAAGAAAGACTAGTCTAAAGTCAGCCGTGTAATGGACTCACCATCAAACTGTTTCTCATCTGTTCTAATGGTGTGTCTGCAGAGCATTATTTTGCCAATTAAAATTTTTCAATGCAAATAACATTCTTGCAAGTTTTATGACTAAAATGTTTTGTGACATAAGATTCACTATCATGAGCATGAAAGTTGGTCTAAAATGTCTGACCTGCTCCAGGTGACTGATGGCTGTATTCCAGTGCAGCTGGGCTGAGAACTGAAAGTGATGATGCTGTTACAATGACAACGGTCGTCAGGAGTAACAACACACACTTTCACTGTTCCTTTAGTTCCACTGGGAGGAATGTGGAACCTTAAAGTGTCACTGGAGCGATCCAGCACTGGAGATCTGAAGAGAAACATTCATGCACAGATATACAGTATCATTTATCTGAATCTACACACATTCATATACAGTCCATGACTAAACACAAACAAACAGCCTCACTCTTTAGGAATGCACTCCAGATCCCCTCGAATACAGATTTTAGTGACAGATTCCAGGTTCCTTCCTCTTAATAAAACATTGTTTCTGCCATGGAAGGAAACCTTGCTCGGCTCCAGAGAGAGAATCAACGGCTTCAACAAAACACAAAAAAATTGACTCAGTAAAGAAACACCATAAACCAGCACACAATCCATATCAACTCTATATGACCGCAGTGTTTTAAATGAAGTTGACAAGCAATCGTTCCCACCATCTCAGAGCGTAGATATTTACATGCATCCTAAAAAAGATAGAAAGAGAGAGAATTCTGAGTTATGTCTTTAATTACTGAATTCACTTCAGCCAACGCAATCATCATAACTCTTTATGAAACTTGTGCAGTTTACCAATACACATATACTGAAGCACTGAATTGTATGTTTTTATCTCATTGTCTCACCTGTATGTGCGGCCCACGTCCAGGTGTCCATTCACAACGCTGAGAGGAAGAGGACCAGTGACACCCAGATGAGATACACTGAACACACCTGCATAAATACACACATGAAGATGATAAGCTCTGTGTTATCATGTCTGCATTGTGATATTATTCTCACTGCATTTAATTTTCTCACTGTGTGTAAGAAGAATATTTTGTGATACTGGAGCAGTTTCTCAGCGTCAGCATCTCTGTGATCTTCTGATCCTCAATAGTAACAGTAGCAGAAACTTTTAAACCTGAACAGATGTTTATGATTATAAATAATCAGATTCCGACTACATAAATGCACTGTATGTTAATAAATATACAAGTTATTTGAAGGAGAACCAACCTCCAGCATAGAGCATCTCGTCAAAGAAAGTACAGGAACAGTTTGGGAAAACTGCCGGCGGATCAGAGCCGTCACACAGCTTCACATTTTCTTTACTCCAGACTCAAGGACAGATGTAGAGTAATCTGTGTAGGAGAGGGCAATGGCTAGTAAAGAGTAGTCTTGTAAATATTTTCTGAGTGATATTTAAGAATATACTTTTAGATATTAATGTCTACCTTTCTAGAAAAATTCTCTGTCATCTGAAAAGAAAACAGCTGTGTCTGAAGAGAGTTTTTTGGGATGGAAACCCATGAAGTATCTGAGCATTCATATTGAGTACATCTAAATAAAACAGCATTAAGTACATCACAGAACTGTTTGCACGCTGCATATTTAATGAAGATGCAGCCTAAAGTAGACATCGTGTCTAATGTGTGAAAAATCACACATAGAGCGCTTACTGAACAAGAGAAAGCTGCCGCTGCCTTCACCGCAGGTGCTTTTATACTTCCTGGTCGTTACGTCATCTCCGCTGGTGAACCCTATAAAAAGGTTCTATTTAACACTAAAAAGGCTTCTGCTATTGTTCCAAGCCGAATAACCCTTTTCTGGTACTGTTTAGAAAAAAAATTCTTAAGAGTGTACTAATATGTATACTTTGAGTACTAGTTTATACCTTTAAGGTACCAATATGTACCCTTTAGAGATAAATAAGGTACAGAAGTGTACATTTTGAAAGGGTAACGCTCCAGTGACAGCTTTTGTCATCTGCCTTTACATCCAGAAACACTGACGATCGAAAACAAGAAGGCACATCAGCACCTCTTCTTCCTGAGACGGCTGAGGAAGTTTGGAACGAGCCCCAGTATCCTCAGATCCTGACCGGCTGCATCACCACCTGGTTTGGAAACCGCACCGCTGGCAACTGCAAAGCTCTGCAAAGGGTCGTGCGAACTGCCCGCCACATTGTTGGAGGTGAGCTTCCCTCCCTCCAGGACATCTACACCAGGCGATGTATAAGGAAAGCCAGGATGATCATCAAGGACTCCAGCCACCCGTCCCACAGTCTGGTCTCTCTTCTGCCCTCAGGAAGACTTCTCCGCAGCATCCGATCCCGCACTAGCCGACTGAGGGATAGCTTTTTCCCTCAGGCTATCAGGCTAATGAACAGAAAAAACTAATACATCCTACAGCACACTCCCACTTTACAATATGCCATGCACGGCACTTTAACACAGTTAAACTGGACTACACGCACACACTGCACAAACACAACAATCTATCTGCTACCATTGGATACCATGCAACGCACATCCATGACATAGGGTATCCGGCCTATGTAAAATCTGCTGCACCTTCGCATATTGTTGTGTATATATGTTTACATAATGTAAAATACATTATAAAATACAAATGTAAAATGTGTACATACGGTGCATAACGTGTATTGATAACTGTAAGTATGTCTTTAAAGTACACTGTGTGTACTGATTATATGTATGTGTATATTGCACATTGTCTTCTGTATAAGTCTGTAAGTATGTTTTTGTGACATTAGCATTTGTTACAATTGGCAAGATGAGAGGTTTCAGTAAAAATTCATCAGTTTACTGTGCATAAAAATAAAGTATTTTTTGGGAAGTACTATTATTGAAATTTGTATGCTAATATAACTAAAATGATAAGCTAAATTATTGCCCATAATATACATTATAATTTGGCGAAATTTTAATAACTAAAAATGTCTAAATCTTTCACTTTCATTTTACATTTTAAATGGACTGAACTTTATAAATTTGGGATAAAATTTAACTGTGTGACTTTAGCTCATTTTAATGAAAGTAAACTGAATAAGAATTTTCTGTGCATTTTCCAGTCTTCCATGATTTCACATGAAAAACAATAGTCAATATAAGCTGTGGGAAAAAACTGCACCCATAATCCCCAGCATTACTGTTACTCTGGCCTTCAGTCGATAATAATACTTTGTTACATTTATATAGCGCTTTTCTGGGTACTCAAAGCGCTTTACATAGAATGGGGGAATCTCCTCAACCACCACCAATGTGCAACATCCACATGGATGATGCAACAGCAGCCATAGTGCACCAGAACGCCCACCACACACCAGCTTACTGGTGGAGAGGAGACAGAGTGATGAAGCCAATCAGTGCATGGGGATGATTAGGAGGCCATGATGGTCAGAGGCCAATGGGGAAATTTGGCCAGAATGCCGGGGTCACACCCTACTCTTTTTCAAAGGACATCCTGGTATTTTTAATGACCACAGAGAGTCAGGACCTCAGTTTTAACGTCTCATTCGAAGGACGGTGCTTTTTACATTATAGTGTCCCCGTCACTATACTGGGGCATTAGGACCCACACAGACCACAGAAAGAGCACCCCCTGCTGGCCTCACTAACACCTCTTCCAACAGCAACTTATGGTTTTCACAGAAGGTCTCCCATCCAGGTACTGACCAGCTCAACCCTGCTTAGCTTCAGTGGGCAACCAGTCTTGGGCTGCAGGGTGATATGGCTGCTGGCTGATGATGTCAAATACGCATAAGGGGACATCTTGCATTGTGTTTATTGGGGAGTGCATTATTATGTTGACTTGTCATGTACAGCTAACAATACAGTTTCTTTCATTTAAATAACTCCTTTTATTTAAGTTGAAGAGATTATATGCATTTGTTACAATTGGCAAGATGAGGGGTTTCAATTAAAATTCAACAGTATACAGTGCATAAAAATAAAGTATTTTTTGGGAAGTACTAATATAAAAATGTGTATGGTAATATAACTAATATTATAAGCTAAATTATTACCCAAAATATAGATTATAATTTGGCGATATTTTAATACCTTAAAATGTCAAAATCTTTCACTTTAATTTTAGATACGTATTGCCAAAGCTATTGTTTTATAAATAAAATATCTAACAGACTTTATATATATCTAAATATTACTGTTCATAAATAAAAGTTAACTCTTGTCATTGATTAGCATTAATCCTCTATTAATGTTTTTTTCAGTGTCTGTTTCTGTGGCTTATAAATACAAAATGCAAACCTGTTTTTTGTATATTATGATGCATCAATGTCAACAAAAATGATGTCCAAATAATGTTTGTCTATAATTAACTATGGCAATCAATTCTATTTTTGTTTATTCCATTATTTTCTAAATGTGAAGCTGTTTATGTACCACGAGGGTGCAGCAGTTACTAAAGAACAACAGAACTTCACAAAATTAAAACTATTAAACATAAAGTTTGTCGGTAAAATGAATCCAAAAGCGTACAGATTTGTTCCTGACTCATATTTTCTTTTGTGTTTGATCATAACATTTTTTTCATCATTAAATGTTATAACTTTCAAAACATCTAAATGTCGCAATCAGGGCAACAGATTTGTTGATGTGTTGCGCGGAAGTCATCTACGGATTTCACTTCCATCCACTTCTTCACGAGTGCACGCGTCTGAGCGATCAACACGATCTCGAGACTTCAGCTGCTCATCACATATGCAGGAAAGATGAGAGGACACTTACTGGGGGTACTTGTACTTTTGAAATACTGCATTTGCGGTGATGTGCTGAACTTTGATGGAGACATCAAGGACTTTGTAGTTGGTAACAGTAAGTTATTTGTTCTTACTGAACATCGACTACATCAGATGAGACACGATCTGCAAGAGGAGAAAAGGAAAGACATCACTAATGCTATTTACCATAACAGAGTCAACATTCTGGTGCCTTTTGACGCCAACGGCACCCTGATAACGTGTGGGACTTTTAAAGATGGATATTGTGAAGTTCTTGATATAAATGACATTACAAACAGTATTCATTATGAAAGTTATATACTTGTAGGGCTGCGAGAGAATGGGAAATCTGTTGCCTTCATAGCCGGTAAATACCTTTTGGTTGGAAAAATGGATGAAGATGCAAAACCTCAAGATTCTCTGTTTTCTGTTGTTACCTTGTGGAGCACCTTACAGTCTCAACCAGGACGGATTTTCTCAAAAATATCAGAAATATCAGAGGCCATCATTCAGAGCACAGTGAGAGATGTGGAGTTTGTTGATGGATTCCAGAGAGTTTCACCCTCAGAATCCTATTTATTTCTGAACGCAGCGACTGACTCTGAGAGGAAAGTGCTCGTCTTGTGGATGAACAGCTCTAAAGGGAAAAAGTCAGAAATCATCAGATCTCTGCAGGCTGTAACAATACGATGCTGCAATGATAAAGTCCGTCCAGTGCTCGTCGCCTCCACCGTTATTCCCTCAGATAACGGTGTTATTTGGGCAGGTGTGTTCAGTGCACAGAATCAGCAGGATCCGGAGAACAGCGCGCTGGCTCTGTACGACATCAGTCACGTTCAAGGCAAAGTGAAGGGCTTCTGTGCTATTGGTGAAAAGCCATGTGGATTTGAGGTTGGAAATTGCATTCATACATGCTTTTAAAAACGAGAACAGTATTTTACCTTATTGAGACATTGATAAGATTTGTAATAGATTGTTGCAAGATAAAACATCTATTTTTTATTTACTCTTTAAATAAAAGTTTCTTATGTAAAGTTGAATTTTGTTGTTTGTGTTTCAGATTGATGCTAATTTTCAGCCGCTCTCTGTAGTGTTTAAGTACAGCTCAATGTCAGCAGTGTCAGCAACTAGAAATGGATCCTGGATTGTGCTGTTCATAGCAACCAGTGATGGACAACTCATAAAGGTCTCCTTCACCTCTCTCTCATGTGCATTTATTTTCACTTTTATCACTGAGTTTTTATTTTTAGGCACATGCCCACTATTTCTATTTACACATACAGTATATTCATGATTTGTTTCTTTAGCTTGTGTTGGATGAGAAATTCGCACCAGGCTGTCCAATTGTGCTGTACAAATCTGATGATGAACGAGCAGTTCTTCCCAGAATGCACTTTGATCCAGTAGATTTCAAACATGTCTACATCGCTCTGAAGAAACAGGTGAGGTTTAAAAATGTGCAATTAACAAACAATGAAAATATATAAAGTATACTATATATACTACTAGTGTAGAAGAAAAATCTTGATTCTGTATGTAACAATTTCAGCAGATGCTTTTATCCAAGTGTAAGTGACTTACAGTGCATTCAGGCTATGCATTTTTGGTCAGTTTGTGTGTTTTCACTGGAACTTGAACCCACAACCTTTTGCGTTGCTAACGCAATGCTCTACCACTGAGCCACAGGAATACACAATTTGAATTATACAAAAATTACTCTTACAGTGTTCTAAAATAAATAAGTAAAAAGTGATAATGCTTTTCAGAAGCAACATGAAAGGAATAGTTTGCCTTATACTTTTGTTGATCCAAGACAATGTTTTTATCCACCAAAAATTCTCCCATGTCCCGCAGTTAAAGAACTGTGTGTTATATCGAATCATCATACTTGTCTCTTTTTGCTCATGTCTCTGATGTAGATAAGAAGAGTGTCCGTGGTTCAGTGTGATAAATACAGCACTCTGAAAGACTGCAGAGCTGCTCTGGATCCGTTCTGCGGCTGGTGTGTGAACAGGTCAGCCTGCCTTTATCACATCACATGATATCTACTGCGGGCTGCATCTACATTAAATATTTCTAAATGTAGAACAGCATGTTAACTTCTTATCATCCTCTGTATATAGACATGATGAGCAGTGTGTGTAGACAGTTCTGTGATGTACTTAATGCTGTTTTATTTAGATGTTCTACTCAAGATGAATGCTCAAGTACGCCTTGGGTTTCCATCCCAAAAAACTCTCTTCAGACACAGCTGTTTTCTTTTCAGATGACAGAGAATTTTTCTAGAAAGGTAGACATCAATATCTAAAAGTATATTCTTAAATATAATTCAGAAAATATTTACAAGACTACTCTTTACTAGCCGTTGCCCTCTCCTACACAGATTACTCTACATCTGTCCTTGAGTCTGGAGAGCACAGGAAATCCTGCTTTCTCGTGCGTCTTCACTAAAGAAAATGTGAAGCTGTGTGACGGCTCTGATCCGCCGGCAGTTTTCCCAAACTGTTCCTGTACTTTCTTTGACGAGATGCTCTATGCTGGAGGTTGGTTCTCCTTCAAATAACTTGTATATTTACTAACATACAGTGCATTTATGTAGTCGGAATCTGATTATTTATAATCATAAACATCTGTTCAGGTTTAAAAGTCTCTGCTACTGTTACTATTGAGGATCAAAATATCACAGAGATTCTGACGCTGAGAAACTGCTCCAGTATCACAGAAAATTCACCAAATGCTTCTTATACACAGTGAGAAATGCACAGTCTAAAATAGTTTTGAAAGACTTCTTCAAACTTTTATTTCAAAAATATTAAATGTATGAATTAAATGCAGGTGTGTTCAGTGTATCTCATCTGGGTGTCACTGGTCCTCTTCTTCCCAGCGTTGTGATTGGACACCTGGACCTGGAACACAGTTAAACACACAGGTGAGGAGACGTGTTACCTATAATGCAGGGACTCAGTATATGTGTATTGGGAAATAGCGTCCCTTCATAAATTGATAGTAATTCATAGTTGACAGCTGAATTATCATTGTGTTGACTGAAGTGAACTCAGGAAGTACATGAACTGCTATTTCTCTCTTTAGGATGCATGTAAACATCTACTCTCTGAGATGGTCAACGCTGTAAGTGTCATTCTGATTATGTGTGCAACTTCACAAAATAGGGAAATTGTTTTTTCTGTATGTTCCTATTTCAAAAGAATATGACTTTACAAGAGGCAGAGGATCTTGTTTCCCCATTTGAGGAACAATCTGTCATAATCATCATTCTTTTTAAATTATGTGTAACATATTATGTGTTGATATATATACAATATATTTAATCAATGTGTATTTATGGTAATAATAATAATAGTAGTAATCATAATAATTATTATTATTTAAGTATTATACATTTAATTATATAATTTATGAAAATCATTTTAACTTCTGTTATTTTGTTTATAATCTTTCTTTTTTTTGAGTGTAACTGAGTGCAACCTTTGGTGTTTTGCAGAAGCCGGAGATTCTCTCTCTGGAGCCGAGCAAGGTCTCTTTCCATGGCAGAAACAATGTTTTATTAAGAGGAAGGAACCTGGAATCTGTCACTAAAATCCATATTCGAGGGGATCTGGAGTGCATTCCTAAAGAGTGAGACTGTTTGTTTGTGTTTAGTGATGGACTGTATATGAATGTGTGTAGATTCAGATAAATGATACTGTATATCTGTGCATGAATGTTTCTCTTCAGATCTCCAGTGCTGGATCGCTCCAATGACACGGTAAGGTTCCACATTCCTCCCAGTGGAACTAAAGGAACAGTGAAAGTGTGTGTTGTTACTCCTGACGACCGTTGTCATAGTAACAGCATCATCACTTACAGTTCTCAGCCCAGCTGCACTGGAATACAGCCATCAGTCAGCTGGAGCAGGTCAGATATTTCAGACCACTGTCAGATCAGCTTCCACATCCCATCAACATCTTAAGATGACAACTGCTAATTTTAATTAGTGAATATAATGCCATACAGAACATTTTAGTCATGGAATTTACAAAAATGTTAATGTGGAAAAATAAGATTTGCAATGATATATGCAGAGATACATTTAGAACAGATGGAAAAAACATATGCGAGACAGCAAAAAATGAAAGCAGAAATGAGAGTCATTAGGTCATTTCCTGCATGTTTTGTTGTTTTTCTGAGATCTGTAGTTTACTAACTCACATGTGCCCTTAGACTAGTCTTGCTTAAACTGTTAGAGGCTTAATAAGAGCAACCTGCTTTCTGACAGCCAGGCTTTTCTTAATATTTTTGGTGGGTTTCAATTCCATTGGCTGCAGAAATGTGTAGTTCCCCTCCGGGAACATCGAGCTGCGTCGAGACACTATGGGGAACGCCATCAGCATTGTCCAGCTCTGAATCATATGTGTAATCAGTCAAAATTGACGGCCAGACGTCAGGTGCGGTGACGTCATGACCAGGATGCTTAAAAGCACGTGATGTGCAGCCGGCGCCAGCTTTTTTGTCATTCAGCAAAGCTCTCTGTGTCTGTCAGTCGATTGTGTTCTGTGAGTCTGTTACTATCAAGATAGGAAATAAGAAAGTTTATTCTTAAAAGATAGGCAAAGAAAGACTAGAAGCAGACATATCAAAGGCCAATGAGGGCGAAAGTAGATCACGTTACAGACTGTGTGTTCCTCCTTGCCCACGCTATAACACGAGCGGGATACACACAGTTTTTGCGATGATCTGGCTGGGGCGAAACTCTCTTTGAGGAAGGAGTTTTCACCTGCGTCCTCGCAGCACCTGCCACACTGCCGCTGAGGCGGAGCAGTGGCTGTGCTCAGATGGATTAGATGGAAAGATTAAGAAGGGTGATCCCTATCTTCTTCCTTTCCCATCAGATCCAGCGTCCGCTGCAATGCATTGTGCTCCCGCCGCACGCTCCGAGTGTGTCCGCGCCTATGATCTCGCGGTCCCGCTGCTGCTGAGGCACCGCAGTGAGATCACGGGATCGCACATAGATCTGGCGGACGGGTTGGAGATGGGTTCGCCCTATTTCCACCTGTATTCCCCAGGTCTAGCGCTCTCTCGGGCGGAAGCCTAAGCTGTAGTTCTTCCCCTTGACTGAGAGTGCGCTAATCTGCAGCAGTTCTCTCCAAGAAGATTTATTTGTTTTGTTCCGAGCGGCTCGCGTGTTGCTGAGGCAACGCGCATTATGGTAATTCTCGGTTCATTTATGCACTTTCAGACCGTGTTTACTTGTCTGGGTGTTTGACTGCATTTAATTTTGAATAATTAACTATGCATTTTATCCGACTATGAAAGTTAGATATATATTTATACATATATATATATATATATTGTAGAGAAATATATACAATTATATATTGTATATGACATACAAGAGCCTCTTGGGATACTTCTCAAGTGAGAGCACAATGTTTACCTCTCTTCCTCCAAGGAGGTTGAGGTGGTCAGCTTGGGCTGCTGGGCGGAGCAGCCCCAATTGTGTTCCAGCTCCTTATTCGGGGAATGTCACTTCTCGTACTCGCCAGAATCGGAGTCAGAGTGACGCGCCCGGGCCGAAGACGGATCTGCGGATCGATAGTCTTCGGCCAGAACGCCCTGATGCCAATGGTCCAGGGCCTTGAGGCCGGCCTCTGGGCCCTCAGGAGATCAGTCTGCTAACCCTGCCAGTGTTCTAGGGCACAGCGGTCTCCAGCGAGCGCTTCTCTCAGTCTCTTCCGCCCAGAAATGTAGCGGAGCTGGGAGGCTCGCCACCCCTTCGGGGGTCTCTAAAGCAGCTAGATCGGCCGTCCCCTGCCGGTCCTCCGCTCCAGGGCACCGAGCTAGCCGCTCTAAGTACACCAGAGGCCAGTCTCAAGAGACTGGTTCCCTAAGTAAGTCATCTGGCGGTGTGGGAGCCTTTGCCAAGCGTGTCTTATTGGGTCCTGCCTGAGCAGACTCTGGTTCTTTAGTCTTCCTAAGAGATGACGTGGGTCTGAGGACCGTTGTTTCCAATAGGAGATTTCTAAGGCAGTCCTGATGCTACAGCCCAGGACTTATGAGGGCAGGCCCCTCTGGGGAAGAGCGGTGTACACCGCATTACACGGTGCCCGTCTCTCCTCAGTGCCCTCAGGAGATCAGTCTGCTAACCCTGCCAGTGTTCCAGGGCGCAGCGGTCTCCAGCGAGCGCTTCTCTCAGTCTCTTCCGCCCAGAAATGTAGCGGAGCTGGGAGGCTCGCCACCCCTTCGGGGGTCTCTAGAGCAGCTAGATCGGCCGTCCCCTGCCGGTCCTCCGCTCCAGGGCACCGAGCTAGCCGCTCTAAGTACACCAGAGGCCAGTCTCAAGCGACTGGTTCCCTATAGTAGGCCACCCCGGCTTGGGAGCCCCAAGCGTGTCTCATTGGGATCTGCCTGAACAGACTCTGGTTCCTAGTCTTCCTAAGAGATGACGTGGGTCTGAGGACCGTCATTTCCAATAGGAGGCTTCTGAGGCAGTCCTGATGCCAAGGCCCAGGACTGGTGAGGGCAGGCCCTCTGGGGAAGAGCGGGACACCGCATTACACGGTGCCCGTCTCTCCTCAGTGCCCTCAGGAGATCAGTCTGCTAACCCTGCCAGTGTTCCAGGGCGCAGCGGTCTCCAGCGGCGCTTTCTCGCAGTCTCTTCCGCCCAGAAATGTAGCGGAGCTGGGAGGCTCGCCACCCCTTGAGGGTCTCTAGAGCAGCTAGATCGGCCGTCCCTGCCGGTCCTCCGCTCCAGGGCACCGAGCTAGCCGCTCTAAGTACACCAGAGGCCAGTCTCAGAGACTGGTTCCTTAGTAAGTCATCTGGCGGTGTGGGAGCCCTTGCCAAGCGTGTCTTATTGGATCCTGCCTGAGCAGACTCTGGTTCTTTAGTCTTCCTAGAGATGACGCGGGTCTGAGGACCGTCGTTTCCAATAGGAGGCTTCTAAGGCAGTCCTGATGCTACAGCCCAGGACTTATGAGGGCAGGCCCTCTGGGGAAGAGCGGTGTACACCGCATTACACGTGCCCGTCTCTCCTCAGTGCCCTCAGGAGATCAGTCTGCTAACCCTGCCAGTGTTCCAGGGCGCAGCAGTCTCCAGCGAGCTTCTCTCAGTCTCTTCCGCCCAGATATGTGGCGGAGCTGGGAGGCTCGCCACCCCTTCGGGGTCTCTAGAGCAGCTAGATCGGCCGTCCCCTGCCGGTCCTCTGCTCCAGGGCACCGAGCTCTAAGTACACCAGAGACCAGTCTCGAGACTGGTTCCCTTAGTAGACTATTCGGCATGGAAACTGCTGCCAAATGTGTCTCAATGGGTCACGCACACTGTAGAACAAGGCTATGTGGCGCTCTGCCGCAGCCTTTCACGGGTCACCCCTGTGGGTCGGAACAAGCAGGCTCTCCTAATGGAACAAGTGAGCACTCTCGAGGTGGTCCCTGCTCTAGACAAAGAGTCTGGGTTCTACAGCCGTACTTCATTGTTCCTGGGAAAGGGGTTGCGTCCGTCTTAGATCTAAGCTAACTGAACCGCTCAGTCACACGACTGAAGTTCAGAAAGCTCTCTTCAAGCACGTGTCTCACACCAGATCCGAGGACTGGTGGTCACGAGCGATCTAAAGATGCATACTCCTTCCCCATCACAGGAAGTTCCTGAAATGTGCTTTGGGGAAAGCGTTAATATCGGGTTCTTCCCTTCGTGGCAATATAGGAGCAGCCATCCTGTCAAGGCAGACATCCAGCTCTGCTAAGGGGCTGGATGCTATGGTCAAGTGGCTGAGGCTTCGTCTGTACGCCTCCCGATCGCTCAGCTCCTGGGAGTTCTAGAGAGAGTGCGCATGGATGGGGTCCTTCTATTGAAAACCCTGTTCTGGCTGGGCCGAGTATAGTTCTCTGACCGATTTCTCTCCTGACGGCTCTCCATGGGGGATTCCCGTCAGGAGGATCTCCTCTCACTGGCAGCGGGCATGATCTTTCACCCCAACTGTGGGTGTGGCTGAGGGGCACAACTCATAGCCTCTGGTCTCTCAACTGAGGTTGCTGAGACCATCCTCCAATCTAGAGCTCCTCAATAAGGAAACTGTACCTGAAGTTGAGACTCAGGGTGCGGAGACCGTACAGTTAACTGCCTGCTGGTACAGTGCTGGAGTTCTCGCAGGCCCGTTTCTACTCCACCCTGAAGGTCTACGTGGCGGCTATAGCACCTACCACGCCCCTCTTGGTGGCCTTTCAGTAGGCAAACTCTATTTAGGCAGGGTGCTTATGCTAAGTAGTGGATCTGGATGCTCTCCTATGACCTCGAGTCCTCTGATCTTCCCTCGCCTTTGGGAATCAAGGCTCACTCAACTAAGGTATGGCGGCCTCCAAGGCCTTCTGGCAGGTGTACCTGTGCAGGACATCTGTGACGCTGGTGGGTGGTCTCGCCCTAACTTTCCAGGTTCTACGACCTGGCTCTGCGAGCCACCCCTGGCTTGTCTTTTCCCTTGCCATAGCTGTGCATTCCACACACTAAGCAGGGATTTTCAAGTATGGCGGCGTGGACATCTCGTTCCCCATAGCGTCTCGACGCAGCTCGATGTTCCCGGAGGGGAACGTCCCAGGTTACGTATGTAACCCTGGTTCCCGAGGAACGACGCTGCGTCGCAGGGCCATACTCCGGCATCCCTACTAGAGCTATGTTTCATTCCTGGAAGCTGGCGCGGCTGCACATCACGTGCTTTTAAGCATCCTGGTCATGACGTCACCGCACCTGGTCTGGCCTGGTTGACTGATTACACATATGATTCAGAGCTGGACAACGCTGATGGCGTTCCCCATAGCGTCTCAACGCAGCGTCTCGTTCCCTCGGGGAACCAGGGTTACATACGTAACCTGGGACGTTTTGTGTGTGCATGTAAAAGCCACATATGCAAAAACAAGTGGAGGAATTCAATTATATTATGCATTTCTGGCTAAGTTGTTATAAATGTCTCTTCATTTAGTGGTGGAAGGAAGATTCATGTTCGGGGCAGCAATATGGAATTAGTGGAGTCAGTTACTGTCCATACCTTTGATAAAGTGCTGAAAACACAATACAACACAAGCTCAGAGGTAAGATGTGTTTATTACGTCTGCAGTTGCTCACAGCACATCTATCACCAAACTGACATATAAACTGTTATTATGCCTAAATATTTCAAGCAATTCACAATTTTTTTAATTAGAGAATTGTAAAATTTTCATGTAAATATTGATTGTTAGTTAGCATGAAAATAATATTCTGTTGACTGTGTCAGAATGTTAATATTGACTAATGACTTTCATCGTATTCACAGCTGGCATTACATTACATTTAAATGTCAGGTGTATTAGAGTCATATTTTCATTGTCTCTGTTTCTCAGGATGTATGGTTTCTCTCACCCCCCTATGATGGCAGTGGTCAGTTTAGATTGTTGTTGAATGTTGGGAACTCCACTGTGGACTGTGTGGATTATTTCTCCTACAAGCCTGATCCACAATTCACTGGATTCACCACCTTACATGTGTCAAATGATGTACAGGTGAACATTCAGGTGAGTTTAATGATACAATGAGTTTAACTTTAGTCTACTGTCTGCATTTTTGGCATGCATGGTGGCCCCATGTCTTCAAAACTCTAAACTAAATGTATTATGTGTCTGTACATCAGCTTGTGAAATGTACAACTTCCAAACAATCCCACACTCTCTGTTTCTCAGAAAATGAAGGATGATTTGAATTTGAGACTCAGTGAGGTGAATGTGACGGGTCTACATGGAGATCAGCAGTATCAGTGTGTTCTGGAGAAGATTGAGTCCAATGCCATCATCTGTAGGATTAAAGGAGAATCAGAAGCTGTTCCAGCACTGGACTCACTCATTGTGAGTGTACATATTCATGTCTTATACAAATTGTCTTAATTACTTATTGTAAATTATTTACACACCTTATAAATCCTTCCTTCTTTTACTATAATTTTTCAGATAAGTCTTGAGGGCTTTTCAAAAAACTTTGAGCCTCAAAGTCATTCAATGTATTTACTCATCCTTCTTGCATTGATTGTGCTCGTAATTCTGGGTGCTGTTGGTAAGTGATTTTAGATTTATGTCACATATTTTCACAATAGTCCTGCAGGTACTAATGTATGTGTTTGCTTCTTTGTCTAGTTGGATTCATTATTCACCGTAAGAGCCAGAGACAAATGAATGAGAAAATGAACAAGCAACTGGAAATGCTGGAAAGCAACATCAGAAGGGACATACGACAAGGTTGGTCATCTTTGAAAATATGGTCTTTGTGGTGTTTGCAAGCATCACTATTGCTCATACTGAAGGTTAGTGTTATGAACACACAACTAACCTTAAATATTCAACTTTGGTGTGCAACTCTTCCTGCACATTTATGCACAGGACACAAATAATGCCTTAAATCATGCAACTATTACTTTTCTAAGCAATATGCATGGCAGTCAATACAATTTTTTTTAAACTTATTTACACTGAAAAAGGATCACAAGCTATATTGTGGTCCAGAATGTCATGGAGACTTCGGGTGTGTTTTTGAGCGTAAGTAACTACATAACCACCACAGGTTATGTAGGTTATGTACGTAGTGTTTGCAAACATGCTGCTGTAAACATGAACATGTTGTTACTCCCTTAAATGCTCAAATTACCGCCATACTTTAGAAATGTTTCATGTCGTGTTGTGTGTGATTGCACTATGCATTTATGTTTGCTTTGACAGGCTTTGTTGACTTGCAAACAGAAAAATCTGATTTAATTGATAATGTTGGAGCCATACCCTTCCTGGATTACAAACACTTTGCCTCAAAAATCTTCTTTCCTGAGGTTTAATATTTTTATCTCTCAGAAATTCCCTTTTTCTTGTAGAGTTGCTATATATGTTTGTTTGTTTAACATATATCTTCTCATTTTCTCTAGGCTGGTCCTCTGGCGGCAGTCATGATCAGAGACATTGGGCAGGTAAGATGCTGCAGTGTCTTTAGTAGTATATACTCTATATTAGTGTATATATCACAAACTAAATGTTTTATTTCTATCTTTTTATGGTCAGGACTCTGAGCAGACAACTGTAGATGAGAAATGTCAGGCCTTTGCTGCGCTGATCAGAGATAAGCAGTTTCTCAGTTGTTTCGTGCATGCATTAGAGGAACAGAAAAACTTCAACATAAAAGACAAGTGAGTCAAAGGCATTTGAATGTATGCATTAGCAGACACTTTTGTCCAAAGCGAGTTCCAAAGAGGAAGAAGAAACTTTGAATGTATTCTGACCTCTGTTCGAAGATGACTTGATAGATCTGGTCACAGTTATTTTGAGACCTTGGCTTGATGCCTGTTGCTTAGATGTGTAAACAGATAATGTTTTGTGTTTATTTTTAGAATAGCAGATCTTCTTCTTCGAGGGA
Source organism: Gymnocypris eckloni scoliostomus (assembly GCA_027564155.1). Classification (NCBI taxonomy): domain Eukaryota; kingdom Metazoa; phylum Chordata; class Actinopteri; order Cypriniformes; family Cyprinidae; genus Gymnocypris; species Gymnocypris eckloni. The sequence continues at coordinate 15,092,410 of CM050432.1, read as the reverse complement.
ACTCAAAAGTGTCCAACCTTTAAAATGACCTCCACACTGAAACACAGATATGTGTTTACTAATGTACTTAATAAACTTCGTTTTAGATTCAAAGTACTTTATTGGCTTGATGGTGTCAGATTGAATCTCCTCGCAGGAGTAATGCATTCAGTCTCTTACCTAGATCCTGTTAGAAGAGATCCATTTTATCTGGTATCCAAAACAAGTCTGGACAGTTTCGACTGAGAAACCAAAATCAGTACTAACCAGTGCTGTCAAACGATTAATTGCATCCAAAATAATTTTTTGTTACTTTTTTGTACTGTGTATATTTATTACGTATATATAAATACACACACATGTATGTATATATTTGAGAAAATATGTTATTTTTTATACATATTAAATGTATTTATTTATAATATAAATTATATTAATATAAATGTAGACATGATAATTCATGTAAATATTTTCAATATATATACTGTATGTGTGTGTATTTATATATACATAATACATATACACAGAACAAACAAATCGTGATTAATCATTTGACAGCACAAGTAATAAACTAAAAGTCTTCTATCAATCTGAGAGGAAGCCAGCAAGGACCAGGAAGCAGGAGATGAAATTATGATGATAAAAATGAGAAGGGTTTATTGAGTAATCTCATTTGCGAATATTTTAATTCTCAGACTTCATCTGAGCAGCACAAATCCAACAATTGTTATATCAAACTGCTTCAGAACGACATCTCAAAAAACCTTGACATGGAGACATTCCCTCTTATCTCTTATTCATGAAGACAAATATTCCATGAAACCCCATAACCATTTATATTAAAGACTAAACAACAATAGCAAGCATTGCAAGGGCATGAACATTTTTGTAGATGTTATAGAATGTTATAGATGATCAAATGCTAAGTAATAAAAAAGATTATTAATAAAACAAAATGAATTAAATGATGAAAACAAAACACTAAAAACATATAAAATTACTTTTATTTTGTAAAGCATCAATATTCAAAATTAAAATGAACATAAAACAAGAAATTGCAATATACTGTACATATTATAAAAATTGAATCAATGAATGAAGCTGTGCTTGGTTTCTGTTTGCAGACAGATGCATATATAACTTCTGTTCTTTCTAACTTGTGTTTTTGTTCCTCTCTTTTTATCTCTCTGTCTGTTCCTCTTCCTCTTAGATGTACAGTGGCATCTCTCTTGACTCTGGCCCTCCACGGAGATCTGGTTTATCTCACCGAGGTCATGGAGGACCTTCTGCAGAGTCTGATGGACCAGTCCAGCAATGCAAATCCCAAACTTCTCCTGCGCCGCACAGAGTCCATAGTGGAGAAGCTTCTTACCAACTGGATGTCCATCTGTCTGTATGGCTTCCTCAGGGTTTGTCCATGCATCCACTCTGCTGGGGATTTAGAAAAGCACATATTATCTTCAAATACTCACAAATGTATATGTTTCCTCCATAGGAATCAGTAGGACAGCCTCTCTTCCTGTTGGTGTCTGCTCTGACTCAGCAAATCTCGAAAGGGCCGGTGGATTCGGTGACAGAGAAGGCACTGTACACTCTTAGCGAGGACTGGCTTCTCTGCCAAGTGCAGGACTTTGAGGCCTTGGTCAGTATTTCCTCTTTTACTGTCTCTTTTGTGCAATGAGGAAGTGTTTTTAAAAATGTTATGGAAAAAACAGTTATGGAAAGTACTAACTTTAGAAATACCTTTCTGTAATTTGCAGGCCACATTCACATTTGATAAAATTGCCTATTTTAATCAAAAACACCAAATATTTCCCTGACCACACTAACCGTTCAAAAGTTGCAATTCTTTTTAACAAATTTTAAAGAACTGTCTGCATTTATTTGATCTAAACACAGTAAAAACAGTAATTTTGTCAAATATTATTACAATTTAGCATATATTTTTAAATATAACTTATTCCTGTGATTATATTTCTTTGTTAAAACCGTGACATTTGATACAGAACTCTTTGCTGAACAGAAAGTTCAAAAGAGCAGACGTTTCTTGCTAGCTGTGTACATTTTTGCATTAGATGCATTATAAGCTTCTGCTTTTTGTGTTTCTGTCATGTCCATCCTTAAACCACAGGAAAGCATCCTGTAGCTTCATTATGCAACATTTCTTGCACAAGTTCTTCAAGCATCATTTTCTGACTGTTGTGTTTTTTTTCTTACATGTTTGTGAACCATTGTTTAAAGGATAGTGCACACAAAATGAAAATTCTGCCATCATGTACTAATTGTTGTTCCAAATGCGCTTGAATTCTTTCCTCTGTGGAACATCAACAAAGATATTTTGAAGAATGCTGGTAACCAAAAGGTTGCTGGTCTCCATTGACTTCCATAGTATGGAAAAAATATTGAAGTATATTTGGGTCAGAAACTGGTTGATTACCCACATTTTTCAGAATATCTTATTTTCTATTAGTAAGTAAAAATAGATTCATAACAGATTTGGAACAAATTGAGGGTGGGCAAATTATGACATAATTTTCATTTTTAGGTGAACTAACGTAACCTTTAATGCTGGGCCATAGAGAATTACATTTATCATTTTGTTTCCCATCATTTTTTTGTTCCTGATTTCTTCAGTGTGGTTGGATGGTTGGTTTCTAGCAGTTTTTTGCTCATAAACACACTTGTATGAACAAGAAAACAGGAAAGATGAATGATACTTTGTGGACAGAATCAAGTGACAAGGCCCCACCCCCAAATCACCAGCAGGCTCTCACAGTTAGACTGGTGCGACCGTTGTGCTTCTGTATTCTGCAATGATATCAGTCTTGCACAAGCCTTCTTCTCACTAAACCGGACTGTACATGTATTGCCAAGTCAGTAAATGCCATTTCTCCAAAGGAAGATATTTGTGTCAGAAGATGGTCTAACTCATAGTTTAATATTGTATTCAGCTGCTTTACAGGAAATTACTGTGGCAAAAAAATGTAAAGTAATTAAATTGCATAGTCTTATGCAATTGTGCCTTTTTTATACTTCCATTCTAAGTAATTTAAGTCGATTTCATTTTTACAAATCTGACTCAATGTTATATATGAAGAGTTCATTTGCAAAAACAGATAACTCTGTTTTTAACAATCTTCATACATTTTTATTTTTTATTGTGCATTGCAATTAATCTCAATCAAACTGCAGTTAGGTTATTAACTAAAAAAATACAGCTAACTAATATAACACAATAAAAACATGATAACAATATAAAAGTTTTAATGCTTTGGGAACGTCAATACAACATCACCATAGCGACAAGTGCCTGTCCTGTGTGAATCTAACGAGCAGCACTAGGACGAGAGCACTTGGGAACCTGGGGTAGAGTCCAGGTCCAAATAATAAAATCTGACGAATATGTGCAGTGAGGACCAGCCTGCCGCATCACAAACCTCTTGGAGAGCAACTTCTGATATCAGGGCCTTGGAGGCCGCCATACTCCTGGTCGAGTGAGACCGGACAGCCATAGGAGAAGGTTGACCGGCCGACTCATAAGCAAGTGAGATGGCCTCGACCACCCACTTGCTCATCTTTTGCTTAGATGCAGGGGACCCCTTGTTAGGAGGTCAAGACATACGAACAACTGTTCAGTTTTATGCCACAGGGCAGCTCTGTGGATATAAGCATCTAATGCCCACACTGGGCAAAGCAAAGTATGCCATTCCTGGTCCGCATTCTGAAAGGATGAGGACAGAGCCTCAAGTACCATGGAGGAAAATTAGATACCAGGGGGTCTTCCCCAATGATATTCCACCCAAAGGAATGTGGTAAGCACTTATGACCACCTCATAAACCTTTAAAGTGGATGGGGCAAGCCCTGCAGTGAACCACTCTTGCAGGAACTCCAGCACTGTACCAACTGGGCAGTAAACTGGGTACAGCTGATGGTCACTACATCATGAAGAGAAAACTCCACTTCAAGGCATAAAGTTTCCTCGTGGAGGGAGCTCTGGAGTGGAGAATGGTCTCAACAACCTCAGTTGAGAGACCTGAGTCTATGAGCTGGGCCCCCTCAGAGGCCAAGCCTACAGTTTCCACAGTTCTGGTTGGGGGTGAAATCTCGAGCCCCCCGCTTGGGACAGAAGGTCCCTCCTGACGAGGAGCTCCAGAGGAGGCCCGTCGAGAAGGGATATTATATCTGGGAACTATACTCTGCCCGGCCACCGCGGGCAATGAAAAGTAGTAGAACCCAGTCCCGGCAAACTCTCTCCAGGACTCCCGGGAGCAGAGCGATCGGGGGAAATGCATACAGACGAAGACTAGGCCTCGTCTGCACTATTCCAAGAGGAGAGGAGCTGGATGCGTGAGGGAGAACCAGAGTGGACAGTGAGACGTCTCTCAAGACGCAAACAGATCCACTTGTGCCTGGCCTTTTACATTTTACAGCTGACAGGATGGATTCTATACGTGCCAGTGACAGGTGCGCCTGCATCGACGTTGAGTCCCATGCCACACCAAGAAAAGTGGTCTTCTGTGGTGGAGAAAGCACACTCTTTTTGGTGTTTAGCCGTAACCCCAACTCTTTCATGTGTGCAAGAACGACATCTCGATGCCGAACTGCCAACTGATGCCACACCTCGGTGTGGAGATCAGGGAAAAAGGGTAATCCCCGACGTTGAGGTTGTGCACGAGAAGGTAAAAAGCGTTCGTCAAGTTTGCTTTTTGAACGAACATCTTCCCTTTCTGCTGGTCAATCAGTACATAATTTCTCAACCGCTCTTGTCACAACCTCAACCAGCTTCTCATAAGCACGAGACTGAGGTGGCGAATCCTTAGTATCTCTTGCATTGGCAGCATCTAATTCCTCAGATAGCTGCAGTGTATGTGCCTCGATCGGGGCGGAAGAAACCGCAGCGCGTGCTTCCCAACCCTGATACGAAGCACTGAACCTGTCAGTTGAAGGCAGAGATAAGGCAGTGCCCGTCTCTACCTCCGCTGACAGATCCGCTGACAGATCCATGCAGATCCTCAGCAGCAGCGGGACCAGAGCCCTGGGGAACGTGAGCCTGAGCGTCCTCGCGATAGAACGCCAGGTGGATTTTGGAGCGTCCGTAAGGGTAGCATATCGCAGTGCTCACAGCCAGTGCTCTCTCAGTGCATGCTCCTCTCCCAAACAAGCAACACATAGAATGTGTGTATCCCCGCCCGTTAAATAACACGGGCAGGGACGAACACACATCATAAAAGCTTGTTGTTGCTTGCTCACCATAACTACTGCAATGAATATTGACAGACAACACCAAATATGACAGACAGATTCACACAGAGTGCTTGTGAAGACACAAAAAGCTAGTGACAGCTTCGTTTGGGCAGGTTGTATAGCTTCTTGGTTTGTGTCATCACCCTCTCTAACATTCCAATTACACCTTGGATTGATTTCACATGTGCTTCAAGGCTTATCACGCAAGGCGTTCCCAAAGCGTTAGAACTCTGACGCAACCAAGTTCCCTTGAAAGGAAACATCATTTTTGCAAATAAACTCTTCATATATAAATCATATAGATAAACAATTGGTTTGCCAGTTTAAAATCTTTTGATCTATCTGACAGTAAAAATAAAGTATGTAAGAAATTGGTCTATAAATAATATTTAATTTGACTGGTTTATTAAATATTGTATATATGAACAGCCAGTGATATGAAAGACATTATGAGTGGAATCATAAAAGCAGCAACTTTTTTTTTAACTTATCTCTGAAATTGAACATTCAGTAGTTTTTGAAGAAGATTACAGGTAATATTTTTATTTTGAGCTCTTTAGGTTCCCCTCCGGGAACATCGAGCTGCGTCGAAACGCTAGGGGAACGCCATCAGCGTTGTCCAGCTCTGAATCATATGTGTAATCAGTCAAAATTGACGGCCAGACGTCAGGTGCGGTGACGCCATGACCAGGATGCTTAAAAGCACGTGATGTGCAGCCGGCGCCAGCTTTTTGTCATTCAGCAAAGCTCTCTGTGTGTGTCGAAATGTGTTCTGTGAGTCTGTTACTATCAAGATAGGAAATAAGAAAGTTTATTCTTAAAAGATAGGCAAAGAAAGACTAGAAGCAGACATATCAAAGGCCAATGAGGGCGAAAGTAGATCACGTTACAGACTGTGTGTTCCTCTCTGGCTGGAGGCGAAAACTCTCTTTGAGGAGGGAGTTTTCACCTGCGTCCTCGCAGCACCTGCCACGCTGCCGCTGAGGCGGAGCAGTGGCTGTGCTCGCAGATGGATTAGATGGAAAGATTAAGACGGGTGATCCCCTCATCTTCCTTTCCCATCAGATCCAGCGCCCCGCCGGGCACGCCCGAGGAGTGTGTCCGCGCCTATGATCTCCCAGTCCCGCTGCTGCTGAGGCACCGCGGTGAGTGAGATCACGGGATCGCACATAGATCTGGCGGACGGGTTGGAGACGGGTTCGCCCTATTTCCACCTGTATTCCCCAGGTCTAGCGCTCTCGGGATACACACAGTTTTGCGATGATCTGGCTGGAGGCAAAAACTCTCTTTGAGGAGGGAGTTTTCACCTGCGCTCCGCGCAGATGGATTAGATGGGAAGATTAAGACGGGTGATCCCCTATCTTCTTTTCCCATCAGATCCAGCGTCCGCTGCAATGCATTGTGCTCCCGCCGGGCACGCTCCGAGGAGTGTGTCCGCGCCTATGATCTCGCGGTCCCGCTGCTGCTGAGGCACCGCGGCGAGTGAGATCACGGGGCGCACATAGATCTGGCGGACGGGTTGGAGACGGGTTCGCCCTATTTCCACCTGTATTCCCCAGGTCTAGCGCTCTCCCGGGGCGGAAGCCTAAGCTGTAGTTCTTCCCCCTTGAGTGAGAGTGCGCTAATCTGCAGCAGTTTCTCTCCAAGAAGATTTATTTGTTTTGTTCCGAGCGGCATTATGGTGATCCTCGGTTCATTTATGCACTTTCAGACCGTGTTTACTTGTCTGGGTGTTCGACTGCATTTAATTTTGAATAATTAACTATGCATTTTATCCGACTATGAAAGTTAGATATATATTTATACATATATATATATATATATATATATATATATATTGTAGAGGAATATATACAATTATATATTGTATATGACCTACAAGAGCCTCTTGGGATACTTCTCAAGTGAGAGCACAATGTTTACCTCTTCCTCCAAGGAGGTTGAGGTGGTCAGCTTGGGCTGCTGGGCGGAGCAGCACCAATTGTGTTCCAGCTCCTTATTCGGGAATGTCACTGCATCGCCAGAATCGGAGTCAGAGTGACGCGCCCGGGTCAAGACGGATCTGCGGATCGATAGTCTTCGGCCAGAATGCCCTGATGCCATGGTCCAGGGCCTTGAGGGCCGGCCCCTCTGGGAAGAGCGGTGTACACCGCATTACACGGTGCCGTCTCTCCTCAGTGCCCTCAGGAGATCAGTCTGCTAACCCTGCCAGTGTTCTAGGCACAGCGGTCTCCAGCGCTTCTCTCAGTCTCTTCGCCCAGAAATGTAGCGGAGATGGGAGGCTCGCCACCCTTGAGGTCTCTAGAGCAGCTAGATCGGCCGTCCCCTGCCGGTCCTCCGTTCCAGGGCACCGAGCTAGCCGCTCTAAGTACACCAGAGGCCAGTCTCAAGAGACTGGTTCCCTTAGTAAATCACCTGGCGGTGTGGGAGCCCTTGCCAAGCGTGTCTTATTGGGATCTGCCTGAGCAGACTCTGGTTCCTAGTCTTCCTTAGAGATGACGTGGGTCTGAGGACCGTCATTTCCAATAGGAGGCTTCTGAGGCAGTCCTGATGCCAAAGCCCAGGACTGGTGAGGGCAGGCCCCTCTGGGGAAGAGCGGTGTACACCGCATTACAGTGCCGTCTCTCCTCAGTGCCCTCAGGAGATCAGTCTGCTAACCCTGCCAGTGTTCCAGGGCGCAGCGGTCTCCAGCGGCGTTCTCTCAGTCTCTTCCGCCCAGAAATGTAGCGGAGCTGGGAGGCTCGCCACCTTCGGGGTCTCTAGAGCAGCTAGTTCGGCCGTCCCCTGCCGGCCTCCGTTCCAGGGCACCGAGCTAGCCGCTCTAAGTACACCAGAGGCCAGTCTCGAGGCTGGTTCCCTTAAGTAGGCCACCCGGCGGCAGGAGCCTGCCAAGCGTGTCTCATTGGGATCTGCCTGAGCAGACTCTGGTTCCTAGTCTTCCTTAGAGATGACGTGGGTCTGAGGACCGTCATTTCCAATAGAAGGCTTCTGAGGCAGTCCTGATGCCAAGGCCCAGGACTGGTGAGGGCAGGCCCTCTGGGGAAGGCGGTGTACACCGCATTACACGGTGCCCATCTCTCCTCAGTGCCCTCAGGAGATCAGTCTGCTAACCCTGCCAGTGTTCCAGGCGCAGCGGTCTCCAGTGGCGTTCTCTTAGTCTCTTCCGCCCAGAAATGTAGCGGAGCTGGGAAGCTCGCCACCCCTTGAGGGGTCTCTAGAGCAGCTAGATCGGCCGTCCCCTGCCGGTCCTCCGTTCCAGGGCACCGAGCTAGCCGCTCTAAGTACACGGGTCTGAGGACCGTCGTTTCCTTAGGAGACTTCTAAGGCAGTCCTGATGCTACATTCCAGGACTTATGAGGGCAGGCCCTCTGGGGAAGAGCGGTTTACACGCATTACACGGTGCCCGTCTCTCCTCAGTGCCCTCAGGAGATCAGTCTGCTAACCCTGCCAGTGTTCCAGGGCGCAGCGGTCTCCAGCGAGCGTTTCTCTCAGTCTCTTCCGCCCAGAAATGTAGCGGAGCTGGGAGGCTCGCCACCTTGAGGGGTCTCTAGAGCAGCTAGATCGGCCGTCCCCTGCCGGTCCTCCGTTCCAGGGCACCGAGCTAGCCGCTCTAAGTACACCAGAGGCCAGTCTCAAGAGACTGGTTCCCTTAGTAAGTCATCTGGCGGTGTGGGAGCCCTTGCCAAGCGTGTCTTATTGGGTCCTGCCTGAGCAGACTCTGGTTCCTTAGTCTTCCTAGAGATGGCCGGGTCTGAGGACCGTCGTTTCCAATAGGAGACTTCTAAGGCAGTCCTGATGCTACATCCCAGGACTTATGAGGGCAGGCCCTCTGGGGAAGAGCGGTTTACACCGCATTACACGGTGCCCGTCTCTCCTCAGTGCCCTCAGGAGATCAGTCTGCTAACCCTGCCAGTGTTCCAGGGCGCAGCGGTTTCCAGCGGCTTCTCTCAGTCTCTTCCGCCCAGAAATGTGGCGGAGCTGGGAGGCTCGCCACCCCTTCGGGGTCCCTAGAGCAGCTAGATCGGCCATCCCCTGCGGTCCTCCGCTCCAGGGCACCGAGCTAGCCGCTCTAAGTACACCAGAGACCAGTCTCGAGAGACTGGTTCCCTTAGTAGACTATTCGGCAGCGTGGAACTGCTGCCAAATGTGTCTCGATGGGTCACGCACACTGTAGACAAGGCTATGTGGCGCTCTGCCGCAGCCTTTCTACGGGCGAGCAGGCTCTGGTAATGGAACAAGAAGTGAGCACTCTCCTGAGGAGGAGACCATCGAGGTGGTCCCTGCTCTAGACATAGAGTCCAGGTTCTACAGCCGTACTTCTTGTTCCGGGGAAAGGGGTTGCGTCCGTCTTAGATCTAAGCTAACTGAACCGCTCAGTCACACGACTGAAGTTCAGAAAGCTCTCTTCAAGCACGTGTCTCTCACCAGATCCGAGGACTGGTGGTCACGAGCGATCTAAAGATGCATACTCCTTCCCCATCACAGGAAGTTCCTGAAATGTGCTTTGGGGGCAAAGCGTGTGTCTCGGGTTCTTCCCTTCGTAAAGGAGCAGCCATCCTGTCGAGGCAGACATCCAGCTCCGCTAAGGGGCTGGATGCTATGGTACAATCGTGGCTGAGGCTTGTCTGTCGCCTCCCGATCGCTCAGCTCCTGGGAGTTCTAGAGAGTGCGCATGGACGGGTCCTTCTATTGAAAAACCCTGTTCTGGCCGGGCCGAGTATAGTCTCTGACCCGATTTCTCTCCTCGACTCTCCATGGGGATTCCCGTCAGGAGGGATCTCCTCTCACTGGCAGCGGGCATGATCTTTCACCCCGCTCGAGTTGTGGAAACTATGGGTGTGGCTCCCGAGGGGCACAACTCATAGCCTCTGGTCTCTCAACTGAGGTTGCTGAGACCATCCTCCAATCTAGAGCTCCCTCAATAAGGAAACTGTACGCCCTGAAGTTGAGACTCCGGGTGCGGAGACCGCCAGCTTGATCCAGTTAACTGCCTGCTGAGACAGTGCTGGAGCTCTCTGAGCCCGTTTCTCCGCAGAGTTAGCCCACTCCACCCTGAAGGTCTACGTGGCGGCTATAGCACCTACCACGCCTCCCTCTTGGTGGCCTTTCAATAGGCAAATTCTCTTTTATCGTTTCCTCCGGTGGAGGCCAGGGTGCTTATGCTAAGTAGTGGATCTGGATGCTCTCCTATGACCTCGAGTCCTCTGATCTCCCCTCGCCTTTGGGAATCAAGGCTCACTCTACTTAAGGTATGGCGGCCTCCAAGGCCTTCTGGCAGGTATACCTGTGCAGGACATCTGTGGCTGGTGGGTGGTCTCGCCCTAACTTTCCAGGTTCTCTGACCTGGCTCTGAGCCACCCTGGCTTGTCTTTTCCCTTGCCATAGCTGTGCATTCCACACACTAAGCAGGGATTTGCAAGTATGGCGTGGATATCTCGTTCCCCTAGCGTTTCGGCGCAGCTCGATGTTCGGAGGGAACGTCCCAGGTTACGTATGTAACCCTGGTTCCCCGAGGAGCGAGGCGGCTGCGTCGCAGGGCCATACTTCCGGCATCCCTACTAGAGCTATGCTTCATTCCTGGAAGCTGGCGCGGCTGCACATCACGTGCTTTTAAGCATCCTGGTCATGGCGTCACCGCACCTGGCGTCTGGCCGTCAATTTTGACTGATTACACATATGATTCAGAGCTGGACAACGCTGATGGCGTTCCCCTAAGCGTTCGACGCAGCGTCTCGTTCCTTGGGGAACCAGGGTTACATACGTAACCTGGGACGTTTTTTTTCCTTAAAATGTTTGCTTCTCCATTCATTCTCATAAAAACATTATAGATATATTATGTGCCACATATAAAACCAGTAGTCATTAAATTGTTTGATTTATGTTTTCGCCCCCTGTAGAAACTGAAGGTGGTGTTTGCTGTGGGGACTGGAGGAGAGGTCAGTGAACCCTTAGAGGTCAACGCACTGACCTGTGACACAATACAACAGGTCAAGGAGAAAATCTTACAGACCTTCCAGCGCAAGTTTGGCTTTCCCTTCCAGCAGACCAGGGATATAGAAATCGGTTAGTAAACTCACTGTTTCTAACTCTCTCACTGTTGATGATCATAATATTTCATAAAACTGTTATTGTTATTGACACACAGTTTCAGGTTGTCATTTGCAATATCCGCCAAACTAATTCCTGTTTGTATTCTCTGTTTTATGTTGTGCACTCAGAGTATGAAAAGGAAGGAAAGTTTGTCATGCTACAGGAAGTTGACGAGTCTTCAGAGATTCGGGGGCATGTTACAATGTTGAACACTCTAAAACATTATCAGGTGAGTGCATGGGAGCAAAAAAATGCTGTAAACATCTTTTTTGAGAAGTGGACTGTCTTCTAATCAAACAGACAACTGATAAAATAAAAATCCCACATGGGCCATATCGAGGGGTGAGAACCAGAAAGGCATAAGTGACATTTCACCAACTTTACAGGAGAGCCAAAACTAAAATTTGACCATAGTTTAAGCTGACTTTGGGAACTGATTTCAATTGTTTATAATACAAATTTGTACACTCATGGATGATAGTACTTTTGCCAGTAGAACGAGCTCATTAAGAGCTTTCATTTGATATATACAGTATATATCTCCATTAAATGGCCAAAAATCTCATGTATGCCCTTCTGGTTCTCACCCCTCTATATATAGAGCTGATAATAAGATAAAGTTATAGGGTTTTGAGGTAAGGTTTGTTCACACCAAGAAAAACAACTATACAGATAACTATTATAACAACCAATAACATTCAGTTTATTATGAGCACATACTGCAGTTGTTTGCTGGTTTAAAGTAGTCCGGAAATAAGAAATCTAAATATTGATACATTATCTGAAAGGTGAATAAATAAGCTTCCCATTGATTGTTAGGATATGACAATATTTGGCGGAGATACAACTATTCTGGAACCTGAGGGTGCAAAGAAATATTAAGAAAATCGCCTTTAAAGTTGTCCAAATGAAGTCCTTAGCAATGCATTTTACTACAAAACAAGTCATAACATCACAGAAAATAGGCTATTACTTTTAAATTATGATTTTTTTATGTACAAATCTTGATAACATTAGAAGTGGACATTAGAACATTAGAAGTGGACCTCAAAGAAAAGTACTCTACTAAAAAAAGTACTCAGGACCTCTTCAGAAACACCTTATATGAATTCTGATTGGCTGATCATTAACTGGAAAAAGTAGTTCTGAGAGCGATTCCAATGATCTCATTCCTCTGCTTTGTTATCGTTATAGTTGTGACATGGAATCCTCTGTTCTCATAGAATTAGAATTATTATAAAAAATATATAGATATAGTTATCATCCTTGGTGTGAATGGGTCACAGCTATTAAAGTCCCCATAAAATCCATTTTTTTTGGCTAGTGTGAGCCAAAACAAAGAACAATTTATAGTTCCTCACTTCCGTCAATATGCTCAACATACAATGGATCAATGAAAATCATCAGATTTTCTGTCTAATCAGAAGCTTTATAGAATCTGAAGCATCCCACCATCTATACTATAAATAAATGCTGAAGATTCTGATGAAATTTCTTCTGCTTACTTGTTAACAAAATTAATATTTATGGTGAATGGCATGGAGTACGCTATATAGTGGATAGGGATTGATTCAGACAGTGTAAGTTTGCTTTCCATTGGGGCAAATAAAGTCTGGTTTCGCGTTGTGTCACAGAGACAGCTCTGGTCCAGAGACACACGATAGCACAGAGTGGATCGTGCACAAGCCGGCGCAGACCAGAAAACATATCAGACCCATTTTAATTTTAAACAAAATGCTATATTTTAAGTTACATGGAGGAGGAGAAACGATTATATAAACCTATACAAATTAGAAACAGCATTGATGAGTAGAAGAGATAACACCGGTGCCATGCACCAACTTAAATTACACAATTTTCAAACTAAACTACACATCTATGACATCATTGCAATCATGATTTTTCTTTAACATCAGTTTCATATTGTATCTAAAGGAGTTATTACACTGTGGATGTCAAATGTAGTTTCACCAAGCTTAACCAATGGCTCTGGCCGAGCTGTGATATAAATGAAACGCTATTGGCTATTTAAAAAAGGGGAGGGGCTGCTCAATGCCCTGCCCTGTCTTCCTGTTTCAGTTGAAATTACATCAGCACATTGAGTAGTGCTGCACGTTTCAAGGCACTTCAGTGGAACCTTAAGAAACCACACAGAACACCCCAGCGGCCACATAGCAACACAAACAGTGACAAAAGGAAATGAGTAATCACATTTTTTTTGAAAATGTACAAATATAGTTAATATCTCTATAAAATAAAACAATAGTTCTGAGTGAATAGAAATGTAACAGATAAAATACTACAAAATAAGTTTGTCTTACTGTCTTGCTGAGTATATTTATGTTCTCTGTTGGCTTTCTTCAAGGTACATGAGATTGACCTTTCACTTGCAAAGCTTGTATCACGAGGCCAAATAAACCCAGATTATGCTCAACTGTTGTGCAAACCCATAATACACCCAGAGACTACTGCAGCACAGTAGTCATTTTCTCAACTTTTCAGGGTTGTGTTTTTAATTATGTATTTCCATCCAGGTTGGAGATGGAGCATGCATTAAAGTTATCACAACAAAAGTCCATGCACCATTGAGGTCTCAGAGCAGTGTAAAGGGTGAGTCACATTCCTCCCATCATCCACCAACTGAAACAATGCCATGCCCAATATCACAATCAATACATTTTGGGTGGTTTATTTTGCTGTTGAAGTTGTTGCTACTTTATTATTGTACTTCAATTAGGTTTGCATTCTTAGTGTTAATATCTGTATAAACTGACAACCCATATTAGTTCACTACAAACAGCTTTTGAGATTACCACAATACTGTAGCTTTGCAAACACCCCACCCCCTCTACAAAACATTCAGTATTACATGGCAACATAATGTGGGTGTTCTGAAAAAGATTTTTTTTTTCATGTAACAATGCAACCAGATGTGTTCTGTACACTATTACATCAGCTGAGAGAAAACCCTGTAGGCCTTTTTGTCTCCTTGTAACATATAAGAAGTAGAATGTCCAAGGTTAATTTTCCAACCAATAAAAAGTAATGGTGGCCAAAGATTACGAAAGTCTGAAATTTCAGTGTATTCCTCACACAAGCTGTCATATGACATCAGATCTATAAATATAGTGCTTTTATGATGCTTTATGGTGCTTCTTGGAGATTGACAGACACATTCCCCATCGAATTGCTTTATATGGAAGAGAGCAGTGTTAACAGTCTGATAAACATAACTTTTTTTTGTACACACGAAATAAAGTCACATGGGTTTGAAATGACTTGATGATGAGTATATAATTAGAATATTACTATTTTTGGGTGAACTATCCCTTCTATTGAACTTGTTAAGCTGAACTGGAGCTATTAACAAGGAGTTGAGACTCTAGGCAAACTTCTCACACTGAAGCTCAATTATGAAATTTGGCCTTTGTGTAAAGGAAGTGGTGGCATTGGTTGTCTTTGTCTCTTTATATCACGTGTTATATCTGTCGGTGGAGTCTCTTTTCCTGTATATGTACCACAGGAAGTTTCTGGTAGCCTTTTATAACTTTCATGAAGTTATTGATATATTTATATTTTATAATAGTTAACAGATCAGTAATTGTTGTACATTCAAATATGAATATAAATGAATCCATGACATATATACGTTTGAGTGTATATTAGTGATCGATGATCTGTTTGTAGTGGAATAATATTGTTTAATGTCAGACAAGGTCCAATGTGTCAAAATGTATGTATGAACACATGCATTGTTCACATCCGGTTATGTTTGCATGTCTGTTTATGGTCTATGTTGGAGCGCATCTGCATTGTGCAAATTTGGATGCTGACATGTGGCCATTTTAACTTCTACTCATACCCACTGTAACCACAGTAGAGAATCAGTACTGGAACACATCCTATCGCCCTACGTAAAGCACAACAAAAATAATTGTTGGGCCACAGGGCCAGTATCAGCTTGACTTTGCTTGCTTACATACTCATCATTATGGTGTTTCTTTTCACAGATGATGAGAACTTCGCTACCAAATACTTCCATCTGGTGAGCTGCCATAGCGCATGCATACTTCTGTAAAGTGTTTGTTTCGGTGTGTCCTTCTCATTGCACTGACACACCTAATGATCTTTCAAGTGACTGTGTTGTGTTTCATGTGTTATACTGCAGTGAAGTGAATGTGGGTGTGTTATACTTTCGGTTTTGCCAGCTGTTTAAATGAAAGGAAGCGTTTGAAGTAAATCTGAACACAATCCTTGTATTGTTGATTTTGTTGAAGGATACACTAAGCCTTTTGCCTCTTCTTATAATGAGACATAATAACTTCAAAATTGATATTAGAACCACTGTCAGTATATATAAGAAGAAATTGTTGGAAAATAACTTTTGATTATAAATTGCAATTAATATGATATGAAAGACCTTTCAAATGCACTTTTAACTTAACTGGACTTTTTGATTGGTCTAGGTCGATCCAGATATTGACACAGACCTGAGCAAACATCCAGAGAATAAAGCACTAAAATTCAAAGAGATGTACCTCACCAAGCTGCTCTCCACCAAGGTGAGAATAACCGACACACAGAAGCATTTTATTATATACTGTATACTGTATATTGTATAGATAGAGTGTATACACATTATATAAATGAAAAATGTGCTCATTGTGTCCACCAGGTAGCAGTCCATTCGTTTGTGGAGAATCTGTTCAGGGGTATCTGGGGATTGCCTAACAGCAGGGCCCCACTGGCCATCAAGTACTTTTTCGACTTTCTGGATGCCCAAGCAGAGAGAAAAAAAATGTCAGATCCAGATGTTCTCCACATCTGGAAAACAAACAGGTGCTGAATGACACAATTTTATTGAACAACACTTAGCACTGCTCCACCAGCAGCTGCACTGATTGCTCACACGATTTATTAACATTTATATGTTCATGCATATATTTTCAAACCTCCCTATCAGCCTTCCGCTTCGTTTCTGGGTGAACATCCTGAAGAACCCTGACTTTGTGTTCAGCGACATGGAAAAGACACCTCACGTGGACGGCTGTCTGTCCGTCATCGCTCAGGCCTTCATGGACTCCTTCTCGCTAGCCGAGCTACACCTGGACAAGGTAACCACTGAAACCTAACACGGAGAGCTGCGAATATCACAGAGATTACTGACTCTCTTTTTCTCCTACAGCATTCACCAACCAATAAGCTGCTCTACGGCAAAGACATCCCTCAGTACAAACAGGAAGTGAAGTCTTACTACAAGTTAGTGAAGGACCAGTCTTCAGTTAGCAGCCAAGAGTTGAAAATATTTCTTCAAGGGGAGTCAAAGGTACAATATGTTAGACACTACCTAGAAATTAAAGAACGTGTATTGATAGGTAGATGATTGTAATGCAAATTGCCTAAATGTTAATTCCCTTTCTTCATCAGAAACATCAAAATGAGTTCAATGAATCTGCGGCTCTGCGAGAACTCTACAAATTCATGCTCCGCTACTTCAGCGAGGTACGAATCTTGTCTTAACATCGCACATCTACTCTTTCGTGTATTTGTGGCAGTTTCACAGAACATTTTCACAGGATTTTCAGGCACATCAAAGCCACCGAAATTCTCTAACAGAAATCTATTTTGCCACTTTAATGAAATGTAACAACACTTCCACATCCTAGTTTTAGTTCAGGATGTTCAAAAACTGTATTGAAAGGAGATTTGAAACCGTGTGTTCCCCTAGAAATCATCTGAAAGTTGGCTGGTCAGGAACGATGAAGTATTTCGATTTAGCAATGTAATTATACAACAGCATGACTTTGTCTTTTTTAATACTCTGCCTCTGCAGGTTTCTCAGAAGCTGGAACAGACAGACGCCCCCGATAGGTTGAAAGAGGACATGCAAAACGTGAAGGAGCTTTTTGAAAACATGAAGCGAAGTGCTTGGAATTGAATTTCTGATCTTGTTGTTCATATGGGTATTTACACTGCATTTTGTTTAGTTTTTTAAGCTGGTCATTAAACTGGGCGTATCTCAATCATAAAGACTCTCAGCATTATCAGACATATATTAGAGAAGACAGATTCACTTCTGTTTGTTGGACATTGTAGAGACCAAGAGAATGTAATGTATATTGATGAATTTTAGAGTTTGAGAGTTGCTGAGCTTATATAGGACTAACACTGATACAATATATCTCAAACCTATGACTTTATAATGCAATGCAAAATTATGATTTTTATGGTTTAATTAGATTTTTCTGCTTTCTAAATCATATTATTTTTTATAGCTACAGAATTTGCCTCTATGCACTAATCTGCCAGTTCAAGCATTGTACGTTCATACTTTTTAAAATCTTTTGAAAATGGACTAAACTAATTATTTTTGTAATTTGCATAATTATTAAACTGTTCTGGTTTGTACTATAAAATGTGTGCAGTTTTATGTAAAGAGATGATTCTTACCGTGTTCTCACAGTTAATCTGTGTTCCTTTGTCCCCCTCTATTGGTTATACTAGTTATTACTTATACGACAACTTTTCTTTTTCAATTTCAAAGATGACATAAAACATTCAAATTGTATAATAAAACAACAAACAACATAAACAATGGGACTTAATTTAAACACTTTTGCTTATGTATATAAAATGTTGCCAGTAATATAAATAAATTGACAATGTATTCAAGACCTTAAGACCTTTGTTAATTTTGTTTTCATAATACAAAACAATATCCTTTAATGTAAAAAAGTAGTTAACCTTTACTAAATATATATATATATATATATATATATATATATATATACATATTTATTTATTTTTATTACTTCCTTTTTTATTTATTTATTGCATACTAACAGTAACACAAAGATCAGTTACATTCATAATAGCATCAAAGGAACAAACAAATAAAAGGTGGGGGGGGGACTACAGGCAATAGCTTACAATACATTTCCACAAGAAAATAATAAAAAAATATATAAAATGTAATACTTTGAATATAATACAAAAATATGCATTCTATATTTTGTTTTTGTATTATTTCTTTATATTCTATAACAAACGCAATGACATGGTGTGATAGACAGAATCCGATTGGCTGAAAGGATTTGGGCGAGCCTCATTTGCATGGGATGCTCCTGCGCATGCGCGTTTGTCCACCGACGCGTCACTGCGCATTCAACATGGACCCGATGGTGAAGCGGTAGCGACGGACGCCTCTACGAGTCATGTTTATATTCTCCCATTACGACGCTTCATTATTCAGAAGAAAACACTCCGGTTGACTGGAGGAAACCTACTATGTACAGCTTCCTAAATCTGCAACCCGTCCTTGATAAGTGATTGATGAGATACCGGTCATGGCTGGATTGATCAAGAAACAGATCCTTAAACATCTCTCCAGGTCAGAGCTGATCCTTTCCCGACGGGCTATACATACATACACACACGTCGATGCTCGGTTAACGCGAATCGTGGTTTAAAGGCTGAGACGAGTCCTGCTGATGTGGCTGTGCTGGATGACACATGCTGGGTCATAACTGGGGTTTGACAGCTTGCCAGACAAAATGCTGTTGCACTGCGTTGATGTCAAAACACGCTTTGGGTGTCATGTCTCCAGCCAAACGAGTCTGTCTGCTCTGTGTGTGTCAGTGTGATAGAGAGGGCGCTTCATGGCTTGGGATCTTTTTTTAGATTTCCTCTGCCTTGGTAACCACCCCTCATCCCATTCAGACAGGTTAGATCCTTGGTCAGATTTAAGTGGATTCATGGCATGGCATGACTGACTGACCCCATTTCTAGCCCTGTGGTGTCACTTAAAGGTCGGTTAATCAACAAATAGTCTAGTAGGATCATGCCATGTAAACTAAGAATGTATACGAATATTTAAGATTATCAGCCATGCATGCTATTTTTTATTTTTCATTTTTTATTTTAAATGTCATAACCGGATCTTCCAGGTGAAAACATTAGACTTTTCTCTGTTGATGTATGCAGGACTTCTCCAGTCATTTATTTAAACATATTCGCTACAACAACCAATGCATAGACCTGGCCTACATTTTAAACTTTCTGATATGCCATTATACTTGGATGTATATCAAAACACATAAGAAAAATTTAATCACAGCTTTAAATCACAATATTGGGTGGGTGACGTCTGACGTGTCCCCTTGAATGTCTATGGTGATTTCATTTCACCAGGCCTAGTTGGACAGAATTTGCCTTTTTTTCTGCTAATTTCAGATTTATTTAGGATATATTGGATTTAAACATGGTTCAAGAGATTACAGGTCTGAATAAACAAATTGGCCAAAGATGGAAATCAACCATTCAATAAATATTTTCTCATTTACTCACCCAAATTTGTGTGGCTTTCACAAATGGAAGATACTTTGAATAAAAATTGGCTTCTAAATCAGCATTGGGCTTTTTTTAATACACAAAACATGGATGTTCATGAGATATGTAGAACTTTATGTATGACAAGCATTCCATTTCTGTTGAAACTGTGGGACTTTTAAGACCGATAATGATAACTATAAAGATAACTATATTAGCATGCACACCAATGCATGGTAACTTTCTGATTGTTTATGTGAACCGATATAGTTTTGTCATCTGTGCTTTAAATACTTGAGTTCATCAAATGAATGGATAGCTTAGGATTGGTTGTCAATGGTTTTTATCATTCATCAGCTAAAAAATAAAAATTGATCTGGAAACAATTCCAACAATATCGCTTTTTGTTGTCAATATTATTATATTAGTGGTTTGAACTTTTAGCCCTGTAGATGGAGGACTCTTCAATTGATCTATCGGTAAGCCACTCCCCTCTAATGCAGACTAGCCAATGGCAGTCGAGTATCAGAAACTAGCTAACGTTAAAGTTAGTGAGTCCATGCTAACATACAAACTTAAATAGCGGACTGTTCTCGCGTCTTGTACAGTTGAAGGTCAAAAACACATGAATGAAGGTCTACATTTCAGAGCCTCTCCATATTAAACTGGTTAAATGTACATTAATTTAATCGCACATGCGATACATGAACAGTGTTGATCCTGTATGTTTCATCCGCGATCGTGATGACCGACAGTAATATGAGACTTCTCCACTTGCATGATCTATAAAACCCTCGCTTGAGTTACCCATCGTATTTATTTAAAATATTTTATAAATCTCCATAGAATATATAATTCCAATTTGGTGGCCTTCTGTGTCCAAATCAGTAAAACATTATGGGAGTTTTATAATGCTGTCATTGTGCAACTCCGCTTGTTTGTCCGAGAGCAACAGTAACTGTAGCGGGCTTACTAGGTCAATTGAGCGGTTAGAGGAGTCGCTTCAGTTCATTTCTGTAAAGTTTGTTATGGACTGAATTACATAAACTGGTGGATTAAAAGGATACGGCCTGGGTTCAACAGAAACAATGTGCCTCTTTACCGAGTGCACATTGTGCCAAATAGTTTCACCATTGTGTGCCATTGTTGTGTCAGTTCTGAGACCAACCTACCTGCATTATTTATTCACCTCAAAAATCCAGAAAATCTTAATGTTGTGTTGTCATAAAAAAATAAAATACTACACCTATTCATTCAAATGACAAAAGAGGCCATTTGGTAAAATTGTGAAATGTGTCTCATGGTGTTCCTCATTTGATTTAAAGCAGTAGTTTAGGTCCAAGATGTCGACCAGTCACTGATAAAATAAAGATGGTGTGGGATGGCGCACTCATAAGGTCATAACTTTAGGACCGATCTGTTTGTGTTGGCTGCAGTGACTCTGCATTTTTAGAGGAATAGTGGCACTCACCAAAAAGATAGTGCACTCTGTGGATTTTGACTTATTGTTTACTATGTTGTGTTGAATTAATTTACAGCTGAGGGACTTTTACCCAGACTTTGACCTACACAAAATCAAGTTTTCCTCTTGCGGCGGCACTTTTTCAGTCTGTAATAGTCTGGTGTTGGTGATAATTGGTGTTTGGTGATGAGTTTTTGGCTCAAGGTCTGCATTTAAAGTCACACCAGAGGTGTTCAGCTGGGATTAGGACTTGTTTTTCTGCAGACCAGTCAAGTTCTTCCACACTGACTGAATCATCATTTCTCTTTTATCCTTGCCTCATACACAGCGGCACTGTCATGTTAAAATAGAAAAGGGTCCTGTCCAAACTGTTGTTATAATATTAGAAGCACACAATTTCCTAGAATATCATTAAATGCTTAAACATTAAGATTTGTACTCATGGAAATTACTAAAGTAGTCAAACCTTTCATTAGAAGGGGATGACTCAATACTTTTGGCAATACAGTGTAGCTTATCAAACATTTTGGGTAAGTTCCAATCGCCTGATACAAAGTGGACTTAAGAGGGATTTGCAGCCATCTTGAGTTCAATTTCAAACCATAGAGTGTGTAAAACAGCATGGGGAACAAGTCAACATAGCACTTCACATGAAGTGGAAAGGGAAATTTACCCACCAGTCTTTGTGCACCACCTTAGTGCTACATACACTGTTGTTCTAATTAAAGCAGTGACGCTATTTTAAATATAGTGCTTTATATTATATTATCTAAATATATAGTATATTTATATTTAAACATATAATAATATTTCTTAAATAGTATTGTTGTTTTGTCTGATTTAGTGAAAATCAGATGTATGCAGTTGTCAAGGGAATGAAACATGTTTGGCCTGGCCTCCATTTTAGAAGCTAAATCATATAATGCATTGCAGACCTGTCTGTCTGTTAGTGTGTGTTCATGGCTAATCATTGTAAAATCAGGGTAGAAACTCTCGTGGTGGTCAATGAGGCTGTATTTGCCCTTTTATAACTAGTTTGGAGTGCATCATGAACTCCAAGCCAGAATGAGAAAATATTTCCATCAGAGTAATTCTTAAAATCAGGGTTTATCTAAAGGAATAGTTTGTTCTAGGGGTCGACCGATTATCGGCCTGGCCGATTATCGGCGCCGATATTAAGCATTTTACCGATTATCGATATCGGCCATTTTAAAACAGATTTGCCGATAATTGTTTTTTTTTTTATGCAAACAAACATACTATTTACAGGTGACATTATTTATTG
This sequence comes from Gymnocypris eckloni scoliostomus, assembly GCA_027564155.1. Classification (NCBI taxonomy): domain Eukaryota; kingdom Metazoa; phylum Chordata; class Actinopteri; order Cypriniformes; family Cyprinidae; genus Gymnocypris; species Gymnocypris eckloni. The sequence continues at coordinate 15,070,021 of CM050432.1, read as the reverse complement.
GTGAATAATACAGGTGAAACTATTTAATGTTTAAATGCACTATTTGGCTCGATGCAGCCTGTCTGAGCTCAACACTCTGTGAGAGTGAGGCGATCTCTCAATCTCTGAGAGCAATCTCCGCCCACCGCTCATCTGATATGTAGAGAGTCACGAGTCCGACCAATCAACGCGGAAAACTGAACGCAGTCTCACACCGAGCACATGCTAACTGGAGCTGCCTCAGTGAACACGCACCAGTTGTCTCTCAAAGGTAAAGCAGCAGCAGACGTTGCTGAAGTTGCAAAACACCTCAATATAACCCATGATGTCGCGATGCGAAAATGCGGCGGAATCGCGGAATGCAGTCATATAATGGAATTTACAGATATAGCGGAATGTCACGGAATGTGTCAAGTTTGGATGAATTAATCAAAAGTAGGTCAGTACACTTAAATCGACTCGCGCTATGGACTAGTATCTATTAATAAAGCAAAAACACTTTAAATATGAATCCTGCATGTTCTGCATCTCTGTTAATGAATGACACAGGCGTGCGGTTTCGTTTACTGCACACACACATACTGAAGCGGCGTGGCGCTCGCAGTGACTTCAGCGTCTGCCGTCTCACTAAGTTAAATGAGGACATAAATACACGAACAACACCTCCAGAACTGCTCAGAGTCACTTCACGAGCATTTGACCGTTTCATTTGAGTAAAGCGATCGTCATATCATATATACATAGGCTACAGAAACTTAAAAGGTCCTCATGGCAACCTGTCAAAATATAAGTTCGGTTTAGCGAATATATTACTGTATCGTAATACAACTACAACAATTATTACAACTTTTGTTGAGAATAATCACACGCTAAATACGCTTTACTTTAAGTTTTACAAAATGTTTACAGAATGCTTCTGGGTGATCTCTGTACTTATGTTATTATTAATATTTTTAATATTACTGTTTATTTAATGTTGTTGTTATTAACAGTTTTCAGAATTAAAGACATGTTTAAAAGCATTTAAAGAACGTTTTTTTTTTTGTCAGAGCTCTTATTATTAATTTTGGCATTAATTTTCATTTTTACACCAGACACGTATATCGGTTCAAAATATCGGTTATCGGTCTACTTGATCTGTAATAATCGGTATCGGTATCGGCCCTGAAAAACACATATCGGTCGACCCCTAGTTTGTTCAGTAATGTTATCATTTACTTGCCATTATGTTGTTCTAAACCTGTATGTCCTAAAAGAGCTGCTTCATTCTATAATAGAAGTGATTGGGAACCAAGGACAGTCAAGCTTCAATGAGTGGGGAAAAAAACTAACTTTCAAAAGACAAATGTCATATTCTAGGTTTTCTAATGCCATACAAGATGTCTCTGTGAGGAACAGATTGAAATTCGAATCAATCGAATTTCAAGTTTTTTTTTTTTGTCAGCTTTAGTCACCATTCACTTTCCCTGAATGGAAAAGAGCAGCACGAGCATCTTACTAAACTTCTTGTTTTTTGCTCCACAGAAGAATGGGTAATTTAAGGTAATTAAGAATGAAGTCACACAAACATTAAAGTAACACTTTACTTGTTTCTTTGCCAAAAGTGTTTTAAAGTGGAAGAATGTTTAGAAAATCTATATTTACAAAGAAACAATGTAGTGGTCTTTCTGACACAATTGAAGAGGCGCATCCCCAGGTGCATTTTCTACAGCAGCTGTCACTAACAATGACTGTGTTTTAGCATTGATCAGCTGGATGGATTGCAAGATAATTGACAAGTAGTGTTGGGTATCGTTTTTTTTTTTTTGGATACAGGTGCCAAATCGATACTTTTAAAACGGTACCGGTGCCTGAACAGATACTTATAAAATAATTAATTAATTAATAATTGGATTGGCCATTAGCACTAAACACATGGGCCCGGTTTCACAGACAGGGCTTAGACTAAACCAGGATTAGATCATAGTTCAATTAGGACATTCAAGTCATTTTTATAAACATGCTTATAAAAAAACATTACTGGGGTGCATCTTGAGACAAAACAAAGGCACTGATATATTTAAGGATCAGTCAGGGCAAGTTTATTTCAGTTAAAACAGCTAAGAGTTACATTTTAGTCTAGGACTAGGTTCAAGCCTTGTCTGTGAAACCGGGATGTGATGTCTTTTTCATTCATACTGGATGCCAGAGGGCGCCCTCGCACAGAACATCCACAGATCCAGTCATAGAAGTAGCGGAACTCATGAATCTCCAGGGATATGGATAAGTAAACAGAAGATATAAATGTTTTTAATGATAAAATAAATACAATAAACACTCGACTACAACTGTTTAGTTTATCTGTGTTATTCAAGCCATCTCTGGTATTTTCATAATAATTAAGTATATTTATAATCCATTGCTAATCGATGTATTAGTAGCCTATGGAGCAGAAGTAGCTTAGCTAGTTAATGGAAGGCTAGCTGCTGTCGTCAGAGCAAGTGTAATCACTGCATTCACGCACTCCTCGGATGCGTTCATTTCCAGAGTTGTGCTTTTAAGTCTGAATGTGAAAACCGCACACTCGCGGTACTACAAAGATTTGTCGGACTTTGTATTATTAAAGCTTTCCGAATTGAGTTCACGTGCATTTTCTCAGTCAGGAAATAATTTTTCGCGTGCGGTGCCAGTGATGATGATGCTTCTTACATCCGTTTCGGAGAAACAAAGGACAAATATTTCAACTGATCGCTCAGGCATGGCACCGAAATCTGCATTCTGATTCGGTTCTAGTACATACGGTTACATAGGTACCATTGCCTTATTGGTACAGGGTTTCACTACCCAACCCTATTGACAAGCAACATGTGGCACTTTAGCTGCTTTTGGTCGATTGTGTTGATAGCAGTCTCTTCCTGTTACGCCGGGACTCAAACAGAATCAGGACACAGGGTTTGTTCCACATTACGAAGCTGAGCTTTCACGTGAACTGAAGTGAAACCACCTCATTGGATTTTCTTCATTTAGCCGAAAGGAAGTTGGCTGATCTCACCTGCGCACTCGAGAAAATGCTTGTGTACTTTCCCCTTGATTCACCCTTTGGTAGTTAGACTTATAAGGAAATGCAAATCTAGGCCTACATATTTTCAAAATTGTCTGTGTTGGTGGGTTGTCAAATGTCGAATGTGTTGAACAACTAGTCAGCCTTAAGAAGAGCCTATATGATTAGGCTGATTTTGCATCATAGACTGTATTGAATATGATTCAATAAAAGAGATCTTTCTTTAGAATTAACTAAAACTTTTACAATTGTTTTCATGAAATGATTTAAAACTCAAATGCAATATGAATAAAAGATTAAAAACTTAAACGAGAATTACAAAAGTTGCTTTGGCAGCTAGCTGAAATAAAATATATTTAAGTTGAAGTACAAAAATGACAAAAGATGTCGGTGCCAATAGCCCCGTTGTTAAAACCGCTAGTTTTACACCTAGTGGCAAAGACTGAATTTGCATTTTCATTCAGACCAATGCGAAAATCAAGTTTTCCCAGGTCAATGCGCAACAAGTGGGCCGGGCAATATGCTAATGTTTCATGTTGACGTCAACATTACTCGTTTCAATGATTCAGAGTTGACTCTTTATTTTGAGAGACAATAACTTTATACACGGTGCACTTTCAGATTTAAAACTTTGCAGGATGTTTTCACTCACATAGAGCTGTGTTACACACTGCAGAAAAGGTCATTTGCAAAAATTCATGATAGGGGCACTTTAAAATTACTAAAGCTAAAACGGAAATAGCATAAATTAGGATTAAATTAAAGATAAAAAAACTAATTCAAATGTCAAAAGCACAAAGTTACTAAAATAAAAATTTTAAACTGGAAATATATTTTAAAAAGTCAAAACAGTAATTAATTCTGTAATAGAATTTAAATAAATAAATAATACTAAAATAAGGTTTCATGCAAACAAACATAAAACACAATCAGTTTGGTCTGATTTATAAGCTGTCTCTTTTCAGTTAATCAAAATTATACAGCGACTGACTCAAGGAGTTGTTTCTTTTAATTAACAGTTCAGAAAGCTGAGTTAATGGTTTGAATTAGTCTGAAACACTGCCTTACATAATTAACAGTGTTATCAGAGAGGTGAATTTTTACAGTGAACATTATAACTTGTATATTATAAACCCAAATGAATCACTATTTCTTTTACAAATATGCTATGTTATGTCCTCCGAGAAGTTAATGAAATGATTTATTGGGCATGTGCCTAGGTCTTTGTTTAAATAACAAGCTATTTAGTTCTGGTCCATATCTTGGGTTGATCAGTGCTTGTAGGTCATAAAAAAGCAATAATTTCTTCTGTCTGCTGGAAAGCCCCTGAATGAAGTAACCGTCTATTCTCTTTTACCACTTCTATGCTGTTTATCCTTGCTGTTGTTGATATTATCGCATGATGACCTTCCTCAGGCTCTGTCCCTCAGCTGTTGTTTTCTAATGACTCCCATTGGACACTAATTTATTTTCCTGTCCAGAATTTGTCCACACACCTCTATTGTTTTTGGCTGGTGTAAAATGTTGTGCTGAGATATGCTGTAAATGCTCAGGAGATTTTAGGTCGGCTCTATAAGGCCGAGTACTCTCTCTCGTGGCTCTTGTGTTGGTGGGATGTTTAGGGCGTCTGTCATTCTGTGAATAACTGCTGCGTTTGGGCTATTCAGAGCTCTCCTTCTGTGTCCTTGGCGTAAAGCATTCGATTAGTAAATCACCATAACTGGGGCATAATCTTCTTCAAGCATCTCCTTCAAGAGATGCCCACACTTTGAAATTCGTCCAGTGAGTGCAGGGATACAAATACATTCAAATACATGTTTCTGGTTACATTTTGCATATCAGTGCATAGTATTCCAAAAGAGAACAACATTTTTAGTTTTTGTAATCCATAATCTAAATGTTTGACCTTTCAAACAATGTTCTATTTCAAGTGACATCATCAAGGCCGCATACGTTTCAACCAATGAGTGGAGGCGTTGAGTTTTTCTTTCTGAATATCATGTTTCACAAGTGCCCTAGACAGTAGTGAAATATTTTCTCATAAAACACTGTCTTAACTCGATTTCTAATTTCTTGGCAGTATTTTAGTGATTTAATAATCTGTTCAGTATTGGTCTTTTCTATTTTATTGCTGTTTCTGTCATTTCATAAGATCAATATGTCACTCAAGGTCATGTATTGCAGTGATTCGCTCTGTTAATTGCTGTATGGTGAATATAGCATGACTTGATTGACTTTATGAAATAGTGGCAATTTAAAATAGACCAGTTACATACTGATCAGAATTTAAAAATGGTCAGTTAATGTAGTTTATACCCATTTGCGGTAACTTTGAATGTGCAGTAACTCATCCACATATTAAACGAAAAGTTCAACCAAAAAAGACAATTCGCTCTCCTACAAGATGTAGATGATTTAGTTTACTTCATTGGAACAGATTTGGAGAAATGTAGCATTACATCACTTGTTCACCACTGGATCCTCTGCAGTGAATGGGTGCCGTCAGAATGAGAGTCCAAACAGCTGATAAAAACATCATAATAACCCACAAGTAATCCACATTACTACAGACCAAAAATTAACTTCTTGTGAAGTGGAAAGCGGCATGTTTGTATGAAACAAATCCACATAAGGCCTCTTAACTTAAAATCTCTTCTGGCCAAAATTGCAGTCCATAATAAAGATTCCTGCGGTGAAGAAGTCCATCCTCTGTTGTCCTCTCACATCAAAATCCACCGACATTTATCATGAACTGTTTTGGACTGTTTTCACTTGTTAACAGTCCTTGATCAGTGCATATTTCTCACCTGATTTAGACAAGACAACAATATTATGGATAGGGACTTGTATTTTCACCTGAAGCAAAGGTTTGAAATTAAAAATAGATGCATTTTTTAACACGTCGTCATATCTAATTGCGCACAGCAAAATGAAACCCATTAATTCAGATCCTGCATACATGGTCTAATGTGTTAGTTCATTCTGTGGAGCGTTGTGCTTATTATGTGATAGATGATAGTATGAATGGGTGTCTGTGCATCTGACAGTGTGGTCTTGTGCTGTTAGGCCAAACACCGCCCTCATATCAGTTCAACAGTGCTGATATCACTGGGACAGAATGTGTTGACTGTTAAAACACACCGCTCGTTTTGTAGGAGGCTGGTTATAATTTTTCAATGGCCTTTTTCTAGGATTGGTTTACATCACGCAGTTGTAGAAATAAACTTGTAATTTGTACCTGCTCTTCTTCAACACTGAAATTATCTTTTAAAGCAAATATAGTCTATTAGGACCAAATAAAGTCATATTTACCTCAGTTTTGCGAATAGATGATCAAAGTAGTTCAATTTGAGCCTATACCTGATGCCACCTGGCTGGCATCTGTCCGATCTCTTCACTGTAGTGATGGAGCGTCTTAGGACTGACCTGATATCAGAGAATGCAGGTAGGCCATGTCTGAATGAATATTTAACTGTTCGCAGAGCATGGCTACGTAATGCGGAGGCCAGACTGTTCACATTTTGTTTTGAACTGGCGTGTCTATGGACGTTTTCACACTCTCTGTCTCATGTTGGGTTTTGTTTCACACACAGAGTGATGAACAAGCCCACGCAAGGCTCGTTGCACAGCGGTGGTTTAATTATTCACACCACAGTTCTGTGGAGGCTCAGAATAAAGGAAATTTGTCTGACTCATCACCATTCAATTTTTTATTGCTGCTTCCTCCACACTTCCATCATTCAATACAAAAATAAATCAAAAGTGTTCATTTGCGTTGTTTTAATTTGTGTCTTTGCATTTGTTTGTGTGTGTGTGTTATTAGTAGTGGTGGGCATAGATTAATTTTTTTAATCTAGATTAATCTCACTGTAATCTTGGAATTAATCTAGATTAAAATGGCTCATTTTAATTCTGCCGAAGGCATTCAGAATATGTGTGCTACCCAAATAATGACTAAAAGTAAGTCTTTGAGAACGGGTTTCTCAAACCAGGTGGCGCATTAGACCAGGGGCTCATCTCCTGTTTCCAAAATGCATCACAAACTGCTTGAGAAAGATGTTCTGCTATGATAATTGGTGATGAAAATAAATTATGTTCAATAAGATGTACTTGTGTTTACTAACTGTTTATTCAGTTAAACATGAATTTTGAACTGTAGGCCTACATAAGAGGTCGTGATGAACTGTTTACAGTTTCCATTGGGAAGCTTCTTAAAATAAATTTTCCTGAAGCAAACCCGGCGGCTTCATAGCTGCATCCATGTTAGCACGTCACGTTTGATGTGGTAATTTCACAGTAACGTTAGGCATACACACAGGTTCAAGTAGAGGGTGACACGGGAGTGAATTCTCAAACCTCTCCGCCTCACTCCCACAAAATTAATCTCTTCCCGTCCCAATCCCACGAAAAAACTGGGGAAAATCCCGTCCTGCTCCACTCCCGGAAGAATGACTCCCATTCCCTCCCACTCCTGTGTTGTTTTTTTTTTGTTTTTTTGCCGATAACTGTCAATTACAGTAAAAATATAGTACAGATCACAGCGTGCCCACCTTATTAGTTGAATAAAAACCCAAAATGTCGTTTTTTGTTATTATATTGAACTGAAAGCCATCTTATGCACAGTGTTGCACAGATTAAATTTCATGTAAATCATCCATGCTAACACACACGTCTTATATATATATATATTTTTTTTTTCACTCTCTATAGATATATTTTTCAAAGACGGAGTTTCGAAGTTTCTCGCTCAAGTTCACATGAGACCTAAAGCGCTTCCTGTTTGCTTAAAAGCGCAACGTTTCGTTGTTATTCTGAATGCACACAAATAAACGTAGAGTCTTTACAGATTCGAAAGATGTATTAGGCTACTTTTATCTGTATGACCAAAAATGACGGAGATTTTAGGAGCAAGTGAGCGCACCGGAGCCTGTCCTGCAGCAAACGCGCTTCAGCTCCACACAAACACTTCAATAGCGCACATTTCTCTAGGTTAACATCATATTGAGCGGCCATGTAAAGTTGCTACTACATACATCTTTCAGATGAAAAGCCATATTTGAGGTTGATGAATGATAGGTGAGCGTTTGGATGTCCTGCCCGAGTGTATTACCACACAGACCAGCCGTTAACAATCTGTCCATCACGGACTGCGTCATTCACTTAACCAGCCACACCAAAGCAAACAGGAGGAGAGCATAAAGAGACAGGGCAACTAGAATTGAGTTCAGAATTAAAATATACAGTTTATAGTTTATTTATATAACAGGTATATTTGTGTGTAAAGTTGGGTATCATTACTATTCCCGGTCCCGCCCACTCCCGATTAAATATTTTCCTCTCCGTCCCAATCACGTAATTGTGAGCGATTTTGTTTCCCATCCCGCTGGATTCGAAAAATGCCAGCCTCTAGTTCAAGACTCGTTCGCCCCCTACAGTGCAATTCGCTAGGAATACATCCGTGCTAAAATATCAGGGTGAAAGTCATCATAGCTTGCGTAGTATAGACCCAGCTCCCAACCCAACTTTGAGAATAGATTAACGGCGATATTTTTTTTATCGCCCGATAAGAGTCTCACGTTAACGCAGCACGTTAACGCCAATAACGGCCCACCATTATTAGTTTTCTTTCTAGATAGTTATACTATAATGTCATCATATTTGTACATGATTTTGTTATATTATAAGTTTAATTTATTTAATCTTTTTATTCATTCTTTTAAATTAAATTTTTACATATTTTTTAATTATTTATATATATATTTATATATATATATATGTTTTTCTTATTGCATTAAGCTGGGGCCTGTTCCATAAAACAAGTTTACCAAATAAGCCAGGCTTATTTCAGTTAGTCTGACTCATTTTGAACCAAATCAACTGACATTGAGTCAGACTAACTGAAATAAACCAGGCTTATTTGGTAAACTTGTTTTATGATACAGGCCCGGGATTATTAAAAGCGACTCATAGGAAAGTGAGTGCCACGGTTTCCGACCTTTAGACTCTTTCATCCTTATATTCAGTCTATGGAAACTTTTTAACTTTACCTACATGAGCTAAAGTACAGTAGTCTAGGTTTCTATGCCAGTGTTACCTCAGTGCAGCTTTTAAACATTTGCCTCTGTATTTGAAGCTTGGAAGTTATGGAAGTGGTTATTGGTGTTTTGTCCCTCCGTAGGCTTTAATAATCTACTTGTGGTTCTTTATATAGAGCTCTTTATTTGATTCAGTTAGAGTGAGATAGTCATGAAACAGGATTAACCGGCTATCTAAGGGTATCTCTCAAATGTAGATTACACCTAGTCTGGGACCTAATTACACGGTTAACGGTGACTCTCAAAGGAGCAATCAGTTTTAGTCTAGCTTTTGGTTTAATCTGTGTCAGAGAGAACTGTTGGGACTTTGTCTGATAGTGTGTTTAAACTGGGCTAAAGGTCAAATAAACAGGCTATCCAACATCTTCAAGCTATCATGACACAAATATTTTTTGCCCTGACTAGCGTTGACCTTGGCCACATCATAGGCTTTGAGTGACCGGTTTTTCCACACCCTGACCTGTTTGTGTCATTAGCCCGCCGAGCGAAAACAGCTGAAGGAAATGATAACAAATGAGTTCTGTTATCAACCTCGGTGCTGAGCGCCATGCGGAGAACATTGCACTTGCGGGAACTCTCTTAAACATTAACTGAAAAATCAATGCGCTCAGAAACAGAAGGTCACGGCCTCTGTGTGAGTTCTCCTCAGATTCTCCGGGTCACTGAAACCGATGTGAATGTGGATCCTCAGGGTGGCTACGTGTGCGAAGAACATCATAGAACACTTCAAATATATTTATTTAATTATTGATAGAATATATCGGCAGGGCAAAGATGAAAAAAAAGGCCTGTCTGTGACCTCCAAATGCAAATGTAACAATTTTCCCCCGTTGGCAGTCATATTTGTTTTAATTGTTTGTGGGGTCGCATTTTTAGCCATGAGATAATTTTTTTACATCTCCAGTAAAAGAGGTCAACAGTGGGAGCATTTACCCTCCGCTAAATGACCGTGAAGCGATGGATGGATGAATGAATAATGAATGAATAGCTTCCAGAGTAAGATAAATGACCAGCAATAGTTCTGGATTGCTTGAGGCTACAGTGTTAAATGAAAAAATAATTATTTCTGATTCCTTCATTCATTAACTGTCTATTCTACAAAAGCAGAATGTGTTTAGGATGAAATCATAGTTCAAGTTGAATCTGTAAGTCTCCTTTGAAAATGAATGACTCCCAGTAAATTTATTTTAAATGGTTGTTTAGTTTTTTTGTGTGTGTTGTCTTTTAAGTAATTTTTTTAATATATTTACAATTATTTAATATTTATGCTGAGCAGGAAATTCCAGAATCACACATTCTTAGTATTAATTGACAATCCATGCAGAGTCCAGTATTTCTCAAGCATATTCTATTATATTGTGCTGGTTTAAGCTCTCTTAGGAAATATTACTCTGCAAACACCTTTAGAGATTTTTTTAATAGTGTCAACCATGAATGAATAATAATATAAATGTTTAAATTAAAATAGTCTAGTCATATTAATTAAAATGTTGATTATTATTTTTTATTATAATGATACTAATAAGATCGGTCCCACTTTAAGGTCTAATTCTTGCTATTAAGAAACCATTAACTGATGACTTTTACCTCAAACTAACTAATATGCTGTTTATTAATAGTTAGTAAGTTAGTTGTTAAGTTCAGGGATGGGACTAGGGATGTAGAATATGCAGTGCAGAATATGTGCTTTATAAGTACTAATAAACAGTCAATATGTTAATAATAAGCATGCTAATAAGCAACTAGTTAATAGTGAGAATTGGTCCCTATATTAAAATGTTACCATTATATTATTTTAACATTTCCATTATTCTTTTAAATTATATAATGCTGTATTAATGTTGAGCTCATTATGACAATCCATTGAAAATGAAAAGTGTGTGTGTGTGTGTGTGTGTGTGTGTGTGTGTGTGTGTGTGTGTGTGTTTAATTAAGTGAAAAGAGCTTTTTCTAGCAATGTTAATTCGTGTCTTTAATCACCCATTATTGAAATGATTAAGCATATTTGAAAAATATTCACACACACACACACACACAAACTCACAGCTCTCAAGTGGTGGGTGGTAACAGCACAGCTCACCGGTCTGCTTGCTTGTAAAGCTGTAATTACAGTCAAGAGAAGGAGCCATTAAACCTTAATGGAAAACTGCAACGTGTTTTTTTGTTGTTATTGTTGTTGCATCTCTCAGTTTCTTCGTTCATCTTACTGATTATATTCCCTGATTTCTCCCTGTTCCTCTCTTTCTCTCTCTCTCTCTCGTTCTCTTTTCTGCAGGTTTGCTAAGAACCTCTCCCCAGATAAGATTAATCTGAGCACTCTGAAAGGGGAGGGCCAGCTTACCAACCTGGAGCTGGATGAGGAGGTTTTGCAGAACATGTTGGATCTGCCCACCTGGCTCGCCATTAATAAAGTCTTCTGCAACAAGGCCGCCATCCGGGTAAGAGACGCCCCTGCTTCTTGATGACGTCATCACCATGAGTCCCTCTGACACCAGCATTGTAGAATCAGCTGGGAAAATAATTAAGCTCAACTCTCTAGACTTGTACTCAATTATTAGACTGCATAGTCAGTTATTAGAGGTTTTATTGTATAGGATAATATTGTCGTCGTGTAACACTTAAAGATCTTTAAAAATATAATACGTTGATTACGTTACATGTACACAGTGTTCCTGTGGCTCAGTGGTAGAGCATTGCATTCAAAGGCGCAAAATGGTGTGGGTTCAATTCCCAGGGAACACACATACTGATTAAACATGTACAGCCTGAATGCGCTTTGGATAAGTGTTTGCTAAATGCATAAATGTAAATGTAATCTTTAGCAAATCTCAAAGTGAACATTTATAAAGTACATGATAATGTTGTCTAAGTAAATTCACTTGTAGTGTTTAAAATGCTTTATTTTAATTTGCAGTGTTTTGTTTAATTATAAAAAAAAATTTTAACTTTACAGAAGCCATTATTTGATGATATTATTTTAATTATTACTAAAATAATAATGTAATTAGTCATTAGTCATTATTATTGCTGTTGGAATTAATAATTATGGTAGTAGGAGCAGTAGTAGTAATGAAAACAATAATGATTATAATAATAATATTATAAGTACATATTTTAACATCACAACTGCAGAACAAACTAAGCAGAGTTTTTTTGAAGTCACATTTGAACATAAAATAATAATTTTGTTATTTTTCACTTACCCCCATATCTTTCCAAACCCGTAAAAGCTTCGTTCGTCTTCGGAACACAATTTAAGATATTTTGAATAATGGCTGTCCCATTGACTGCACAGTAAATAACACTGTCAAGGCCAAGAAAAGTATGAAAAGTAATATTCCAGGATTCTCCATCTGACATCAGTGGTTCAATCATAACGTTATGAAGCAACGAGTATACTTTTTGTAGGAAATAAAACTAAAATAACAACTTTATTCAACATTTAGGCAACTTAATGTCTCCTCTGCATCATGAGTTATTTTAGATTATCTCGATGTAAATACGTACATTTCTTCTGTATCAGCCTCGACACAGGGATGAATCTTCTTCATCAATTTACGCTCTGATTTGAACACAAACAGCGCACCCTTGTGGACCGGCTGATACAGAAGAGTGTACGTATTTTGCATCCAGGGATAATCTACAAAATGGGGATAATCTACAAAATAATTTTTAATAAAGTCATTATTTTTGTTTTATTTCTACAAAAATTATTCTCGCTGTTTCATAACGTTATGATTGATCACCAGTGTGCAGCATCCACTTGGATGATGCGACGGCTGCCACGGGACAATGGTGCCAGTGCGCCACCACACACCAGCTACAGATGGAGAGGAGAGAGAGATAGAGCCAATCAAGTGGATGGGGATTATTAGGAGGTCATGATTGATAAGGGCCAGTGGTGGGAATTTGGCCAGGACACCGGGGTTACACCCTACTCTTTACGAGACGTGCCATGGTATTTTTAATGACAGAGAGTCAGGACCTCGGTTTAACGTCTCATCCGAAAGATGGTACTTATTACAATATAGTGTCCCCGTCACTATACTGGGGCGTTAGGACCCACACAGACCACAGGGTGAGCACCCCCTGCTGGTCTCACTAACACCTCTTCCAACAGCAACCTAGTTTTCCCAGGTCTCCCATCCAGGTACTGCCCTGCTTAGCTTCAGTGGGCAACCAGTCTTGGGCTGCAGGTTGAAATGGCTGATATATAATAGTAATATAAGTCATAATATTTTTTCTTGAAACAATATTAAACACCAGCATCATATTTCTAAGTACATATTTTAGCATCATCACTGAAATACACACTAAGCACCACAAGTCTTGCACCACATTTGATAGCATTAATAGCATTAGAAACCAGACCAGACAGCAGGTTTGTGGTGAGGAAAGACAGTGACTGAGCTCTGAAATTTCAACCGCAAATCTATGACAGCACACTGACCACGCAAACCTCAAAAGAGCAAAGACACAATGTTACTTTGAATGGCTCAGTATTGTCATAACAATGACTCGACAGTTGCAAGAAGCATTGTAGTAATTAAAACCTGAAGTTATAGATGATGTTTTAGTTGCAGGAACAAACACCACATAATTTCCTTGTCCTGTTATTTCGGTCTATAGAGCTAAACCAAGACAGGCTGATCTTGTAGTTTTACTTTCTACTTCTACTTACTTTCTACTGCTTTTCCTTTCTCTCTTCCTCTTTCTGGCCCCAGCAGACCTTTCCATCCTTCACTCTGGCATCAATTATCTAGTAGTCTGCTGCAGTTTTCCACAACCGTTATTGGCCGTTCCTCCATTCTTGTCTAGACATGCTCAGCCACGTAATTGTTTAATGAAACCTCAATGGATGTCATTGTGTGTATTGATAAAATACGATAGCCGCAGCTGTTCTGAGGGTCAGTGCGGCCCTTGTTCAGCAATCTGATTGGTTAAATCAGTGTTTCTCAAACTGGGGTACGCGTACCCCTGTGGGTACGTGAGGTGCACGGAGGAGGTACGCGATCAAAATGCTGAGTTTGGCACTCATTTAATTCTACCCCAACTTAAAGTAACATTAAAACCAAGCATTTGTTTCTTACAAGCACAATGCCGCTTCTAGCATAAAAACGTGCCGTAAATGGTCAAATGGCATCAAATTCTTTTGCGGCCAGAACCGACTGCATCTTCACAAGCAAGTGCATATAATAGGATGCCCGCTAAATATGCTGCTTTAGTAAATCGCGCTGTTGTTCATTGTATCTTTAAAGTAGATTTGTAGCACTTAATGGCATGACGAACAAATAGCCCATTGATGGACTGTACATTGAGATCGATTTAAGAAACCCTCATTGATACAGCAACACCCTGTGCGAGTCATTGTTTCATATTCAAAATACGAGCAAGAATTTTCCCGGTTGCAAATGTGACAATGATTTTAAATAACAATTCAATAAAAATGTAGCCTACATTTTAAAAACAATATTGTCTAAGTTGTTTGTTATATTTTACAATGAAATAATAATATTTCCAAATGAAATCAGCAACAGAACAGGTGTGTGTCTCCAAGCAACATTCAGAGGTGTTCCGTTAGTGAAGGAATCTGCCTTATATTCATGCTGCAGCTTTTTAACCCTCTACTTTCACATCCATATTCAGAATACAAAGGAAATTAAATATAGCTTTTTTATATTCTGCTCTTTAGAAATGAGTGCATGTGTGTTCCTTGTCTATTTCTGACTTTTTTAAGAGGAACATGCAGTTTTCTGCCTCTGGCTGTGCTCCCGGTGCTTGTGAACGCTCACTGACGCACACTGGAAAAACTTCTCTCTCTCTCTCTCTCACACACACACACGCACACACATACACACACACACACACACACACACACACACACACCTTAGAAGTTACATTTATGTTACATTCATACTTGGCAAACCTGTAGAGATCATTAGATTTGAAGAACGTGATTTATTATGAGCCTTTCAAATATCCTCAAGTTGATTTATGACATGTTTCACTATATTTCTGAGGGCGTTTAGCTGTCACAAAAATATAGCCATAAAAGGAATACAATAAAGCCAATCTTTAAAGTATATTTTTATCTAGAAAATTGCAGCAAAATTGTAATGAACACACACCAACAGCAAATTACTGGCTGTGTGCTTTAATAATAAAGGACAATGTTGCATATGCTGTAAATATATTTTTCCTTTGTGTGTGTGTGTGCACTAGATCCCATGGACCAAGCTGAAAACTCATCCAATCACTCTGGTAATAACATTTATGCATTTAGCAGAAATGACACTTTATTAAAAATATTTTGTTTTTGATTATTATTTTATTTAATTGTAATTACTTGTTTTGTTTTATGTTGTATTGGTTTGCTGTTGTAAATTTGTTTTGTAATGTTGTTTTGTTTTTGTTGTTTTACCTCACAGTTTTTTATGTTTTGTTTTGTGGTTTTGTTTTGCTGTTTTGTGCTTTTTGTTTTGTGGTTTTGTTTCACAATTGTTTTGTTTGTTTTGTCTCGCTGCTTTTTGTTTTGCCATTTTGTTTGTTTTTGCTGGTTTTGCCTTTTGTTTTATGCTGGTCTGTTTTTTTGCTTTTTTTTTTTTTTTGCTTTTTTTGTTGTTGTTTTGTTCGAGACACTGCTTTGATTAAAGGCATAAAATACATTTTCTGCAGCTTAATTATTGCAACTGTAAATCATGTCTTTCAGTCTTTGGATAAAGTCATCATGGAGATGAGCACCTGTGACGAGCCTCGCCCTCACAACGGCCCATCACCCATTGCAACAGTCTCGGGTCAAAGGTCAGTTTCAGTTGATCCGTTTTATCTGCCTTGATTTGATCTGCTGCGTCCTGTTTTTGATGGTTCATGGTTCATCTTGGAAAACCTATAATAAACCTATATAATATAATATAAACCTATATAAGGTATATAAAATGTGCCTTGAAAAGCCATGAAAAATATTATTTATTTTTTAATTTGTTTTTGTTTGTTGTGAGAGTTAGATTTTGTTAATTGTCGTAGTGTAAAAGTTGTTCGCAAGCCTACTATTATATGTTTATTTATAATCTTATTCTGTCTTTGCCAGTGAATATGGTTTTGCTGAGAAGGTTGTGGAGGGCATCTCTCTCTCTGTGAACTCCATAGTTATCCGCATCAGCGCCAAAGCCTTTAATGCCTCCTTCGAGCTCTCGCAGCTCCAGGTCTACAGCGTTAACACCAGCTGGGCCACCGGTGACCTTCAAGCACACGCATCCTGGACCCCACACGTGAGAGGTAACAACAGATACCTCTGGTGTTATGGAGTATATTAAGTATGCATTTATATTTTAACACCAGGATTCGATTTAGATCATAACATTTAAGGAAGTGAGCTGGCAGATGATCAGGATTGAAGCGGACGCCATCCAGAACACAGAACATGAGGTTGTCAGCGCCCCCATACGTCTCATTACCAACCAGTCAAAGATCAGAGTCACTTTAAAGAGGAGGGTAAGGATGAACACATGCTCCTTTCACACTCTCAAACAGAAGCATGCGGTTAAATGTTCAAAATTAAATCCAAACTGTCCACTTTTGAATCACTCGCGTTTGTATTTTTGAGAGTGTGTGTAGCACTCATTCTTCTGCGGATCAGCTCTGAGCTCTGCGGGCAGCCGGGATACATTTTTCTGTTGGTAGTCTGAATATTGGCAGCTGATTAGAGGGTTTTTATTTTGGAAGCATACAGGCCTCACATAAAAACAAATGCAAACAAACTCTGTACATTTTAGTATGTTCAAATTATGCAAGATCAAATGAAATGCATTTGAGAGCATATTGAAAATCAATAAAACATCATTATGAAACAGTAAGAAGCAAATTAAAGATCCTAAACTGTGTTAAATATCAAATAAAACTAAAACTAAACAATATAGGCTAAAGCTTGAATGCTGATGTCATTAAACCAAAAAACTAATATTACAATATAATACAGACAAACAACAATATAATATATGCAGCATAAATACAGTTGTTCAAAAGTCTCTTTTTTTAAACAGAATTACTTTTTTATTCGTTATTAACTGTCAGTAAAGATAATTTACAGTAAATAAATGCTGTTCTTCTGAACGTTCTATTCATTAAAGATTCCTAAAAATAAAATGTATCACAGTTTCCACAAAAATATTAAGCAGCACAATTGTTTTCCACTTTGGTAATGATGTTTCTTGAGCACCAAATCAGGATATAAGAATGATTTTTGAAGCATCGTGTGACACTGAAGACTAGAATCTGGCTTTGCCATCACAGGAATAAATTAAAATGTATTAAAATGTAAAACCATTATTTAAAATTGCAATTATGTTTCACCATTATGGTCTTGGCAAGCTAAAGAGACTTCTTCAAAATAAACATTATTAATGATTATTATGATTACTTGTGTGAGATCCCACAGTATGTGCCTCACAGCTGTATGTCCATGCTTTTTCCAGATGAAAGACTGTAATGTTATTGCAACAAAGCTGATTCTGATCCTGGATGACCTGCTGTGGGTGCTGACGGACTCTCAGCTCAAGGCCATGCTGCAGTATGCGAAGTCTCTTAGTGAAGCCATGGAGAAATCAGCTGCGCAGAGGAAGAGCATGGCCCCCGACAATACCCAGGTGTG
Organism: Gymnocypris eckloni scoliostomus; assembly: GCA_027564155.1. Classification (NCBI taxonomy): domain Eukaryota; kingdom Metazoa; phylum Chordata; class Actinopteri; order Cypriniformes; family Cyprinidae; genus Gymnocypris; species Gymnocypris eckloni. Next base: position 15,052,260 of record CM050432.1, on the reverse strand, counting down.
TGTTTCATACCACTTCCTCGTCTCCTTCACTAATCAGTTTTAGACTACCTTTTATTTTTATTTAGCTTTCTATTCTAAAACTTGCATTTTGGTGCCCCCTACTGGTTGTACATTTTAGTCCTAGATTTTACATTGGTGATTTTTGGTGTTTTTAGGTAGCACCGGCACCCCTCAGCTCAGCAGGTGCGCACACAGCAGGCTTCAGCCACAGCAGATCAGAACGCTTCTATGGCACGTCTGTTTAACGACTATGATGTTCGTGAGACTTCACACCACCTCCAAATCATACATTTTGACCTGCATATCTGTGACGACACCAATGCCAAGGACAGAGGTACCACATATGCACACGTAATACTTTTAACACCAAAGTGTGTTACAGAGTTCAGTGTTAAGCTGAAATATGTCTTTTTTACTCTGCAGGAATTAATAAGAGATTAGATGGTGGTGCAATGCAGTTGTCCTTCAGCTCTATCAGCGTAGATTATTATCCCTACCACAAAGCTGGTAACACATTAGATCCTTACTGTAATAACCTGTTAAACAGGAAGATGTTCAGATTATGAAAACCTCATTCTTTCTCTGTCTCAGGTGAGACCTGTATGCACTGGATGCATTATGGCGAGGCCACAAAGTCTCGTGAGACCTGGGTCCATTCTCTCCTGGACGAGTTTAAGTCTAATGTGGAAATGCTCAAAAATGCAGTCAGTGGCCAGAACCAGAGCTCCCCTCAGCACGGTGAGAACATCCTGCCCGTTAACACCTTGAATGGCTGATTTCATCTGATTGTAACTAAAATGAATGAATTTCATGCAACATAGTGAGAACACGTCTGGATCATATTTGACCCCAAAATCCAAAGAAATAAAAAATAGTTTTCATGACTATTAAAACACATTTTCTCATATATGTATGTGTGTATGTTTGTATGGCTAAACTTTATTTTTACAGTACATTTACATTAAAAAAAATTGCATAAAGACAACTGGATGTATTACGGTACTGAGAAATTGTGCGCAAAATGTCATGAAAATAATACAAAACTCAGTTTCATTCATTTATTTGTTCATTTATTTTTAGGGGGATTTTTTGGGTCAAATGTGATAGGACACCGGTTATTTCATTGACAGCTGTTGTTAATAGATTCATAGATCTGGATATCTGCTCATCCATACATCTGATATAGTAAGAATTTTGACACTTTATTTTAAGGGCTCTTCACAAAGACACTTTCAGATGACACTGACTACTTAGTTTTGGGTTGTAGTTGTGTTTATGGCTAATGACAGGTCTTCCATGTGGCCTCTGAAAGTATAGCAGAGTCTTTGTATAAGGGCCTTTAGCTAAAGTGGTACAGGTTTTATCTCAGTAGAGTAGTACGACTAATGTTTAAGAGTATATTATGATCATGGATTTAATTTTGAAGTCATTGGAATGTGTTTTGCTGTGGCCATAATGTGTGCCCTGGTAGCAACTAACACCTGTCCTAGTTTGAGAGTTTTTTTTGCGTAATGGGTTCTGTGTCTCCAGTCCATCGGTCGATTGTCTTAGAGGCAGAGGGTGGAGGGATAATGGTTAGGGAGCTGGACTCAGGCCCAGATGGCTTGTGGCCGCTCTCCCCCATTGCCAACTGCTGCTGGTGTCTGGAGACAGGTACCTCTCTGGTGTGCGTTTGAGGTGCCTCACAAACACATGGCTGTGGTTTGTGTAGATGATACACTATGTTTGTGATGTCTGAGCTTATGTGTTTCCTACAGGAAAGATCTCCACCAGCTCCAGCACTTCCTTCTCGCCCCCACCTGGACCGAGAACCCAACTCATGTCCAGCTCAATTGTGCTACGGATGGCAGATTTCAGCATCTATCAGGTTTTTATGGAAGAATACACATACAATATTTCATCGTTTGTGTTTCATCAAGATGAATCAGTGCTGTCATCATTGACTGAGTAAATTATGATTTTTTTATTAAGAAGTCACCCTTTAAAAGTTGATTGTTCTGCTTTGTTGAAGGTGTCTACAGCAGACCAGTCACGCTCAAGTCCTCAAAACATGATCTCCTGCAATAAGAAATCCCTCTACCTCCCCCAAGAGATGCCGGCTATCCATGCTGAATTCACAGAGTACTACTTCACGGATGGCAAAGACTATCCTAGTAAGACAGAAGTGACAACCTCCATCATAAATGCTGACAAAATCAGAATATTCACTTAATATCTCAATTATTCCATGAATTGACATTAATAAACTCTCTCTCTGCAGTCCCGTGTCCCAACCTGTATGTGCAGTTGAATGCGCTACAGCTGGTGCTTGACTCTCGCAGTCTGGTATGGCTCAATCTGTTTGGGCTTGACCTTCGTCAGAGCTTAGAACAATTTATGGAGCTGTACAAACTCAATGACTCGCAGAAACCTGACGAACACATAGATATCAGAGTGGACGGACTCATGCTGAAGGTAGTTCTTACTTACCTTGACTTAAACTGCACAGTTTAGCTTCATCCCTAATCAAATGGCTCATTTCCACTGAGCGTTATGGGTCAGTACAGTACAATACGGTACGATTCAGGACGGTATACCTTGATCAGGCTTGTGTTTTCACTGGCAACAGTACCCTTGATAGATGTGGTGTATGCCGGAAAGTAGCGATCGACGTCATCCTTGCTCAAAGAAAAAAGTGCAACATTTGCTGTGTATATGTGTGTGAAAATATAAAATTATAAAATACACTGTTATATTTTTTGTTTGCACATTCTGATGTAAATAAGCCCAACACACATGAGCAGCATGGAGGAATGAGAGAAGGAGACGCTTCATTCCCCTTGTAGCACGTACAAGTTATTATACGGTACAGTTCGCTAATTGTGTACCATTCACAACTTCTGACAATGGAAACAGACAGAATTGCACACCGTACAGTATTGAACCGTACCGCTCAGTGGAAATGAGCCAAAAGACACCTGAGCAAGGTATGTCTTCAAAATTACTAGAAACATACAAGTTTGATCAGGGTTAAAGCTAAACTCTGCAGGGCAGTGGCCCTGGAGGTCTGGATTTGAGGAACCTTATTGTATTACATTATTGTATTATAGTTTAATATAAAACTTTTATGCATGTTTGTAGCTGGTGATCCCTGCAGACCAGGAGAAGACTCAGCCTGACCAGCCCCGCTCCGTTTCAGTACAGACCTCAGAGATGGTAGCCACTAACACACGTCACTCTTCCGGATGTACTCGGTCCAGTCTCGAAGCCCTCTTGCAGGCCTTCCAGGAGCAACCCTTCTTCACCTCCCTCTGTTCTTCTTTTCCTCATTCCCAAAACTCCTCCTCTGTGCTGCATTCTGTTTTCCAGTGGCATGCTCATGAGCAGGACACACGTGTTCATGATGTGTACAGGGGCCTTGCTCCACCATCTCTCTCCACCAATGCCCTCAAAACACCAGCAGGCACTGACTTGTGGGCCGTGCATTTTTCCCAGTTCTGGGTGGACTACGAGGGCTCACGCAGTGGGCGAGGTCGTCCGACACCTTGCGTGGACTCCTTCCCTCTGACACTTTGGGTATGCCACCCCACCCGATACACTCAGCACCATGAGAGACTCAGAGCAGGTGTAGGGTCAGGCCTGTTGCCTCGCAGTGAGTCAGCAGAGATAGCCAGTCGTCTGCAGAAGAAGAAGCTTCTAAAGGAGTACTACAGCACTAATGCATCTCCCAGCAACACGCCAAACAATGGCCTCCACAAACCACACTCTCTGGATGGCTTATGCAGCAACTCCCCTTCGTCTCTTTCCCTTGCTTCCTCATCCTCGTCCAGCGAAGTTGACTTGCAGGTGCTAGTGCACGTTCAGAAGCACCTGAGTGCTCAGGTGAGCCATGGGCAGTATGTGTTCCTGCTCCGACTGCAAAATGCTGTGAAATCTCTGCAGCGCACTTTACAGCAAGATATAGAGCAGTATGGCTCCAAGCTCCAGGGTCCCACACAACCCTTCAGTGCCTGCGTGGGTGTGCTCATGAAAAGTGCAGAAGTTGCACTTCTCCTAAAGCCCATTCCCCAACCAGATTTAAACACCAGCCCTCTGGACTCAGATGTATCCCCTTCAGAAAGCAGGGCCACTCTTGAAGCCGGGAGTGAGGTTAGCGAGGGCCACGAGAGGACCTCGGCTCTAGGAGAGGGTAATCAAAATGTGGATCAGCTCCTTTGTGCAGGGACACATGCCATCAACGCATCTCCTCTTCTTCCTTCCTCATCTCCTGCTCTGAGAAAAGCATCTGTGGATGAGATGAGTAGCATGGGATCTGGAGGGAGGGTGCCATCTGAGGAGAAGAAGGACTTGAGAGAAGGATCTCCCAATGGCGAGGGAAACAAAACAGAAGCCAAAGGGCAGCAGAGTGAAACCTCACAAGGTGGAACCATGGTAGTTGATCCCATGTCTGACAATTCCTCCAGGGAATGGAACGACAAGAGTCAGGGAGGCAGGCTACCTCAGTCCATGTCCAGGTATTGCTGTGTTTCTGTATTTAAAACACAACTTTCTAGTCTTTCCTGCTTTGTTTTTAGAAATTGATAATGGAAGTAGAGCTGCATAGCCCTGTCTGAAATGCTGACATAAGCTTTTGCGATCCACCTTGGAGTACACACTTTGGTACAAATGGGACCACATACATTGTTGTGGGCCAGACATTCTGGGGAATTCAATCCTGCTCCTAGAGGGCTACCAAGGCGAGTGAAGGCGCGATAGGCATAATCCCGTTGATTGAAGTGCTTGCTCTCGCGTTTTCTTTTTGTTTGGATACTACATATAATATAGCTACCAAAATAAATGTTGGTAACTGCAGTTTGACTAATAGTTGACAAAAACGCAATGACTTTTCTTCAACTAAAACTATGCAAGACTCAAATGACTACAATGTGACTAAGACTATTAAGCATTTTTGTCTCAAGATAAAGACTAAGACTAAATCAAAAATGCCTGCAAAAAAATTAACACTGCCTTGGTTGATTAGATGAGGGATGGGCAACTTTGGTCTTACAGGGCCCTACAGGGACACCCAAACCAGTTAATCAATAACATTTTGAGGCAGTTGTATCAAAAAAGGTTGGAGATAAACTCTGCTGGAAGGTATACCTCCAGGAGCAGGACACCCCTTCCCTAAAAATAACCTTAAACGTTTACTTTACCATAACCTTTGGTTAGATTTTTGAAGTGTGTTTGATTAAAGGGATAGTTCACCCTAAAATTCTGTCATTAGTCACTCACCTTCATGTCGTCCCAAAGCCATAAGACATGTGTTCATCTTCAGAACACAAATTAAGGTATTTCTGATGGATTTCAAGAGCTTTCTGACTCTCCATAGACATCAATGCAACTGATATGTTCAAGGCCCAGAAAGATAGTAAGAACATTGTTAAAATAGTCCCTGTGTCATCAGTGGATCAATCGGAATGTTGTGACGCCATGAGGATACTTTTTGTGCACAATGAAAACAAAAATAATACTTCATGTCAAGAATTTATTTTCTTTCTTTTCAGTTTTCGACGTGCGTTCATGACAGTACCACGGTGTGTACGTGTGGTGCGGCTGACGTAGCAGCTGTCATGATAGCTTTGTCATGAACGTGCGTCAAAGGGAAGAGAAGAAATTGTTGAATGAAGCCGTTATTTTTATTTTCTCTGGCACAGAAAGTATTCTTGTAGCTTCAGTTGAACCACTGATGTCACAGTGATTATTTTAATGATGTCCTTAATGACATCCAAAGATGAATGAAGGTCTTATGGGTTTAGAACAACATGAGGATGAGTAAGTATCCCTCATCCCTTTCATGTTAAAGCTAAGCTCTGCAGGAAAGTATAACTTGAGAACAAGAGTTTTATACCCCCTGGTCTAGACATTATATTAACAAAATCCAAATATGAAGGCCACAAGACTGCAAGTCCACATCAAGTGGGACAGGGCCCATGCTGAAGTAAATAGTAGATGGGATGGGAAATGTAGATGGGATTGATGGATAATGCCATTGAATGTTATGAGACTATGCGTGTGTGTATTTGGGAGTAAAACCCAATGCACAACTGCTTCCTTGCTCTGAATGTGACCTCTGGGTGTGTGTGTTTGTTAAATCTCTCTCTTCTGAAGGAAAGGCAGTTTATCAGTGGTCTCTGACCTCTTAACTTCCACGCACAGCAGGTCTACCTCCTTATATTCCATGTCCAACATGTAAGACTCCCTCTTTAGGACTCTGTGCCCGTCTGTGTATGTGGGAATGTTTGTGGAGAAAACTGTGGTATTGTGATTGTGATCATTTCACACTAGCTTGTCATTCGTTGTGTAATGTGTAGGACTGTGGACGTGCGCAGAGTTTGCCGACTTGTCTCTGACTGGTGTTTTGAATTTGCAAAAATTTTTTTGCTGTTGTTTTTTTCCATCTTAGTATCATTTATGTTGGTACTTATCCACTCATACTCTCTGTTTGCTACTTTTTGTGCATGTACTCTGCAGTGGTCGTTTGATGCAGGGCAAGTCGCAGTCGAGTTTCTCAGTGTCCTATAAGAACATGAAGAAAAGCCCTTCGCTACAGTCTCTGGATGACCTCTCCATAGACAGTTACTCACTAGAGGATTGTGACAGCTACAGCCTGCTGGAGAGAGGTACATGCGTTCCTGAACACCATATTCTACTTGTGGGTTTTCTTTTCATATAAGTGCTGTTTTAGGTTTGTGACCACAAGGGGGCAGTATTGTAACATATATCTTTGTGTGCTATTTTTGTTCCGTTGATGGAGCAATGTTGAAAATATCTTGATAACCAGAAATTCATTCAGATTTACCATTTAACACGGGCTAAACATCAGGCCCAAATGTGATGGTCTATGCTACTCAATATGGCTCTGGATATGCTGTTACACTCTCTTGTTCTTACCAAATAATATACAAATGTTTTTTGTTACAGATGACATATCAGTCTCTGGTTTTAAGGAGGGTCTAAGTGAACAGATTTGCACAGAAGGGACTAATGTGACTCTCGCTCAGGAGGCAGATGAGGCCCAGTCACCTGACGCCATCAGCGCTGCCTCACAGAGCATAGATGAACCCACACAAGACCTTGTAATAAACTCTTTTTCTTTGTTCTTTCATTCCCCGTTTTATATCATGCACAACTTGGTTGCTGAACATTAACTTTTTCTCTTCTCCTGGAAGAAAACAATGTGATGATGCATCTATTAGTATCTATGTATAAAATATCTGTATTACATGTGTTTGCAGGTGTCTGTGCTGGTTTTGAAGATTCACCAGGTCTGCTGTTCTCTGGATCTGAAGGGTGATGATACAGCAGTTGCTCTGGAGGTAGGACGGATCCGACCCAACCAGCTCGGCAACATCAGTTTGCGGCAGTATCTTAGCAACCGCAGCTTGGGTAAGACTGATTGACACCTGTGTGTGTGTGTGTGTGTGTGTGTGTGCATGTGCAAGTGTTGCAGTTGCATCTGATAATACTTGCTGTTTGCATTTCTTCAGGTTTAGTGTCTACAGCATCAGTCGCTCAAAGTGGTGAAGGTACTTTAAGTGTGTATCTTCATATGTTTGCATAGTGTGTGTGCGCGCGCATGTTTGTGAGTGTAGATGCTGTCTGCGAGTTTGCATGAGTCTGAGTTGTGTGTTGTGTGATCACTCTTTCAGCACTTTTTGTGTTTAGCAAGAACACTACTGTTCAAAAGTTTGGGTTCTGTATGTTTTTTTTTTTTAAATAAGTCTCTCTATGATCAATCGAAAACATACAGTAAAATAGTAATATTGTGAAATATTATTACAATTTAAAATGACTGCTTCCTATTCATACTTTCTTTTTAATATATATATATATATATATATATATGAAATTATTCCTGTGATGGCAAAGCTAAATTTTCAACAGCAATTACTCCAGTGTCACTTACTTCAGTGTCACTTGATCTTTCAGAAATCTTTCTAATATGCTGATTTTGGTGCTCATGGAAGCTTTTTTTATTATTATCAGTGTTGAAAACTGATACATTTTTTTTCAGGATTTTTTAAGTGATTCAATAGAACAGCCTTTATGTGTACATTTATTGTTTTTAACATTGTAAGTGTTTTTACTGTCACTTATGATCAATTTTATGCACCCTTTCTGAATAAAATTATGAATTGCTTTAAAAATACAAAAATAAAAACATTTAAAATTACTTACCTCAAACTTTTGAACGTAGCATATTGATATATTTTTATAAAGGACTAGTCGGTGGTTTGGCCAACTGATTAGTCTTAAGGAAGCCTTAATGTAGAATACACATTGTGTTTGTCAATAGAGAAAGATGCTAATAGCCTAATAGCAACTGTCAAAGAAACTATCATAGCTCTCACAAAAATGAGTCTCACTGATTATGTATAATAATGTGAACATTAATAGTGTTAACTAATTTGATTGTCCAACAATAATTATCCTACATATTATTGAGAGTGTTGTATTTATTACACATCCAGTGCATTGATGGCTTATAGTAACAGTGCTTAACTTAGATAAGTTTATCTTCTAATATTAAGCTTAAGCTTTTTTAATATCAACATATCAAATTTAGCTTCAGTGCTTTTAATAGCAATGTTTTAAAGGGATGTTTTAGAGAAGCATCTTATTGGAAAGAGTTTGTTGACTGTAACACTATACAAAAGCACAACACTCTTTCAACGCACTACAGTCCTCTCTAAAAATGTGTGCTTCTGATATGAACCTCTTTAAAGCACCTTGGCTGAAAACATTTAGTCAGTTGGTGGATGAGTATGTAAATATGAGTTTTTTTGAAGCAGTATGGTAGGGTTGTGTGTGCTGTTATTTGAATTGTATTGAAGCCTCTTTCTCATTCACTGGTCCCTGATCTTCGCTTTCCTCCTCCCTTCTCTCTCCCTCTCCCTCTCCCTCTCCCTCTCCCTCTCCCTCTCCCTCTCCCTCTCTCTCTCTCTCCTATAGCTGCTTTGGTATTGTGTTGTCGTTTCTCTACTGTCACAGACCACTGGGTTCTGCAGTAGCAGAACTGCTGGTTCAGGAGACTTTGTACACACATAAACACACACATAGACTCTCATCTATCTGGGCTGTTTCAGAGCATTGCCTCTTTCCTCTCCAAGGATTAATCTCTAGGCTTTTCTCTGCTCAGTTTCTCTTGACTGATTCTGCTTGCCTCTGTTTTTCAGTCTGTTTCTCTGTATCTGCTCCCATGTTCTCTATTTTCAGTTATTCTCACTTATTCACTTTTTTCTCCAGCAGTATTTTTGCTTTTCTTCAGTTTCCTCGCTAGGGAGAGAAAGTGCTGCTCTTTACTTGTTTTATTCACAGCTGTTCAAGTATTAATCAAGAAGTTCAGTCAGGAATACCAGTGATCGGATCGCTTCTTCTCCTTGTAGTGGGGTCTGAGCCTTTCTAACTCCATCATATTCACACACGATGTTGAACGTGTGAAGTGCGATAGTTGACCCAAAAATTTAAATTCTGTCATTAATTACTCGCCTCATGTCTCCATACCGTAAGACCTTCGTTCATCTTTGGAACACAAATTAAGATTTTTTTTTACGTAGCTTCATAACATTACAGTTGAAACATTGTCACATGGAATATTTTAATGATGTCCTTAGAATGTTTCTGGGCCTTTATCGTGTCAGTTGCGTTGCTGTCTATGCAGGGCCAAAAAGCTCTCGGATTTCATCAAAAATATCTTTTTTTTTTTTTTTTTTTTTATGGAGATGAACAAAGGTATTTCAATTATAACATGCATGCACTACATAAGAAGTTGTGTGTCATGTATTAAAGAGAATGAATTAAAATTAATGGATTATAATTGAGTCATATCACTTCTATTCTATTATAATTAATTTATAAAGTAGCAAATACCAATATTATTCAAGTGGACATTATAAATATTCATAGGTTGGAATTCGTAATTATAAAAAATATATATATATTTTATAAAAAAATATTCATAAAGTCAAGTTCTTTATGCAGAGAATTTGTATTAAACTCTTAGAATTTACAAAAACACAAGGTAGTAAGTTTTTAGGAATTTTAACATATACCATGACAATACTATGTTTTTGGACATGTACCATAGTGTTCCTTGAAGTGCTTTGGAATACTGAAAATAACACAGAATATGATTATTATCAGTATATACCGATGTACCATGTTAGTACCCTTCTGCTTCAATCATCTTACCTCTGTAATGTCACAGTACTTTTGTAAGGAGCCATCTTATTTGCCTATTCTGTCTCCCCATTTCTTTACTCTCTGTTATATCTCTTATTTAACAGCTCTGCTGAATGAGCATCTGCGTTAGGTGTTTTTCTCTCTTTTCTGGACAGAGGAGGTGAGGATGTTAATGCAGTATTGGTTTCAGAGCTGACTCGTCTCAAAAGAAAGAACATGTAGGGCAGCCGGTGAAGTATAGTAGATAGTGTGGACTCCTCTGCCACGAGACCCTCTGGGACCGCTGAAATGCACAGCTCCAATATCATTTGATGTCTCATTTCTGCCCTCTGCTGTAGGAAATTTCAATGAATTTCAATGAGTTTCTATTCATTACCGCAGGCATTGTTGCACTGACATTTTGGATTCAATGCATAATTTAAATGCAGGGTTTCAATGTTTTGGATTTGTCTATTTTTAGACTGGTGGCTGTCTCCCGTGTCCTGCTTTACCGTCTGGTTCCACAGCCTGTGCAGCGGGCCTTCGATTTCCACTCATTAGTGATCCATTGGTTTCCTGCATGACTGTGTACACATTCATGTGTCCTCCTAGTTCCAAGGCTTATTGTGTTGCATGGAGAAACATGGAGTAGATGGTGTTTTCATCATGTGGATCGCCATTATTATCAGGTGTATTTTGTATAATGGCATCTTTGCTGAAATATTTAGGGGCGTTCACACTGACAGTGAAATGCGGTCGGAATGATTCATTATCAATGAGATCAGTCAGGAACTATAGCTGTAAAAGTTTAATGGCATGTAAATAATCAGTGATACATTAGGCCATCCAGCAGCAGGAACACTTACTATCGGCATTACATTTCATGCTGCCTTCAAGTGCAGCTGATAAGATCGTGTCTTTGAGTTTGGCATTCATTATTATGACACTGTCTGGAATACTTGATTATGATTGGTCAATCGCAGTATTCTGAAGTCTGTTATTCCCTGATTAAGATTGTTGTCATTAGAAACGCTGTATAAGAGACCACTCCTATCTGAAGCCAGCGCTTCTTTCATGTCTGTTGTATCATACCATGGACTCATCTTCTTATTTTAGCCAATGCAGCTGGTGCCATCTTTCATCTCAGTTATAGTTATTGATTGTATTGAAAATAAATTTGGAGGACTTTATTAGTAACACTACTTTATTATTATTATTTCAGTGTCCTTCTTGCCAGGCTGGTTGTTTTTTACATTGCAATTGCGTATTAGATAATAAACAGGTATGGATAAGATAAAAAAAAAAAAAGTTTTATCTCAAATCCATATTTCATGTCCGCTTAATTGTTTATGTGGTGAGAAGCCATGTATGACTGTACGTTCTCATTTAAATGTTGATTTTGTTTTAACTAGTTCATTCGTCTTGCCTTAAAGCCACCATTTTTCTTCATTGAAGCTTGGCGTTTAGTGAACTAATAAAATATTTAAACTCAGTGAAGTCAATATTTTGTGTCTAGTTATTGACTTGCTGTTTATGGCAAGTAGCCTTGTAACTAGTAGACAAGTATACACGCCCCTTATGACATCAGCAGCTTGTGTATCTCCTACAATTCTGAGTTTAATACTGTAAATATGATTACAGTATATCTAATTTGAAGAACACATCTGTCAGTGTGAACAAAGCATTTGATGGATCCAAACTAAGAACATTTAAACCAACAGAACATTTATGGCACAAGACTGTTAGGGAAAATATTAGCACTTTACTTAATGTCTGATATTTATCAATCTCTCTCTCTCAGGCTCTGGGTCAGGGTCGGACCCCAGCACAGTGTTATTCAATCCAGAGGTGCAGGTGAGGCTTGAAAGCGGCCCGGGAGCTGCGGTTCACTCTCCTCTGGCCGAACAGAACGGCTTCCTGCAGTGCCACCTACAGGCCTTCAGTGCCGACTTCCTCATGGCATCGCTGCGAAACCTCGCTCTCTTCCTGGAGGATGACTCCGCCTCCCAGGTTCTCCCCATGGAGATCACCATCAAAGATACACACGTCAATCTGAAGGTACATTTAGTCACAAGACAATAAGATCAGATTTGATCAGAATTATCATAGACTATCACTTTGATAAAAAACATTTTTTATCATTTTTGGCCAATGAATCCCATTTAAGATGAGAGTTTTTTGTACGTGGGTCTCGCTTTCATCTGTCATGTCCTTGACCAGATTTTGTGTGACAGCAGTAGCTTCTGGTGCTGGGTTATTTCTGATATTGTATATGTAGTATTAACATGATATGGAAAATACATTTTGTTTTAAATCATGGTTATCACCAGTAGCAATGTTTTGGTACATACTATGCGTGATTGTACACAGCTCCGTAGTTCCAAAACCTAGTGAGCTGCAATCCCAGAATGCACTGATTTCAATGAAAAACATTGTTGATAGGTAGACAGCTCACGTTTTAACCAGATAAGCATGTATGTACTAATACATGTACATGTGTTTAAATCAGGATGATGGTCCCCGTGACAATGCGTCAGAGCCCAAGGCCACGCCCATCGCCGTGCATATTCATAATCTTCTTATCATCGCCAAGATGACGGCTCATTCAACATCGGAGGAGGTTATTCATGCCCCTTACTTCCTGTTTTCTCTTCCTGCTACCTCCTCCTCTCCTAAACTATAATTGTTCCTTATAGCATAATTTCCCTTCCCTCTGGCAAATGCATGCTCTCTCTCTTTTACTTTGAAGTTTTCCTCTATCTTGTATTATTTTGAAATGGGATTGAACCTCAGGAATGCACGTACTAAACGCATCCCTCCTCTCTCCCCTCGGACAGCTGAGCGTGCTGCGGACTCAAAGCATCAGAAGGCGGGGCCTGTGAATGACAGCAGGCTCAGTTCTGTCCCTGAACTTCCTGTAGGTGTGGCCAGTGAGCCGAAAGCCACTCAGACTGCTCCTCTGTCACCCACAAGCCCCACCCCCTCAAGTAGAGAACAGGTACACAGGGAAAAATTGCGATATGTTAATGATTTTTGCATGATGTAATGCATCACAGTTTATCTCCACATAATGCTGTAAAGTTGCAGCTTTATATGAACGTTTTAGTTTGCGATTTAAATACCCATGTATGTTTGTAAGCCTTCAACGGTGATGCAAGATTGCTGTTTGTGACTTGGTTTATTCAAATTTAAAGGGATCATTGTTATGAAAAATAGAATTTTCTATTCAAACTATTTCATGTGCTGTGAAAACATACTGTACTATAAAAAAAAGTTTAACAACTCCAAACTTCCCTAGTCCAAAAAATATTTGATGCCAGAAACATATAACAGTTACGTGCAGTTACACATCGATAGCCACATTTCCATTACCCATCCAATTGTGAAAATTGAAATTGCGAATTGAAAATACATGTTTTTACCGATTTTTCAAGCAATTCGATAAAGGAATATTTAGCAAAACTGTAACGGAAACGCATGTACAGGTCACCTGGATTATGTAAAAAGTCACATGATCATACTTTAATGTACTATAACCTCATAAAACACCTCATATGTGGCTGCTTAAAGCTTGGATAACCTCTTATTCTGAGGGCCAAAGAAAGTGTACAGAAAATGGTCATAATTAAAACATTATGATGTAGTTGTTGGTGCAAAAAGCTTGACTAATGTTTGTAAGTGGACCTCAAGGAAAATGTGAAGTTATAAAACATATGACCCCTTTAACATCAGTTATACAATGACAATTATATTTCAAGTAAAGCATCATGGCTGATTAACAATAAGCACGTTGTGTGCCAAGCTAATGGTCTTTTCCGTCCACACAGCTGCTCGTGGAGGAGAATGAATGCTTGAAATTGGCGCTCTCCAAAGCCAAGATGGCGCTAGCGGAAGCCCAGATGGAGAAAGACTCTCTCCAGCATCAAATGAAGACCCTCAAACTCACCGGCGGGGGCAGCAACAGCTAGTGGCAGTACATGTGTGTGTGCATGCAGGACTGACACCTGCCACAGGGGGGCAGCAGAGTGCTTGGAGGGGCCCGGCAGCATAAACAAATCCCAACTCTGCAGCCGAGAAGAGGATGGTATGTGTGCCGTGACGGTGATCTCACCTCGGCATCCAGACTTTGCAATCAGTGGCATCTGCTCTTAAAGAACAGTGTTATGTACTATAATATACACACAAAGCTTTAACATCAGAAACAAATCCAATGAAAAGACTCTTCAGATAGCCTATGGAATTTCGCAGATGTTTTGTTGGTCTCTTCCTGTTTTTATTATTTCTTTCACTTCATTTATTTGTGTGTCAGCGAGCACCCCTTTAAATTATCATGGGAAAGTGTAAAGGGGTGATAAACTTACATTCTCGCTCACTATCGCTTTCTTTCTAATCATTCGTATGCAGTGTAGGAGCACATTCCACCCTCGACCTTTAACCCCAGGCAGTCTTACACACTTAGTGTCAGGGTGTGTGATGATGAATGTCATATCTTTGGAGGAATGTCTTAAATAATTAATTTGCACTGTTTCGAACTCTCTTTTGTTTAGCAATAAATAAATAAAAAATGTAGTGATTAATACATTTGTGATTATGTATAGTGATTACACAAGAATGTTTTTTTAATAAGTGCAATTGAATTGATGTAGTCAGAATTTATCTTCATTATGTTAGAGTCTCGAAATGGGAATATGTTTATTTTCACGAACAGACTACAGGATTTGCATTGCACGACTTGATTTCTCTTACTATGTGGACAGATTTTGTGCTTTGCAGTGCGACACTTTAATATTAGTTCAGTATTTGCAACTAAACACATCGTCATTCCATGTTTGTCTTTTATGTGAATGTTTGCACTGCAACAGTCAAAATAGGAGATTAAATATTGATTTGCAGGGGTTGTTTCTGTTAAAATACCATTCAGTCTGAACATGGAATGTTTAACTGATGCTTTGTCACATTGTTGATCTGATTACCAGCATTTCTGCACAAACAAAAAACAGATGCATGGATGTTGGGTGAAAACCACTCAACTGATGACTGAAAGGGTTGTATTAGTTCATTTTTGTTTTTGGCTTTTCTTATTTATGCTTTAAAAGAGAAGAGCCTGTTTTATGATGAAATATGGTGGAAAAAATATGTAAAGGTTTTCTTGGTTTTGCTTCGCTCTCTCTCCTCCCTTTGTTTTCTTCCGGCTTGGTTTTTCTCTCTACAGCGACCTCTACAAGTGCCTGTGACTGCACACCTTCTCCAGAGGTCCTGCTTGATTGTTCCCTCACATTTTGTTCTCTAAATGAATGTTTAAATGCTCTTCGCAGCACAAGCTTCCATCTGGAGGACATTTTTCAGATGTTAGGACTTGAACATGGAGAGCTGGATGACAAACACCTGATTGTAGGAAACAAGAACTTTTCTTGAAGTACCAGGCCACACCCCTATGCCACATTAGCCCCGCCTCCATATGTAATAGACACACCCATTATAGATGGAGGCCCACCGCTTTAGCACAAATGATAAGCAATGATGCTCAATTAAGCAAACTTGTGAAATTGTTTTTCATTGTGTCCATCAGAAGCTGCTAAAGTACTGAGACATGAAATAAAATCTAAAATGTTTTATGAGTATAAGCGCTGCTCTTTTTTTAGCTACACAAACTTTAGTTATTAAATGATGATCCATATGTGTCAGATCATGTTGGGCTGAAAAATCTGCTTTTAATCAATGCTGACCTAGCCATGAAGTTGGCATGTTTTTTTTTTTATATCATAACCTGATCTTCCTATGAAACGACAGGCTTTTCTCTTTTTCATTATCGGTTTCACTCTGATGTATGTCATAATTCAGAAGAAACTGTTTCTTGGTTCTGTTAAACATAAATTAAGATATTTTATAAAATGTGGGTAACCAAAGAGTTGATTCCTATTGACTCCCACAGTATGGAAATAAAAATGGAAGTCAGTGGAAACCAGCAACTGTTTGGTAGTTTAATCCCAAAATTAAAATGTGCTCAAATTTATTTACTCAAACTTGGGTCATCCAAATTTAGGGATTTTGTTTCTTCATGGGAACAGATTTGGAGAAATGTTGCATTGTGTCACTTGCTCACCAATGGATCCTCTGCCGTGAATGGGTGCCGTCAGAATTAGTGTCCAATCATGCTAAAAACATCACAATAATTCACAAATAATACACATGCCTCCAGTCCATCAATTAACATCTTGTGACATGAAAACCTGCATGTTTATAAGAAACCAATCCATCAATATGGCATTTTAACTTAAAATGGTTGCTTCTGGCCTAAATACCGCTCCATAATTCATAACACTTGGTCCAGTGTATCATGCTTTTAATTCCACAATGTTTTGGCATATTTTCTACATCAAGTTTTGAATCACTTTTGCTAGGTGCTACTTAAAAGGTCACTTTTCCCTTGGGTTTCCCAAAAAAGGTCTCAGTGTGAAATCTCAGTTTGGTTTGGCTTCACCTCCGTACAACCTCAATTTCATGTGGTACTCTCATGAATTGTAAAGTCAGGCCCACAAGTGTGTGAGTGTGCTCCCATTCTATGCATTGCCTATTAAGGCAGATGAATACTGCTCTGTTTGCTGCTCTATGGAGGAGTTTATTCCTGGAGTTAGAAACTAAATAGACACTGAACACCCGCTTGTTTTTGTGTGAGTAATGCAGAGAGCTTGCACACAACTGCCTCATAAGATCCGGTTGTTTCTGTTTCTTGGCAAAGCTGAAATCTAGTGACTCTGTCCAACACCCAGTGGGCCTGCAGCTGCATCTCTCTGTCTTACACAGACACACACACACACACACACACCAGATCATCTCTTTCATTTCTTGTGTTCTTCTTCCAGTCCTTAGCACTGTTTTTTTCCCTCTCTTCAAGACTTCACAGCTGAACGGCACAGGAAGGAATGCTGTGGAGTTGTTGGTGAAGTTGTAAACAAAACCTGAGAAAATCTGCAATCTGTGTTCATTCAGTATTTCAAAATTATAGCACAGAAAAATATGATATCTTAGAAACAATTACAGTGGTGGTTACATGTAAATTATGGACTGAGATTGTGATTTCATGAGTTTTGATGATACTGAATGATTACAAAATGAAGGGACCAGTTTTTATATTTATTAAGGCTTTTCAGTGTATAAGCTTTTCAAACTGAAATCTGGTTCATGTAAACATGACATGAAATAAGAATATGACCAGAATATTATTGTGCATGTTTATGCAGTCAGTGACTGTTTATATGCACATCATGCTCCACATTTTAGAATATTCCCATATGCTTGTTATGAGCTTATTCTGTATTTATTATGCTGCATTTAATTCTGTGCAGTAATTAATCCTCATTCCTGTCCTTGACAATAGAAAAAAGCACAATGAAGTGACATGACACATCTTGTAATGTTTGTAAAATTCAGGATGCTGCCGTCCTTGTTCAGGTTAATGGGTAAAATAATAAAACTCAATATTCTAAATAAGCTGTTTGTATGACCCAAATTTCAGTCTAACATTCTGGGAATATTATTGTATGTTTGTAAAAATAAAGCCTAAAATAAACTAGGATATTATTTAGTTCCCCAAAATGTTAGGGTAACATTTCATTCGCCAATGAAATCAAAACAAGGTTACAGTAACAGTGTTCGGTATCCGCCCAGCCGGAGTAGCTCTCTCCTCTCGTAACGGAAGACTGCCATATAGAACAGAAAGAGAGAAACACTGATGCTGGGCCGCCCTGCTGAGAGAGAGAGAGAGAGAGAGAGAGAGAGAGAGAGAGAGAGAGAGAGAGAGAGAGAGAGGAGAACAGCGTGAGTACGGTGACCGAGAGCGCACTGGAAAGCGGCTGGTGAGTGTGATTTAACCGGCGTCTCCAGGCAAACGGCCGGTCTGGAGGACCACCATCCTCCCGTTCAGCACAGCTGCACCGGGACCGTGTTATAGTAAATATCCGGTGCATCATTCCATCATTGAGCTCCGGTATGGACTAGCGGCTTTATTCGTTCAGCAGCGCGCGGCGGAGCGTCTGTTTGTCAGCAACATGCCGCAGAAATCCTAAAAACAAACATCGCCGTTCAGTCCGGATTGTTTTTGTTCTCGTGGATTAAACTTGTGTCTGGGATGGGGAAGGAGCAGGAGCTGCTGGAGGCGGCGCGGACCGGGAATGTGGGGCTGGTGGAGAAGCTGTTGAGTGGGAAGAAAGGATTGCTGGGCTCGGGCTCCGGCTCCATACCTCTGCCTGGGTTACTCAGGTATGAAAACAGACCGTGGCGGACAAGTTTATGTATGTGTGTCTGAAATAAAAGGGCTTTCCGGGAGTCCACTGGTTCCGTGCTGTTTATATCAATACAGACAGAGATTGCAGTTGCTTGAGCAATGCAATGCATCACACCACACGCCCACTCTAGGCATCCCCGACCCACTGCGCCCCTCATACACGGTGCATGCGTGTCGGGATATAGGGAGACCGCTGTGACACATAATGTTTCAACGTCTGTAACTCAGTGTTTTTGCGTTTCACGTCTCAAAGTTTAATGTGAAATTTGCATGTCTGTCTGAAACAAGTTCAAGCGAAGAATTCCACAACTCATCTTAAAGTGTGCACATTAAAGCCATTACAAGCAATGCTGTTGTTTGTCATCCTAACAGATTTCATTGTGAAAATCTCACATGTGTGTCCTCTAGAGTTGCAGGAGAGCTCAGTGTCTCAACTGTCTTGCCAAGACACCAAAGTCTGCAATCAGAAGTCTGAGATTATGGTATTAAAGGGGTAGTTGGCTCAATAATGAAAATTCTGTCATTGTTTACCCAACCTCATGTCGTTCCAAACCTGTATTGACTGACTTTCTACTGTGGAACTTAATATAATTTGAGACATGTCCTAGAGTTCTTGTCTAACTGAACCAAAGCTTTTGTTACCAACAATTTTAAAAACATATTTTGTGCCCAAGAAGGTCATACAGGTTTGCAAAGATATCAGGGTGAGTAATGTTGAATTGTCATTTTTCAGGTGAACTGTCCCTTTAACTCAAGCATTTCTCATCAAATACTTCCAAGACCAAATGATCTGGGCTGTTCAGTACTGTCCACATTGATTTAATAGCTCTGTATGAGACGGGGAACGCAATGAGGGGGGCCCACCTTAGTCTGGTGGAGGGTGGTGGAGCCCACCCATAAAATTGTGTCCCAGGCCCCATGTAATGACAGCCCTGCCCTTACTGTATACCAACGATGGCCTCATTTTTTTATGTCTCCTAAGGCATTTTATAAGAAAATCGGAGACTAAATTAATACTTAAAGGGTTTTCTTCCAAAAAATGTGGTTATTTACCTTCATTGTCATTCCAATCCTGACTTTTATTATTATGTGGAACACAAAAGAAAATATTTAGTAAAATTGTTATTTTTTTGTCCATCCAATGAAAGTCAATGTGGTTCAAGATCCATTTTTTAACCGCAGTTGACTTTATATGGGCAAAATAATTATTCTTCTTTTTAATTTATTTTACTTTATTTTACTCATAAAGCAGTAAAAGTATTGTTTTTTTATTGTGAAGTCAGAGGAATGAAATTAGTGAGTTTAAGACAGTGAGAGATGTAAAAAAAAATTGTTTATGAATGTAAAGTTTTTCATACAAAAGTACAAAGTTCACGTGATGTAAAAAATAATAATAATATCTTTGGGAGCAAAGGAGTTGTTTAATTCTATAGTGCTAAAAATAAAAACCTAAAGAACCAGATTTTATTTGATTTATTGATTAAATATATTGGGCGATTTCCAGCTATGACAGCTAAGGAACCTCTGAGCAATACAATTTCCTTTGGAATTAATTATAATTAATTAGTTAATGAAGGGTTAATGAGGCCCCATAAAAGAAGAAATCCTTCCTTCAGAATAAACTTTAACACTCTGTACTGTTCGTAATACAGAGCGATTTCTCCCGTACCTAGTGTGTGTTGCTCTGTTCACCCTGCGTGATTGATGTGTGATGTTTGATCAGCTGTGCATGCATGTGTTTGCAGTTCTCAGGTATACGATTTCAGGAACACGTTCATCTCCACATCAGCATGTAAAGTGACAACTGTGTGGAGCAGAGAGAAGGAAACGTATGCTTTGGGAATGGCCAGGCAGAGATGGGGGGAAGGGCACCTGGGAACGACATGCCTGCTCGTGTCTGTGAGAGTGAGAGAGGCTGATCGAGCAGAGGAGTGTGCCACCCGCCTCAGACATCAGCCACTTCGCTGGTTAAAACAGCGAGTGCAATCAATGCTGCGTGTGTGCTGGCTGTACAAAAGATCCCTCTGCCTGGTAATAGGGCATTTTTCCAGCAGCAACGGCTGACAGAATCTCACCGCTCCTCTAATTTAGGGCACAGAAGGCATTGTTCTGTTGTTTTGTGGTCGATTCTTGAGGTTTGTTTGGTTGGAAGGTGGGAAGTGCGCTGTGTTTCTGTTTTTCTCTTATTGGGTCAGGACTGTTGGCTGGAGGAATGGGACCGTGCAGTACGGTGGGGGGTCTGGCTTTGTCCATCTGTCCACAGTGCTGGAAGTTGTGCCTTTTCTCTCTCTGCAGTGTCAGTGACGGAACATTGCCCAGGGAGGATTCACATGGCCTTATCTGAAAATGAGGGCAGGTCTATGACAGGTCAAGGGTCACTCGGAGAATGTAGAACATTCAGAATGTTCAGAATGGAATACTAGCTTCCACCATCCATCCATCCATCCATCCATCCAAGAAAACACAAAAACAAACAGAAAATCAAGAATTTTAGTATCTTACGAATTTAGTAATTTAATATGATAATAATTAAAGGCATACCGTTAATGGCTATTTGAAAACCTGCGTATCTCCAGTTATTATCAATATTAATTCAATTTTGTGTCAAAGTGTCTTCTAAATCACTGCTGTAATGACTTCTATTTCTGCAGCTGGGTTGTGAAGCGAATCTTTTTAAAGTTCGCAAAAAAACAACAACAAACAATCAAATGCGAATTAGGTGCTTTCCATCAAGTTGTTTGAGTGAATGGAAACCTAGTAACCAACAGTAAATCGAAACGGAAAGACACAGTTAGCAGAAACAACTGATTAGTCACGTGGGTTTAATGTTTCTTACGTCAAAATGTATTCTGTAAATGCATTTCCATCTCCCATTATGCGCATTCACTATTTTTCGCACAAGTCAAAAACCACCTCAAGTGAGCGTAAAAACTTTTTTGTGAATTAAGGGATTCTTTTTTAAATTAGCCATTTACATCGCTTGTTTCTGATGTGATACTTCAAAATATGCATAAAACAGGGTTATTGAAAACAGCTATTGTTCAGGGCTACAGTATTCTCTGCAGTGTGCTCTGTTGTAAGTTTAAACAGTCATTTTTAAAGGATGAACAGTATCAATCTCCAATTGGTTATCGGTTGATTTTAGAGGGATCGATAAATTAATGATGATTGAATATTTAATTGTATATTCTCATTTCTTACATTTAGATTACCTTTGCCATCATCTAGTGATTACTTTAAGACAATCTTTGCAAACACTAATTTCATAATGCTGTTAAATATATTTTTAACACATCCCAAAATGAATATCCAATTTTTTATAATGGACATTATAATGTTGTGATGCCTCAATTCACTTGTTCAATGATTTCAGTGTTTAGTTTTTATTAAGTTTATATTTTATTCAGAACAATGTAGAAAATTATTATCTTAATATGACAAACATCACTGATGTATCTTTTCAGTTTAGTAGCATATTGTTGAGCGCTTTGCATGTTGGGATACACTATTCCATGCAGTGTGTTCTGTTGTATTCTCCACGTTTTGGCAAAAGTAGTAGTAGGTCATTTTAATATTCCATCCTACTGTCAAAATCCCTGTAAGGCAAGCGAGTTTGGAAAAGCCCCAGGCTGATGTAGGTAAAAGGCTTACAAATAAAGCATGTTCCAATGACATAGGTTTGTGGCTTTGACCTCTGACATACATACACTGTTGCACGTGGGATGGGACCCACTGCTATGCGATCAATGTTTTGTGCCCTCATAGCGCTAATGGATTAGCCCATCAATAATGACGCACAGTGAATGCTGCATTAGGCAGCACAGCACTTAGAAACACATGATTTCAAATGATATTACATTCATATGCTTGGTGCTTAATATGATAATGATCAACTAGATTGTGCAGTGATTATTTGTCTCTATATTAAAGAGCCAGAGTCATGATTTGGACTTGTGAGACAGTAGCTAGATGTATTTTTAGGTCTGAATTTTATTTTTTCCCATTCTTTTGCAATCTTAGTAAAAGCATAGATACATAAAGCATCACTTACTGGCATTGATTCATCATTATGGATATTGTGACGAGGATGTTGGTGTTGGGAAACAAGATGGGATGATCTCTCTCTTTGCCTGTCACTTTGCTGATTGCCTTGTTCTCTAATTTGATTGGTCATTCAGCATGTCAATCATTCTTTGCAGACACACTGCTGGTGTGAAGGCTGTTAGCTTAATTTATGCAATTTAAGATACCTTATTTGATTCTATGGCAGCACTGCATGTACTCTACACAGATAGGGCAATCCCAGAATGCATTTTCACAATCTCAGTGAAAATATAAATTCAAGATGGCAGATAAGGTGAGAAAAATGTTGACTGTGTATTCTAATATTTTGTTCAATACTGAAAAAATACAATAAAAAGTTCTTGTGATTATAGAGTATTGCGCTGTTAGCTTAGCAATGTGCTAACTCGCTAATGCTAATTAACTATGTTTTATAGTAAAAGTGTAGTGAGTGTAATGTTTTTTTGCCGTATTCATTACCATTTGTATAACCACAGTTTTACTACAAAAGCCGTGGTTAAACTATACTGTAGGTAGTGTATCAAAACCATGGTTCATTTGTGGTTACCATGGTTTAACTGTAGTAACAATAGTTTTTTGGTTTTATATAGTTAATAGTTAATTTTCATTAGGGGAGGGCCCTCCATTTTTTGCTCCCTATATAGACAGCGAGTCAGCTAACTAACTTTGGAACACAGCTAAAGTTTCCGTCAGTCATTTTAGCTATATTAATATTTACAGTTTTTTCTATACACACTGGCTAACAGCTAAAACACAAAACACTAATTAAAACAGTAAAATTTTACAAAAATTGACCAGTTATTTGTAGTGCGACGAGTCAGCCATCGTGACTTATCCCTACTTGCAGCTAATAATATGAAAAGAGCAGTTAGCATCTGTTTTCCATCTTGGCCGGTCTGGGTAGTCACAGATTTGTCATGTCCCTGCGGTTTATCAAAATAAACATTCAGCGCCATTATCCCCCGTCTTATCAGGCACAGAAACAGACCGCTGAGCGGCACAGACTGCCGTGCCATTGAGCGCACCACACAGAGCCATACACACTTCACTGTCAGAGCCGCTTACTAAAAACATGGACCGCTACCAAACCTTCTGGTCTGGAGCGCAGCCGTCAGCTAGTGTGGAGGAGTGTTCTGAGATAGAGAGAAAGAGGGAGGAGGGCGTCTATATATCACCATCCATTAAGAGAAGAGTGGAAAGGGGAGGAAGGGGTGGTGTATTGGGGTCAAAGTTCAGATTTGTAGGGATGGAGTGTGTTCTGTTTGTGTGTGTGCGTGTCAAAGAGTGTGTTTGTCTGAGACACATTCTGTCTGCTTCTAAGTGCTCACTTGGGTGTGAGTGCATAAATCACACTGTGACGGCGAGTAAAAAAAATGACCCTTTCCAAGAAAGTTTCACTTTCCACAGTGACTCAGCATGGGAACCAGACAATTGCAAACTAGACTCGCAGAGCCAGACTTTAAATTGTCAGCATGGTCTACTTTGTGTCTTATTTTGGATAAGTATGGCCAGCTTAGACAAAATAAAATGCTTTGTGACCATCATGTAAAGCAACCAGCCATGGTTTAGCTCAGTTTATCTGAAATTCAATTTCCCTCAGTTATTGACCGGTATGTGATACAGTAGCTCACTCAAATAATGCCACAACCGTTTCGGCAATGATTTGTACAAACAGCACAGATGATTTCCACTAAATGTTGACATGAGTTTTTGTTTATTAAAGAAAAAAAATATTATTATTAAATCCACTTGTTAATTTGACCTCAAAAACGTGCGTTGTTGCAATATTGTACCATGTAACAAAAGTTTGTTTCTCAGTGGACCAAAGTTGGTATTGTTATCTAAAAATAAATTAAACTTCTTTAGCTAAAATAAAGCTAATGAAAAAAAACCCGCTAAAATGTACTAAAACTTACTAATATTAAAATTCAAATAGAAAAAATAGTTATAAAATTATTTTTCTATAAATAATAACATTCAATGGACTGATACGTATTTCTAATTTGAATCCAGGAAGTTATTTGTCCAGACAATCCCATTTGAGTGCAGTTCTTCATTTGCAAATCTTCATTTGTAAGTTGCTTTGCTTGGATAAAACGTCTGCCATTGTGAATGAATAAATTGTAGGTGTGCAGTCTGAAGTAGAGTAATTCTACATTCTACTTTTCATGGAATGTAACATGTTTATTTGTTGCTTTAACATGCTAGAAACGTTCTTCAGTGTTTGAAGCAGATTAGAAAGATGCTGTAGGTTTTTCCTTCACTGTCAAGCTCAATTTACTTGAGTACTAATATGATAAGAGAAAGCTCATGTGCACTGCATGAAGGATGTTCATTCAATTGTGTTTGTCCATAAGTAAAAATAAATACAAATAAGCAATAGCCATGCTGTTCACCAGTAAAACACGGTTAAGCTAGATAACATGTTGGAATAGGTTTTCCTATGTCAATAGTTAAGAAGCCTGGTAAGGACATTAGCACAACAGTATTGCATGATGGGATGCATCTTCCTAAACACTCTTTTTAGACGGACAGGATGTAATGTGTAAAAATCTAATTTACGCTTACAAACACATTTCACAGTCTTAACATTTTGCACACAGTCTCAGTGTGTTTCACAGGTGAAAAGAACTTCATAACAGCATTGTATGATGAAATAATCTTCCAAAACAATATTTTCAGCAGGGGATGTAACACGTGTTGCATTTAACATGTTATTCCGTTAACAATTTGTTGGATCGTTCATAATCTCAATGCTTTTCACAGGTTAAAAGAGCTTCATAACAACATTTTATTATGGGAACCATCATCACTTTTCTGCAGGGGATGTAACAAGTGTTACATGTAACCCGTTATTCTGTTAACACATTTGTCACAAATATCATTCTCAGTCTTAGTCCTTTTCACAGGTTAAAAGAGCTTCATAACAGCGCTGCATGCTGGGAACCATCATCCAATACACACTCTTTTTAGAAGGGGGCATAACATGTGTTACATGTAACACGTTATCCCGTTAACTCATTGTGGCAAAGATCATTCTCAGTCTCAATGGCTTTTCACAGGTTAAAAGTGCATCCCTCCTGCTCCCTGATCAGTTTAGCTCCTTCCCCTCGAGCTGTGGCAATACATGTTAAGTCTAACTACTCCGTGGAGGGAACTCATCTATGCTGGGGTGGACTTTGATTAGCTTAGGCTCTGTGTAATGCTTCTGCCAGTGATTGTTCTACTCCTCGGAGCATGCTTGCCTTTTGTTTGAAAAGCTGTCATAAATCAACCTCTCAGGCCCTCATCCTTTAGTTTAGAGTAGCTTATGGCCTTGCGTTTTCTGTGTGGATGAATGGCCATCACAACACTGTTTAGACGAGTATCCTCCTGGTATTAGGGCTTAGATATCTTGTCTTCCCCCAGGAAACTTCTCAATCACATGATCGGACGCATGACCACTGGATTAGCTGGTTTCATGTTGATCTGGATAGAAAAGACCAGTGTTGCTTTAAACCCAGATGTAGCAACTCAATACTAGACTGATTTAAGTGTCACAAACCTCACAAATTTACATTTTTAACCATACTTTCAAGTTCATACTACACCAGTGTGCTTTTAAATCAACAACCTTGAGCATTTTGTGGGCAGCATGCCTCTGTCTGCTACAGAATGTAACATGCCTACATGCCTGGCATATCTGACAATCCCAAATCACAGGATCTTATTAACAAGCTCATGGATTTGTGTGAGGATGTTTTGGTGTTTTACAAGAAGCACAAAAGTAGTAACACTGACCTTTGACCCTCCCTCTGGAGAAATATGTGTGTGGACACTTTACACTTTACAAGATCCCTCAAGATTTGTCTAATTTAGCTGTTCAGCCAGGCGCCACGATGTGTGAATAGAGAAAGTCCCTCTTCTCTTATTTGGTTGTTGTCTTTTACAAATCCCCCATCTTATCTTTCAATCTCTCTCTTCTTTTCACTCTTCCTTTCTTACCTCGCTCTCTTTTTTTCAGTTGGGATCTCTATGCTGTTGGTAGCAGGGCTTCCACTGTAGTATTGATCAGCTTCGCCTCCTCCTGATTGAACCTAAGACTCAGCTTACAGTCCCATTAGAGGCCTGGTCAGCACTGCCTGCCAAGCTGAAGAGAAAGACAACGGGTGCCAAGAGAGCTCAATTACTCTATTCCTCCTTCACACTCTATCACCATTCCTTCCATTTTCTATATATACATGCACATGTTCATGGAAGATTTTTCAGTCTGAGTCTAATGAAGAAATGCCCAAAATTAAAATGCATATTTTATATATTTTGCGTAAAGAAAACGTAAAGCCTTTTTTCCTTGTCAATAAAGTTCATTATTTAGGCTACATGACTATTAAGAATACTGTACCCCAAATTCACATTCTTATAACTGTATTACAGTGTTTAAAAACCAGGAGGTATTTCGAATTTAAAATGCATTTTGCTTTGTTAAAGCTGCAGTCCGTAAGTTTTGCCTCTTTGTCCCCATCTCTGTTTGAAAACCTGGAATTGCAGCATTTTGCTGAATTATCCTGCTTTTGTGGGTTATGAGTTTGGCACGGCTCCAGTGCGGGTGAATCTAATGTTTTGAGGTGAATGTGTGGCAGTCAGTCACTGCACCGGTGTGGATATTTTCTGTACTTCACAATCACAGATGCTAGGCTACGCCTTGGAATATATGACCCAAATAAGAAATGTCATGGTATATTGCCATCTGAAAAGTAAGGCTGTGCAATTAATCATTATTTCCAGTAAAGACGGTTCAATTAGAAAGGCGGTAAATCTCCATCAGCTGTTTTCAGATGGAGAGGCAGTTAATACACAGAGCCGTATTTCACTGACAAGCTAGGACATATCGCGTTTGTAATCGCAGACTAATCACCTTCAATTATGAAAGCAATATTAACTGCCTCTCCATCTGAAAACAGCTGTTGGAGATTTACCGCCTTTCACGGAACCGCTTTACTGACGAGATGTGCATGTTAATCGAATTTGATTAATTTCACAGCCTTATGAAGAAGTAAGTAACAAGTCTGCCTCGTTTATTCTGACCAACTGAGGGAAAAAGCATTACAGTAAATTGCGCTACCAGTGGTGATTGAATCTAAAGATCGGTTAGCTTATATCACATCAAACCGTGCAAATTATTATTATTGTTATATTTTATTCTCAAATTATTAATGTTAACAACATCAGCATAGCATGACTATGAGTAGCTATAGTGTGTATTAGCATGTAGATTTGTCATACCATTCAAATTTCATATTAAGAAATTATTTTAACCAAAAAAGCAAATTATGCTCCCCTCGAAACTGGTTTTCTTTAAAATACACATCTTGTGTAATTCCTGGCTATCTGCAATCAAAAGCACATTTAAAACTGGGATATAATTTAATTTAATTCACATGTGTTTCATAAACACATAATCCTTTCTGGATTACAATCGTCATCACAATGATACATTTAATTATTCTAGCTGCTGTGAGATAAAGCTATATACGATCAGCCACCTGCAGGATCCTCACGTGTGATAGTTTACTAGCCAGGATAAATTCTTCATGTTTACAGGCGTGATTTAATTGACGAGTGCCATGCTCGAACTTCCCGTGTAAACCTACCTGTGCCACTCAAATTAGAAAACATTATTATAAGATAACCGTTGTGAATCGGCTAAAGTAAGGTGATAGTTTTGAACACTGGCTAGTTATGTACTTGCTTAAATATTGATTTTGGATCATTTTAACCCCCAAAAAGTTACAGACTGCAGCTTTAAATATATAAAACATACATTTTTATATTTTATTTTATATTGTTAATTTATTTTATTTTAATAAATATTTCATTTGCATGAATTTATTTACATTCAAATAATATTTAATTTTATTATTTTTTATATTATGTTTTATATATTTTTTTTTAAATCAATATCAATTTTAATTTAATAAAACAAATATCATGACCACAATTATATAATACCACAGTTAAGAATATATACAGTGCCAGAATTCAGAATAGTCTTCTATTTCTTTATCCAAAACACCATTTTCTTTTTATTTTGGGGTGAAATAACACCCAGACATTTCTTGACAGTGTTTGTGAGAATAACCTATTTGCAAGTGTTATTTATGAAGGGAATTGGACAGTCTTACAGAAGAATGTGTCAGTCCCTGAGTAAAATCTACTTAAAGCTGAGTTAACACCAGCTTACTGGCGCAACCCAATTAGCATTGAATACGACATTAATGGCTGGTCATGCTCTCTTTATATGTGTGGCCTGGAAGTTGCAGAGTCATATATCTAAACGGATGTACGTATCTCCGCTTCAGAGCCTGTCCTGTGTACATTATGCAGCCTTGATCATTGTCCAGTGTTTGTGCACAGCCTATGGATGTCCTAGTGATGGTGATGATGATGACGTGTTGTGTTGTGTTGTGTGCGCAAAATGACAGGCCAGGTTTACCGCAATATCCCATGATGCTATTTCCTTCCAGCTGAGCTGGCCTGGCACAGTTTCACACACACATGCTGATAATGATCGCTCGATAAAGAGAGCACAGGATGTTAGGATAGTGCACAGATGTGTTCACATGTGTTGAAATTTTTATTAAAACATCAGTTTGGTTTATATTTCAATTCAGGCCAGTACAACCAAATTCTTCCTATATGAGAAGGACAGACCGGTGTGATGGGAAATTGTGTTATTGCGTCAGAAGTAGTGACTAGAATAGCACAGGACATTTCTTTGTATGTAATGTATTCAGTTTCTTTAGCAGACCACTGATACACAACACATACTATTGAATTTCCTCATGCCATACAACACACACATTACATCTGCACATGTTCTACACAAACAAGCATCCCTAGGTGTTGAGAATAAATGTGTGAAAAATGAGCTGTATTTGACATCTGATGTTGTGTATTCTTTATATTGTGTTAAAGGCAATTGGCTTTTGAACCTTAGAAAATCTTTTACTACATTTTGTCCTGAAGCCTGTCTTGTCCTCTAAAAAACACTGTCATTAATAAAACCTTACTAAAAATAAAAACATTAAAAAAAAGAAAAGAAATAGCTTTGAGTCATTGCTTTTATTTCATGTTCATTAACTCAAGTGCTTGAGACTTCCTCGGTGAAATTCCTTCCATTACTTGTCTGTGTGTTTGTTTTTGGGTACGTATCTAGAGACTGGCATTTACTTCAAGGTCATAGCTGGTGCTGGTGTTATTTGTCAGTGACTACCCATAGGGGAACAGAGGCTCATGGGGAAATCTGAATGTTGTGTGATTTGTGAGAGTGTTCAGAACTGTGATATATGACTGTTCTCCTCTGTTTTTACACTGCCTTGTCAGACTGTGTTTCAGAAATGTTTATGGGTTGTACAGTATTGATGGGCTCGTATATGGCTGGTCACTGTGGTTATGGTTATTTGCTGCAATCCCAGTAAATCATAATTATTTACTTTTGTAATGAGCAAGATTTACAGTAATTTTGACCCACTGACCTGTGAGTATTGCACATGCACATTTAGTATATAAACTATAGGACATGCATGTATACATCACATTAGCGTACCTTCTTCACCCATTAGTGTGTGTTGTTCTCATCCACTATAGGCTCATATAGAGCAAAGAAGACTAATCTCTCAGGCCATTTGAAACAAATGAACCATTCTTAACCAGTCACACACACAATCTCTCAAAATTTCTGGCTGTGTTCGAAACAAAATGCCAGTCTACTGATAGCTAAACAGACTGTATACTGTCTACTAAAAATAGTATGTGAACAGCATGCAGTATGAAATAAAACAGTAATAGTTATGTCATGTGACCTCATTATGCTCCATTATTAATTCAACAACTTTATGTAATCTGTTTACATGTATCATCTGTTTGCTTTTTTTGCTTTTTTAACATGCCAAAACTTGATTTGTAACTTGTACTGGTTCATATTTTCACCATAAAAAGTTAAGTTATTAACTTTGAAATAAGCAGTTGTTTAGCATTTTTTATGACTTTTTGTTTAAAATAGCTAGAATCATGTCTTTCTTATTTTTTTTGTTAATTAAAACATTGCATTGTTTTATAATATGTATTATTATTATTTTAGTTTTGTTTAGTTTATTAAAATATTAATACTAAAATGATGTATAGTCTACTTGTACTTTACATTTAAGTAAATGTACAGGGGCAGAATGCAAAATGGTCTTACATTTCTTTATGACACTTTTTTAATATAATCTTTAAATAATAACATTAAATTTGCACAATGATTAAATCAAGCATCAACTGATTGCATCAACACAGCTGCATGTTGTTACGTCAACCTTGAAGGTGGAAAATGAAACAGATTTTTCCATAAGCGAGATAAAAAATGCCATGATTTTAGAAACTCTTGTGTGTTTTGACACATATATGTTATAGAGTCCAAAGGCTGTTGGCGAGTTCACACTTTTGGCAATCTGATCACATCCATAGTCAAGAAGGAGATGTTAAAAGTCATGGTTGATATTGGCGGTCTGGTTGATTCGTCACACTGGAAATGGAAGGTCATATTGAGGGCATTGCACATTTGAGCAAATGTAGTAATATGTCATCTGGGTATTCTATGTGTGAAAAAAACTGCAAACTGTGCACAGTATGAATACTATAATGCAGAAATAGTAAAATTAGTATGGTAGTGTGCAATTCTAAAACATTCTTTCTCTCTCGTTTTATGCGCCTTCAGTGGTTTGTTTGTAGCTTTGTGTATGTGTGTGTTCAGAAGGTAAAAGCTGATTCTCTCTCTCCTATAATTGCTTGTTCATCTACACGGCTGCTTTTGCTGATGTAGTCGAGTGTAGGCTGAGAAAAGAGGCTGTGATTCTGAATGAATATACTGTATGTTCATGTATAATGGCATTGAGCCCACACACACACTCAAAGTAATTCTCATAACCACTAACTACCACACATACTGGACGTCCCTAGTGCACATATAAAAGAATCACTTTATTTACTGCACATATTTATCTTATGTCTTTCACTGTACAAAGACGTGAGTTTATGTCTGTGTTTTTTAAGTTAACTGTGTCTCAGTCTCAGACAGACTTCTCACTTATACCACCCACAGTCTGTTCACTGTCTGCTTTATAAGATTTAAGAAACTTTAATTAAAAAACACATTAAATATTGAATTTAATTACATTTTTTATTAAGGGATTTATTTGCCTTTACTTCCACACTTTTGTAAAACTTGTTCATAACAGTTCATAAAACCATTTCCCAGGTTATAGGAGACACAGCTTTGTTTTAGACTCTTCTTGACTAGTAAATTAGTTATCTACTAGTTATCCTTATCAGGATTTTTTTGAAACAGTCATCTGGTTTTCTCGTGTTTTATTCAGATGTGAGTAGCACAAGAGAAATGACTCTTTTTAAACATTGTGAAATATTCATGGCCCTCAAAGCGCAATGACAAATGAACACTATTTCATTCTTCAGTGCTCTTATTTTTTTTGGCCCCATTAATTTTAAGCACATTGAAGGGCAATTTCATAGAGGTTTAGTGGCATATTGAACAAGAAAAACTACATGATAGAGATAGAGAGAAAGTTCCCACAAGCCTCAGTGTGTGCCTTATTCTGCGCAATCTGTTTTCATCATTCAAACATCACAGCTGAAAGAAAGAGAGAGGAATGAGAAAAACAATGAAACTCCATCTCACTCTGTCTCTGTCTGTCTAGCTAAGTGGATCTCAGATGTTTTGCTTTAAGACCCAGAATTTACATTGAACATCAAGCAGAGACTGAAAACAGCACCAAATTTGTTTAACGTACAAAAATATCCTTTAAAGGGGAAATCAGTGCCCTTTTTCCACAAGTTGGTATGATTCTTTAGGGTCATCATGAAATGTCTGCAACATAGGCCTACTTTGATTCAAATTGTTTAATGGTCGTGTAAAACAACATCCTTTTTACCTTGTCAAAAACAGCTCTGCTCACAGCGACCCGTCTCTTTAAATGCTAATGAGCTACCGCTCACTCCACAACTCTCTTTTTTGTATTATCATCAAAAACTAAACTAATACACTGCGTCCTCAGTGCCTCTCATGTCAGGAGAAAACGAAGACAGTTATGTTTACTTTTACAACCAACTACAAAACACCTGCATTGCTTACGAGAGATTGTTCTTGCTACAGCTGCTTGAGCGCAGAGATAATGGTAGATACTTGCTGAGGGCGGAAATATAGTAATACAAGACAGTCTATCTGCGGTCGTGAAAATCAAAACGGCTTTATAATTGTGACTGTTTAGGTTTTCTGACCATTAAAAAAAGGAGTGAATGGATTTTGATCATTCTGTTCACACACTGCTAAGACACATTTTTGTGCAATCAACATGTAAAAGTAAATGTTGCATCCACTGTCCTCTTTAAGTCAAACATTTAAATGTATTTTGATGCATATAGCATCATTTAACTCTCAATAAAGTTAAAAGTTAATCTTTTCAAATAATTTAATTACATTTTTAAATGTTGCAAATTAATCTAGTAGCGAATAAGACATTTTATAAAAAATATAACATAATAAAATATATATTTATATAATATTTAATATAAAATGTTACAATTAATATGATAACAGTTGAATTTGAACAGTTATTGGTTATTAGAAATAACATTAAAATAATTATTGCCTTCTTGTCAGAATTTCAAATTTGCACAACCCAGTAATCTCTATATTTATTGTAGATCTGTGGTGTCTTTCTGAAATGTATTATTTTTGTAATATTTATTTATTATAAATAATATTAATCAATATTCATATTTTAAACCAATATTAATTTCTTAATGTTACCTTAATCTGAAATAGGTCCAGTGACATTCTCCATATTTGCACAATTTATGCGGTCAGTTGCATTTTATTATGTGCTGTTAGCTTTGTTATTTTCCCCTGAGGTCTGAACAGGCATCTAGTCCATTTCGGGTCGTGACCCACCAATGGAGAGGACTAGCTGTGTTTTTCTCTTTGTGTGTGGTTGAGAGGAAGGCAACCTTTGCTGACTCAGTTCGCCAGAGCTCTCATCCCTGAAATAGGGCACAGCTGGAAGTGTAGGGCGTGAGTGTCTTTGTAAAAGAGAGGCGGATGCTCTGAAAGAGTATTCTCAGACAGGATTCGGGATGATATAGACTAAAGCTCAGACACACACATGCTTCGCTAAGAGATCCCTCTGGGCAAAACCTGCTCTTGTCTGACAGGAATCAATGCTGCTGGAATCATATTTTGACGTGGAATGAACAACCATAATTGTGATATTCTTTTCAAGTTTTTTATGATGTATTTTTGAATGTATGCTCGAACAATATGGGTTGTTTATTCTTACAATATGGAGTATGAACATCTAAAGCCACTTTCTGTGATATTTATTAATACATGTATTTGTCCACAATATTGTTTTATTTGTGGACTTTTCTCTGAAAATATTGATGTATTTAATTCATTTGATCAATTCTATGACATATCATGTGATCATTTTTATTTGATTTATACTTGGTTGACAAGAAATTAGTTTGTTAACATCTTCGAGCTCACCCAGAGGTCAAAGGTCCAAATTAAAAGGATGTGAATGCATGACGGGAGCATGTCTCTCTTTTAGTCCGCATAGCCGTGTTTACCATCTGTGTTTTTACACAGTCCTGCACCCACACGCATTCATTCACACAGTGTGTGTATTCATTTCTTTAATGTTTCATGTACATACATGTTCTGCACTGCTGAACTGAACTATTGAGCTGTATTGAACTCTTGTGGTACGTGCTGTTAACAACCTATAGAGCCTGTCTTTGTTGCCACAAGCAGCACAGCTCAAAATTATGGAAATTATTGATCTTGGTCTTTTCAGATGTCCTCCATGTAGTTAAAGAGGACCTATTATACACATTTGGCATTTTATTTATATACATACATTTTTTCCTCGGAAGTCTACTTGTAATATTAAGGTGCAGTCACATTTGCCATTGCTCAGTGAATTTTGTCGGCAAAATCCATACATTTTGATAAAGATCCACACAACTGCGATTTCCATGTAACGGTAAACAATTTCCCCGTGCAGATTTTACAACCTGTTCAATTTGGTCACATGGATTTGGCACACTGACTAACTAAACTAATTTAGTTTGAAAGTGAATTGAGTGTAACCTGTGCTTCATATACATCGCTACACTATTGACCCTATTTGCCTGAGAAATGTCACCAAAATTTCACTAATGTGACATTAAGTTTTACTTCACCGTTTCCTATCCTCTCTGTGAGCTTACAAATTAAATGTATTGTTTTTTTTTTGCTTCTGTACCTTTAAGACTCTTATATGTATATGGCCCCTGTTATGATTGGCTAATGTTTTAAAATGTTATTTCATAACCATAAAATGCCCATTTTTGTGTGTAGAGGTTGTGAGTGTAGCATGTCTATTATGGCCCCTATAAAGGGCCTGAAATAAATTGTAAAGTGTTGACAAACACCAGCACATGCTTTCGCACAAATACATGAATTCACAAATTCACTTACTGTTGTGATATGAAATACTAGAGGTTTACACTCTGCCTAAATTGGGATGGGTTGAAAGAGAGAGAGAGTGAGAGCGGCGGCGAGAGAGACCAATTATATGCCCAATAACAGAGTGGTATGTCACCTATCTTACTCTCTCTTTATATCTCTCCTCACTCTCTTTGTCTACTCTTCCATCTCTATCTCTCTCTCTCTCTCTCTCTATCTGTCTGATGTATGCTTGATTAAGGGAGGGGAATGAGCTATTGAAATATGTGGCTGTTAGTATTTGTGATGGGAACGATCGGGACGTTTCATCAATACTTCTTATGCTCCTCAAAAACTCATTCACAGACGTCTCCACAAGTATAAAGAGAGCATTACAGAGTGAGAAAACAAGCTGGAATAAATCAGCCATTGTTCCTCTGGAAAGCTAGAAAGCTTTTGTCATCATCTTCACTGTGACTCTTAGGAAAGAAAGATAACGCAAGTACGCAAGCTTGCAATACATTATATTATACATTTGTTCTTGCATTGTTGCTAACGAACGACTAAACTCAAGGAGGTGATAGAGTTACCCTCAAAGTTGGACTGTTGCCACTCCATGACTGAAAGCTGTAATGTGAAATCTGTAAAGTAAAATAAAAGTTATTAAATGATCACTAGCACCTCTTGTGGTAAAGCTGAGAATGCAGTTTTTTATTTGCATTGTATTATGAATTTTGAAGTCGTACTTGTGTAGGTTGTACTTACTGACACATACAGGGGTTTCTGACTCCCTAGGGTCCCAAACAATGAGACCCTGCCCCTACCACTTGAATAAAGGCCCCTTCCGTTAATGTCAGTAAACCCGTTCAGAGCCATACAGTGGCCCCTGTTGGTATTGGATGCCAATATGTAACAGAGGGTCTCAACCATGCTCATGGGGCCCTAAATTCACATGTGTCGTTTTATCATTACGTATGAATCAAATGACCACTCCTGAAAACAAAACACATCAAGTGAGCCTATCTTTTCGTCAGTGCCATGTCAGCATAGTATGTCAAGGGTCCCTTAATCTAGCTCATAATCATCATTGTTATTAATATCTTCATTAATCTACTCAGTATTTATTTTATTGTTAAGCTATATTTGTATGTTTTTTTTTCAAACAGTTTTTGCATTTTTTTTGTTTTGTTCTGAGGCATTTTATTTACAAAAATGTTTCTGTTTCATCTTTCTTTTAGATGTAGATACAACATAAACCCTAACATGCTGTTTACAAAAGCAGTTGTGTGTTTACCTGTTGCATTGCTAGGTAGATTGGGTTATCCTTGTCAGAAGTCCTTTGATCTTTATGTTTTATAAAGAAATGTTTATGCTCACCAAGGCTGCATTTATGTGATCAAAACTGATTGATTGTGAAATATTTGAAACAACTGATTTCTATTTGAATATGTTTTAAAATGTAATTTACTTTGGAAAAGCTGAATTTTAAGCAGCCATTACACCAGTCTTAAGTGTCTCATTATGGCAATTTTTTATTATTTCTTAATATATCAAAGTTGAAAACAACTGTATTGATCCCAAACGTAGTGTACAAACAATGCAAACATTTGCTTGGAAAGTTTTTTGGCCTTAGTGTGTGTAACTATAGAGATTTTTTAAGCAAGAATGTGTAGTTCTTGGAAAGTAGAGGACAGAGATGAGTAAGACTGCTTTTTGGTTTCCTCCTCCTAAGCTGGTCTAAAGCACCTGTCTGTTCATCCAGTCTATAATTAAACCCACTGACCCTTTTAGCTGTCACTCACCTGGCACTGCACAATGGACACAACTAAGCTATAATGTGCGTTGTAGTCATTTAAATGATGAGTCATTGTGAAATTCAGAGCTAAACGTGTGCGAGTGTCACATGAGTGTCGTTTTGTTGCAGCGTGTGAGTGCCTGTTTTCCTGCAGGGCTGAAGCAGTAAAAGGCCCCGTAAAGTAGAGCTGCAAATGGCTCTGTGAAACACTCACTTAACCTCATGATACCATCATATTGCATCGGTACTAAAACTACGGTACACCAGCCCCAGACTGTCTGTGTGTGTGTGTGCATGAGGGTGTGTGCTAATAGCAGCAGTTAATTTATGTGTGTATTGCTGGTTGACCTTCCTAAAAGCTGTTCCCCATTATAGTTAGTCCTTACTGGTTAAACACGCAAACAACAGAGGACTGGTTGTGACCTGTTCAGCATAAATACTCACTCTACATTTGTTGTTTGAACATTGGTTGAAGAACAAGTTGGATTCATGTTGGGTCAGGGTCACTCAAACAAAGATTTGACCGCAAGGTGTAGTCTGCCTTCTTTTGTTTGTTCTTGTTCTTTCCTGTCATTTGGGCCTTGTGTAAGGTTATTTGGGAACTTATGAAAAGCCAAACATGGCTCTAATGTCCTAATTATTCTCCTCCTCAGCTGGTCAAAACATATTTGAGGGTGTGTGAGAAAAACAAATTTGTTCCTTTAGAGAAGATTTGTGTTCAAAAAAATATTGGGCTTGTTTTTGAAGCTGCGGTTGCTTATTTGTCAAGAGTTGGCAACTGTGATAAGAATAATACTACAGTATATAATCTCTTGCTGTGGAAAAATACTTTTTTGTCTTCTGTGTGTGTGTGTGTGTGTGTGTGTGTTGGGAGTGCTCTGGACTGCCTGGGAAGATTGTAAATAGCTTGGGAAGCTTTTTTATTGAGAGACCCTGCAATGCCAGTCAACTAAATGACCAACCCCCACATCCAGCACATTCACAATACTCTGCGAGTTTATGCAGCTGAGATTTGAGGTCACTTAAGTTCTGTGCATTTGAATGTTGTGACTATGTGAGTGAAGCATCCTTCACCCCGCTCCTCGCACTTATTCACAGTGATATAATGCTGTTCTTTCACAGCATGCACAATCGGTCATGTTCTGGGGACGTTCTGAGTCTGGACATGTTTTTGCTCTGTGTATTTAAGAATTTGGACACTTTGAGCCATACTTTATTGAATGTTTGAATGCCATCGCATTGCACAATGCATTTATTTAAACCAAATGGGATCCATGAACAAATGATGCTAGAGCTTTTCTCTTCACTTTTCTGGGTCATTTTTTAGCAATTACTTTAATCTGTTTTCAAGGTGATTTTAAGAGAATGAATGTAGTTGTCCTCAAGTTCATACAGGCCCCTGCTGTAAAAACAGTATCATGGTTTTTTTGTCTTATTTTGAATAATTTTACTTATTGTTTATAATTTATTTTATATTTTAGCATTAATTATGTGTCTATGTTTAATAGTTTTTGAGGACACAGTATAATACACACAGTCCCATTGTATTCATTCTGTGTGTAACTCAGTTAATAATCATGGGAAAACAACTGGCTAAATTAGCAACTAATCTTTTTTTGGCCTTCCTACCATGTTTATTTATAGGTATACAGTTAAAGATAGCACAGAAAATGATGGGGAATAGAGGGGCTGAATTATTAGACAAATTCGATGTTGTACCGATCCTGTAAGCACCATGTCTCATCGTGTCGGAGCATATAGCTGCCATGGCTACATTGTAAGCAAGAAGTCCTACATTTTTAATGGCAACAAATAGGTCTCCAAAACAAATAATAAAGTCATTGATTGGCTGTGGAAAGAATGACATCAGCATGAATGCTGCTTGTATTCTCATGAAAGAGGACCAATAAATGTGAGGATTTCACTGGGGAGGATTAAAATTACAGAGAGGAACTGAATCATGAGAGTACCCTCAGAAATACACACAAGGTGTGTGTGTCTAATATATTCATATCTTTATTGCAGAACAAAGCTCCATAGCTAAAAATAACAGGCAATTTATATCTACTAGTAAGTGACAGTAGAGGGAGGGACATACTGAGCATGATTAGACACAATTTCTAACGCTGAATGAGTAATCAATATTTTTTTTTGTATGTTTTTGGTGTTATTATTGTTAACTAATAGTAAAACTATAAAAAATTATTTCCATCATTTGATATGAAGCTGAAATAAAATATATATATTAATCCAAAAACAAGTAAAATAAAAGAATGTTGAGAAAATTAGAAAAATAAGTTGGAGTACTAAAATGACTAAATCAACACTATGAAATATGAATATTGATATCAATAACAATAAAAAAATAATACAAAATAATAATCTAATAAAAAATAATGACAAAAACTAATACAAATGTCAAAAGCAAATAAAAGTACTAAGACAAACTAAAATAAATGTACATATATAAAAATAAACACAATTTCAAAATATAAAAAAAATACTATGATAATATTTCCTTAATGTCCTTGCTACCTTTCTGGGCCTTGAACGTGTCAGTTGCGTTGCTGTCTATGCAGGATCAGAAAAGCTCTCATATTTCATCAAAAATATCTTAATTTGTGTTCAGAAGATGAACAAAGGTCTTGCTGGTTTGGAACGACATGAAGATGAGTAATTAATGACAGAATTCTCTTTTTTTGCGTCAACTAACCATTTAAATGCATAAATCATATAAAAGTATGTTTGTCAACTTTTATTAGTTCTCTAGCATATAGATGACTTCAGTACCTCCAGACATGAGCTAAAAGCTCTATATTGAATGTGACTGACCCCAGAACAGACGGATTACACTCACCTGTGATCCCAAACAAGAAGAGAGCATGAACCCTGCAGATCCCAGATCAGCCTGTATAGTCTTGAGCAGCAGATAAAAAAAAAAAAAAGGGTTTTGGCATGTGTGCTTTTTCCGTCATGATTGAAAGGAGCTGTGGAAAATCTATCAAAGCGCTGACAGTGATGAGGAAAGAGCGATTTCACGGGTAGCTGCATGTGTTTGTGATTCTAATATAACAGTGTGCTAGTGCAGGTGTGACAGTCCATTCCTCACCACTACAGAGTCATTAAGCAGCCAGCAGTTGTATCACTCGCCAGGCAAGAGTCACATGATTTTGAGGTGGCGTTCACATCCGAGAGTGTTGTAGTTTATCTGTTTAGTCTGTAAATGGTCTTTCCTGGCATCTCAGCAGGGTTTGCTTTCGTAAATCCCTCGCTACAAATTAACTCATCACATGGCCTTTCTGTGCTTGTGTGTGTGCATGTGGGCAAATAGTTCATTAGGGCAGCTTTACTGTCCATGCTAATGGCTCGCTAATATAGATGTAATTAGAGCTCGTCTATGTTTGTTTGCTCTGTGTATGTGTGTATTTTGTTCATTTTAAACCACTCAACAATTCACACTCGGAAACGAAACTGCAGCATACAGTAATTACTGGTAATGCCACAAGGGCCTTGACTCAAGGGTGCATGCGTGTGTATTTGTGTAGGGGAAGTGTTTATTTTGAGGTGTATCTCCAGCGCTAGTATGCTAATATTTCCCGCAGTCCCTCAGGAACAAGCTAATTATGTTATTGGTTTGGCAGTGGTGTGTTTAAAGATGTAATTTAGTTGTAGTGTGTTAGTGGAAGAGATAAATGAGAGATTTTCTCACTCAGTGAATCCACTAATGCAAATGGCCAATTACTTTACATCGAATTGCTCTAAATGTGGCTAAATGCAAATGAACACTAGGATTTTTTTAATTTAGATTGTTTTGTTTAACGTTATTGTTAGAGAGCAGAAATGTGTCTTTGACACTGGTATATTCATGTATATACACCCTAATTTGAGTAAAACTGAAAAATGTGTAATCTAAGTTATATTATTAACCTTACTTTCATGTTATAAGTTAAACAGATGTTATATTAAACTTAGTCTTGTCAATATTTTGGAAATGGTTTTTGTGTTCATTGAGATATTGTTTAAAATTTTACTTTTCAAAGGGGGTGTACTCATTTACGCTGAGCACTGTATATATCATAAATATATTCGTAAACACATTAACTTGTACATTAACATAAACACAGAATTTAATACAATTAAGTTGACTACATAAATCCTTGACATTTCCAAGCATCTCAAGTCTAATCCTGCTGTGTGTCATATAATTTAGCTTTGACTATATCCACAATCTGGGATGGTTATATGAATGCCATGTAAATACATTTACAAACCAAAAAAACACCTCTCATGCAATTAGATTATTCATGTATAGCTGTGAAACATTATCTTCATAATATCCATCGACCTTCAGTAATTGTTGATTCTGGAGCTCTGGACAATATTTTTTTCAAACCTGAAAGAGTTTGGATGTGTAATATTGTTATTTGCTTGTTTAATGTTTGCTCATGTATTGCAAGGATTCCCAAACGGTTTCGTCAGTCAAACCCCTTTGACATGAAATATTTACTTGAAATATCTGAGGAAGTTAATATTTCAATAATTGAACATCACATTTGCATGTTTACAGTTCAGTGTAACTTAGTGGTAACACTAACATGCAGGTAAACACATTAAAAAATATATATTTTTACAGTTTTTTAATTATTCTATTGATTATTAGTATTTTTATCAACTCACAGACCAAGCCCATTATGGGAAACTGGTGTAATGTAATATTTAAATCATTTTATGATGTTGATATAAAAAAATTGAATATAGTTGTCTTTGTCTTTGCTTTTTATATCAACAATGTTAAGTTTAAAAACACCTTAGATTTAAAAGTAATCTGAAAAGTAGTCAGAATACATTACCTAAAATGATTCAGCAGATTTACGTTACTAACTACAGTTTTCATCATGTAATATGTAATCAGTAATGGACTACAATTTGTAAGTAATCTACCCATCTCTATACATACAGACAAAATAAAATAAGAGAAGTTAAAAGCTGTTCAGTTGAGACTCTTCTCATTCACTTGATTATATAGCCCACTTTACCGTAATATAATTGTTTGAGTAGTTAATGCTTTTTCCACTCTTAAATATTCTAGTAAATGTTTACTAGACTCCTTTCATATTTCCGTCTTAAAGCTAGTTGACATGTCTCTCTCGTTCTCTTTCTCTCGTATGTCTGCTGTGTTGCGATAACATGCTCTTCGGTCATTGCAGCAAGCGCAGAAGATGCCCATGTGATGTCTGTCACCGCAGAGAAAGCATCTGTCTGTCACTGAAGTGTCTATCTGTCACGAAAGCGTCTGTCTGTCTGAGATTTCCTATTATAAAAGTGCCTGTCTGTCATTACCGTATCTATTGTTTAAGCATGGGGCTGTCTGTCATCTGATTTTACACTGAAAACATCATTGCAACAGGCTGACAGTGAGAATGCATGGTTGTGGGTGGTCATTGAAACATTTTTTGAGGAATGAATTCTCTCTAACCATCTCTTCTTTAATCTTTAGAGTGAGTAACTTGTCTGTAGATAAATTAGGGTTGTTCTTGCATTTAATGTGATGATAATTTAGTGAGAACAGAGAATAAGATAGAGGATGAGAGTGTGTGGAAGAGCGAGACCAATGTCTGCATACATCAGCAAATTCACCTGAAGAAATGTTCAATTATTCTCTCAGAATTTACGCTTCTCTTATCTTTTGAGTAAAGAGAATTTTGCATTGACCCCACACACACACGTGCACACACACACTAAATTGGGACTCTAGACTTCTATTGTTTTTATATAAATCCAATTATATTTGCTACACACAGAAAAAAGGGGTCAGAATTGTACATTAGAATAATTAGAATACAGTAAAAAACACAATTGCGTGTGTGGGGTCCTGGGGGGGCAGTCCAGAAATTGGTGTGGGGGTGGGGTGCGGTGGGGGGCAGTCACCAGTGCTAAGCTACACTTCATCTCTTCTCAGGGCTGGGTCTGGCCACAATACTTCGTCCACATCACAAGATACGTTTTCTCTTGCCAAACATTGAGGGAAGTATCTCCTAGCATGGCGTATTCAGCCTTGGACAGAAGCAACCTCTATGTCCCCACATGCGTCCTCCATTGCCTGGAGAAGTGCCATGCGGGCACAGGGTTGGCGATCATACACTTTCCAGCGCCAGGCTGAGAAGAATTCCTCTATGGGATTTAGAAAAGGTGAATATGGGGGTAGGTACAAAACTACAAAATTGTGGATGGGTGGCAAACCAGTGTTGGACCAGAACAGCCCGGTGAAAACTAACATTGTCCCATGTAACTACAAATCTAGTAGGCTCCTGATCTGGATTGTGTAAATTTTATCC
This sequence comes from Gymnocypris eckloni scoliostomus, assembly GCA_027564155.1. Lineage (NCBI taxonomy): Eukaryota > Metazoa > Chordata > Actinopteri > Cypriniformes > Cyprinidae > Gymnocypris > Gymnocypris eckloni. The sequence goes on along the minus strand of CM050432.1, from coordinate 15,009,058 downwards.
AGAAAAGTGAGCATATGGCCGGTTTTGTACGGACCCAGTGTGGCATTGTGATGGAGGACCCATAGTTTGATAGCATGACAGTATGACAGCACACATTAAAAAGCATGATAATATGACAGCACACATAGTTATATTACCCCACACTGTCCAGGGACATTGGTAATTGCCCTTTGTCCTATTACATTTCTTCCGTGGTGCCTGGTTTTGGTGAGGTTGAAGCCAACCTCATCCACATAAATAAATTAATGGTGAATTACATGGGCATCCAGCTCCAATACTCTTTGTAACAGACAAAAGGATATACAGATGAGTAAATATGGTATGTCTGAAGTACTGGAAGTAGTGCTGCATACATACCTCTAGAAATTCATGTCACACATTCTTTGACTTTCATTTGAGTTTCTCTCAAATGGCACCTTGTAAAGTTATTTCATTGTCACTCTGTGCCGTTGGAGGATGCGTTGTATGGTCAACATGCTTACGGCATTGATGTTATTAAATATGGTGTCATTATTCAAGATATGCTCTCTTATCTCTCAGATCCTAATTGCATTGTTGGCCAAAACCATATTTATAATTGCAGTCTCTTGTACGTCTGTAAACAAGCGTCCTCGTCCTCCATGCTGTCAATGCCTTTCCACTCTGTACAGAATTGAAACACAGTATGTATTCAGCATATGAACTGTAAACAATTTACAAAAAAATGTAGTACAGCATGATAACCAACCTCATTCATTCAATGCAGTAAATGGATGGCTTAGAGTTACACATGTTTATGCAATATTATGCAGTCATACGTATTTTACTGTACATCACTGTAATGCTAAAATAGTCATTAGATAGTTGCATACCTGTTCTCATTTCTGAAGGTTTGAACTCAAGTTGAGCTGGACTCTCAGTCCAGCCTCTCTCATGGTCAAACCGTGGTTGATCACATGATCAACAAGTGTTGCCCTAATCTCATCAGCGATGGCTCTCCTTCCTTCTCTTCTTTGCCCTCGTCCTCGTCCTCTTCTTCCTCTTCCTCATTCTCCTCTTGCTCTCTGTCCATTGTTGGCATCCATTGTTCAAAACAGGTAATCTGACCTTTGACCTATTTATAGGCCTATACTACAGTAAAGCAGTGATTGGTTAGTGATCAGTTAAGCAATTAGTGTTTGCACATGTGAGGAGTATGTTTGTGACCTGGTGAATAAGTGTAGCATTTTGATTGGTTGTGTTTGGAAAAGGAAAGCAAGTCATTTCCTGTTAGATTTTTGTGTTTTAGGTAGAAAATTGTGTGTTGTGTTTTGAAAAAGTGTTTTATGCGATTGAAAACTGAGTCAAAGGCTTACAAATAGCTTATGGTTTTGGAGAGTTGGTGTGTAGTTTTGCACTTTGAGTGAGAGGTTTCAAAAATCATGTGACATGAAAAGATTTTGTGTGTAAGCAGTTGGAAAAAACTGTAAGGGGTACGTATTACTTCTCCAAGGTACCTCACCTAGCACACTTCCTCTTCGAACTGTTGGGTCGGGACTACAGAGCACTGAGCACTAAAAATGGTCTCCCCCGCTGTGCAATAAAACATGTGCAATACCCAATATCCATACCTATTTATTATACATATGTTATTGATTTAACATTTATCCAAATTCCATTGCATAATTTGTGTATAACATCTGTACATTCAATTATTGTCTATTGACTTCTTGTCAATATGTATTGTGTATCACACATTTATTTTTAATCACTTGTTTATTTCGTTATCTGTTAAATAAATATAAAATTTTATATGGTGAAATAGTTCATTTTTTCTTGTAACATTTCAAAAAGTAAAACTTTCATATATTTTAGAATCATTACATGTTAAGTAAAACATTTTAATTTTGATGATTAGAGCTTACAGCTAATGAAATTCAAAAATCAGTATCTCAAAATATTTGAATATTTACATTTGAGTATCAATAAATGACCATCCATACAGTATAAACTTATATTGTTCTTTGAAACCACAATAATTGGGCACACTGCTGATTTGGCAATGGTCCAGAAGATGATCTGGACCCTCCACAAAGAGGGTAAGTCACAGAGGGTCATTACTGAAAGGGGTGGCTGTTCAAAGAGTGCTGTATCAAAGCATATTAAATGCAAAGTTGACTGGAAGGAAGAAATTGGGTAGGAACATGTGCACAAGAAACGGAGATGACCGCAAGCTTGATAATACTGTCAAGCAAAGCCGATTCAAACACTTGGAAGAGCTTCACGAGGAGTGAACTGAAGCTGGAGTCAGAGCATCAAGAGTCACCACGCTCAGACATCTTCAGGAAAAGTGCTACCAAGACACTTCTGAAACAGAAACATCATCAGAAGCATCTTACCTGGGCTAAGGAGAAAAACAACTGGACTGTTGCTCAGTGGTCCAAAGTCCTCTTTTCAGATGAAAGTAAATTTTGCATTAAATTTGGAAATCAAGGTCCCTGACTCTGGAGGAAGACTGGAGAGGCACAGAATCCATGTTGCTTGAAGTCCAGTGTGAAGTTTCCACAGTCAGTGATGATTTGGGCTGCCGTGACATCTGCTGGTGTTGGTCCACTGTGTTTTCTGAAGTCCACAGTCAACGCAGCCAGAAAGTTTTAGAGCACTTCATGCTTTCTTCTGCTGACAAGCTTTATAGAGATGCTGATTTTATTTTCCAGCAGGACTTGGCACATGCCCACACTGCCAAAGGTACCAAAAGCTGGTTCAATGACCATGGTGATACTGTGCTTGATTGACCAGCAAACTCGCCTGACCTGAACCTCATAGAGAATCTATGGGGTATTGTCAAGAGGAAGATGAGAAACACCAGACCCAACAATGCAGATGACCTGAAGGCCGCTATCAAAGCAGCCTGGCCTTCCATTACACCTGAGCAGTGCCACAGGCTGATTGCCTCCATGCCACGCCGCATTGATGCAGTAATTCAAGCAAAAGGAGGCCCAACCAAGTATTGAGTGCATAGAAATTAACATACTTTTCAGAAGCCTGACATTTCTGTTTAAAATATCCTTTTTTATTTATCTTATGTAATATTCAAATTTTCCGAGACACTGAATTTTGGTTTTCATTATCTGTAAGCCATAATAATAAAAATTGCAATAAATAAAGGCTTGAAATATTTCACTCTGTGTGATGAATCTACAGTATATAATATATGGGTGTCACTTTCGTGACAAAAAATATTGACCTTTTTCATGGTATTCTAATTTTTTTTTAGATGTACCTGTATATATAATTGTTTGTTCAATGTATTCGCTAAAATATGATTATATACAGTATGGGCAGATTACAGTGAAGTACAGAATTGTAAAAAAAAATGTATCAGGTTTTTTTCACTCTGAGTGATGTCTGGTGGACGGTGGGAGTTTGGGGACTGGTGCATTTTTGGGACATGAAGTGGCTGAAGATTGGTTGGATTTTATGACTGGACGCTTTAGGGAATGATGTTTCATTGAGGCTTTCCAGTAAAGAGCTGTTCACTGTCTGAGATTTGGGTTAGACACAGTGCTTTAGTGCCTTTGCTGTCTGAGTGGGTATAGGTTTGCATTCACGAGATGAATTAGACTGTCAGTAGTGCAGTTAATGTGAGTTCATAATGTAGAAAGAGACTCACACGGGTTTACAATGACATGAGGGTGGGTAAATGAATATTCATAAGAACATTCATTTGTGGGTGAACTATCCCTATAATGGTACTAATCATGAGAGATAAATGAGAGTACAAAAAAGTCTGATACTATAGTACCGACTGAGCAATTCAGATGCATAATACATTAGGCAGCGCGGACTTTGATATGTGGATTAGGGTTGAATTGTTCTGTGATCACACTCGTCTAACGCACACCGCAGATGGACTGTAGTGTGACATCAGCCCAGTGTTTGCGGTGCAGCTGAGTAGAGATCTGTAATTACCATCATCACAGCATGCGCCCACTGTTTGGAGCTCATAATACAACAGAAAACCCAATGGTTTATACACACAGCCAACTCACCACTCACTATTCAAACCTCTGGATAGTTGTTTATGCATCATATGATGTCCTTACACAAGGGCACATGCACTGTTCTCCTGATGTACTATTTGTGTGTTTGTTTGTGGCATAAACATCCCTCTTCACCTCTAAACCATCAGAGCTCAGTGTCTCTGCACGCATGCTAAAGTACCATTTGAGCACCGTCTGAGGAATTTAGGATGACTGCAGGGCGACTATTGTGGTTAGCAACCTCTAACCTTCCTAGCACTTTGGTTGACCTCTCACAGATTCTGGGTGTGCCTTATTCCAGTTTCAATGTTGTGTATCGGTACATCGTAAAAATGAATTTGGGTGCGATAATGGCATTGATGTACTAAACATTGGCAACTTATGTTGATTTATGAAGTTATGCATTAAAACGAAACTGGTATTCATCAAAAACATTATCATGCATCTTCATTATAGCTGCTAAAAATGAACTGCCATTATGAAACATGTCATTTATCCTGTTATTTTGCAAAAAGAAAATGCATTATAACATTCAGACATTTTAAAAGATATACAAAATAAATAAACAGATAATTATGCAATGATTACACACACACACACACACACACACACGCTTTGGATGGGTTAAATGCAGAGAATAAAAAAACAGGCAGTCGTGGCCTAATGGTTAGAGTGTTGGACTTGAAACCCGAGGTAACCCAAGGTTGTGGGTTCGAATCCAGGCTCCGGCAGGAAGTGTCCACGATTGAGGTGAGACCTTTGAGCAAGGCACCGAACCCCAAACTGCTCCCCAGGCGCTGCGATGTCGGCTGCCCACTGCTCCAGGTGTGTGTGCACTTGGATGGGTTAAATGCAGAGAACACATTTCACTCCTCATTATACTCTGTATTATTGTGTATGTGACAAATAAAGCTCATCTGAGCTTAATTTGTATTTGTGTATAAATGGTATGCAGCATATGGGCATGTGAATCTGTGACACATACTGCATTCATAAGCGGCTAGATTAAAAGAGCCAGAGAGGGAGAGGAAAATGGGGAACCCTTTTGCTCAAGGCCTCCAATCCTATTTCGCGATGTTTAACATTAAAGTGGAGTGGTGACAGATATCCGCTTGAGGCGCGCACAGCACCTGTCATCACCTGCTTCGTTTTTATCACTGACAGAAAAAGAGAAGCAATGAATTCTAACAAGGTTCATGTGCTCATGCAGATTTCCCTTTTGATCATTTTAATCAGAATAGCTGGTCTCCTTCTGTCTTCTCTTTGGTGTTGAGTCCCTTTCCCGTTATTTGCTGTTTGTGAGAATGTGAGAATCAGGCTGGCTCTAGTGGGAGAGTTTTTATGGGAGAGCTATTTTGATAGAGTTGAAAGAGTAGAAGGCCAAACAGTCTACTAGTGTTTAAGATACTTTCTTGTGGGGAGTTAATTGCACCCAGCTGTGTGTAAACAACTTCACACTCGACCCGTTTGACAGAGCAAGTCACATGATAATCTGTCATCCCAGATGGGCGTCTCTCGCTCTTTCTCTCTCTGTTTGCCATTTTAATGTCAAAGCTTTTTATTGGCATTATTGTTTTACACAAAATGTGATAGATAGATAGATAGATAGATAGATAGATGGTATTTGAGGTATCAAAAGTTACTCAAGTTTAGGTAGGCCTGTCATATCTATCTGTTGCACAAACAGTATGCCAGAGTTATATGAACATTAGTAATGCTTGCTTTAGAAAATGAAAAATACTAAGAATGTATATATAAAGTATATAAATACTGTACATTAATAATTTATAGGCTAATATATTTTTTAGTTACTCTTTTAGCAGGTTACATCACGCCAGTAGGTGGCGGTAAGTCTTTATGAGTGAGTCATTGAACCCGATTCGTTCAAAACATTGCTTCATTCAGGAATGAAACTCTCCTTTACGAGTGACTCATTGAATCATTCATTCAAACAAATAGTTCAAAAACTCTGATTCATTCAGGAACTAAACAAATTAGTCACTGAAGCATTTATTTTAAAGATTTGTTCAAAAACACAGATTCATTCGGGAATTAAACAAGTTTGGATTTAATTGAGCCACTGAATCATTTATTCAACCGATTCGCCAAACGCTGATTCAGGAACAGAACTCCTGGACCGAGTTGTTCAGAGAATTGCATAGATTCTTCTGTGGTCCGTTTGAACTGTTCGCGTTGGTGCAGCAAAAACAGACAAAACAACAGGCAATACCGTGCTTAAAATGTAAGTTTCTCAATAACAACTTATTTTAAATTGTACTATTGTATAAAGGTAACAAAACACGCTCAACCGTGCTGTTTTTTCACCGAATATCAGCATGTTGTCACTCGGCTTCCGATTCACAGCCATGTTGATTTTCTGGATTAGATAATATCAATACAGGATGAGCTAGATGGCTCATTTTGAGAACTCTTCCTGTGCGTGGGGAGATTTTTTAATGTCTGTGACAGTCTCCAGTCATAGACAGTGTGACATGTATTCATATCGGCTGTTTGTTATTTTGGTAAGACGCTATCATGCCTCTGCTGTCACCTGGTTACTATAGTGAATGACACGCGTGTAAGATGTTTCAATATTGTTGTTTTTATATTTATGCATACACAAGAAACACGTTGTTTACAGGTGTTTAGAGAAGTAAAGCTTGCTTTAGGAGTGCAACAGCATAACAGAGTCCATTTATAGGCATGTTTGTGTGTGCCTGTTTTATGTTTATGTATAATCTTGTGGCCTGTAATTGCTCAGATAAGCGCGTTGTTAAGCAGACAGGATGTTTGCACATCGAACTGTCCGTCTGTGACTGAATGATCACTCTCAGTAATCAGTCTCCAGGTCACTGTACATAACTACAGGGAGGTGAAGGATGACTGACCTCACTGAGGCCCTGGAGAACCATCCGTTTGAACCTCGGGAGGGACGACACTAAGACCAAAAGAAGAGGAGAGCACATTCTCTTCATCTCTGAGATCAGTAATCAATAGATAAAGTCAGGTCAAGCTTAGTGCCTGGTGTGGTCAGACCAGGTTCTTCTCCCCACACTTTCTTCTCCAGTAAATCAAAGCTAAATCCAGATTAAGACTCTACACTACAGTTCATCGTATCATATCAGCAAATTGTATTTCCACTATATATGTTTATGCTGGTGATTTTAAATTAGGCTGTAAATGTATGCTTGCTTATCACTTAGGCTTTTTATATGAAAGAACCCCAAAACACTGAAGCTCTGCTCCGAAATTTAGTGAGCTGCCTCTCTAGGCTGCCTTTTAAGTCATCACTGGCATACTTCCAATGACAAAAGCCATTCCAAAAGATGGACAACATAATTATGCTGCCAAAATCCAGTGTCTTTTAGTACAACTAAATATTGATTAAAATAGTTCAGTCTAGTGAAAAATTGTCTATGAAGCTACATCACACCGTGTTGCACTCCATCTTCAGAGGATCGCGCTCTGTTACTGAGAAGATGCTGAAATTAATGGTGATATCTGCTTTCCTTTTGTTTTGTTTTTGCCTTGAAATAAAATATGCACATTCTTCATGCTATGGGAAGCGCTCACTGCTGCTTCAATGGTCACAGAATACATGTCTAAATAAAAATGTGTTGATCCATTTCTCAGTTGTAAAGGTTTAAATGTAACTGAAGTGGTTTTGTTGTCATTGTAAATATTCACTTTCCCATGGCCACGGAAGGGAAACAGAGATTGTGGGTTACATAACATGACACACAGTTTTTTCTATATTTCAACACACAGCGACCAAAATCAAATCCCTGGAAGCTTGTAAACAATTTTGCTAATTCACAAGCCGACAAACTGCGAAAGTCATACTCGCAAAGGTAATGTTAATTATTAAACTTAACAAATTGCTAAATGTTCTGAAACACTCAGCATTGTGATTGTTATTGAGTGATAGGCAGAGGTTCAATGAGCGTCATTATTAATTGATTTGCTATTCATCTTCGTCACCTGAGCTGTTCCTGTTTTTACACATATAAAAAGTGAAAAAATCGAATGTATTGTCTAGTTTTCTCCCTGAAAGATGATGCAAGTTCCTAAGGCAATTCTAACTATAGCAGGAATGGCACCATTTTTCACAATCATGACAGAAAATCAAAGCACTTCCTTAAACCCACTAACAGAAAGGCAGCACGATCCTCCTAATAAAACAGTTACCCAGAATGCAACACGGTGGGATGTCAGCTTCACATTCTCTATTCTGTACAGTATGTGTTATATGTTTTTGTACTTACATGAGTATAGACTCCAGTAATAACATTGTCTAATAGTAGTTACATATAATGAAAACGTGCTTATTTAACCTAATATGTAACCTAATGTATGTGTGTATGTATGTAGCTTTATACTTATTAGAATATCACTTTGTTAGCTTAGGAATATTAGCAAATTTGAGTGTCTTATATATTAAAATATATATACTCTGAGGAAAAAAAGGTACAAAAGCTGTCACTGGGTCGGTACCTTTACAAACACTTAACATTAAAGTACTAAAATATACACTTTATACCATTACATAATTTTAAGGTACTTCTATGCACTCTTTAGGGGTAAATAAGGTACAAATCTGTACCTTTTGTATGGGTGTCACCACAGTGACAGCTTTTGTACTTCTTTTTCTGAGAGTGATGATAGACAGCAGGGCGTACTTGACACAGAAGTAATGTAAACACATAATGTGGTTCAAAGTAAAGCACATTTGTGATTTGCTGGTCAGAGAGGCAGCATGCATTGTGGGATAGCAGCGGTCAAACATGGCCGAGAACTACTGTAGGAAGTAACCACAGAAAATACAGAACTCCACACTCAAATGGCCTTTAACACAGACATCACAAGCACACACACATACACTTGTGTTCCTACTATATGCTCGCTTATGTATCATTTAGTTATTGTCCTTCAAGAAGAGCATACGTTTGTGGTAGGCCTGAGGGATTCATACTGTTCTCTTGTGTATGGCTTTCCGATTAAGCTTTGCTTACGTGGAGAGCAGCTTGTTAAAATATAAATTCAGCTTCTGCGGAGCGTTTGGCAGCACGGCACATACAATATCTGTTTAACACATTCACACACAGACATAGAAACTTTCCTCGTGGGCTGAAGTATTAGCTGCGCTAGGTTTCCTGCACTGATGATGTATGTAACAACAAATTGCTCCAGCATTAATCAAAGCGATTTTCTGTAATCAGATTGTAGTGAAAAATGGATGCTTGTTACGAAACAGATTGCAGGTAGACATGAAAAATCTGACGAGGTCTAATTAACACCAAAGTTGAGCCGTGCCAGACTTTTTCGAGCGTGTTCATATGTCTGTGATCTCTCATAAGGAGGCTACACACGCCCAATAATGCTCAGAGGGCTCATGGGAGAATCAATGACATCAGTGCATTTCCTGTGCCCTCGGGGTACAGTGCGGTTATTGATTGCTTGTGTCTGGCTTTAATTATCCTCCAGTGGAAATGAAAGGAGAGGGGAATCAGTAGACCCTGCCAATCAATCTGATGCACAATCTGATTGAGGCACTTCAAACAATATGGGCCCATCGACCAATCAGATTCTAGGATCCTCACGTTTTGATTTGACCTTCCACAATAGAGAGAGTGTGTGTGTTTTAAGCAAGCATGTTGGTTTTGTCATGGTTTGTCAGTGTGAGATATTTTAAGTTTGTTTTATTGACAGTGCATCTAGAAAGCAATCGTCAGTGCACAGTCTGAGTGTATTTGAGCGTCTCTCTCTCTTTTTTGTTCTCCACGTCTATTCATATCCTCCTCTTCAGTAGCCCTCCCTCATGCGCTTCCAACTACTCAAGATTCCAGAGTGTTTAGCCGTGCCAATTAGTTCTGTGCTGCTGTGAGCGTATGTGTGTGTGTGTGGCAGGTTGGGTAATACTGATATTCTGTATGCAGTGCAGCACCCCGGTGCTCTCCACACACAGAATGAGTCATACACTCACAGCAAAGGCAGGGCTTTCCCTCGCTCTGAGCTGATGCTCACATTTTATTCCTGTTTGTCACAATATTATACTTTTATCTCAATCCTACCAGAATGATCAACATGAGACGCTCATCCAGCCACATCAGTCGCACTCTTGCAGACCACGACCTCTGCTGAATGCAAATGGAATTAACATTGGATGTAGTTGATGCTTAATATGTGGAGGAAATACTCTGCATAGCTGCCTAATCTGTGTTCCTGTGGCTCAGTGGTAGAGCATTGCGTTAGCAGTGCAAAAGGTCATGGGTTCAATTCCCAGGGAACACACATACTGATTAAAAAATGCATAGCCTGTAAGCCTGCTAATTTAAATGCATAAATGTAAATGTAATCTGTTTAGGACCGGCCTTGTTTCGCAGTTCGATCTAATGCTGTTATCTAACTCAATTCATTTGAGATGGTGCACAACGGTCTTTCAGAGACATATTAATGACAAACAAATGCTAAAATGCTTGATATCTGAGAGTAAGCGAGGAGCTCATCTGGTATGTGTGGAGTAAAAGCAGCCTGTTAGGATGAAACAGGGTTTTCACTTATAGTTTGATTGACGATTGACTCGCAGGTTGAGTGCAAATGATGTTTGATGGTGTCTGTTCTTAAGTGCTTGCTTTGTATGCTTGATGTTTAATGACTGTTTTGAGTTCAGTGTAAGTTCAGATCTAATGGCTGCTTCTGTCAAATACCAGAACATATTTTGACTCGTCACTTAACTCATAAAAACAAACCAAAATCACATTTGCCGTAATGGACCAAAAATGTTTATGTATTTTGTAATACTATGTAAAACTATTTTTACTGTATTTTACTGGAATAAATGCAATTTTGATAAGCAAAAGAGACTTGAAATTTTTCTTTTTGCCAATGCTAATCTTCTTATGTGTAAGAAAAATCTAATATTTAACATAACTGTTTCACTGCTTAATGAGCTTTTAAAAAAATTATTTGCCTGCCAAATAAAAAAGTAATGTAGCGCACCCCCCCACCCAAAAAAGGCATAAATGATGTCATATTGAGGATCCCTACAGCTTATTTTTTTATATATATAGGTCATAGCATTGTTAGTTCAGATTGTAAAATGTCCCGTAATCTGACACTCCTGTCCCCTCCCCCAACTCATATATTCATGAATTAATAATTTATGATAATTGTAGCATGCATTATTGATTAATAAATAGAATTTAGCAAGGAACAAATGTTTTTCTATGTTTGGTTGAGTTATATCAAACACTAAATATTCCTTTAAAGGTCCCGATAGATCTGGTCTCTCTCATAGTCTCACACACTCCCAGCCATTGCTCTCTGAATTAGGTTAAGAAGTGTTCTCATGCTCCCCTGTCTAATGTTGTTTCTGCAGACCATTGGAATGTCTATTTATGGCAGCATGGGACACTCTGTGTGTGTGTTTCCTGTTGTCCTGTGATTGGTCAGTCATGCTGTGAGTCGTATCGTAGGTCATGGCCTTAGTCGTCCTCATGTCTGTCTGGGGTGAGTCTCCTTATCAGTCTAGACATCAGTGCTATTGACTGCTCCTGTTCTAGTTATGGACTTCAGCTGCAACTGTTTTCAGGCATTAACATGTGTGTGTGAAGTAGAGAGAAACTCTATAAAAGTATTGAATTACCAATCTTGAAACAAATTCTCAGAGTGTGAACCGGATTCTTTCTGTATTGGAGGAATGGAGAATTAATTGCGTTTTTCAAAAATGATTTACTGGAAAATGATTGATGTTTTTCAGCCATCACAGACATAGCAAAGACAGTTCACACATTTTTAATTAAAAAGGGATTCAACAACAACAAGTGTGGAAACCCTTGATCTGTGGTATTTCTCTATTTAGATATTACGTTAAATGTGTGTGTGTGTGTGTGTGTGTGTGTGTGTGTGTTCTCTAAGCAGCATTTAAGGTCCTGTGGAGATCGTGAGAAACAGAGTCCCAGAGCAATCTTGGCATGAGTGTGGTTTGATCAAATTCTGCTGGATCAGCTCTGTGTAGAAATAACTCTGTATTTGGTTTTGTTGTAGGTGTTTAGTAGTTTTGTACTGAAGTCTTTTTACTGAGCTGTGTTGATCAATGTTATTTTCCTCTGCAGTATGTGGAGAGGCGTCAGTGTGAACTGTGCTGACGGCTCAGGATACACACCTCTGCACCACGCGTCTCTGAACGGACACAGGTAACACTCATGTTCTCCAATTCATTTACATGTTCTTGAAAAGTGAATAGCTGATTTAAGATGCCAGTTAATGGACGCTAATTTAAATGAATGAGATTATGCTTTCTCACACTTTCACACCCGAACATCTCAGTTCCTCCTAACATGGTGTTATAGATTTAAAAAGGGAAAGCACTAGACGTCAGGATTACGTAGATGTTTATAGAGGTGTAATCCAGCTCACATACACAAGAATCAGAAGACTGTGATGTCAGATTAGGGCGGGGTTTGTGGATCTGGATACAGCCAGATTAGTGTGAGGTATATGAGGTGGGTGGAGTTGTATTTGACTAATGAGGGGTTTATGGGATGAGGCGGTGTCAGATTAATCAGATTAGTTTTTTTAAAGCAGGATGGAATTAGAATAGCTCAGGGTTTTTGGGTGGTTTAAATGTTTGCCGTAAGAATGAGGCCAGAGTATGATAGGGATTTCATGTAACTTGAATTATGTATTATGATTAGAGCACAATTACCCCGTTCATTGTGTGCCTGCAAAAAGCTTCATGAAGTTAAATAGTACCATAGAAGATTTATTGGATTTTTGGTGTTTAAGAATGAAAATCGGCCACACTATTACACGAAATCTGTCTTATTTGTCTTTCTCTCAGGGACGTGGTGTTGAAGTTGTTGCAGTTTGAAGCCTCTACTAATGTGGCAGACAGTAATGGCTGTTTTCCTCTGCATCTGGCTGCATGGAGAGGTGACGTGGACATAGTCCAGATACTGATCCACCACGGGCCGTCCCACAGCAGAGTTAATGAGCAGGTACACACTCACAGCAAATGCACTGTTTGTAAGATTACCCCCCAGTGTACTATTTTAGCATAACTCTTGCATAGCATGCTACATTTTCCAATAGGCAAGTCCATTACAAAAATCAAAATTGACTTATCCACATCACTAGTCCTGTGGTGAACTGAGCAAATAAATCCAGAATAAAAGATGTTTGTCTTTGTAATCTTTATAATCTTAATCGTTTTCGTAATCACTGTGAATACAAGTTGGGCAATTTACTTGTGTAGAGTGTCGGCTATGTTAAGCAAACTGTAAGCTTACAAAAAAAACAACAACACATGAGAAATGTTTAATTGTACAATCTGTAGCTTTGGTGATAGATTCATATGTAATGATTTAAAAAACATTAATGGTAGTAATGCATAATAAGTCCAGTTGGAAGAAATACTTAATCAAGTAATGATCTTTTAGCTAAAGGTGCGCACCTAAACTGTCAAATACCTGTATTCACGTACAGAAAACCCTCTTTGTAAAGTTAACAGTTGAGAATGAAAATACATGTGTAACAGTGAATTGGACAGAGAATATTCCTGCTGCCGACTGTGTGCTTGCTTATCATTAATAAAAGACAGATAAAATCACTCTCTGCTCTTAACTGAAGGACGTTTGTAGCTTTATTAAGAAACAAAGGAGGTGATATTCTTATAGTGAAGACTATGCTGTTTTATTTTACATTCGATTATTCAATTTCTGTAGTAGGCTGAATACATTAGACTTGCATAAAAAACTTAAAGCACAGTTTGTTTCGTTTACCTTTTGTATTCTATTACATTTATCCTTTGCTTTTTATTACTGACAGATTAATAATTGTATTCAATAATTTAGAGGACTTGTTTTTTAGTTTTTTTTACTAATATTAGTTACCCTAGTATTCTGATATGATATTGAGAATTGTGATATTTGGCACGCTGGTCTCAAAAATGTAGATTTCATAGCAACATTATTTACAGAAAATATATATTTGATAGATATCACTATCTTTAAACAAATCATTCATTCAAAGTTATCACATTGCTCAGTTATCAAGTTATTACTCATGATTGTGTTAAATAATCGTGATTACAATATTGTCCAAAGTAATTGTGAGTATGATTTTTGTCATAATCGAGCATCCCTAGTTCTGGGAATGTTGTTCATGTATTTAAGTCCTCATTTAGTGAGAAGGCAGATGCTCTGTAAATATCTCGGCGTCACGTGCGCTTCAGTATGTGTGTAGTAAACGAAACCGCACCCATTCATTCACACAGAGACATGCAGAACATGCAGGATTCATATTTAAATGGTATCTTTTACAGATACTAGTCCACATCACAATTCGACAAACTTCCATCTGCATTGTCCTCAATTATAGGACCCTAGATAAAAATGGTACATCTGAAAAGTAATTGCACACCTTTTTCTTCTACAAACTGCCTGAAGTTACGTATTATCCATGTCTGAAATAGTGCAGAATGAGCTGCATTTTAATAGCGGTCTGTTCAAATCTGTTCTTAGCGGTCTGTTCAAATCTGAACAATAACAAGCACTAGTATTGAGTTCTAATGAGTACTTTACACTAGACTGCTGCTAATAATACACATTTACAAACACTTAAAACACCATCCCCATGCATTCGACCAGGCACACATACACACGCTTGACAGGTTTATAACAGTTTCAGACCTGTTCCTCACATCTCAGCGTGTTGATGGGCTGATGGAGGGTTTGTTGAGCAGAATCAGAGCAGCTCTGTGAAAGGCCTGTATTTACCTGCAGTTAAAATGCTGTCTCAGTGCAGGGAAGAGTGCTGCTCTCTCTCCTGCCATCTGCCTCACTCTGACCACCCCAGTCGGAGAAACAATTACGTCCAATCTTCAGCCCTCCTCAACTCACTAAACCATCAGCTTGATGGATAGACCTTCGCCGCCGACATGAGTGCGTTTTGGAGAGACAAAGACAGCGTACAGCATTCATTTACATTGCCAATCTGTTTATTATGATTAGGGGCTTGAATTCAACAACATTTTAGAAATTGTAGTCGGCCTTCTCAAGTCATTTATAAATTCTGCATAATTTAGTCTGATACAATTTTTTACTTATCACTCCATTTTACATCCTTTTCTCTAAACGGATATGTGCAGCACTTTACGAGCTATAAGCGATGCAATAGTGATGATACATATACCTGGACACACATACTGCCGGTAGCAGACTTTATGGCGAATATTACACTGCAGTGTGGGATGCTGAGCTCTTATGACTTGGACATTACTCATGTCCGAACATAATATTCGTATTTTTCGTGTCAGAGGGTATGCTATTATTTCAGCACTGCTATATAGAGGCTGTTTATAGCCCCATTATTTCAAGCTAGTGTTTTTATGCTGACACAAACACACACAAGGGTTGTAAACCTTCTAATAAGTAATGTCAAGTTTTGTGAATTTGTTTGCTGTATTGGAATATTTAGGTGTGTGTGTCTATAGAGTCTATGTATGAATATTCGTTTAAGCCTCTGTGTTGTCCAGATTTGTAAATGCAATAAAAGCAGAGAGCTTCCATTTATCATTCTTTCATCTGAAAGGACATAAAAACAATCTAAATGCTCAGCACATTTCTGTGACGTGTTAATGTTGAAGATCCACGTCAAACGTACCCGCAGGTGATTTGTCACTCAGCGATCTGCATCTCCTCAGAAAAGAACATGACAGCCTGTGACAGGCCCATTTTACAGCATATGCCCGTATATTAAGGGAAGTCTCTGCTAATTTATTTGAAGAGTACTTACTTATATCACTCAGCTAAGTGAACTAGGACAGTTCACCCGGAAATTAAAGTTCTGTCAGCATTTACTCACTGTCATGTCTTTCCAAGTGCCTATTTCTTTGCCTTTTCAAACACAAAAGGTACATTTATGTTAATAAGTACACACTAGATCTATTTTTGTTTTGTTCAAGTACATATAAAGAAGCTGTTGTGTCCATTTGTAGATTGATGTTGGATTTATTGACCAGTTACAAAGAGCCGAAAGCTGCTTGACTAATGGAATGGAATGAGAAAGGCATCTTTGTGACTGTGTGTTTACTATACTTTGGGGACAAATCTGTCCACAGAGGTGAGCCAAATCTGATAAAACCTTCCTTTGGGACATTTAGGGATGTCCTTATTTGGAAAAATAAGTTAAATTCGGGTTTGAATATTCTGTAGCGTTCATATATATTAAAGATTAAAGCTATTAGAGTATTCAATACACACTATTGTTCAAAGATTTGGGGTTACTAATATTTCTTTCTCTTATGCTCACTAAAGCTGCAAATACCTGATGAAAATGTAGTAAAAATAGTCATTTTGTAAAATATTAGAACATTAAAATAACTGTTGGAACAACAGTTTTTTAAGTAGTCAAGTAGTGTTGAAAGAGATGAGTTTTCAGTTGTTGCTTGAAGGTTGACGGGGATCCAGCATTCCGGATGGGGGTGGGAATAGGGGCTGGTTCCTCCCACCAGCCAGGAACGGTGAACGAGAATGTTCTGGAGAGTGATTTTGAGCCTCTCTGTGATGGTACCACAAGGCGTCGCTCACTAGCAGATCTCAGACTTCTGGAGGGGATGTAGATTCGTAATAGTGAGTGGAAGTAGGAGGGTGCTGAGCCTGTGGTTGTTCTATATGCAAGCATCAGTGTCTTGAACTGGATGCGAGCTGCAACTGGTAGCCAGTGCAAGGAGACAAAGAGAGGTGTAACATGGGCTCTTTTGGGCTTGTTGAAGACCAGTTGCATTCTGAATCATTTGTAGAGGTTTGATTGTGTTTGATGGAAGTCCAGCTAGAAGAGCATTGCTGTAGTCCAGTCTAGAAATGACAAGGGCTTGGACAAGAAGTTGTGCAGCATGCTCTGTCAGAAAGGGCCTGATCTTTCTGATGTTGTGTAGTGCAAACCTGCAAGATCGAGCAGTCTTCGCAATGTGCTCTTTGAAGGTCAGCTAGTCATCAAAGATTACACCAAGATTTCTGACTGAAGCTGATGGAGTAATTGTTGATGAACCTAACTGAATCATGAAGTCATGCTGTAGAGTTGGAGTGGCAGGGAAGACAAGAAGCTCAGTCTTTGCCAGGTTGAGCTGTAAGTGATGTTCTTACATCCATGCCGAGATGTCGGCCAGGCAGCCTGAGATCCGTGCAGCTACCGTTGGATCATCTGATTGAAAAGAGAGATTGAGCTGTGTGTCATCAGCATAGAAATGGTAGGAGAAACCATATGCCTGTATGATGGGACCCAGTGATGTAGTATATGTGGAGAAGAGGAGGGGTCCAAGAACCGAGCCCTGGGGAACCCCAGTGACCAATTGATGTGCTTTGGAGACCTTCCCTCCCCAGGCCACCTTGAAAGACTGACCAGTGAGATAGAATTCAAACCAGTGAAGTGGAATCCCAGTGATGTCCAGTGATGAGAGGGTGGACAGGAGGATCTGATGATTGACAGTGTCAAAAGCGGCAGACAGATCCAGCAGAATGAGGACTGATGATTTGGAATCGGCTTTTGTAATTCGCAGGGCTTCAGTGACTGAGAGTAGCGCAGTCTCAGTTGAATGTCCACTCCTGAAACCTGACTGTTTAGCGTCCAGTTTGTTGTTCTGTGAAAGAAACAATGAGACCTGGTTGAAGACAACTCGTTCGAGTGTTTTGGCAATGAATGGAAGGAGAGATAGGTCTGTAGTTTTCTAAAAGAGAAGTGTTTAATGTAGGTTTTTGAGCAGTGGGGTTACTCGAGCCTGCTTGAATGCATTGGGGAAGATGCCTGTGAGGAGAGATGTGTTGATGATGTGTGTGAGTGAGAGATTGGGATAAGGTGGATTGGGTCTAGAGGACATGTTGTAGGATGGCTGGAGAGGAAGAAGTTTGGATACTTCCGCCTCAGCGAGGGACAGAAAGAGAAGATGGGAGTTTGAGCAGTGGATCTAGTTGGTTGGAGGTCCTGTGAGTGGAGGTGAAAACTGACTACTGATTTTTTAGTTTTGTCTGTAAAAAGTTGCATATTCATCAGCTGTTATAGAAGTGGTGGGAGGTGGTGGAGGGGGACAAAGGAGATAATTAAATGTTCTGAAGAGATTACGCATATCTGGAGCACTGTTGATCTTGTTATGGAAATGTGGCAGTGTGGACTTCAGCGGAGAAAGATGAGATTGATACATACTCAGTTCCGACGGATCATTTGATTTTCACAATTTTTTCTCTGCCACTTGGAGTCTGGTCCGATGTTCATGAAGAACATCAGATAACCAGGGGTTAGAAGGGGCAGTCCATGCTGGCCTGGAGGAGAGAGGACAAATGTCATCTAGACAAGAGGTTAAGGTAGAGCATAAAGTGTCAGTAGCTGCATTCACATCCAGAGATGAGAAATGGGTAGGTGAGGGAAGAGAGGAGGATACTACAAAGGAAAGACATAAGTCTTTACTGTCATTTGTGATCAATTTAATGCATCCTTGCTGAAGAAAAGTATAAATAAATTAGTATTGACCCCAAACTTTTAAACAGTCGTGTAATATATTCAAAAATACTGTAATAGATTCAAAAATACTTTTATGTTAACATTCAGTAGGAAGTGTTTAAATAGCTAATGTTTGAGCATATGGACATAGATCCTTAGTGGTGTAACATATGTCGGCAGGAATTCAACTGTCTCTACAGGTCACCAGGGGCCAGCTAAAGAATCAGCGTCTCTCTAAAGCCCCTCCCCCTCATCCAGCACAAAAGCGCGCGATTTCTTTCGGTCACAGAACAAAGGAAAGTAACATGGAAGATTTCTAAAAGACACATTCATTTCATGATAATAATAATTCATCTACTCAAGAAACAAGATGAATATTAATGTTGTACTCTGCCTTTCATAGGCTTGATGTGATTATTTTGAATGTGAATTATTTAGGACAATGTGGGTGATTTTTAATCGTGCCTTAAACTGCATAAACTGTAATGTGTAGGTTGTGCCAAATGCGATGTTTAGTCTCTAAAAGAAGCTGGCATCGTAAGTCATAAGTGGTGTGGATGACCGTTAAACTTTGGCATCATAATGTATGTTACAACAGATATAAAGTTATGTGTATATCTTTCACGAAATGAATGAAAATATCGATAACGCAGTTTCAAATCATCAGGAAACCATGGATATGGGCGGGCCCACCCCATACGGACACTCTGATTCGACCAGCCGCCTGTGTCCAAATCGGACTGTTTAAAACAACGCGCCAGTGTGCAACTCTCTCTCTTGTGCTCCTGGACTCTCTTCCTGTTCTCGCAACTCGCTCTCCAACGCGCGCAAGGACGACCCGGACGGTCCGCTGGACTCTCGCCTTAAGACCGGCTGAGACAAACCATCTGAAGAATCAAAGACTTTGTAAACGCCGTAACGTCGCAGAACCAGCAGCGTAACGACGCTTTCATCGCAACGCAGAACCAGCATCAAATAACTCCGTGATTCCAACACGGCTCCCCGGTGACGTCACGCAACAGCGACGCGAGCCAGCAGAGTTTCCCAGAGCAACACGTGGAAACCCACGTGCAAAACGAGGCCAAGATCCAGCCTGCTTAACCAACAAAAGCAAGTATCAAACTAAGTTTTATCCTGACTGAACTGGTAAATTGATCTGCATGCAGTAACAAAGCATAGGCATTTGTCGTGATCTTTTCTGGTTGGTTTAAGTGTTAAAACAGCTAAGAGGGCTATTTTAACTTCCTGAGTTTACTCACCAAAGCCCATGTGTGTATGTTTGTGTGTTATTATGTATGTTAGAATATTAGTATTGTAAATAAACCGTGTTTCGTTTTATAAAGAATTGTCTCTGGAATGTGATTTTAAGTATTTTATCCTTCTTGCCACAAAGATAACGTTACCTAAGTTTGAATTTGAGAGATTATTAATCTCGTTTTATTGTTTCCATGGCCACGGGGCAAGAGAAGCGAGGTTAATAGAATATACTGTTCCATATCGAAACTCTACTCGTACTGCGTCTTGTAAAGACGCATATGGGAAAATGCCTTTTTTCTCCTGAACTGAAGTCTTATTTAATCACGCAGTGAAACTGCACGACTATTGGTTCGTGCAGGTGTAGAAAAACGAACCAATGGGTCGGCAGCGGAGCTGCACGAACCTATGGCGACGATACCCGCCAATATTCCAGCCGAAACAGGCGGAGCATCTGGCTATATAAGCGGTCGTTTTGCCATAGGATCCTCAGATTTTTTCTCCTTCAGCGACGACGACTTCGTCTAAACTGATCTAGAAGCTTACTCGCCATTGACACGCCTCGCAGTAGGACCCAGCGACCTCGATCTGCTCGGCTGATCCGCCTTCAACGCGCCCCAGCATCACAGCAGTTCCGGTCCCGTTCGCTGCAGCTATCCGGCGATCATATCATGTAAGTCTCTAAAAGAGCAAATCGGCGTTCTAATGCCGCGCCGTTACTGCGGCTCGTGCAGGTCTCCCCTGCACGCCGATGACGGTCACAGCGAGTGTGTTTCCTGCCTGGGGAAATCCCATGCGGATGCCGCCGCTGGTTCTGATTGTTCTCACCGCGAGCATCAGTCTCGCCTCTCTGCGCACGCGACGCTTTCTTTTCAGAGAGTGATCCGCCCCTCGCGCCTCCGCTTTCTTCCTCCCAGGGACCTGTGAGGAAAAACAGCGGGGCAGAGGTTCTCAGCGCCTGGTTGAAAGCGAGCTCACGCCGGCTCAGATCCCGTGCCTCGCCGCCACACAGAGAGATGTCTCCGTCCTTTTATCCGACCTGACCAGCGTCCCTCTGCAAGCGTGAGCGATCTGGTCTCGCTCGAAGTGACGATGAGCTGGCCGATGACAGCATGTCACTGGTAGCTTCAGATGCTGAGGAGCTGTCGGGCTCAGTGACTGACCCGCCCCTCAGGTTTGCCCGCGCCCAGCGCCGCCAAAGCCGGGATGGATGCCGAACTTTTCCGTGTCCTCTCCAAAGCGGTTGAAGAGCTGGGTTTGGAGTGGTCTCCACCAGAGGAGCCCTCTCGCAGCCGTCTGGATGAGTGGTTTCTGCGCGCCAGGCCCTCAACAACGACCTTCGCCGTTCTTCCCTGAAGTTCATGACGAGCTCACAAGATCTTGGCGCTCCCCTTACTCTGTCCGCCTCCGTACTTCTGCTTCATCTGCCCTCACTACGGTTGACGGCGCTGAAGAAAAGGGATATGAGAGGATGCCTCAACTGGATGAGTCAGTGGCTGCACATCTCTGCCCACCCACTGCCATCGGCTGGAAGGCGAAAGCCAGTCACCCGTCCAAGCCATGCAGGACCACTTCAGCGCCGCTGGACGCCTCCTACGCTTCAGCTGGACAGGCGGCCGGCGCCACTCTATGGCGGTCCAGATCTATCAGGCCAAGCTCCTCTCTGCCAGACGAGTCTGAGCCTGATCCTGCGACTCTCAGGGAGCTGAGAAGCGCAAGCGGACCTAGCTGCGAGCCACCAAGACTACCGCCCAAGCCATAGGAAGGTCTATGGCCAGCCTGGTAGTGCTCGAGCGCCACCTGTGGCTCACGCTGACGGAGATCAGGACGGACAGGGTCTCCTTCCTTGATGCTCCAATTTCCCCAGCGGCCTCTTTGGACCTGTGGTGAAAGGATTCGCTGAGCGCTTCACAGAAGCACAGAAGGCGCCAGGCTATGCGACACTTCCTGCCCAAGCGCTCAGCCCAGCAGCTGCTCAGAGTCGCCCCAGGACCGCGCCCGACTCAGCAGCCCGCGAAACCTGCACCTGCCGTTCGCCCCTCAGCCTGCTAGAACTCAGCAGCCACGAGGCGTTCACGCTCAGCCAGATGCCACCCTCCGGGCGCCAGGGCCCCCGACTCAAGATAGCATTGGACCCTCGCCCCGGCGCCTTCCTGATCTGCAGGACAGGAAGAGGAGAGGTCGAGTCCGCCACGGCCGGACGGCCCACCAAAAGGCCTCTCATGAGAAACCTCTTGGCACCCCGTTCTTTTCCGGGTGCAGAGGGAATTGTGTCTGTTGCTACAGGGTCCGTACAAGCGACCATGCAACTGTCTGCTGTGATAGCGGAAAAAATAAAACACAAACATTCTCAAAAAGAAAGCAATTTTCCTCTTCCGTCCCTCACGAGTGCCCTGCCTCCGTGCAGCCGGCCACTCGAGTTTATCCAACCCCTTGCCACGCGGGCCGAGGCCTGGCAGGCCATCCCCGGAGTGTCAGAGTGGGTGATGGGGATAATAAAACGAGGTTATTCACTCCAATTCGCAAAGAAGACCCCCGCGTTTCAGCGGCATGGTCTCCACCTCGGTGCAGGGCGAGAACGCTCGCGTTCTGCGCTCAGAGGTGATGACGTTGCTGGAAAAAGGAGCCATAGAAATGGTTCCTCCAGCTTTGAGCGAGTCAGGCTTTTACAGCCGTTACTTCCTCGTCCCCAAAAAGGATGGCGGCCTCCGGCCCATCCTCGATCTCAGACGCCTCAATCACGCCCTCATGAGACGGCCGTTCAGGATGATCACGCTGAAGCAGATCCTCTTGCAGATTCGCACAGAGGACTGGTTCTGTTCTCTGGACCTGAAAGACGCATACTTTCACATCCAGATAGCCCCCCATCACAGACGATTCTTGACATTCGCCGAGGGAGTGGCTTACCAGTACACGGTCCTACCCTTTGGGCTGTCTCTGGCCCCTGCATTTTACGAAGTGCATGGACGCTGCTCTTTCCCCTGAGACAGATGGGAATCCGCATTCTCAACTACCTCGACGACTGGCTCATTCTGGCCCAGTCAGAGGTGGAACTACTTTCACACAGAACCCTCATCCTCAGCCACTTAGAGCGCCTGGGGCTCAGGGTCAATTTCGCCAAAAGCGCACTGTCTCCCAGCCAACAAATATCGTTCCTGGGTACAGTTCTGGACTGTACATGAGAGCGGTGATAGCGCCAGAATGCGCTCTGGCCATTCAGAAACTCGCGGCCACCTTCAAGAGCGACACCGCTCGCCCACTCAAAGTGTTTCAGAGAATGCTGAGCCTTATGGCCGCAGCATCACCAGTGTTACAGCTAGGCCTGCTCCGCATGCGCCCCCTTCAACGCTGGTTGAAACCACGGGTTCCACACAACGCATGGCGTCACGGACGCTTGCATATCAGGGTTATATGCAACCCTGGAAGAACCCACGGTGGATGGAGAAGGGCGTGGCCATGGGGTTGGTCCACACCAGGAAAGTTGTCACGACAGACGCCTCCAACACAGGTTGGGGGGCGCTGTGCGAAGGCAAACCGACCTTCGGCCATTGGTCGAAGACGGAGAGCGGCTTCCACATCAACTGCTTGGAAATGCTAGCAGTTTGTCGAGCCTGCCAGTTTTTCCTGCCGGACCTAATAGGATGCCATGTGCTGATTCGCATGTCCGTGGTGTCCTATATAAATCACCAGGGAGGTGTCTCCTCGAAGCGCCTCTTTATTCTGGCAGAGCGCCTTCTGGAAAGGGCTCAGCTCAACCTGCGCTCGCTGAGGGCAGCACACCTGCCGGGCAGACTGAACCAAGGAGCGGATATGTTATCTCGGAGCAATGTCCCCTCAGAGGAGTGGATGCTCCATCCGCAGGTGGTTCAGAAGATCTGGAAGACCTTTGGCAAGGCAGAAGTAGACCTTTTCGCCTCCAAAGACAACTCTCACTGCCCAACTTATTATTAGAAGGACAGGGACGTTGGCCCACGACTGGCCCAACCTCCTCCTTTATGCATTCCCCGATCGCCCTGCTTCCACAGGTCATCAGGCGTATCAGGGAACAGGGTCACAAGGTGCTATTGGTGGCCCCCTTAGAAATTGGTGGCAGAAATTGGTGGTTCCCCTTCGTAGAGCTGACTCAGCTACTGACAGCAGCCCCCTGGCCCGTGCCCCTGAGACGGGATCTCCTCTCTCAGGCGAACGGAACAATATGGCACCCTCGACCCGAGCTGTGGGCTCTCTACGTTTGGCCGCTCAATGGGAGCCTACTGGCCTCCCAGAGCGAGTGTTAAACACCATTTCTGAGGCTAGAGCCCCGTCTACGAGACACCTCCATGCCCTTAAGTGGTCTGTTTTCTCCACTTGGTGCCTCAACCGTGGTGAAAACCCCTCTACCTCTGAGTTAGCGGTGGTTCTGTCCTTTCTGCAGGAACTGCTAGATAAAGGACGTTCTCACTCTACACTCAAGGTGTTAGCAGCTATAGCGGCCTTTCATGCCCCTATAGCGGGCCAGTCGGTAGGCAGAGACAACTCAGTTGTCCGTTTTCTGAAGGGAGCCAGGAGGTTGAATCCACCTCGGCCCCTTACTGTCCCTACATGGGATCTGCCCACTGCACTGAGGGCCTTGAAAGGCCCTCCTTTGAGCCGCTACAGTCTCACGGACCTCCAGTCACTTTCGCTGAAAACTGCTCTGCTACTAGCACTAGCGTCGGTTAAGCGAGTTGGAGACCTGCAGGCGCTCTACTAGCCCTGCCTGCCTGGAATTCGGGCCCAACGACTCCAAGGTCGTCCCTGAAACCAAGGCATGGTTACGTACCTAAGGTACTTTCAGCCCGTTCAGAGCTCAGGTCATCACGCTCTCCGCGCTTCCTCGTCTGAGGAGGACCGGGAGTTATCTTGTTATGCCCTGTCAGAGCTCTGAGAATCTACTTTGAGCGTTCCGCCCCTTTTAGGCATACGGAACAGCTCTTTGTTAGCTTCGTAACCGCACCAAAGGACATCCGGTCACGAAGCAGAGACTCTATAAGTGGATAGTGGATGCTGTCATGCTGGCATACTCTTCTTTGGGCCTGCAATGCCCCATTGAGTACGAGCCCATTCGACTAGAGGCATCGCCTCGTCATGGGCGTGGTCTAGCGGTGTATCCATTACAGAGATTTGTACGGCGGCTGGCTGGGCCACTCCGTCCACATTTGCTAGGTTTTATAACCTGGACATACCGGCCTTACAGGCCAGAGTCCTCTCTGCTTAGATGAGCTTGTACAGATACGCTGTGGGAACAATCCTGTCAGAGATTTCTTGACCGCAATGCGCTCAGGCTCTCTTGATTGGCACCTTGCATACTCCGGTTAACTGAGTATACAGAAGTGGAACGATTATCCAGGCTGAGCATGACCTCTATGAGTTTAGCTCGCTTTAGCCTGAAGTATACTACTTACTTCCCTATGGGCATTTATGTTTATGGAAGTATATACAGTCGTTCATCTACCCTAGCACGTAATTAAATTCAGTTCCCATATGCGTCTTTACAAGACGCAGTACGAGTGGAGTATCGATAGGGCGTGCTCGGTTACTATCGTAACCTCGGTTCCCTGAGATACGGAACGAGTACTGCGTACTTTGCCGTGCCAGGTAGCTGCACGACTCAGTCGTCGCTTCAGTCGAAGTAAACCTGAGGATCCTATGGCGAAACGACCGCTTATATAGCCAGATGCCCCGCCCGTTTCGGCGGGAATATTGGCGGGTATCGTCGCCATAGGTTCGTGCAGCTCCGCTGCCGACCCATTGGTTCGTTTTTCTACACCTGCACGAACCAATAGTCGTGCAGTTTCACTGCGTGATTAAATAAGACTTCAGTTCAGGAGAAAAAAGGCATTTTCCCATATGCATCTTTACAAGACGCAGTACTCGTTCCGTATCTCAGGGAACCGAGGTTACGATAGTAACCGAGTACGTTTAGTGATCACTGGACGACCACTTAATAAAGTATAAATTGTAAGTTAAATATTAATATTACTTTAATCAAGCAATATTGAATCTTTAACAAATAATTCCCGGAGCTGAAATAATAGCTTCATATAAAATTGCATTACAGTGGATCAGTCTGCATGTGTATGAGAGAGAAAGGGAGTGTGAGAAAATGGCTTAAAAATATAGTTTGTGCGTTACTCTGGAATGTTTTGTTTTCTGGTTGGGAGGACGAAAGGTTACACCGTTTTCTCTGACTCCAGCTCCTTTGGGCCCACAAGAGACAGCCCTCTGAATTCTTCTATTTCTTCCTCTATTTCTCACACACACACAACGTTAGCCAGATGTGTTTGTGAGTCCCGGTGTCAGATCCGCCTTGTTAACACTCTCACCCTGCTCTCTTAAGCACAGGTCAGTAGTATGAGGTCACTTCCTGCGTTAGCCGAACAAGCATATGTGGGACAATAAGTTGAACCATGTGTTTCATAGTACGATGATCACCTTTGTTCCTAGTTTCCTGTGTTTGGAATGACTTGGTGGCTTATATAAAGAAATACTATTACACAGAGAAAGTGATATATCTTCTTTTCTTTAAAAAATGCTCAAATTTGGGTTACAATGAGGCAATTTCAATAGAAGTTAACATTTAAATACTATATTAGTCATAAAGCAACAAGATGTAAACAGTACTCATGTTATTTCAGCTTTGAAAAAACTGCTTACTATAATTTTCTGTCACTTTATATCCTGTTTTACAATTTTTTTTAATTACACTGTATTGCTATAGTACCTAAAACCTTAACATGACAGTAAAACTGTTTATTTGAACACCTTTATAGCTCAAATAATACACAAGTTTTAAAAACAACAAAAAAAGTTAGAATTATAAGCTTCACATTTTGGCTTTTAAATCCTATGTAAATATAAGTGCCTCACTGTAACCTCTATTTTTATTTTTTTAAGAAAATGAGGGATAAGTCTTTTTTTTGTGTCAATCAGCATTATATGCTCTATTGAGCTTAGCTTGTATTGAACCCAGAATATTCCTTTAATTCTACAATATCGGCTCAAAGACCGAATCCACATTAAGCTGCACTGGATTGTACAGGATAGACAAGATTAAAGTGCTCCTCCACACCTCCTCTATGCTGCCGTGGGCCGTACTGTCTGTCTGTACATCTGCTTTAGTGCTCCACCAAGAGATGAGACTCACGGGATCCTCATCCGTTAACAAAGCACTTTTGTTGCATCTGTTTGTCTATTTTATACTTTATGTGTTTTGTGTCGTTTAAAGTGCTGATCGCTCTAGATACACCATCGCTATTATGTGTCATTTCATTGATTGAATGCGAACGCTGATTCTTCTGTTGTTTTATCATGACAGCTCGTCTTGGATATTAACCAATAGGGCGTGAACAGTATGAAGTGGGAAAGTGTCTGCTGTCTCTCTGGATATTGCACTGTCTACAGATACACGATGGAGGCCACGTTCATAGATGCAGGAAATTACTCTTTGTGTGTGTGTTTGTTTGGTGTTCAAGGCTGAAAAACGGAGATTAAAGAAAGAAAGGCAGGGCATAGAGTATGAGAGAAAGATAGAGAGAGCGAGACATATCTATCTGCAGAATCAGGTCTGTTTCTTTGTGCTGCTTCAGGGACTGGGAGTCTCTTATCATCATTTTCAATAATGTCTTGCTAATTAAGGAACCCATTTGCTTGAAATAAGTCATTGCAGTTAAAGCGGCCACTCTCTGCAGTTCTCTTGTTTATTGACAGACATGTACGAATGCTCCTTCTGTCTTCATACCACAGACAAAACCACACATGTTTCACTCGCATGGGTTTGTTAGAGCACCCCTCTAAACACACACCCTCACACACACACACACACACACACACACACACACACACACACACACACACACACACATACAAACACACACAGTCCAGATAATGAGTGCGGTGTGCAGTTGTGGCAATAGAGGGCGCTGTTAAGTTATCTTTGGATTAAGGCCTGTTTGTCAATGCACAGTTCCAGTTTCATTTGTTAGGTGATATTCTCATGACCTGGTTTAACAAACCGCTAACTCATCCCACACCACCTGGAGGGAGAGTTGTGCTTACATTTCTAAACAATCAGACTTGGAAGTCTTGGCAGTCAATGAAAATGAAAAGACGACAAAGGAGAATCCTGAGTCTTATTTATTTTTATTTGGGTCAGTAAGGACTCTAGGGCTGCCTCTGGCTTAATACTTTCCTAGTCAACCATTATTAGTTATTCTTTTAAGCCATTAGTCGAGTAGTCACACGTTTATGATATTAATCTAATGTGTCGTCATATTTATCACTCTTTCAGAAGACTTTGGGATACGAGCAGGAAATACACCACCGCTGCGTCTGAAATCGAATACTTTCCTACTATATAGCATGCAAAAAACAGCACGCCAAAAGAGTAGTATGCCAGAATTCATAGTATTCATATAACAGTAGCCAAAAAGTATGTGGGTGACCTACTACTTCGAAGGACACTCTACTGTCCCATGAGGCCGTGGGAGAGGATTTATGAATGGCAGTGAAGCAATGCAACTGATGTTAGTAGGTCAGGTGATAGTAACAATATGGCGGATGTAGTATGTCATTCATACTAGAAGTTCATGAATCTGCAAAGGCATTCAGCTTGAAATAATTTGTCGTTATCAGTTTTAACCAGCTGTGTTTGATTTGTCTTATCATTAAATAGCACTGAATTTCATTCATGCAATGGAGAGATCCAATCAGGCTGTGTATCGTCGAATGTGTAAAAACAACCTGACAGTAGCCTTAGGGCAGTTACAATACATTATGGGACTTATTTAGGGCAGTAAATGATGGACAGGCAGTTGTCAGTTATATTGCATCTCATGTTTTGATAATGGAATTTATTTGCAGTGCTACTGTTACAGTATCACTCTGTCTCTCTCTGTCTGATGTAGAATCATGAAAAGGAGACGGCGCTGCATTGTGCGGCTCAATACGGTCACTCCGAGGTGGTCCGTGTTTTGCTGCAGGAGCTGACGGACCCCAACATGAGGAACAGTCAAGGAGAAACGCCGCTGGACCTGGCCGCCCTTTACGGACGCCTGCAGGTCGTCTGCATGCTGCTGACTGCCCATCCCAACCTCATGAGCTGCAATATACGCAAGCACACACCTCTACATCTGGCAGCACGAAATGGCCATCACGCCACCACTCGAGTGCTGCTGGAGGCCAATATGGACGTTAACACACAGGTTAGTGTGTGTGGGCACGATATCTTCCTCTAGAACTACACACACTTTACACACACACTTTTCGCTCTAGATCTCAGTTATCACGCTCAGAGAGAGAGAGAGAGAGAGAGAGAGAGAGAGAGAGAGAATGGTTTAAGGGCTCAAATGGATGAATAATTAATCTAGCTGTGAGAGTAAGTGAAACGCAGTAGAGGAACACTCTGTTCTCAGTCCAGGGTTTCCTCAGGCTACCCTGGTGTGTGTTTACTTTGTTATACTTTAGGGACAAATTTTGTACCAAGAAGTGACCTAAATCCTATAAACCTTCCCTTTGGGAACATTTTGGGAGATCTGGGGATGTCCGCGATTGATAAAAAGCAAAACAAACACAATTCGTAACTAAAATATAAATGGGAAAATAAATGAAAAGTGACTTGTGAGGACGTTTGAATGTTAGGATTAGGCATAGAGAATAGTAAATGTTGTGTTAGTATGAAAAATATATTCTGTGTATGAGAGGTCCTCATTAATGTAAGTTTTGTGTCTGTGTTCTTGTTATACGGGATGTGGTTGTCAAACTAAAACGCTGTTTGTGTGGAAATTCTCATGTGACTTAATGTAAGGGCCTGCATTAACATGGTTTGAGCATGTGTGCGTTAGTGGGTCATGCTTAATTTGAATACAAGAAAAAAAATTCAAAAACAGAGTGGAAAAGTGCAAGGTTTCCAAAATTATTAAATAGAATGTAATATATAGGCTAAAACAGTTTCATTTGGCTCACCGGTTGAATGTAATTGGGGTTGCCTAATATCAAGAGACATAATCCCCCAATCAGAACATTACATTAGTGCAGTGGTTCTCAACCTTTTTTCCACCGGGCCGCACAATGGTCCAAGTGCAAGTCTCACGTGCCGCAGGCATGTCGTTTACATATTACCTCATCAATACAAACCAACCTGATTTATAATATTATTTATAGCCTAAATATTATGATATCTAAATGATTACATTTATTTAAATAAATAATTAAGGATTAAATAAAATAATAATCTGAGGTTCTCTCCAGATATATTTTGCCACATTTCTGTAATAAGGATGATTGCTGTGTAGTAGTTTATGGGTGTTTATTTTTTGCCTGAACATCTTCAAGTGAGTGGCGGGGCAAGCAGCTGGCTGGTGACCAGTGTAAGGTGATTTTTAGTGCATGAGCATGCAAACATACATACAGTATACTATTGAGTCTTTTGTGGGATTATGTAGACACAGCAATGTGTGAAATATTAGTGGGAATAGAGGAGAGTGTGTTACTACAGGTGGTTTGTATAGGCCCACTCACCTGTGTGTAACACACTTGAATTACATTAAAAAAAAGTTTTTTTCTGTGATGTGGTAAGGTTGGGAGGTGTGTGGAGTTGGGGTGTGATGGTCCATGTTTCAGGTAGGGGTTTGTATGGGGTTTCAGAGAGGGGGGGGAGAGAGGGGGAAAAAAAAGCAGTTGAGCAGGAGAGCGGGCTCTGATGCTCCGGAACCGCCTTCCTGATGGTAAGAGCTGGAAGAGACTGTGGGAGGGATGGGTGGGGTCCTTCACGGTACTGGTAGCTATACTGGAGCATCGTGCAAGGAAAATGTCCAGGATGGAGGAGAGAGGGGCACAGATGCACTTTGCAGCTGTGTTCACTGTCCGCTGGTGTTGGTGGTCCAGGTGAGGTCCTCTTTGATGTGCACCCCCAGGAATTTAGTACTGCTGACTCTCTCCTCAGTCGGGCTGTTGATGGTCAGTGGGGGGTGGTCACCCGAGTTTCGCCTGAAGTCCATCACAACCTCCTTTGTCTTACTCGCAGGGACAGGTTGAGGGACAGGTTGTTTGCACTACACCATTCAGCCAGCTGTAAGGAAACTATAGCTATTATTTAGCTTTTTGGGGAATCATTAGCTTACAAATAAAATATTGCTTGATTAAAGTAATATTAATCTTTGACTTATGATTTATACTGTAATAACGCTTCGTCCAGCGATCATTAGCATCAGTATATCTTCAACACTTTAGGTTATTTTGCTTTCGTGGCCAACGATAAACAAAATAAAGGGTTTTATACCATTTGAGCGAGGTAACACAATCTTTTTGGCAATAAGTTTGAACTAGAAAATCACATCCCAAGAGACATCATTCTTTATCAATGAAACAAGGTTTATTTACTAACTGCTATTCTACAGTACATGGTCTAACCTAATAAAAACACATAAACATACACATAAACATACACTCACACATTCTGGGGTCTTGCGAGTAATGTTAGGATAAAGTGTAAAATAGCCCTCTTTGCTATTTCATAGCAATATATACTGATTATATCCTGTATAATTGAGTATGTGACGAATAAAAGAACCTTGAACCTTGAACCTCATAACTGAAACCACAAGGAAGATCACAAAAGAGAACTGTGCTCTTTTCTGCGTACAAATCTATTCACCAGTTCAGTTAGGATAGAAACTTGTTTGAATACTTGCGTTCACTTAAGTTTCGTTCCACGTGGTTACTTTGTGTTTTCACGGAAATCTCCGATGGCTTTGTTGCTGCTGCGTGACGTTACCGGGAAAGCCCTCTTTCGATCGGCGGTTGCCTGGTTCTGTGTTGAGATGGAAAGCGCTGGCTTTGAGGTGTTACGGCTTTACGAAGTCTTGAATTCGCTTAGCTAGTTTATCTTCTCAGCCCGATGTTAAGGCGAGGGTCCAGCAAAGCTTCCAGGTCGTCCGCGAGCGAGCACGTTGAAGAGTGAGGAGGAAAGAGAGCCAGAGCGTAGTGTCCGCTTTTAAACCACTAGGTTTAAACCCACCTGCGGTGGCTTCTTCCAATCTGATTGTTATTGTGGGGCGGAGCCCCGCCCATGTCTTTGGGGCATACCATTTTGAAACTTCCATGTGACTAAAAATAAGAGTTTTAATACTTATGTAAAGTGTTATCTCATGTTTACCCATTTATAATTATCACCAAATCTGTTGTACCATTGATTCAAAATAATCATGACAGTCTCTATGAATCTAAACACGTTACAACTTTACAGAGAACATTAATCCATTATAGATTAAGAAAAATAGCATGGTATACCCTATACAGGTTAAGGCACAGATTAAAGCATTCCACATTCTAAATAATCACATTCATACCAAGCATATGAAAGGCAGAGTACAACATTAATATCCATATTGTTTCTTGAGTAGATGGTTTTAATGGCTACGGCCACTAGTGGTCTCCTCGAAATCCTCTATGTAGATTGAGTCCCTTTGTTCTCCGACGAAAAAGGCACACTGGCTGCTGGAGTAGGGGCTTTATATGCAGACAGAGAGGCGACTAGAGTTAGTGACGTAGATCAGGTGACCATCTCACTTCTTGTAGTGAAAGGATGAAAAGTAATTAACACTGTGCTGTTTTTAATCTTTGCGTGTGTCTCCATGCCGACGTGGCATTACACAGCTGTGCCACTTCCTCTCTGTAGTCCGTTTCTTCGTTGTTGCTGATGAGACCTACCACTGATTTGTCATCTGCAAACTTGATGATGTGGTTGGAGCTGAACTTGGCAGTGCAGTCGTGGGTCAGCAGTGTGAAGAGCAGTAGGCTGAGCACACAGCCTTGTGGGGCACCTGTGCTCAGTGTGGTAGTGCTCGAGGTGTTGCGGCCAACACGGACTGACTTAGGTCTTCCGGTTAGAAAGTCCAGGATCCAGTTACAGAGGGAATTGTTAAGGCCCAGCAGGTTTAGTTTGTTAATGAGCTGTTGTGGGATTATTGTGTTGAATGCTGAGCTGAAGTCAATGAACAGAATTCTAACATAGGAGTCTTTATTTTCTAAGTGGGTAAGAGCTAGGTGGAGGAAATTGCATCATCCGTAGAGCGGTTTGAGCGGTATGCAAACTGGAGCGGATCGAGTGTGTTGGGGAGGCTGGTTTTGATGTTGTGCATGACTAGCCTCTCAAAGCACTTCATTATGATTGGAGTCAGTGCTATGGGACGGTAGTCGTTTAGAAAGGACACAGGAATTACCTGTATTGTTATTAGTGGTGGGCATGGATTAATTTTTTTAATCTAGATTAATCTTGGAATTAATCTAGATTAAAATGGCTCATTTGAATTCTGCCGAAGGCATTCAGAATATGTGTGCTACCCAAATAATGACTAAAAGTAAGTCTTTGAGAACGGTTTCTCAAGCCAGGTGGCATGACAGACCAGGGGCTCATCTCCTGTTTCCAAAATGCATCAAAACTTTAATCTCTTCCTGTCCCAATCCCACGAAAAACTGGGGAAAATCTGCTCCACTGGAAGAATGACTCCCATTCCCTCCCACTCCGTGTTGGTTTTTAAAAATTTTTGCCGATAACTGTCAATTACAGTAAAATATAGTACAGATCACAGCGTGCCCACCTTATTAGTTGAATAAAAACCCAAAATGTCGTTTTTTGTTATTATATTGAACTGAAAGCCATCTTATGCACAGTGTTGCACAGATTAAATTTCATGTAAATCATCCATGCTAACACACACGTCTTCTATTTTTATTTTTTAGACATTTCACTATCTATAGATATATTTTTCAAAGACGGAGTTTCGAAGTTTCTCGCTCAAGTTCACATGAAACCTAAAGCGCATCCTGTTTGCTTAAAAGCGCAACGCGTTTCGTTGTTATTCTGAGTGCACACAAACAAACGTAGAGTCTTTACAGATTCGAAAGATGTATTAGGCTACTTTTATCTGTATGACCAAGAATGACGGAGATTTTAAGAGCAAGTGAGCGCACGAGCCTGTCCTGCAGCAAACGCGCCCACACAAACACTTCAATAGTGCACATTTCTCTAGGTTAACATCATATTGAGCGGCCATGTAAAGTTGATACTACATACATCTTTCAGATGAAAAGCCATATTTGAGGTTGATGAATGATAGGTGAGCGTTTGGATGTCCTGCCCGATTGTATTACCACATAGACCAGCCGTTAACAATCTGTCCATCACGGACTGCGAGCCTCTAGTTCAAGACTCGCTCGCCCCTACAGTGCAATTCGGCTAGGTATACATCCGCGCTTAAAATATCAGGGTGAAAGTCATCATAGCTTGCGTAGTATAGACCCAGCTCCCAACCCAACTTTGAGAATAGATTAACGGCGATATTTTTTTTATCGCCCGATAAGAGTCTCACGTTAACGCAGCACGTTAACGCCGATAACGGCCCACCACTAATTGTTATACAGTGTTACAGTTATGGAAGCCCTGTATAATGCAGAGATCAGCTGCTTGTTCTGCATGGTTTGCAGTGTGTAATAATAAACAGCTGTTATTAAATTCTGCCGAAGATACGTATCGTATTATCGAGCCTCTGTATCATGATGCATATCGTGACATTGTTGTCGATACACAGCCCTACTAAAATCCACACTGAACCCTTTAATAACCACAAATCAAAACTAGTTATGTTTTTAAAATAATTTCCTTTAGTCTGCTGCTTTTTACGCTCAACAATACCATTAGACATTGGAGTAGGGAATAGTATGTATCATAATCTTAGTAAGAAAGCTGTTATATTAGTGAGAAATCCTCTCTAATATAGCTTCAAAGCTTTGTGTTTTTGTTAGTATTGGTTGTGTTTGTCATATGTCAGGCTATAAAGATGTTTGTATGGACACTGGATTTTTAGGCATTGTGTGTGTGTGTGTGTGTGTGTGTGTGTGTGTGTGTGTGTGTGTGTGTGTGTGTGTGTGTGTGTGTGTGTGTGTGTGTGTGTGTGTGTGTGTGTGTGTGTGTGTGTGTGTGTGTGATGGAGGATTGTCTGCGTTGGAATGATTCTGTGTGTGAGAGAGGAAGCTTTAATCTCAGAAAGCATGGATTCCTATCCTCTGTCTCTAGGAGAGATACAGTATTATTTGAACACACACATATTTTAAACCCTGTATAGTTACAATGCAACAAAGTCCCCTAGCCAGACGCGTTCCAATTGATCTGTCTACTGTGAATGAGAACACATTTGTTTATTTATATTTAATATATAGTTATGATAAGCTGAATTTTGCACCAATTAAAAAAAGACAGAATTTATTCCCAAGAATCTGTTATGGAATGTCAAATCACATGACCCTACTGTTAGAATATTTAATCTAAAGTAAATGTATCTTTTATGATGCATCTCTCTAGTCTTCCATCTTCTTCCCTTTTCTGAGAATGACACTCTGTCAATGCTTAACTTACAAGAACATTCGGTTTCAGTAGAACAGCAAGAAAAATAGATGAAGGCAGTCGGCTCTGCTTCTCAATTCCTGGAAGCACAGTGAGAGTGAATCGATTTCGTCCTCCTGGTGACATCAATAGCTAATCGCCATGGGAAACTTGACAGGAAGTGGTCCTCATCCAGAGGAGGGGGTCCCACTTCCCGTCCCGTTGTGGGCACACTCGCTGCTCATCCTAAACAGTACAGAACTCGGAGTTAAACATATCAGGAGAAGTGTGCTCTGCAGTCTTCGCCTTGTTCATTTGGAACAAAGTCTTTCTGGACCATTCAGTGATCTGGACTGGAGTTTAATTAACCTCAGGGTGAAGGACAAACATCTTACCTGCAACTATGTTTGGTCTTAGAGAGTGTGCTTTCTCTGAGTAAGTAATCACAGAGGATATGAGATCTCGTTTTGCATGTACCGTATGTCCTATAGACGTTGAAGGTATAACTTTATGTAACCTTTACTTTAGTATCCTTAGATTCTCTGCATTTAGCGTTGAGAGTACATGCATTAAAAATAAATTGTACCTTTAATACCCTCAAACATGACCTTTAACCTTTATTAATATTATAATAACAAATATTTCTTAAGGTGCAGTCTTTCCACATTATTTTTCTGACAGTGTGCCAGCACTGACTACACACTTTTTCTTGCATAACTTAATGTAGGTGTATGCCTCATTTTTGTTTGTTTTGACTTCTCTCTGATAACTGTCAGACTTGAGGGGTGTTCACAGGATGCATACTTTTGTTCAAGAACATTATGATAAGCTGCATCTGAACGGAACAGAAATGTTAAAATATTTTATCCTCTCAAGGCCACACGTACAGAACAGTTTACTGCGTATAAACACATGACGTGCAGGGTGGTTTATTTGGAAAATAAAACATGGTCTAGAGATACATTTTAAATAATTCAAACTTCTATTAACTTAAAGGGATAGTTCACCCAAAAATGAATGTTAGCTGTTAATTTACTCACACTGAGGCCAGATGTAGGTGATTTTTCTTCTTCAGAAGGACAGTAAATAAGATGTTTAGGTAAAACAGTCAGAAAAACATTAATGCAAAACCAAATAAAAAACCCATGGCTCCTGACAAAACATTGAGATCTTATGAAGCAAAACAATCGGTCTGTGCAAGAAAATGTACATTATTTACAACATTAATCCACGGCTTTGGCAAATGGTCACCTACATCGTGGCCTGAGGGTGAGTAAACTAATAGCATTTTTTTTGGGGAACTAAACGAGCAATGGTCAAAGATGTTCATCTAGCACATGTTTACATGGAAAAACAAAGACGAAACAGTGCAATGAAATACACACCAGACGAAAAGTGCAAAACTGTCTTTGAAATTCAATAAAAAATAAATCTTTGAAAATTAAATGGAGGTGTGCGACCAAATATTGTACAGGACTCTTTGGTGTAGACATCTGTTGATCAATGAGAACTTCCCAAAATTTGTTCCATTTCAGAAATGTGCTGTATTCTCTCTTGATTTCAAATTTAATTTTTTTTATACCGTCAAAAGCAGATGTGCATTCCTGCCTGCCAGACATTTTTCTAGTGTGTAAGCACCCACAGTTCCATTGGTGATAAACATAGAAGCTATACAATAGCCAAAGACATTCATTCAGAATCAGAAAGAAAACGGAAGAAATTCAGTGTGTACATTTACTTAAAAAAGCTCAAACAGAATGTAAGAACGGCTGGTAATGTTACACAGACACAAACTCAGCACTCTGGAGAGTCTCTGTTGTCTAGAAGCCAGATTAATGCTGTGGCACCATTGCCAGACAAAAACAGTGTCTCAAACTTCTGCACAGAGGTAGTTTTGGCTCTCCCAGACTGCCTTGCTGAAGGTAAGTGCTATTTTTGCAGCGATATGACATTGCAGGGTTAAGTATCACAGTAGTAAGTCTCTGTAGTTCTTGTTTAATGTGTATTGCATCATCACACAGATCCAGTAGTTCAGGGAGAAGAGCAAGTACTCATGCCTTTGGACTAATGAAGGCCGATGGGGGCCGATTTGATTGGGTATCGTATGTGGTCTCCCGGTGGCCTATTAAAATGACCATGCTCAACTGTGCAGGCTCTCTGCGATCTGTCTTGACTGCCGATCGGTCTCATTTGATTGGTCTCTTTCAAGCTGCCATCAGTCAGCCACATAAATTCAAAGCACTATTGCCGTTAATTGTAGTACACTGATTAAATGTTTCCAGAGCTAAATTGGGTGTAGTTAAGTACTTCACAGTGAGCGTGATATAAAACACCCTGCCAGTCGCCCCAGTAGACGGCTGATAGACTGTGAGGGCTGCAGTAGTAAAGATGCCATAGTGTATAACTGCCATGTACTTCTTTATGTGAGGCATTAAGCTTAAAATCATTCTCTCTCTAGACAGAGAAAGGGAGTGCTCTCCACGAAGCCGGTCTCTTCGGAAAGATGGATGTAGTTCAGCTACTGCTCGACTCAGGTATGTCTTACAGAAGTGCATGTGTGTGTGTGTGTGTGTGTGGGGGGGTTAGGATGAGGATGTTGCATGACCAGGGATTGTTTAAAGTACTTGTGTGACCTGTGACCTAACAGCTTCCCTGTCAGTTCCAGCTGTGGAACAGGAATTGGAGATTGGGGAGCTTCCTGTCATAGGGAAAGGGCGGTGTGTTTTATTGTTATGGAAAGTTTTATTCTGGGAAAAATGTTTAGTTTTGTCATGTTTTTGAGGGTTTGTGGGAAGGTGTCAGCCCTGATTGTTCTATTATATAATTTTCAGAAGACAAAATCTATTTAAAAATTTGTTTCAGCCATTTTATTTTTGATGCATTTTTTGTGTTGGTATTAATAAATAAAATAATAAAGAACACAGTGGAATATTAATTCAATTCATAGCATATTTTTTTCAATAAATCTAAATAAATTAGAAATGTTCAGATAATGTGTTTTGTGTCATTATAGGCAGATGTAATGGTTGGTTTTGTGGTGTTGTATTATCAGGAATAAAATAACTAAATATATTTTGTATAATAAATAATTTCTTATACAAAGTATACAACATGTAAATATTTATTTACATAATTTATGTCTAATTAAAGCTCATCTAAAACTAAAAATCCAAACTTTTTTCCCCTCAGGGATTGATGCCAACATCAGAGATAGCCAAGGAAGAACTGCTCTAGACGTTCTAAGAGAACATCCGTCGCAGAAATCACAACAGATTGCTTCTCTCATACACGGTAAAGTATTTCCTAGACACGCACACATTTCAACTTAAAAAAAATCTAATAAAGCCCTTAAACACACACAAGCACACTCACACACACGTGCACCAGCTGATGAGGGAGTGTGTTCTTGGTGGAAATCAGAAGGCGGATGCTTGCAGATTGATAAAATTTGTTTCAGGAAGTTTGTGTTAGATTGAGAACAATGGTCGTTTAGTGTGTTTGAGAAATCCATGTTCCCTTACATTTCTCAAAAACAACTACAAATACTTAGAATACCGTGTCTTCTTGATGACGTATACATGAGATTTAGACATTATTATGTTTATTACATTGTTATACACACATTATTACTACATTAGCTCATGTACTGAATCTCTGAGGGTTGTGAAATGCAGTTTTGGGAGTTGAGGTACTGCTCGAAAATGTCTCTTTTTGACACGTGAAGCCTAAATCACCCGCCATCCTACAGGACAGAGGCAACATTACAGTTCTCTTCCCTGCTTCTGTGGTCAATGCACCAGAATCCCCAGCGTGAAATGAATATCAGACTCAAGCTTGCTGTGGTTTTATAATCTACAGTCTTTGACGGGACTCAGAAACTATTGTTTACAAGTTTACCATGTGGCTTGTGCAGCCTATAGTTGTTTAGAGCTACAATTACAGATGCCACATTTAGTTTTTCACCAACTTAAAGTGCTTTTCTTTAACCCTGTGTAAAACCTGACATAATGGTCAGAAAAAAAAATATATTTTTTGAATTGAACAACAAAAACAACAACAAAGTTTCCATATGTGTTTTTTTGTTGAGTATCATATTTGATACATCTGCCTTTTATGGTTAAGTATATATTAGGAGATCATGGAACTTACACTCAAGAAGTGAAAAAACACCTCAGTTTTATTTTAAACTATGAGCAAAAATATGCAATTTGCTGCAGTTGTTAATATTTATATTGCCAAAAAATGTATTTTAAGGTCCAGTTCTCGCCTTTAAAAAAACCCTCTAACATTAACTCCTAATTTGCTGCTTATTAATAGTAAGTAGTTGTTAATTTAGGTATTGGGTAGGATTACCAATGTAGAATATGGTCATGTGCTTTATAAATACTAATAAACAGCCAATATGTTAAATAAGGCATGCTAATAAGTAACTAGTTAATAGTGAGAATTGGTCCCTATACTAAAGTGTTACCGATTTTTCTAAAAAATAAAGATGTATGGATAATCAAATAAACTTAAGTTTCTTCAGTCCAGCAAGTGTCTTTCTTGAAATATTATTAACAGCATAAACGTAATTCAGATGTTTACTTTGTAAAAATCAAGATTTTGTACCATAATCTGAAGGAGACATTTTTAGAATGATGCTAAAAGGCCTTTTGCTTAATGAAAAATTATAAACTGTTAATCAGATGACAAGAGGCATGCAATAGATAGTTTGATTTTAAGTTAGGAAATAAGTGTTCTTAGAAATGTGCTTTTCAAATATGATACATCTCCAGTGTATTTTATGGTTGAGTTTGTTGGTGTTCTGTAAATTAAGTTTTCTCTATCTCTCTAGATTATATGATGTCGGATTGTGACAAAGAGAATTTCCATGAAGATTTTGCCCGTCAACGTCCAATACCGACACCACGCACATCAGTACCCTCACCTGTGCCCTCCCCGTCTCTACGGCATAAAAGTATGTGTGGATATATTTGTATCATCACAGAATAATTGCATTTAATATACAGTGGGGCAAAAAAGTATTTATTCAGCCACCAATTGTGCAAGTTCACCCACTTAAAAAGATGAGAGAGGCCTGTAATTTTCATCATAGGTATACCTCAACTATGAGAGACAAAATAAGAAAAAAATCCAGAAAATCACATTGTAGGATTTTTAAAGAATTTATTTGCAAATTATGGTGGAAAATAAGTATTTGGTCACCTACAAACAAGCAAGATTGCTGGCTCTCACAGACCTGTAACTTCTTCTTTAAGAGGCTCCTCTGTCCTCCACTCGTTACCTGTATTAATGGCATCTGTTTGAACTCGTTATCAGTATAAAAGACACCTGTCCACAACCTCAAACAGTCACACTCCAAACTCCACTATGGCTAAGACCAAAGAGCTGTCAAAGGACACCAGAAACAAAATTGTAGACCTGCACCAGGCTGGGAAGACTGAATCTGCAATAGGTAAGCAGCTTGGTGTGAAGAAATCAACTGTGGGAGCAATTATTAGAAAATGGAAGACATACAAGACCACTGATAATCTCCTCGATCTGGGGCTCCACGCAAGATCTCACCCCGTGGGGTCAAAATGATCACGAGAACTGTGAGCAAAAATCCCAGAACCACACGGGGACCTAGTGAATGACCTGCAGAGCGCTGGGACCAAAGTAACAAAGGCTACCATCAGTAACACACTGCGCCGCCAGGGACTCAAATCCTGCAGTGCCAGACGTGTCCCCTGCTTAAGCCAGTACATGTCCAGGCCCGTCTGAAGTTTGCTAGAGAGCATTTGGATGATCCAGAAGAGGATTGGGAGAATGTCATATGGTCAGATGAAACCAAAATAGAACTTTTGGTAAAACTCAACTTGTCGTGTTTGGAGGAGAAAGAATGCTGAGTTGCATCCAAAGAACACCATACCTACTGTGAAGCATGGGGTGGAAACATCATGCTTTGGGGCTGTTTTTCTGCAAAGGGACCAGGACGACTGATCTGTGTAAAGGAAAGAATGAATGGGGCCATGTATCGTGAGATTTTGAGTGAAAACCTCCTTCCATCAGCAAGGGCATTGAAGATGAAACGTGGCTGGGTCTTTCAGCATGAGAATGATCCCAAACACACCGCCCGGGCAATGAAGGAGTGGCTTCGTAAGAAGCATTTCAAGGTCCTGGAGTGTCCTAGCCAGTCTCCAG
Source organism: Gymnocypris eckloni scoliostomus (assembly GCA_027564155.1). Lineage (NCBI taxonomy): Eukaryota > Metazoa > Chordata > Actinopteri > Cypriniformes > Cyprinidae > Gymnocypris > Gymnocypris eckloni. Next base: position 14,967,727 of record CM050432.1, on the reverse strand, counting down.
ATCTCAACCCCATAGAAAATCTTTGGAGGGAGTTGAAAGTCTGTGTTGCCCAGCGACAGCCCCAAAACATCACTGCTCTAGAGGAGATCTGCATGGAGGAATGGGTCAAAATACCAGCAACAGTGTGTGAAAACCTTGTGAAGACTTACAGAAAACGTTTGACCTCTGTCATTGCCAACAAAGGGTATATAACAAAGTATTGAGATGAAATTTTGTTATTGACCAAATACTTATTTTCCACCATAATTTGCAAATAAATACTTTAAAAATCCTACAATGTGATTTTCTGGATTTTTTTTTCTTATTTTGTCTCTCATAGTTCAGGTATACCTATGATGAAAATTACAGGCCTCTCTCATCTTTTTAAGTGGGAGAACTTGCACAATTGGTGGCTGACTAAATACTTTTTTGCCCCACTGTATATAAATATGCTACTTTAACACCTAAATGTAATGTTCATTTACAAAAGTAAACATGCTCATTCTCAAAGAGAATGACTGCTGCGATGCGTTTCATGTATTTTAGTGTACAGTATGACACCCAGTGGTCAAGTTATAGTATTATTATAGTGCATTTTCTGCTGCTTTGTCTTCCTCTGGCAAAGGTTTTACTGTTTAATCCAGTGTTTGCACACATAAATCACTTAATCCACTCATCATCATGTTCTTAATTTAAAACACATCGTATTTTGCTAAGTTTTTCATAAGAGGAAAACAAATAGTGACATAAAAGACTATATGTTTTGATTAGTGCATGTTCATTTTAAAGGAAGTGCAGTCAGCAGCGCTTCTAGTGGTCAGATGTTGCAGTGCAGCTCACTCTCATTTGATCCCTTTGTGGTCTGTACACTACTGGATGTGCATCTTTCATTCCAGCTGAGGCAGCATTTTGGTAATGATCACAGGTGAATCTGAGAGTGTGCCAGCCACAAAATGACTGTTAGTACACATCAGCACACTGAGCCCATGCCAGAAAACAAGCTTTTGTCCCAGATTAAATATAGAAAAACAGACAAGAGAGAATAAAAATAAATAAGACGGATGTCGTGATGTTCTAGCCATTTATTTAAAAGCTATTGTAGAGAATTTGTATGTGCTTTTGGTGTAATAATATAGTCCATATTTACATAATATTGTGCTTGTTTGATTTCACAAAAACTGTACAGTTGTATTGCATAATCAAATGGGGGTATAATATATATAAAATAAATAAAGTAAAAATATTTTTATAAAAATTTCAAATAGTAAATGTAAAAATATATAATTTGAATTGATTAATTTAGAAGAAAAATGAATAAACTGTGCATTAGTGATGAAGATCGTCACATTACACAGATTCAAGTCAGGCTGAGATGTACTATACTGCTATCCATTAATAAGAAGGAGCATTTTTCTATCATTTTTTTAGCTCACTATTCTATCATTTAAGTTCATGGTTTGCTCTCTCTCCCTCTTTCTCCTTCCCTCTGTAGACGACGCAGTATCGGGAGAGTTGTCCAAGTTGCTGAATGAAATAAAGATCTGCCGTGATAAGGATTGCTCCTTTGAGGAGCTGTGTCAGACCATCTCTTCTCACTCTCATTCCATGGAGAGCTTCGGCAGTGGGCGGCTGTCTGACGAGGAACGGAACGGCACTCTCACTCGAATAAACAAGGTGTGCATTAAGAAGCAAATACAGTACCGTAAATGTTGTTTTTGCTGATTGTGAACAGTTTTATGCAGTTAAAGCAATGTTACATCAGATTATTCCCATTTCAAATATCAAAAAAATTCTGTTCTCCAAGAAAATGAAATGAATGACATCAGACGATTGGTATCAAGAGATCCTAATGAGCTTTGAGTAATGATGAGTATTTCACTGTTGATGCAGTATCTCACTATGACCAGCAGAGGGACTGCAGAACTAAACTGTGTGCATTGCAGGGTATCCCTTCAACTTATATAATCTCGAAAATACATATTTATAGCACCAAAACAGCCCCGAGTTAACCACTGACCTTATTCTACTCAAACAGAATCATATTTTTGATCACATTGCTGGCTTGTGGATTTAACCTTACGTAATGGATAGAATGTGTAAAGGAATGGTCGTTTGCTGGAAGTGTCATGTTCAGCTGTCACAGTGACCACCGGATCACTGTTTACTCTGCTGCGTTTGTTTGATCAATACAATTAAATGTGGAGTCGGGTCAATCAATCAAAGTCTGCAGAGCCCAGATAAACAAGCAAAGACACACGCATGCACACAAACACTCTTCTGAGCCGTTCCAGTCGATTCCAGTCATATGTCAAAAACCCTAAGACTTGACTGAAGGGGTTGGAGTTGTTTGCAAAGTCTGTAAAAGTGTCCGGGAGCAATTGCTGGCTATACGTTTTACCTGCCAGTCACAAAACCATTTGTTATTATCTAATTAATAATGACATATTTTTGCAGATGTCTGAGGAATTATTTAGATATTTGCAGCAAACGATCATTGTTTATCATACTAGTATCATAAATTAAATACACATTGTATTTGTATGTGATGCTTGTATATGGTCATATATTTCAGTTTTCAGTGGCTCAGCACTAGGAATGTGTTTCTACATGGAGTTCTGCATCTACAAAACAAGAAATAGCTCAAATTTTCAGCAAAAGTATCAGACAGAATGGGAAAGTCAGACTATTATCAGCACATATTTAAACCATGAATCACATTGCTATTCCTCTAAAAGTCACAGACAAGCAAAGCAAGTGTTCATGTTGGACTGTAGAGTGAAACAGAGGCTTTTCAAAATTCCAGTCAATATAATTTCAGGTTTGTACAGTACAGTTCTTATGTACTTAAATAAGGAACATCCAGAACAGCTTGTCTAGCCCCCAACAACATCAGCAGTTAATTCACCATATTGAAGCCTGTTCTCCATTGACATCCAATAAAAAAAAATCTGTGCATCTGGTCTCCTTGCCTGCATACAGCAGCATTATGGGTGCTATGCTAATCTTAAGTCTTAAGTTTTTCTCTTATTTGTTTTTGTTGGAGTTGTCAGTCTGTGACTTATCTTAGCTTGTGTTATGTTGGCATGTTGTCATTCAGTCTGTGTGTAATACTCTTGACTGTATGTAACTGTATATGTCTCTCCACCTGGCTGTAGCGGCCCACTCCCCCGTTGCCCCCAGCGATGGAAGAGGAGGAAAAGAGTTGTGGACCGTCAGGCCTGTGGGAGGCGCTCACTCCCTGCAACGGCTGCAGAAACCTGGGCTTTTCTCAGGTACACACACACTTCCCATCCTTATAATGCAGCTAGGGACCCCTTAGTGGATAAAGAATTGACAAATGTTGTAGATATATATATACACACACACACACCAAGCCTTCACAGTTGTTTGTTAATGGGGTATGAATACTTTCGCAAGGCACTACATAAATATATAGAATGCAAACTTTATTTCTGTTTTATTTTTTATTTATTCATTTTTTAATATTTTACAACAGAGTATTGAAATTAAATGAATTAATTAATTGGTTAATGCCCTACTCTTCCTATTATTTCACTCATCAAAGCTTTTTAACTTGTTTATTTTAATATTTATGTTCGTTCTCACGGCCAAATGCAAGATGAAACAGGTACGTCTGTTGTATGAAGTATCATGTTGTGATGGAAACTTTAGCCAACTAACCGTGAAGGTCTTCAAAGACTTCCTGGGCATCTAAAAAAATTTACTTTTAATCTTTAATTCTGGGTATGGAAGAAAATATGGATAAGTAAATATTGATGGTTGGCTTGAGGGTTTGGCTTTCATAATGTCAGGATGAGCAAGAGGGATTCCCGTCCCTCAGACAGGAAGTCTAATTATCCCACAGGAAGTGTAATCGTGTCACACGCTGATCCGCCCACCTGCGCCATGTGAGGAGACCTCCCGCTACCATGGAAACAGGCATAGGCTGGGGGAAGGGAGACTCCAGCTCCAGAAAGAGTCGGGGTTCCTTGGACTGCGAGTCATACTTCTGCACCCACAAACCAGTCCTGAACTCCGTCACTGGCTCTCCTCCACAGGGAGAGAGATGCATGCAGATTCCGAGGGGTTCTCGTAGTTGCTAGGAGACACAGAATTCATAAAGTGTAAGGCGTGGGATATCCACCCACTTCCCAATTGACAGATTAGAGTCTCCATCAAAACAGGTGCGTCACAGCACTGCGCAATAACATCCAGAGAAAACATCCAGAGATAGAGAGAGAGAGACTGGCTATCGGCCTCTGCTTTCTCATTCAAGCTGCTCTCCAGCATTCCTCTGCCTCCCTTCTTTATTATTACATCCATTCTTGGTTTCACCATTCGTCTTTTACAATTATGTCATGTTTTTGCGTTTGTGAAATCGGGCATGTTTTTGTTTGTTTTCATCGGTTTGTACAGTTTTTTTCCGCCTCTATTCCCAATGCTGCAGTCAGCAAACATGCTTTTAATGTTTATGCCGAAAACGTCTTGTGATTCCAGATCAGAGTAAGCGCTCCCATCAGTAGCATCTGCTTTGCAGTGGTTTTCTCTGCAGATGAAATTACTGTTTACAAACACTCTGCGGTGACACTTTTGGCAACCCGGAAAAGAGCTGTTTTAGGTTGGGACTACAATATAATTGAATTATAAATGACTGAATGCTCCACAATATATTCAGGTGTATGTGCTATGGCTGTGTTGACTCTTTAGGCATAGATATGTCAATAAAATCATGCAATACTAAAACTATTGCATTCTTTCTTAATGTAATTAGTAACTTTTACTGACAATAGTTAAGTCTGATCAAGTCTGATTAAGTCTGATAACTTAATAGGTATTTTAGCTTTAATGCATCACATTTCTTAGTAGTTTTTTTCTCTTACACTTTACTTGCTCATTAGCATGCCTATTATTAACATATCACTGTTTATTATAAAGCACATATTCAGCATGAAAATGCAGCTTTTCAATCACAGGAATGAATTACATTTTAAACATATTACAATAGAAAACAGCAATTTAAACTGTAATAAAATTCACATAATTGATCACATAAATGCAGCCTTGAACCTTCTTTTAAAAACCTTCTTTTTAAAAACCTTCCAGAAACTTTTGAACAGTAATATATATAAAACACTATAAAACAGATCAGTAAAACCATAGCACTAATGACTTCCATCACTATTCCAGAGGATCTGGTATTCCGGTTGCTTGTTCTCCTAATAATTTAATCTACTGTTATTCTCAGTTTGCATAAAACATCTCTATTACGCCTAAATTACTGCATGTAATTACTTTTACAGGAGTCATTTCATTGGTCTTGTCCAGCTCGATTACTTATCATAGCTAATTAAGAGCTCCGGGAAGTGAAGTTTTTAATGCGTATTGCCCTTTTTAATTGAACAGAATGGCTTTATGTGTGTGAGTTTGTATTAGAGTAAACTTATGTTCCTGGCTTTCACTGACTGCCCAGTGTGATTTAGGAGCCGAGCCGGGACGCTGCTCGCTGTGTTTAATAGATCACTCTGAAAACATTGCCGGGATAAGAATCCTAAACGACTGCTTGTATTTTATGAGCCGTTTAGAGCCAAATACAGGAGACGGAGCGAGGACGGGTTATAAATATACAGCCTTCATAAAGCAGGATTCAACATGAACGTCTCATTAATGGATGAGTTATACAAATATAAAGTTGTTGTAAGAGTGATTTGAGCAATAAAAGCTATTTACCACCGAGTGAATGCTTTTGTTTTTGCAGTTGTGCTCTTGAAACCAATTTAGTGTGTGGCATTAAAATGGTATAAACGAGTGCATGATTGTCGTTGTTGAGAGCTTGGATTAACTCACACGGGCACTGTGGTAATATAAAGGAAAGCCATGACTGTAGTTATTCCAAAGCAGCGGGCTCCCTCGAGTGATTGCATTAAATGTTTCCTCCGTCATATTTGTTTTAATCTTCATCCTCCTCCTCCTCCTCTCCCACAGTGTGGCATAATCTCTTTTGTATATCCGTGACTCATGTTTAAAATCTCAGAACCCCAGCGGTGGCTTCATCTACGAGAAGGTTTCCGCGCTTCCTCCTAGGTGCTGAGAGATAATTAGGGCAGCTAATGAATGTTAACTTCTTGCAGACTGCAGGTTGTGCGTGATAAGATGATGACGGCTTGTCCTGCATAAGACAGTTCTCACGAGGACTCAAAGCTCAGAATGCCTCCGGTCTCCCTACTGGCTCTTTGTGAGTGTGTTTGGTTAACTAGCTGAGTTTTTCCTACTTTTCTGGCTTTTTTAAATTATCTGTCACTCTGCCCTCACTCTCATGTCTTATTAGTTTACTTTTAAAAGTTAAAGACAGTTTTATTTGTGTATTTTTTTAGAAAAACAGAATGAAACTACTAATGACTCATCCTGCACTAAACAGATTTTGGTCCAATCAGAGGCTCTCTAGTTGTGATTAGCAAGTGGGAAAACATTGTGTATTTTTTTTCCATTTATTTTGTTGATCATGTTAGCAAAATTAAGATATCAGACACAAAATATAGGTAAAAAGCTGATTTAAATTAAATATATACTTTTGCCTCAGAGGAAAATTTACTTTAGCCCTTACAGACTCCATGAAATCTAAATAGGCTTTTAGCTTTTATGTTTTCTTTGTATTTGTGGACTTTGGTTCTCACCATCAACCTGCCAGGTACTGCAGATGAAAATTAGTTAATGGCTAATTTGATATATAGCCTCATTTTGCACACAATGTGCATTGTCCCTTTTAAAAGAAAAATAAAGAAATAGTCTATGCCTGATTTGAAGCCATCTATATGGATTTTTTATTTGATTTAATTTAATTTAATTTTATGTCTGTTAGCTTTTAATCCATCTATATGTTAGTTTGCTTTAAAAAAATCATGAAATTAATGTACCTAAGTCTCATTCCTTCAGTTATGTCTTGCCTGATTTTTCAATGGGAAATGTGATGAAGCAGTGATACTCAAGTGGTTTAATAGCGTCTGCTAGAAAGCCCAAACTTTTTTCCATTTATTGTCATAACTTGAGGACTCAAAACATTGTCTCTTGAAAAACAAAAACATAAAGAACACAATAATGATTGGTCTTGCTGTTTTTATGGGTCTTGTGACAAATAGACTGGCTGATGTACAATGCTGTAACACAATAGTCACAAATATACTGTGGACTTTAAAAAATAAAAATTCTTAATGTGAAATGCTAAAAGGCGGTTAATGTTTTCAGGTCAATCATCATTTACAGGTGTGGCAAGTTAATTTTGGATCCTAGTTGTTAGCATTCACTGACTAAACAAGGCTTCAAAACCAGTAGTCCTCTGAGTATTTGGGCTTTGACCTGCGGATGCACCCTTCTGTGTTTTCTCATCCCTATGTGCTGAGGTAAAGTGTTCATAGTTACATCGGGAGCAGGTGCTAAATGTGTAAAGGTGTTCATTAGGAGAAGGGATTAACAAAAGTCAGGCATTTTTATGAAAGTCATAAGAGATTTCCATGTCAGTCTGCAAATTTTCTCTTTTTTCCTGTATTCTCTTTCCCTAACTCTCTGTTTTCTCTCTCTTTCTATAATCTCTCGCACTGTTATATATCAGGCAGAATGGGATTATTTTGGCTGGAAGTCTTTTAGTGAGAAAATGCCTGTCTCGAACAGGCTACTTTATCTTGCTGATGTTATTTATTTGTAGTTCCTTCATTTTCCCGCTTATTGTTTGTTCGGTTTATAATGAAGCCTCACTGTGAAGCATATTGCAACAAAATTGTGTAAGCCAGAGGCTTGTCTGTATCAGTGAACTTTTGTGACTTCCTTCCCCCCACTGGTATCATCTCTGCATGCAAAGCCCTCCTCTAAAGCACATGACCAAACTTATCTTCCCTCTCTCGCTTTATATCAATCCCTCTATCTGTTCTGAGAAGGCCTCTGAGGGCCTTTTATGCTGTGGGGTCCTCCTCCAAAATATGCAGAGCTCAGATTAGAACAGCACAGGAAATGACATTGGCCATTCAGATCAGATACTGTATCAACTGAGAAACAGCAGTGACAGAACTCTGGATAACTGTGAAGAAGACCAAAGGGAATAAAGCGAAAAGAGCTGATTAACGAAGAAAACGAGAAAGGGAGGAAGACAGGAGTTAAGCCGACTGTCAGGCCCCAGTCACATGTGCGGCTGAAGATTGCAGACGTGACTGAGGGCCGTCCAGGCAGATTTCCTATTTGGATCCGAGTGCAGCAACTGCAGCCCTGCATCAGCACGCTAATTACTGACCTGAAACGCCTCTGTTTGTTTTGTAGTCTTCCTTTTCAGAGAAAAAAAGAAGTTCCTGTCTCTGCTGTTAGAGAGAGGCAGAGAGAGAGAACAAGGGTTGTAGTGTCCTCGGACAGTCAGGCGCAGCAGGGTCATTTTGTTCGTACGCCGAAGGATTTACATTTTTACAGTTACTGTGAAGAAAACCCGGTTCTGCAAGAGATAAACAGGTACTGATCTATTTTATTGTAAGTGTGAAGTCTATGCTTTGTGTGTGTACGAGCTTAATTATAACATTGTCAACATTGTCTGTAGAAGAGGCCTAAACTTTGACAAATAGCATTATTGTTTTTTAAATGAGTATGAACATAATTATTATTTTAATATATATTTTATTTTATTAAGATTATTATATTGTTTATTTGTATTACCAGCATTCTCGTTATTTATTACATTTTTTCCAATTAAAAAAATGGCTAAAAGGTCTTCCAGGTTATTTCATAGTCATGTTATTTCACCAGCGGTATAACTGGATAATCGTCATCCATAACTTTGCTGTAGGTTTTTCTCGTTCTATGTGGCCGGTGGGTAGTTTCCCGTGTAAGCGTGTGCATGCTAGCATACAACGCAGGAAACCACTGATTCAAAGGCCGACCATTTCCCCTCCTTCCTGCTCTCTAAAGGAGTGACTCCTATCTCCTGCCCCACCACACTATTAAAACTGATACACAAAGTCCAAAAGTAAGTTCTTGTGAATGCGGCTTTGATCTCTCTCTGTCTTTCTCTCCTCTCGAATATTCTGTCTGTTGATTTCTCTGTGTGGCTCTCTGGAGGGCTTCTGTTCTTCTTGACGAGCCTCGCTCAGTGTGCTTTCACAAATTAAGAGAGAGGGGAAAACCATCATTAGAGGAGTTGGTAGAAGAGGAGAAATGCGCAGATAGCTTACATGGAAAGGGGCAATGGAAGATGAGATAAAGATCTGAAGGCACATTCCTAACCCTAAGTTTTAAACTTCAGCATGCAAATTCTCACTTGTGGGTGGACTTTTTGACTTTGGCCTGTAATCAACCACCTAGAAACCACCCAGAATATCATGGAAGTGACCTTTCCAAGCGCCAATCACAATTTCTTCAGAAAACATTTAAAAAATGAGTTGTAAAACAGTAGCCACAGAGAACACCCTGGCAACCACCCAAAAAGAAAATCACCATTTCATTATAAAATTACGTCTGCATAGGCAAACACCACTCACAATCATCTAGTAATGCCTTAGTACCCACTTAACAACACCCTTGTGAACACAATAAAGACACTTAACACAACAACAACAACAACAAGCACCCTAGCAATGCCCTAGCAACTACCCTCAACAATCTAGCATCATAGAGATAACCTTTGAATGGGCAAGCACCACTTACAATCACCTAACAACACCCTAGCAATAACCCAGAAATTGCTAAATCTGGTTGATAATTTTGCCTCAGGCAATCACCCAGAACACCCTGGCATTATAGAGATGACTTCTGTGCAGGCATGTAAGACTCACAGTCACCTAGCACCACGCTAGTAACCGCAGTAAACACCTTACCAATGCACTTGTAACCACAAGAGACATCCTTACAACCCCCTAGAAATGGCCTGCAACTACCCACAGCAATCTTATGAATGTGCCTGCACCACTCACAATCACATAGCAATGCCCTAGTTACCAGACATACCACTCTAGTAACCACCTAAAAACCACAATAAACACTGTAGTAACGCCCTAATCACAGTCAACACCATAGCAACCACCTAGTAATGACCTAGCATTTACTTAAACAATCTAGTGTCATGGAGGCAACTTGAATAGGCAGGCACCACTCACAATCACCTAGAAATGCTCTAGTAACCAGCCAGACCACTCGAGTAACCCCCAGGTAACCATAATAAACACCCTAGTAATTACAACCAACATCATAACCACCTAGCAACTAGCAACACATTCCAATTGTAATTACCTAGCAATATCCTAATAACCTGCCAGACCACTCTAGTAACCAACTAGCAATGACCTAGCAATTACTTAAACAATCTGGTATCATGGAGGCAGCATGCAAACACCACTCACAATAGCCTAGAAATGCTCTGGTAAAAAGCCAGACCACTCCAGTAACCCCCTAGAAACCACAGTAAACACCCTAGTAACGACATTCAACACCATAATAACCACCTAATAATACCCTACTCACAGCAATCTAGCACCATGAAGGAAACTTGCATGGACAAGCACCGTTCACAATTGGCTAGAAATGCACTAGTAACCAGCCAGACCACTCTAGTAACTACCTACAACCCACACACCCTAGTAATGCTGTAGTAACGACAATCAACACTATAGAAAATATCTAGCAATGCCCTGGCAGCTGCCTACAACGATGTATGGTCTTGGAGGTGACATTTGCACAGGCAAACGCCACACCTGGTTACTATAAACTTCTTTTTTTCAGACAACCCTTTGATTCACAAGTGGAAGCTAGTTAGCTTTGTGTTTATCAATAAACATACCCACACTAATACATGCTGAACTACATTTACATGTGTTTTAAACCACCTGCATCTGAGTGTGTATGGAGAGTGAGTGTTTAATTCACTCTTAACCAAGACCTGATCTTGAGTGTCTGTTTGAAATTATCTGATCGGCTGTATCGTAGACAACTCAGAAGAGAAACAGAGAAAGAGACAAAGGTCTTTCTTTCAATCCCGTGTGATAAATCGCTCTGCACCTGTGTCCGGCGCATGATGGATGCGTCTAATGCTTGCTGGGTGATGCAGGATTTGGGACTGACAGGTAGAGTAATAGTCGTCTGAGAAGAAATCGATGGGGTTCATGGGAAATAAGTACGATGACAATGGGGCAGCTTGGTCTGTGCTATGTTTACTTTGAGGGATGGTTGCCCTCGCACGCCTGCTGTGTTGCACCCATGAAGACAAACAGGCAGCAGGAGGTGATGGCAATGTTTCATTGAAGATGATGGAGCAGGGTGTCATGGGTGGATGTTTATCTCTGTCATTTGGCGCGTGAGACAAAACGGTCGATCTTCACAGAGAGAAGCTCTGAATTGGATGCTGAGTGTTTTTTTCACACACGAAAAAAACTTGGTGCCTTTTTATAGTTGTGTAATATTTTTAATTCTATCTATCCATCCATCCATCCATCCATCCATCTTTTGGCTATCTGTCTGTCTAAAGACTCTGGTTTGTGTTCTGTTGTTTGTGTGCAGGACAAGCGATGTGCTGAAATTGTCCATTCTCCATCACTGGATGTGTTTTTACCAGAAGATGAGGACAACCCTTACGAGTCAGTGGCTACAGCTGTCACACGCAAACCGTGCTCTCTGGACATCCACCTCCACAACGCCTGTCCTCGCAACGGTTAGTAACTTCAAATCAATGAAAACTAATAACATCAATGAAAATCAATGAAAACTAAAATGAGAAAACAAAACAAAAGTAGCATTCATACCTGTCAGAAAAATGCTTCATGCACTTCAGTAAATTCAGCACCATTCAGTAAATATAAAACGTCATTATCAGTGCATTTTTATTCCATTATATGAGGTATTTCCAGGCCAAACTAAATATTAAATAACAGAAAATGGGCAGGACTTTATTGTATTCTTTAGGAATTTATTGAATTGTGAAAGTGGAAGTTAATACTACTATCACTATGCCTAATAATAATAATAGCATTGTTCTTCTTCTTAGTATTATTATTATAAACAATAATAATAATAATAATAATGTGTTCCTGTGGCTCAGTGGTTAGAGCATTGCGTTAGCAGCGCAAAGGTTGTGGGTTCAATTCCCAGGGAACACATGTATCCCTAGTGAAAAATAAATATACTAAAATGTATTTGCAATACATTTATTTCATGTTAAGTATACTACAAATACATTTTCAGTTAATAAAATAGCCTGCAGCTGTACTATTAGTATACTAAACTGGTAAACTTAGTCTGCTGAATTAGAACAACTAATGGAACAACTTTCTATGCTGCAGTAGTGCTGAAGTTCAATTAAAGGTGTACTGAAGTATATTTGATTGTGCTAAAGAAGTGTACTCTAAATATCTTGTATTTAAAGACCGCTATTGTTCAAAACTCACTCAGTCCTCATCAACAGTGACATTAAAACACATTTAGGCTTAATATTAAGAAATATACATTGTACACAAGTAGTTTTTATATCCGTAAATCTCAAGCGATATATCAGTGTGTTAATAGTTTTGAAATATACTTATTATGAAATAAATGTATTTTCAATATTTTACTTTTTTACTGGGGATATTCTAGCATATTATAAATACTTCACAAAACAGCTGTCCATGCTTTATTTTTAGACCAATAAGAACATTGGGCCCCATGCCTCCCCCTCCTCCTCTTGTGGTAGTGTTTAGGTAGATGAGTGAAGTGCTGGGATGCCGCAGTTCTTTCCTCTGGCATCATTCCTGCGGTAAGGGTTAGGGTTGTCGTGGAAACAGATTTAGCCTTACCCAGAGAGGTTGGTGAGTCACCTGCAAGTTGTCATGGAGACGCAGTGAGCCGTGTTGCTTGTAGGCCAGTGATTCACACCTGATGCAGCCGCAGTCGCTGTTTATCTCACAGACGACTCTATTAATGTAGGAGCTCAGTCCTGTGGGACTTCACTTCATCTGTCTGTGTGTGTGTGTGTGTGTGTGTGTGTGTGTGTGTGTGTGTGTGTGTGTGTGTTATGAAACTATTTCCTGTGTTACTGTACTGTAACCCTCTGTTGGTGCTTTTGCGGATGTTTGCGTGAACATTTGTGGATTTTGACCAGCTCTATTTTTGGCCTCTCGATATCTCCACAAGCATGAAATCACAGATTGCAGGACTCTTTTCTCTGCCTGATTATAGTCAACACTGCAGGAAAGCACAGGACCAATCAAAACACTCTCCCCGGTATATCCGAGAATAAATAGAGATGCTTGCACATCACCGTTATGACGGGATAATCACTGTGTTGGGTTGAATGAATGTCTCCAAGGACAATTTTTTTAGAGTGCATTTTGATTTCATGTTGCCTGAAGATGAAGTTTGCAGTTTTTCTCATTTCTGTCACAGTTGAATGTGCAAGTAATAAGAGAAACAAAAATATGTGCTCATAGTTCACCTCTCCTGGCCATATCCTGTGTGAGTCTGTGCAAGAATGTTAACCATGACTGGTAAATAATGACTTGCAACCAACAAAGCGATTGTGAAATGTTCGGTAAGACTTAAGCAATATGTGTTTAAAATGAAAAGATCATGGAAGATGATCATGAATGAAACGTGTTCCTGTGGCTCAGTGGTTAGAGCATTGTGTTAGCAGCGCAAAGGTTGTGGGTTTGATTCCCAGGGAACACATGTACTGACAAAAAAAAATATATAACCTGAATGCACTGTAAGTCGCTTTGGATAAAAGCGTCTGATAAATGAAAGTTAACTTTTAAACTCAACAGGAAACAAGGTGGGGAACTAGTTATCTGGCTGTTGCGCTTTAGGTGTCATCTATGTAACCATTTCCACCCAGCTTTTGCAACAATATTATGTTATGATCAGACTGACTGTGGAGGATTTGCTGAGGATTTATTAAGTGACAGCTTGTCAAAAACAGGATTTAGGTGGAAAGAATCAAGACGTGGCTCAGCATAAGTCCCATTACATCTGCGTTGGTGTGTCTTTTCCTGTTTATTTATCTATTCTGTGTCCCTATCTTCTGTCTGTCCCCTCCTTTTCTTCATCCTCTTTTTTTGACTTAAATGAGCAAGTCGTGCTCAATTACGGTCACATGTGATGAGCCTAATGTAAGTCTTTTTCCAGTATGTGGCCTCAGATTACAGTAGTTCAGTTGTCTCCAATGCACTCTTATCCAACATTAACAAACCTTTCAAGTGTTTATCCAAATATGTACAAAATAATTTGTGAAATTATGGTGGTGTGAAAGAAGATGAAATGGGCATGAATATTAACAAAACATTTTTGTTTCAGTACTTTGATGTGGCTGGGAGAGTGATCAGAAACAGCAGCTCTTAAAGCAGCCAAAATAACCGAATCTAACAATCGAATTATGTCTTTTAATCAAAGAACAATAAAAACAGGAAATCAATTACTTTAGTAAAGTAAAGGATTCATCTCTATTTAATGTAGAATTTAGTTTTTGGTAACTTTATTCAATATGTATAGTTTCTACTTGTTGAAGGGCACAGGCAAATATGGCATTTATTATAATGGGTATATATATGAAGATTGTTTTAAGTTCACTTAAATTTGAAGCTGTTATTTTTAAAGTATAATAAATTTAATTGATAGCTCTCAATTATACTGTGATGGTTAAATATTAAGGGGAAAAACAATTTCATAGAGACATAGTATCGGTATCATTCATACTTGCCTTCAGTAATAAAAAAGAGACCATTATAAAAATATTAAAAACATGCTGTCTTATGTTGTTTCTACATTCATTTGTAGATTGAGAAATTATTGCAATATAAAAGTATATTTAAAATCAGTAATGTTAGTCACGATTATTCATGATTAATTGTGATTAATTTCACAATTATTGCTATCAATAATTTTTTTTCATCAATTGACAGGACTATATATATGTGTGTGTGTGTGTGTGTGTGTGTGTGTGTGTGTGTGTGTGTGTGTGTGTGTGTGTGTGTGTGTGTGTGTGTGTGTGTGTATTATGTATATCATAATATTTAATTCAACATTATTTTAATTTAATTTAATTTAGTTAATCAGAAATGTTGTGGTGGGGTGAAGATATGGGTATAAATACAATATATATAAATTCAACATAAATTCATTTTATATATATTTTATATATTAATTTAATTCAACATAAATACAAAATTTATTGAATTATTGTTTTATTTGATGTACTTCTAGATTCACTGAAAGTACCAACGAGTCCAGGCAGGGTGTCGCTCAGAAAATCCATCAGTCTAAAATGTACAATATAGTACAAGAATCTCTGGCAGTTGCATCATTAAATTTGCAAGTTGTGCCACCAAAATTGCACATAATAATATGTCTGGATATCTATATTTCTGTGCAGCTGGAGTAATGGCCTGCTAATCGTTCAGCATCTGAGTCTGAAGAGTCTCGGTGTTCCCATGGCTCCTACATGCTTCATTTCTCCCTCAGTACTGAAGCTCAGAGAGGTTAATGGCTAATGGCTGAAAGAGTAAAACACAAGTCGAGTTCATCCCCGGCTTCCTGCCCATTACCAGCAGGGTCAAGCCCCACTGAGCGTCCTACCGCAGTCACAAATCCGCCCGCTGTTATCGCAAAAACAGCTGCAAGCAGTTTTGACAGTCACAGTCTTTCCCACCAGCTCCGTTAGGATCTCTCTTTCACATGCACTCGTACTATTCCCCCAGCGAGGACAGCGAACATTGTTTTAAATGGGACTCTGACAGGCGTCAATAAAGAAAGTACAAATATAAGCATGTGTGCAAGCGACGATCGAGTCTGCCATTTTGTTTCAATTATTAACGCCGCTCAGTTTAGTTTAGTGGTTCATGAATATTCCACCTTCATTTGCATACTAGAGGAACCGAGCTCGTCAGTATTCATGACACTGGTGTTTGAAGGGAAGAAATGAGCCGCCTGTAGAAGTGTGTCCGTGTGGACCCAACTGACTTAATGCTATTTCTGTTATTCGTTAGTCTGCTCAGCATTCATCATGAATACAGAATATAATTTATCACACAATTTCAGTGTCAGTCTATGAGGCTGACATATGTTGGTTAAAGTATTTGCGTATGAGTGAGGTGAAGTCTGAAATATTCAGAAAAGAGTGTGTCTTACCTCTGAGCCACAGTGGTGGGTTTATTGAGAAACATGCTAAGGTTTCAAATGTGTGCGAAGACAGGAACAAACACCATCAAGCATGATCTATGATTATTACCCAAGGCCCGTTTAAATGGCTTTACGATGGTAAACACATACGATGGTTTCTTTTATTGTTTTTCCCAGACATGCATTTATGTAGCTAACTAAATGAGGACATACCATAGTCATCTATTGTTTTTATAATTAAGCTAGTCTTATTTACCCACCCTTAGGTTGTCCTGAATATGCATGAAAACCAAATATATAGGTTGTTCCTTTCAACACAAGGTGGAATTTTGAAGAATATCCTGAATAAAGGGAATGAGGACTGGGACTGGCAAACTCCAGAACAATGTTGCTAAAACTAAAACTAAAAATGTTTTTGGTAATTGAAATAAAGCTGAAATAAAATATAAATATTAGATGAAAAACTTAAGGAGCGAAAATTAGAAATGTACTAAAATGACTAAAACTGCTCTAAATACAAATTAAGCTCAGATGAGCTTTATTTGTCACATACACAATTATACAGAGTATAATAAGGAGTGAAATGTGTTCTCTGCATTTAACCCATCCAAGTGCACACACTTGGAGCAGTGGGCAGCCGACTGTGCAGCGCCCGGGGAGCAGTCGTGGACTTGAACCCACAACCTTGGGTTATCTCAGGTTTCAAGTCCAACGCTCTATCCACTAGGCCACAACTTTTGTAAATAATACAAAAATATCACTGTTCCATAAGGTTAAAAGATCTGATAAATAAATTACGAAAGCGGTTCATATTATTCACTATATATAAGGTCTTCAAGCGAAAAAACTAAAATTCTCACAATTGCGATTTTACATCTTGCAATTGCAGTTATACAGTCAGAATTGTGACAAATAAAATTGCAAGTCTGACTTTTTTTTCTCAGAATTACAAAATACAAACTTGCATTTGTGAGTTATAAAGTCAGCATTGCGTTATATAAACTCACAATTGTGAAAAAAAAAGATTTGTGAGTTTATCTTGCATTGTGACTTTTTTCTCCGATTTGTGAGTGTATATCTCACTCTTGTGACTTTTCTCAGAACTGCGAGTTTATATCTAATAGTTCTGACTTAATTTCTCAGAATTCAGAGACTTCAGTTTTAAGTTTCCAAATAAGTTCTCTCAACAAATTAGAAGTTGCAGCAGCCCTTTTATATTTTTTTTATTTTTACAGTGAATGGACTTAATTCACTCACAAACCGATTGATCTTGACTTCACTGACTTCACTGACTCACTGAATCAATAATCTTTTCGCAGCTCACCGGAGAGGAAAATGTTCAGGGAATAATGAGTTTATTATTATTTTTTATTATTATTTTTTTAAAGGCCAGTTTGCCACAAAGCACCATAGTATTGAGGTACCAATCTATAATTTGTTTTTAATATATAATATATTTATGGTGCTTTTTATCATTTTTGAATCTGGAAAGCTTTGATTCCACATGGAATATTCAAAATGTTATTTTTGAGTTCAATAGAAGAAAATTATACAAGGTTGCAATGACCCTGATGATAAAGGTGATGCAATTAATATAAATCTTTTTTTTCTATTTTGTTCTGTCAGATTAGGATTGCTTTTTGCGAATGTTTTGTCCCTAAGTAAACATATGTGCATGCTTGGATTTGATGTTTTATTGCCTAATTACCCGCTTGTTTACTGTTACGGTGGAATACAGGGGAAAATGATGCTTTTCACTTTACGTCTCTAGTGTTTTGACTATGGCAAATCTTGTTGCTCATCTCCTGCCTTTTAGTTGGCAATCAACTGATTTGAAAAACAGAAGGAAAGGAAAATGAGGAGGGTGTTGAATAAATGAATGCAGCTTGGATTTATCTCTGATTTTGTCTGCATGGATGCTGTAGGGCTTATTGACTCACTTGGTAGTCACTTGTTTAGAGCTAACATAATCATGCCATACTGTTTTCTGCATTACTTCATGCAGGACTGAAGAAACAGAGATTGCACCTACAGGGATGAAGTTACCATTTCTGAACAGTAGAGTCAGATGTAACCTACCCTTCACCTCGTTCTGCTCTCTTTCTTTCTCTTTTCCTCTGTTTCATCCCTTATTCACAGAGAGTGATCCCACTCTAGGGAAATCTGCTCAGACGATAATGTGATCCCACTCCTACACTGCAGTGTGTGTGAATGTATATACAGTACACATGCTGTTTTCAGATTGCGCCTTGAAACTAAAACGCACATACACAAACACACACAGCATGTTGTACTGATTTGAGGGATTAGATCTTGTTACTAACATTGTAAATTATAATTGTATTGGTAATAGTTGTTTTCTCATAGAATTGAGAACTATGCAACAGAAGATATGACTTTGTACAAGGCATGCTTCCCTTAAAAAATACAATAGTGGTACCATGATACAGTAATGGTGTCAGATGGTGAAGCCATTGAGCTCAATGTTTGCCATATTCATGCTTCTTGGTATGTTCATGGTTGTAAGGTAATTCAAGAATATCATGTAACTACGCTGGTATATCTCCAAAAACGATAACATTATGGTGCTTTTTAGTATTGTCATCTGTCACAAGAAAGATGTCACCAATAATCTTGAGTCTATTACACAATTAACCAAAATTGTAATCATTATTTACCTATATGGCTGAGTTTGGTGTTTGTTGGAGCTTGTTAGTGTTTGGTTTTGTTGGTTGGACTTTGTTGGTATTTTTTGGTGTTGACTGGAGTTTAATGGTGTCTGATGACGTGTGTTGGTATTGGATGGATTTTATTTCTATCTGATGGAGTTTGTTGTATTGGTTGGAGTTTATTGGTATCTGATGGAGTTTGTTGTGTTAGAGTTTATTTATATCTGATGGAGTTTGTTGTGTTAGAGTTTATTTATATCTGATGGAGTTTGTTGTGTTAGAGTTTATTTATATCTGATGGAGTTTGTTGTGTTAGAGTTTATTGGTATCTGATGGAGTTTGTTGTGTTAGAGTTTATTTCTATCTGATGGAGTTTGTTGCATTGGCTGGAGTTTATTTCTATCTGATGGTGATTCTTGTGTATGCTGCTTTCTTCTATGGGTATTCTTATTAAAAACTAACATTGGAACGTCACCTGTCTACCCTGTCTTCAGTCTGTGCACGCACATTTGCCCAGTTTGTTGAGCTTTTTCATCAGTACAAATTTGCCTTATGGAGCACACATAGATAACAATGTAAGAGCAACAAACTTTTTGATTGTTTTTACAAACTAAGGGATGAGTTGAAATTATATTCCAGGGTAATTGACACTGACAAAAGCTCACATATTAATAAAACCTTTCACCTCTGTGTGTCACACTGGATTTAAGAGTGTTAAAGGTAATGGTGCAAAGGCTCTGCGTTAAATGTTCAGTGTTCAGCCATTTCATTAGTATTGAAGTGTAGTATTGAAAAAATGCTTTAATTGAATTTCTGCATCATTTAGTTTCTTTCCAAAAGCCCTTTTGCTTCCGATAAGTAAAACTTCTGGCAGTGACTTTAGAATCAATACATTTGTCTGTCCTAGAAGTCACTTCAGGCTCATTGTTTTTAATGTATGAATCATGTGATTTTCATTTCAGTGTATCTCAATCTCTCTGTTTTTTGTCTCACTGAAGGCCACTTCTCACATGTGTCGGTCAGTGATGCAGAGCGAGGTATCCATGGTGACGACTCTACAGGCCTGACTCCTGACTGCTCGCCTCCTTCACCTGATACGGCCCTGAGGAACATCGAGAGAGTCATCCGCCCCCAGGTACAAACACACGGACACACAGGAACACACATGCACACGCAGTCTATTATGTTGTTCTGCTCTCAAGGTTAATGGTGCTCCTTTAGATAAAACATAGTCTGGCTGTAACTATCATTGCATCTGTGTGTGGGAGTCACACACACACACACACACACACACACACACACACAAGAGCAGTACTGTCTTACATCTACTCTAAGAGACTGAGCATTCTTCATCTTAATTATACGGCTATTATAAATATGATCATGCCTGACAGGCGGATTCTCTTCATGCTTTGATATGCAATTGTCCCAAGCCGCCCTCATTTTCACTCTTTCTTCAAACGTGAGGGTTTTTATTTGATTAGCATCAGTTACAGTATAGTAAGATCAAGCTTTAGTGTTCCCAAAAAGTCCCTGGACAATTAAAAACACATACTTAAAAGCATATGAAAGTAATTGCATCAAACCAAACCAAGTGGCATTCATTAACAAATAATAATTATAACAGAAGCACACCAAGCTAAATATAAAAATTATAATAATTTAGATAATAAATTAATATTAATTATAAATTATATTCATTATTATAAATCTAAATTAATTATACATTACAAAACGTACATTGTAAAGTGGTTAATAATATCTGTTAATAGTTATTTATAACTCAAAATGACAAAAAATCTACTCTAAAATGTCACAATTAATTCAAAGTGTTACTTGCAGTTTATTTGTAATTATTTCAGAAATTTGCAAGAAATTTCTAATTTAAAATTAATTCTGCAACAGATTTATTTCATTGTTTAGAAGATTATTCACTAACAATATGTCATAATTCATGCACATAAAGTAAATGATATGGATATATCATGTGACAGCACAAATACCCGCTGAAAAACTGCTGAATAAAGTTTACATGGCACAGTTGTCTTTATCCATTTTATCAGCATTCAATGAATTACTGCTGCCAGGATTGCTATAAAATGCTATATTACGGCCTGCTTTCTGTGTGTGGTAATAGTGGCACGTTTATGAGAGTAGCGCTGACCTTTGCAAATTAGGCTCTATCTAGTGCTATATCAGTGTAGATAGGGCCTGATTAAACTGGATTGCAGGTGGTTATTGAATAAATAATACCAACTGGGACCAGATAATATGGCTCAGAATTATTTGTTTACAGTTGCCACTTGGTTAGATATATTATATTTAATGCACGTGAAATTCATATGTTTGTAACTGTGGCTTAGGTTACCTATTTGAGGCCACTGTGTATGATGTTGTATCTTTTCTGCAAAGTCTTTCTCTCTGTTGGTTTCCTGCTCTGTGTTTGTGACTTATTATTCTCTTAGAAGAGTGTGAATGGGCCCTTTTTCCTCCCCGTCAGAGTGCTCAGTGCTTTCTGTCAGAGTCATGTTTGTCCTCTTTTCAGTTAACCACAATCCCTTGTTTATCTGCGCTGGCCCTCTTTCGGGCCGTGTTGTCTGCATGTTGAGTGCCCGCAGGATTAGAAAGAGACACAACCACGCACATTCTTCCCCACTGTCTTCAACAACAAACTCCACAATGCTCCAGTTGGGCACATAACGCGTGCAGTGCACTTTCCTAAAGATTGATTTCATTTTTTTCTTTATTTCAAACTGTGCTTTAGTGCTGCTAAGTGCAGTCTATCTTTAACTGGTGGTGAACAAGTCACATGTGACTCTCTCTTTCTTATTTTATGCCTTTTTATTTGTCTTTATCTTTTCTGCAAAAAAACTTCAAAATAATGCTAATCTAGAACCAGATGGTCATTATCGCGAAATAGAACCCGCTGCCAAGCTATGTATGCAAATGTACCAAATGAAATCTGATTTCCAATAAATGTGGGTTATAAAACCTGTTGCGCTACATGGCATCAAAACTCTGCATGCATGACACAGCAAGTCTGTATTAGTGGTAGCTAAATCGTCACACAGCACTCATGATCACTAAAGTGGGCTTCCATCAGAGCTGACGAGGGCTCCGGCACACTGATGGGCCAATTGAGCTCCTCATTTGCTCTATGCACAAGCGGAGAGGAGTCTAGTCACGTCTGTTAATCATAATCTCTACAGCCCATCCAGGTGTGCCCTGGGTCGCCTGGGAGAAAGGAAGAGACTGATGAGGGATCATTTGGCTCTAGCTGCATTTAAATCTCAACATAAGGCACCTTTGATGAAGTGTCTGTTCATAAAGAGAAGTCACCCTGGGGTTAATAACCTGAGCTTGTAACTGAAATGTTGTAGGTTCAAACCCCGAAAGGGCTGGTCATTGAGCTGTCCTCATTTAGCAAGAAGCCTAACCTCAGGTTACTACAGGGTGATCTTCACTTTAATCTAAAATTCTGCTGCTCCTATTGTGACTTAGTATACTGCTAGTTGCTTGAAATAATAACTAGCCAGAATAATGTGGCAACTATTCTATTCTATTCTATTACAAGTTCTATAAAAAACCTAGTGAGTTGCCTAAATAGACAGCATTTTTAGACAACATATACATGCAGTCATATGACAAATAGACATTCTTTTCTATTCCACTCTACTCTACTCTGCATTACATATATAACATCTAGTGAGTTGCCTGCATAGACAGCATAGACATGCAGTAGTGTGACAAATAGATATTCTGTTCTGCTCTGTTCTATTCTGTTGTATTATATTGCATACATGAGTTCTGTTCCAAAATCTAGTGAGCTACCTACGTAGACATCATTTTAGGCAGCATCGAAACACAGTCAGAAGATCTATTCTATTCTATATAAGTGTAGTAAAAATACCAGTTTAATATAGAGCTATTGTTTCAGCTCCGGGAATTAGTTATTAAATATTTAATATGGCTTGATTAAAGTCATATTAATATTTAACCTACAGTTTACACCTCATTAAGTGCTTGTCCAGCAATCACTAAAAGGTACATTCTGTTACTCTCAATTACAATCTCGCTTCCATTCCGTGGCCCCGGTAGATAAACGAGATTGATAATTTCGTTAAGTTTGAGCTAGGCTGCGTTATCTTTAGGGCAAGTAAGGATAAAAATACTTAAAATCACATTCCAGAGACAATTCTTTATGAAATGAAAAACGATTTATTCGTGATATTGCTATTCTAACATAAATGGATTAACTGATAAGACATAGACATACACACACATAGGCATACGAGAGTTTTGAGGTTAAGGTTTAAAGAATGACATTCTTTACTATTTCATAACTTAACCAGCCAGGAAAAGATCACGAACAATACGTATGTTTCGTTACTGCATTCAGATCAAAATTTTAACCAGTTCAATCAGGATTAGGAATTCAGTTTGTACTTGCTTGGATGGGTTTAAAGCAGGCTCGGAGTTGTTTCGTTTTCCAGCGTGAGTTCAGTTCTTTGTTTGGGCGTCCACGTGTTCAGCTCGGCGTTGCTCTGGAAACTCTGCTGGCTTGCTTGGCTGTCGCGTGGCGTCCACCGGAAAGCTCTCCTCCGCAACCGTTGGATTCGTGGCTCCGTTACGGCTTTGGCACAGCCTTAGACCCTCCGATGGTTGGTTTGGTTGTGAGAGTCCAGCGGGCCGGCTTCCAGGTCAGCCTTGCGCGCTTGAGCGCCGCGTTCAGGCGCGCGAGAGTTGCAAGAGGGAAGAGAGAAGAGAGAAAGCGCGGACGCTGCGTTGTCTTTTCAACTGTCCGGTTTGGACGCGCCCACCGCGGCTGATCGAATCAGATTGTCCGTATGGGGCGGAGCTCCACCCATGTCCATGGTTTTCTTGCAAGGCATTTTCATGGAGAAAAGAATAACTTTTGATCCCTGTATTAACTTTTATCAAGTTTACACATTTATAATATCACCACATTCGTTATAGTACTGATTCATGAAGTTTTGCAACCATTCATAAAAGTCTAAACACTGCAGCCTACACATTCCAGGTTAAAGCACGATTAGAAATCAGCCCACGTTTTCTTAAATTAATATTCATATTCCACAAGCATATGAGAGAAAGAGTACACATTAATATCCATATATCTTTGTGGATGCTTTGCAAGTCATGAAATGAACGAATGTCTTTGAGAAGCGTTCCGCACATTCCTTTTGTTCCACAACAGGAAGAAAAGCGCTTTTGCGCTTGAGGCGGAGGAGGGGCTTTTAGAGGGCTGCTGATTCTTTAGCTGCCCCTTCTGGTGAATTCCTGCCGGTATATAGGTTACATATCCCCTTGGGCTTGGTGATGTTCCCTGATGGAACATTGTCAGGCCCTGGAACAAGAGGCAGGAAGAACAGGCACATACAAGACACAAACATCATTCCTATCACTGACTAAAACCTGGTGCAGGGTAATTTGGGAAGGAACAGGTTAGAAACTTGAGAAGACATAGGGATGCATTGTTTATCATTATTGACAATTGGGTCATTTTTGACTTTTTAATTGTCAGGGGCTCGACGAGGCGGTATAGGCATGATCTCAGTCAGGTTGTTCAAATTCTCGGGTTCGGGTCTCGGTCGGGATTACCAAAAAGGCGAGGGCGCCTGACGTGCATTTGTTGAGAGACTCTTGGACGACGCTCACCGCTTGTGTAGGAGGAAGGCCAGTGTCAAATTCATAACATATCCTACGATAGTAGAGATACAAAGCGCCGTGTCAGCGGCAGACCAGGACCGAATAATTGGCGCGCGGGCGGAAGGCGAGCGATAGCTTCTAGCGCTGTCAGCGGTGTCAATTCACTAAGAGATTTCGATTTCAACCTGATATTCATCGCCGGTGAGGTGATACAATGCTAACTTAATATGGAGGATCACGCCCTTGGGACAGTGATCCATAACATTTGGTTGGGCAAATTAATGCGTAGTGGTGTCGTGTTAATCGCATGTGAGGGTTGCTGGGGTGTTTGACCAGCCATCGGTTTCTGATGATTTCGGCATGCTACCTCAACTTGAGAACGTGGTGTTGCTTCGGCGGGCAGCTAGTGTCGGGTTTAATGGATTCTAAACCGCAGATGCCCTTGGTATTATCGCGTCGCAGAGTTTACTCAGGTAGGGGAGTGAATGTCCTAAGTGAGCGTGCCCATCTTTGAGTTTGGGGCCAGATACAACTGTTCGTTGTTCTCGTAATACGCAGCGACTTTAGGAGTTTGGATTTTTACATAGGTTTTCCTTGCCGTAATCCCACATTCACAACGCCTTTGAGCCGGTAAACATTATTAACGCCGATAATGGGCAAACTGAAAAGACAACTAAATCACCTGTTTCCGGGTTTGCGATATGGTGAATAGCGCCACCGGGAAAGGCGAGATGGGTTTGATGAGACTAGCGGCCCGCAGTGGGCCGAAGTTACAACGCTTGAACAAGGCTAAGAGGTATCGTAGCACAGAATCCTATTCATGGCTACGTTGTCAATCAAGAGGAACTTACATCGTATCATGTCGCTCATGATTTTGGCGGGTGGCCTCGATCGGTCGACAACGGTTCTCACAGCGAATTACAACGACTTTACTGACGGAAGTCGATCTCAATTTCAGGACCTGGATTCAAGGTTTGGTTAAGGGGTTCAAAGTGAAAGAGAGGAAAGGAAACACAAAGTGAGACACGAGATAAAGAAACCAAACGATAAAATAAATTTTAAAAATAAAAATTAAAAAAATTTAAAAAAATTAAAAAAAAAATTATATGATAAAAAAAAAAAAAATTTTTGAGAGTCCTCTCTACTAGATTGGTCCTAGCAGTGCTGCGGGAGGAGAGAATATGGGTTGTGTCTAAGCATGGTTGCTATATGTTTTCCTAAAATGACAATAGTTATGCTTGTGTGGTGCATATGGTTGTCGGTCTGTGTCAGTGGGTCGGATCCTCCCCTTTTCCTGTCGGTGGTTTGGATTTGCCGGTTGGCACTGGCAACCCATCATGGTGCATCGTGGTGCATGGTGTGCGCGTACTCCCCTCTGGCCGTGAGGAACTACGAGCTGTGGCGCAGTGAGTGGCTCAGGGACATACGTGTGGACACCGCCTTGCAGATGCAGCATGTAGTCGACAGAGTGGAGCTTATGGAGCTCGGAGGATGTGTTATCATGGTTTTGACATGTGAGCTGTCATGGTTCGTAGTGACGAATCCGCATGTGAGGGTGAGGAGATCGCCAGCAGCGAACTGAGGTGGTATGGTAATGCAGGAGGGCAGGGGTGTGCTCGCCAGTGGCGTGCTGGCGGCGGGTTACTGCTGCCACTGTAGGGTTGGGTGGGAGGGCATGAAAGGTCCAGGACTCTTCATGTGATGCACCTGCTGTGGTGAGGGCATCGTTTTGGTCATTTGAGGGGCTGGAGTTTGGGAGGAAACGTTTAGGATGTCAGACCTGATCTGGTGTTCTCCGGAGGAATGGCAGGTGACTGAGACAGCACTTTCAGGAACTTGGAGTTTCATCAGCAGGTGTTTGTTGGACGCTGCTGTGATTTGGAGTATTGGGTGTTGAGTTAGTGTTTAACTCTGTTGCTGGGTTTTCAGGTGGGGTTTCATGTCCATCTGAAGTTAGGGTGTTTACTGTTCTCTGAGAGCAAGGTGAAGCGGTGCTGTTTTCTGGGGCTGATTTGTTCAGCTTGTCACTGCCGCGTCCTGACAGCTAGTCAGGCTGACTCTGGTTCGCCTTCCTTTTCCCACTGATTCTCATGAGACCACTTCTCCCAGTGTCGCCCAGGTGAGCGCTGACGCCCACGCGGTTCATCCCATCGGTCATACCTCTGTTCAGGTCGAGTGTCAGCGTGAGTCTCGTTCTCTGTTGGACGGGAGTGCATTCCATTCTCTG
The DNA here is from genome assembly GCA_027564155.1 of Gymnocypris eckloni scoliostomus. Taxonomy (NCBI): domain Eukaryota; kingdom Metazoa; phylum Chordata; class Actinopteri; order Cypriniformes; family Cyprinidae; genus Gymnocypris; species Gymnocypris eckloni. The sequence continues at coordinate 14,941,078 of CM050432.1, read as the reverse complement.
TGTGGTGGCTTAGCGCTGTCTTGGCGTTGGGTGCCCTCTAGAGCCAGTTCATGGTGTTGCGTGTTGAAATCAAGAACTGCTGGGGTTTTTGTGCTCTTTCTGAGGCCATCTTTTGTTTGTAGTAGGCCTTTTGCACCAAGTCTCGCAACTGCTGAGTGTTCATCGTTCGTGGACATGCGAGAACGCCAAGATGGTGGCTTATGCCAGGATGAAGATTCCTGAGGAAGAGAGTTTTAAAGTTCAGTTCATCTTCCATGTCAGAATCATTGCGAGTTCCAAAATATGCTTGTCTGAGTCGACTATAGTAAGCTTGAGGAGTGTCGTGACGCCCTTGTCTCGTCTCCAGGGCAGCCACTAAGCCTTGATCGGACTCAGGGTCGGCGAACTCTTTAATAAGGGCTTTTCGCAGCCGTTGGTAATCAGTCTTTGTGTTAACAGGCTGCCGGTCCAGGAAGCTGCGTACTTCAGGGCTGGATGTCGCTCGGAGTAAATAGAGTTTATCTTTGTCCGTAACGTTAGGTCGCATTTCAGATGGAAATCAATATCTTGCAGATACGCTTGGACCGTTTGGCTGTTTGGCACGCTGGGGTTGAATTTGCCAACGTTTCGGGCGAGCTTGTCAAGGTCTTTTAGGTCCAAGTTGTGCGACGATCTGCGGCTGGCTGCAGCAGATTCTTCTGGTTCTGTCGTGATATAAAGTTCTTCAGACGGCGCTGGTGACTGTTTTAACATCACCCCTCTGTCTTATGTTCACGTGTCAGTCCAGGCACAGGTGACTTGGTCCTGCTTGGCAGGGGTGCGGTTGGTGCACGCCCCTGTCCTTGACGGCTCCTGGCGTAGTTAAGCGTGCTTGAGTTCCTCTTGGAAACTTTCAGACTCCTCTGTGACGAGTCGAGCTGTTGTGTTAGGCGGCTGATCTCGCTTTCTTGATTCAGCCAAATGAGCTTCGAGGGCCTTGATTCTGCTGTTTTTGTCCCTGAAGTCAGTCTTTGCCTTCTCTAGTAGCTTCTCTGCATACTGTAGCTTGTCTGCACAATCAGCGAGTCCTCTTTGAGTTGCTGCGTTTTCGTGTCTGGTAGCTTCTAGAGTTTCTTTTAGCCTGTTGATTTCCTCATCGGCGCTTGCTCCACCTCATCGGTCCCTTCCCGTCGTACCTGAGCTTCACGTTCCAGCTGCTCTATGCGTCGTTGTGCGCTTGTCAGCTCCTGCTGGCGCAGCGGCGACTTGTCGCTCAGTTTGAGGGTGGCGATGAGTGTGTGACTTAAGCTTGAGGTGATCTTGGCTAATTCTTTGTGATTGTAGTTTTGACTTGGGTCTTGTCTCATGATGCTTGTGATGTTGTCATCTAGTTGGTCCTGTGTCTGATGTTGGAGTGCTTCAGCAGCTTTAGGGAGGATGCTGTTTGTTGTAGCACTTAGCCACATTTCCAGTCCTTCCCAGTGACCGACATGTTCTGGCTGGTGATACATGTTCTGGCGGTGATGGGATCTTGGACCGAACTGACACAGACCTTGGATGGGAAACAAAGCAAAACAAAACACAAACAAAACAACAGGGGTGTGAATGTGCACAGTGTAGTGTATGCTAGTGTTGAGTGTGATTCTGTTTCTGTGGTCCTCTGTGATGGGGTGCGTGTAATTTGCAGCTTCTGCGTAGAAATTGCGCCCACGTAGAGGCAGCATTGTTGGGAAACAGAAAGAAAAGCACACTAACAGAATGAGTACACAGGGACAATAACACTAGACCGATCTCTCTTTAATAGCAGATTCTCTCTTCGCTTTGTTAAGTCTGACTTAGAAGGACGCTTCTAATCAGAGGATTGTAGGCGAGTTTTCTCTTTTGTAACAAGACTGGTATTGCTATTCCAATTTTCTCCTTGATGGAGGAAAACAACAGCAATGACAGTACTTGTCCCTGAATGGCAGGATTTTACACCGCAACGCTGGTCAGCGTGTGTCACGCGTGTTAAAACTTTTGCCGATGTCTATCTTCTCATTGCGCCTGCTTTAACCTGGGGGAATAGGATTTCACAATAGAGGGTAAATGATAAACAGTTTGAATGTGGTTCTCAAGTTTCATACATATGTTCAATTGTGACATTTCGCTCTATTCGTGATCTTCCTGGCTAGCTTTAAGCAAACAAGTCAAATTAGAAGTTAGTAACAGGGAGAAAAGAAAGAGAAATTAAGATTTATTCCCAAGATTTAAAACTAATACGTTGGCACAAGGTGGTGCTGTTGAGTCGCTATGCTAAGGTTACGCTTTTATGCTCCAGATTGGTGAGAAATGACCTGTATGGTGTCACTGTCACTTCTCTAACACAGCACTAGGGGAGCACTATCTACTCTCAGGCCTAAGTAAAAGGGACTAATTTTAATTTAATAAAATTATTTTAATAAAATTATTATTAAATTTTACTTGAGTTAATCAGATCACCTAAGGAAATGAAGTGTGGCCTACAGATAGAGCCAGACTTGTATTTAAGTTTGAATTAGCATTAAAAATTAGAATTTGGTTTCTAATTAAAATTTATGATGTTATAATTAAAATTAATAGGATTCACTTAGGATTAGAATTTACAAATGCAATCTGCAATTGAGTTGACAAACCAATATTGTTGCAAAATGTAGACAGGAAGTGTAATTAATTATTAAATGTAATTAGAATGTTCAATTCATAATTAATTATTAAATTAATTTACAGCTTCTAAATCACTAGTTTTGGATTCCCATAATAGTAATTAAAATAATTTCCAAACTTAAGCATTCCTCTCATTGTCCTTAACACCAAAAAAAATAATAATAATAATAATAATAATTAATCGGTATCCTACTTGTAAATGAAATTAAAAATTTCTGGCCCTCTAGATAACTTAAGGTTTTATTGTAGTGGTCAAATTATAAGCGTTTATGGTTCATAAATGGATGCTGTTGTTGGAAGCAGGAATTGAAAATTTTATTAAATGAAATTAATTCAAAATTAATTTGTAATCAATTGTGACATTCAATTAACAATTAAAAATTCCTAACAATAGCGCCATCCATTGATGTGTTATGAAATCATAAAAGCCATTATAATTGGACTAAATCAACCTCACTATGTTATCAAAGTAACACTGAATTATCTTCTAACAACCCACCAGTTATTAAGCTGGTCCCACAAACGGTAAGAAGACTTTAATCAGCTGTTATATTAAACCAACCTGTGAAAATGTCAACACTGATGATTGGGAAACATTAACACAGCCAACTCAAAACATAGTTAGTCTTTTAAATGAGAGAGGGAGAGAGAGAGAGAAAGAGAAAACGTGAGTGACTTTCTCACCCACACCCACTGCATTCAAGCTTTAAATGCTATGTGCTAATCGCTAGCCGTAATGCTACCAGCATGGCCAAAGCTACAATGCTACAGTTTCTTTGTTAGCTTAGCGCTAATGCTATTTACACGTGGCTAAGCTCCACGTGGTTAAACTGGTCGCTATGGCGAGGCAGTGCCTGTAGGCAGGAGGAAAATGTGCTTCACGCTTCAGACTTGAATTTTCTATAGCACATATAATCTCACTCATTTAGGACGAGATACATTTATCTACGGGTTACTTATAACCCAACAAAGCCTCAGCGGGCTATTATGTGAATATTTGTCTGTTTAGACCGCACATATAACAAAACAAACAATTAAATCGATTTGCAAAATGTCTCCCTTTCTCAAAAACGACTGGCCACTCCTTTGAGCGCCGTGCGTCTGAATTTCACTCGTGAAATCAAAAATTGGCTGAGAATTACTTAAATAGCTACTTTAATATTCTACAGCGGGAGAGTCACGTGGCTGGGTTTGCAGTGGAACACGCACTAACAAAGCATTACCACGAAGGCCTTAAGAGAGGGGCAACAAAGGGACACGCTTGCCTCTCATGCGCTTTAAGCGACTTTTATTAATTATTTACTGCAGTTTAATTTCTTCTCGAACTCGAGTTAACAGTTACACTCTCTTTCATTCAACCTCACTGTGTTTCGCAAAACAAGCATGCAATATCACCAATAACCGTGTTTCTCTATATTTACTCAATTCTTTCCGGATAAAAGTGAGAAATATGTATGTTGTCTCTGGTTTGATTTTCAGATCTAAATCTTTAATGCCCGCTTTTGTCCTCCACCATTTATGTAGTAAAAATACCAGTTTAATATAGAGCTATTGTTTCAGCTCCGAATTAGTTATTAAATATTTAATATGGCTTGATTAAAGTCATATTAATATTTAACCTACAGTTACACCTCATTAAGTGCTTGTCCAGCAATCACTAAAAGGTACATTCTGTTACTCTCAATTACAATCTCGCTTCCATTCCGTGGCCCGGTAGATAATAGAGATTGATAATTTCAAAGTTTGAGCTAGGCTGCGTTATCTTTAGGGCAAGTAAGGATAAAAATACTTAAAATCACATTCCAGAGACAATTCTTTATGAAATGAAAAACGATTTATTCGTGATATTGCTATTCTAACATAAATGGATTAACTGATAAGACATAGACATACACACACATAGGCATACGAGAGTTTTGAGGTTAAGGTTTAAAGAATGACATTCTTTACTATTTCATAACTTAACCAGCCAGCCAAAAGATCACGAACGAATACGTATGTTTCGTTACTGCATTCAGATCAAAATTTTAACCAGTTCAATCAGGATTAGGAATTCAGTTTGTACTTGCTTGGATGGGTTTAAAGCAGGCTCGGAGTTGTTTCGTTTTCCCGCGTGAGTTCAGTTCTTTGTTTCGGGCGTCACGTGTTCAGCTCCGGCGTTGCTCTGAAACTCTGCTGGCTTGCTGTCGCTGGCGTCACCGGAAAGCTCTCCCAATCGCTTGGATTCGTGGCTCCGTTCACGGCTTTGCTTTGGCACAGCCTTAGACCCCCTCCGATGGTTGGTTTGGTTGTGAGAGTCTAGCGGGCCGGCTTCCAGGTCAGCCTTGCGCGCGTTGAGCGCCGAGTTCAGGCGCCGAGAGTTGCAAGAGGGAAGAGAGAGAGCGCGGACGCGCTTGTCTTTTCAACTGTCCGGTTTGGACGCCGCCCACCGGCGGCTGATCGAATCAGATTGTCCGTATGGGCGGAGCTCCACCCATGTCCATGGTTTTCTTGCAAGGCATTTTCGATGGAGAAAAGAATAACTTTTGATCCCTGTATTAACTTTTATCAAGTTTACACATTTATAATATCACCACATTCGTTATAGTACTGATTCATGAAGTTTTGCAACCATTCATAAAAGTCTAAACACTGCAGCCTACACATTCCAGGTTAAAGCACGATTAGAAATCAGCCCACGTTTTCTTAAATTAATATTCATATTCCACAAGCATATGAGAGAAAGAGTACACATTAATATCCATATATCTTTGTGGATGCTTTGAAGTCATGAAATGAACGAATGTCTTTGAGAAGCGTTCCGCACATTCCTTTTGTTCCACAACAGGAAGAAAACGCGCTTTTGCGCTGAGGCGGAGGAGGGGCTTTTAGAGGGCTGCTGATTCTTTAGCTGCCCCCCTTCTGGTGAATTCCTGCCGGTATATAGGTTACATAAGTTCTGATCCAAATCCTACTGAGCTGCCTGCCTCATAATTTTTTAGGCTGCATAGAAACACAGTCATAAGACAAATATATTCTATTCTATTCTATATACAAGTTCTTTTCCACAATCTAGTGAGTTGCCTGCCTAGACAGCATTTTTAGGCATCATATTAGTGGGTGATATTTATTGGCACACATTCATAAGACAAATAGACATTCTATTCTATTATATTCTAATTACACAAATGTGACCCTGGACCACAAAAGCAGTCCTAAGTCGCTGGGGTATATTTGTAGCAACAGCCAAAAATAAACTGTATGGGTCAAAATTATAGATTTTACTTTTATGCCAAAAATCATTAGGGTATTAAGTAAAGATCATGTGCCATGAAGATATTTTGTAAATTTCCTACCGTAAATATATTAAAACTTAATTTTAGATTAGTAATATGCATTATTAAGAACTTTATTTGGACAAATTTAAAGGCGATTTTATCCATATTTAGATCCCAGCCAAATAATGTCCGATCATAACAAACCTTACATCACTGGAAAGATTATTTATTCAGCTTTCATATGATGTATACATCTCAATTAAAGAAAAATGTACCCTTATGACTGGTTTTGTGGTCCAGGGTCACATATAAAGTCTGTTCCAACATAGTGATCGTCCTAGATAGACGTTTTATGCAGCATAAGCATGCAGTCGTAAGACATTCTATTCTATTCTATTCTGCAGATAAAAGCTCTATTCTAAAAACAAGGGAGCTGCCTACCTAATGACTGCAAAATGTTGATGCTTTCTTTTAGTCTAAATCTAAGGCACAATCATTCAAGAAACCTTTGTGATGAAGACTCTCCCAGAAAGCACTGCAACACACTTAGGGCCAGTTTTACTAACAGCTTGCGCCAGTGCAAACCGTCTTTTGGTGTTAAAATAATACTGTCAGGTTTTACTAAAGACGTGCAATGACGAATTAGTGCTGAAAAGGTGCGGACACAGTTATTTTTGTGCATGACCTTATTGAATATGCATTTATAGGAGTTTCCCTTTCAGACACAACATTTATGGGAGGAGAGTATTCAAATTAATCACGCAACAAAATGTTCTAATATTTTCATTTTATTAAAAACTAAATAATATAAATCAATATTTGTATCTGCTATGTAGTTTATGCATATTATTATGGTTTTGGTTAGTTAATTCGCTTAGTAACATGTTAAATGGAATGGTTTGATCCCAATAGAATTTGTAACAATCCCCTTTTAAGCATTTTGAATGTGGATCACTTATGAGGTTCCACTTTGGTTAAGATGCTGCCTTAGAAGGACAGACAGCAGGCAGCTTACTACAATAGGTCTTGGAGCAGAGCTGTAGTGTATTATTTGAAAATGTGTTCTCGGATTTAATCTCTGTCTAACATGGCTTTCTGGTCAAGAATTGATTCTTGATTTGCATCTGCCTGGCAGAGGACAATGCGTAATCAAATTAGTTAAAAATGTAATTAACCTTTTTAGAAAAGCAGAATGACACAGTGAAATGTGTTCTTTTGTGTGCTTGAATGTGGACAGTAGAAGCTCTAGAGCGGTAGTGGGGACAGAAAATCCTCTTGATGCTTTAATTTTGTGTCCTCATAAACCACATAAACATTCCACACACACACACACACACACACACACACACACACACACACACACACACACACACACACACACACATGTTGGTTTTATGGTTTACGGGACTTTCCATAGGCGTAATGGTTTTATACTGTACAAGCTGTGTGCTATTGCCCTACACCTACCCTACACCTAAACTTAGCCCTCACAGGAGACGGTGCATTTCTACTTTCCCTCAAAAGCACTCTGTATGATTTATAAGCGTTTTAAATTATGGGGACACTGAAAATGTCCTCATAAATCACCTTCTCCTTGTAATACTTATGTCATACCCATGTCATTATACAAATTTGTGTCCTCATAAACCACATAAACATGCACATGCACTGTATACCACTGTATGTGTGTGTGTGTGTGTGTGTGTGTGTGTGTGTGTGTGTGTGTGTGTGTGTGTGTGTGTGTGGCACAGTTTTTCTGTGTTGAAGCCCAACTGCGATTCATTTAGCTGTAAGTGGTTCTGATAATCTCGCTGCCCTTTCTGACAGTGCAAGATGCTGGAGAATGATGTTCCCTGTGTTTCTCTTGGCTGATGGAGATAAGAAAGCTAAAACATGTACATCTATCTATATGATCCTTCCTGTTTTTTCAATAAATACACAGATTTTGCAGTGGTTGTGTACATTTATGAACACTCAGTAGTAGAAAAATTATGCATACTTAATTACGCAAGTCTCTGATCTAAAAGAAGCTCAGGCTGGGTTTGAAATACGCGTCATTTTCAAAGACTTACAACTGACCACGTTCATGTTCGCACTAAGCATCTACATAGCTTTTGTCTATTTTAATGACAGACATTACGAATGCGGTAGAAGAAATCAGTCTTTTAGAAGAGAGTATATCAGCCTCTGATGAGAGAGAGAGAGACTCAAAACTGGCAAAATGCCTCTTCATGTGAAGTGCAGACACAGACCTGCTAGTTCTCCCTCACTGTTGTGAAATTAAAATTCAAAATTGAAATTTGATGGCAGTGTGTTAGATCAGCTGTGAAAGCAACCAACCATTGGAATGGATAGTTGAAGAAGGTCGTGACATGATGATGTGTCCTTTTCTGCTTTTATCGACCTTTTAAGTGTGTGTGGGTGTGTACTTGTGAGAAACAGAGAGATTAAATTAAGAAGTGTTTAATTGGCCGTGTGAACAAATGTGTGTGTGTGTTTGCACTGTGAGTGAACTAAAAGTGTAGCCCACACACACTCATCAGTGACCTTGTGCTATGTGTCTTCTGTTGAAATCTTCCTGTAGGCTCTCGAAGCTCTGTGGTCATAACATATTCAGCATTTTCTCTTTAATAGCAATTCAGGAATAAAAGATAATTTCATGCGCCCAGCTGGATGTTGAGAACCCCTTTGGCGATTAAACTGTAACACCGCTGATGAAATGGTGACGAGCTAAATGATGCAGATTGCATATTTCATGCCCTCGGCCCCTTGAGTTTCGAGTTTGTCATGCTAATGATGCTAATATCATGTAATTCTCCGTGTGTGATACAAACAATCACAGCGTGCCGTGAAGCACGAGGTTCATAACTCTCCTTTACTTTTCTTTCTTGAACATCTACCTAAAAGATGTTTAGCAGAATGTTCATGCTGCCCTTTTTAGTACAATTAAAGTGAATGGTGATCTGAAACTTCAAGCTTTTTTGAATATTAGTTCATGTTTTTTATTTATCAAGGATGCATTAAATTGATTGCTTGAAAAGTGACTGTGAAGATTTATAAAGCTACATAAAAAAAAATCAGTTTCAAATGAATGAATCAATGAATCAGATATTCCTGATAAAAATGTATCAATGTTTTCACATCGCACAGCACAACTGTTTTCCACATTGACAATAAGAAATGTCTTGAGGACCAAACTAGCTTATTCTAATGATTTCAGAAGGATCATGTGACACTAACGACTGGTGTAATGATGCTGAAAATTCAGCTCTGCGTCATAAATTGCCTTTTAAAATATATTAAAAGGAAAACTTTTGTTAAAATAAATGCAGCCTTGGTGAGCATAAGAGACTTTTTTTTAAATGACAAATTCTTACCGACCTCAAATTTAAAAATAGTTATTTAAATTGTAATATTATTTCACAATATTATAGCTTTTAATAGATTTAATAAATGCAGCCTTTTTCAAAAACATCAAAATGTCCAGAAGACTTTTTGTTGAAGCTACTTTTTGTTGTATTTAAAAAAGAAGCAGCAGCATGAACATTCCTTTGTAGAGGTTCAGGTAATAAGGTAAATGATGACAGAAACGTCATTTTGGTTGAACTTTTCCATTCATTTCCCATGATTTCTTCTGGTTTTCCTTGTTTCAGGATCATTTAAGGATAACAGGTGTTGTAAAACCCTGCAGTCGGTTTGATTTGCGCTCTGAGGCGTCTCATTTTGTAATGAACAGCAGCCCCTCCTCCTTTGCTGAGTGTGTTCCTGTTGCCTTTTTTAGCAACAGGAACTCTATATTTGGTAATGTTGTTGTTATTGCGGTGCTCCTGTTCTTGCAGCTTTGCCTCCGTTGTCATGGAGATGGCAGTTGTATTGAAGTGAGTGAAAGTGTGTGTGGGTGTTTATGTGTGAGAAGGAGGGCGAGCAAGAGGAATGTTGATAAAGTGTTGCTCTACGCATCAAGGTTGTTCAACACCTCAAGCTGTATCTTTATCTGGATGAATAAACTGCTTACAGCACTCAGTATTATAACCAACCTTGAAAACGGCTATGTTTCATATGAATTATTGGTGCGCTTTCAAATTCACATCCTCTCCCTCAGTGGATCAGCTTGTGTGCAAAAGAGAACATAGATTTGTAAAGAACACCAGTTCTCTTATAACATTGTAAGATGACTTTATCACTGTAAAAGTAAAAGCTTCTGATTGGATCACCAGAAACAGATCTTAATACAAGGCTTATACAAAGTTATAGTGTCTCAGAGATTATGAAATATGACAAATGTGCAAATTTCAGGCACAAAAAATTATAATAATAATAAATACATTTTCATTGTTTTATTTTTTTATTTTCGTCTTATGAAAATTACACACATTTGATAAATTCTACATTCCCAAGTTCTCATTACTGTGCAATAAAATACAATAAAATAAAAATCTGATCTCCATTCTTCTCAACCGTTTATTGTTTTAATTAATATATTTTTTATTAACAAAAATTGGGAGTGTTGATAAATTTAACTAAAATGTATTGAACATGATTTATTTTATGATTTCTATATATTCTGATTCTGTATGTTCTACAGTAAAAATCATAATTATTGAGGGGAAATAAATATGATTTATGTTTTCATTTTTTTTTTCATGTGTGTGTGTGTGTGTGTTTGAGTTTTAGAATTTTTATTAAGTTAGCTTTTCTTTATTATAATTAAATAATATACGTCACCTTGACAAGTTTGTTGAGGCCCCTGGTTGAGAACCACTGCGTTACCATAATATAAAAAATATTCAAAGTAATATGACTCTAATGGTCATGAAAACTGAAATAGACATGACGATAAAAAAAAAAAGAAAATTGATAGATAAAATCGATTCAGTACAATATTGGTAACACTTTATTTTGATAGTCCACTAGAAATTCTACTAAGAGTAAGTAACTTTACAACTACGTTAACTAGCCGTCATTAGAGTATTTGTAGACTGTCTGCTTTATATCTTCTGACACTTTATTTTGATGGGGCCACAGCATACAATATATTGACTATGAGAAATATTGCAAGTATATGTCAACTTATTCTACTAACCCTAAACCTATTCCAACAGTCTACTCTGAGAGTTAGTAGACATGTAGTAGCAAATGAATGAGAATTAGTTGATATGTAACTGCAAATGTACTTATAATTAATAGAATGTCTAAAGTGTACTATCAAAATAAAGTGTTACATTATATTTTGTGTTGCACATTATGGTAATGAGAATTGTATTTTAACACGTTCTTGACAAGTGTCATGAGATTCACTCTGAGATCCTCGTAGATCAATAGTCTGCGTCACTCAATGTGATTGTATTTCCCAAAACGGATGAGCATATTAAATCAGCGCTGAATGAATCTCCGGAATTATTAATTCTCGCTCTGAGGTTTGAGCTGAATGTGATCTGCATATGCATTGACGGTATTGCATTCCTGAATGTGCTGAATGCCCCACTGGGAGGTGAAACAGTCGCATTAGTGGCATTTATTGCCCCACGATCCCAGAGCCCACTGAATAATTATCATAATTACCATCCATAAATTAGCGCACAATTTCTCACTCTGCTCTCGCTCTCTGAATAATGGGCCAGTGTAATCATGGTAGTGTTAGTGAGCTAAAGCCATGTGTATGAAAGTACATGTGTATGTAAGTGCATGTGTATGTAAGTGCATGTGTATGTAAGTGCATGTGTATGTAAGTGCATGTGTATGTAAGTGCATGTGTATGTAAGTACATGTGTATGTAAGTGCATGTGTATGTAAGTGCATGTGTATGTAAGTGAAGCAGGTGTGCATCCTGTTCCTCCTCTCTGATCTTCACCTCGGAGAGTGTGTGTGTGTGTGTGTGTGTGTGTGTGTGTGTGAGAGAGAGAGAGACTGCTGTACAGCATTAATACAGCGTTTAATAAACAGGCATGTTTTGTTTTTAATTTAACTACAATCAGCCATGACAGACTCATTAGGAGTTCATGGTGTGAGACTGTGAGTGTGTGAGTAACAGGTTCATTAGCAGCGGTTCCTGACACTAAGGTGTGTTTGACAACAAAGTGAAAACTGCCTAAATTTGCAGATTTGTGCAAAACTGTTGCGAATGTGCATAGTCAAACAAAACAATTGCTTAATTGCCTTTTTTTCACCTGTTTTCCAACAGAAGCTTTTGAAAAGTCTGCATTGAAAAGCAGTGGTAGTGAGTAAGGTTTCTAAATAAAGTCTTCATGAAATCAAAGACAGGTCAAATATCTGCTTGGTATAATAATAATAGCATCAGTATTTTCAATAATCGCTGGGATCGGATATTTATACAATGCAGAATAGTACGTTCTAGAATCATACATGATTCTTAATATTAAATGGAGATCCTCCAGTGCAGTATTTCTTACACATATTTTATTAAGCTGTGCTGATTTAAACTCTAAGGAAACAGATTCAACTTTGAATTCATTGTAGAGTTTTTAACTAAAGCAAACTGATAAAGGTTTCAAATGGATATTTTTATAATATTTCCACATGCAAATAGCAAAGGAAGCCGGTAGGGCGTTAAAACACCAACAATACTAACATGTCTAATAATGATGATTATTATAATTTTTTATATATTATGATTGATATACTTTGCTTAAAATGAGCAAATACAAACAGAAGAGAATCAAATAGAACATAGTTAGAAAAAGTTACAAATAGGAGAGCAAAATACAAGCAGAGGGAGCAAATGCAAAACAACATTTCAGAATCAAATATGAAACTAAGTATAATAGTATGTTAAGAAACTTTGACAAAATATGATCTTATATCCATTTTGTATATTAACACACAGGTCATGTCCTGTGTCCATGTCCCCCCATATTTGAATATTTAACCACACAGAGAGGTAAGAGAGATAAATTGTTCAATACTGAGCTAGTCTGAGTGAGCATGAGGCCAAAAACATCTGTGAAAATGGTCAACTTGTCAAAGGAAACAGCTGCCAGGGAGGTGATGAGTTATAAATTGACCGGAGGCCGTAAGATTGGTAAGCAGCAGTCATATTATACAGTATTAGACATAGACAGAAGAAAGAAACTTGATTTAAGGGAGGAAGAAGCATGTATGGTAAAGAGCTTTTGATTGAAACTGATTTATTACTATGAAAGTTGTTTTATAGCATAGACAACAATTATACCTGCGTTCACCCTCTTTTTTACTTCAGTCTTCTTTGCTTTTTTCTCCAAAACCATGTTTTTCAATTTCTCTCAAATTTTCTCCTTTCAGTATTTTAGTATTCTTTTCATCTGTGTTTTCAAGTGGTGCCAGGTTTCTGCAAAGTGCGTGCATGTGTAAAATTAAGTCACTTAAATTAGAGACATTTTTCTCATGCAAATTAATTAATTTGGCATTTTGGACACCTGTGATGCAACAGGAAGTGAAGATGATGCTTATGTAAGGCTTCCTGTGGTTATTCAACTGCTTGACTCTACACTCTAGTCATCTCGCATTGTTGTTTTCTCTCCCTGTCTCGCTCTGTCTCTCCCTCTCGCTGAGCAATATGTATCTCACATCCATTCCACCTCCTACTTGCAGGCCTTTTCAAAACTTTCTTCTCTCCTGCAGACAAAATCTGTTGCGTAGTGCATTTGATTTTTGTCGGGATGTCTTTGCAGAGATTGTTAGTGAAGGAATGCCTCAGAATATCATACAAACTTGAGGGTGGGATCTATTGATTTGAGCCAGTAATCTACTATGCAGGTCATCTAGCATGTGCACAGCAAAAGACTATCAACCAGACAGAACACCTTAGAAGATGTGTAGCAACAAATCCACCTCATTTTCGCATTGTTTCTGTGAGTTTTGTATGGGCACCATGGGCAAAAAAGGGGTTACGATGATTTTTATGTCATTTATGAAAACAAATTTTTAGCAAATTATTTGCGACTTTCTCACAACCACAACTATTTCTCGTAATTGTAACATTCTCACAATTTGCGACTATTTCTTGAAATTGTGGATTTATCTCACAATTGAATTACATATTTCTCACTTTGACGACGTAATTGAGTCTTTCTGTACCTCAAAATGTGATGCTGTATCTCTCAATTGCAACTATTACTAATAACTTCAACATCACATCTCAAATCTCACAATGTGACATTGTATCTCATAGTGTGAATTTATATATTTTAAGCTTTATCACATTTACCTACCTAAGTTAGAAAAGGGTTTACATTTTAGTTTAGTTTAAAAACAAATTTGATAAAATTCTGGTGAATCTTAAACATGAACATTGCTCAGTGAAATATGGCCACCCTCAGTCTGCTGCTCTTAATTTTCTGCACATTTATGCATTGTTGTTCATTTTCACAGTCCAGAAATGTGATGCCACTCTTTTCTAGTGACTCCAGCAGCCAGTAATTGGTTATGTTGCACATCATTGCTTTCCACGTGGGCTACGGTGCCTCACAAAAGGCCTTCAATTTCATCATTTTAATGAGGTGTAAATTCTACATTACAATTTAGATAGAATTACATAAGGTTCTGTTGCAGGAGACTCGGCTAATTTAAAATAGGCTTATAAAAGTCTCCTTTTTAAGTGACTGATGCTAACATTACACTCTTTCCTGTCATAGCCAAAGCAACGGACCTCACTGTCCTCTTCCCAGGACGTCCAGAAACCCCTGCAGAACCACAGCGGTGATCCTTCAGAGGTCAGCTCATCACTCGGCTACGCCAGTTTCAGCACCAGCCCCCCTGCCAGCCCCCCCATCAGCCCTGCCAACTGCTCCATCGGATCCGCCGAAGACTACGGCCTCACTGGTACGACTGTCCTTTCTTTAGCATTTCATTTCCTCCTGTTGTCTAGAGGATGAGATTTCTCAAATATAATCCCTTATGGCAAATAAAAAAAGACACGATTTGAGAAAACTGCTGACATGCAGTAAGAATGTGGAGGTGTAAATGTGTCGAGTGTCTGAGTGAACAAATAATGGTAGCTTTGGGATACATTCGCTCTCTGTTCACAGGGATACTGTTTCTATTGGCATTTCAGCCAATGAGATCACAAGCTGGATAAAACAACCCGACCCCCCTTACGTTTCTTATACAGACATGTTAATTTCAGCAGGAGGCCTCTCTCTTGATTGGCTCAGAGTGCTTGTGCCAACAACAGAGTGATTCCTGCTGCTTTTAGCAGCACTACTGTAAAAGTGTGACTAAATTACTCATCAAACCACCTTTTAATGGCTTGAACAGCGTTTTAATGTGCCGCTCAGCTACTCGGCACTGCATGAAACGGCATTTGGGAATGTTCTCGGTCTGAATTGTTGCACACATAGAGGCCTGCTGTAAACGCACCATCTCAGCAGACGTCAGTGTTTTGGCACGGGCGGTTTCACTGCCAAGGCCACCACTTCCTGCCTGTCATTTCCTCAGCATCCACCTACGGCACTGCTGGCCGAGTGGGCAGTTGATGCTGTTTCCATGGCGATGTCATTCCTGGTGCTGAGGTGGGGTAGTCATGGTGACAATGTGTACTTCGCATTCTGTTGGTTTGTACTAATGCTGCGCACATGCTTGTCTGGCACCCTGATCCCCTGAAGCATGTGTTCAGGGAAAATGAGGAAAAGTAGGGAGGAGGAGAGAGAGAATCTAATTAGAAGAGTTACTGCTTATTCACTTTTGTCAAGTTTGCTGTTTTTAGTTTAGATACGGTCGGTAACAGTGGGGGATGTTGCAATACCTTTTGTTAACATTTTTTACTTTGCTCATTCAGTCAGGTAGCATCCAAAATGAACACCACCACGTTTTCGTAAAAGTTGTAGTTGGCAAGTAAATAAAACAGTTATTTGTGAGTTGACCAGTAAACACATACAGTCATGGCAAAAAAAATCTCAGCACCCTTGGTAAATATGATCAAAGAAGGCTGTGCAAATGAATCTGCATTGTTAATGATTTTGATCTTCAATTAAAACAATTAAAAATCTAACCTTTCATTGGATAATAAGAATTTAAAATGGGGGGAAATATCATAATGAAATAAATGTTTTTCTCTAATACACAGTGGCCACATTTAACGGCACCCTTTTATTCAATACTTTTTGAAACTTCCATTTCCCAGTTTAACATCTCTAAATGTTCTCCTATAATGCCTGATGAAGTTAGTGAACACCTGACAAGAGATCAGAGACCATTCCTTCATCCAGAATCACTCCAGACCCTTTATATTCACAGCTTCATGTTGTGCTTCTTCTCTTCAGTTCACCTCACTCATGTTCTACAGGGTTCAGGTCAGAGGACTGGAATGGCCAAAGCAGAAGCTCGGTTTTGTGCCCAGTGACCAATTTTGTGTTGTTTTTGAGGTTTGTGTTTGGATTATTGTACGGTTGGAAGATCTAAACATGGCCCATTATAATATTTCTAACAGAGTCACTTATTGATTTTTTTATCTGCTGGTATTTGATAGAATCCATGATGCCATGCGTCTAAACAAGATGTCCAGCAGAAATATAGGCCCACAACATCAAAAAACATCAAACAAAACATCAAAAATACAGCAGTATATTTCATTGTACACATGGGGTAATTTTTATCCCTATGTTCACCAAACCCATCTTGAGTGTTTGCTGCTAAAAAGCTCTTTTTTTTTCCATCTGACCATAGAAGACAGTCCCAGTTGAAGTTGCAGTCGTGTCTGACAACTGAATATACTGGATTTTGTTTTTGGATGAGCTAGGATAATTTTTCTTGAAACCCTCCCAAACAACATGTGGTGATGTAGGTGCTGTTTTCTGACCTCGAGACTCAACTATTTTCTGCAATTCTCCAGCTGTGGTCCTTGGAGAGTCTTTGGCCACTCAAACTCTCCTCCTCATCGTGTATTAGGACGATATAGACACACGTCCTCTTCCAAGCAGTTCATAATCGCCCTGGAGTGCTCAAAATTGTGAATATGAATGGGAATATACTTCAGAGATAATTTACTCATAAGAATTTCTAGGGGTGCCGTTAATTGTGTCCAATGTGCATTTGAGAAAAACATTTATTTTACAATGATATTTCCCCCCATTTTAAATTCTTATTGTACAAGGAAAGGTTAGATTTTTGTGATTTTTTTTAAATAAAAGATCAAAAGGATTAACAATGCAGATTAATTTGCACAGCCTTCTTTGATCAATTTTACCAAGGGTGCCAATATTTTTGGCCATGACTGTACTGTAAAAAAAAAACATTTTCCATTGGTAGTTTATCATGGAGGACTAAAGATGTAATTTTTCCTCCAGATGTGAAATAACTCTCGTTAAACAAATCAATATGAGAAACAAAATAATGATGTGTCTTGACGTTTTGCGACAGGCACAGTTACATCTCTGCAGTGAGTGACACAGTTACTTGCACTATTTGTCAATAATATGCAAGTAAAATGTGTTAAATAATAATTCAGGTATATATATATATATATATTTTTTGCACAGTGATTTTTATGGCTGGTAAGAAAGATTTATTGGTGGTAAATTCACTCCCCATTGACAGGTGTGACAAAAGTTAATTTTGAATTTAGCTGTCGGGCTAAGCTGTCCAACTTTTCTACCATTTATTCAACTCAGTCACTCGTATAGATCCCAACGGGTGTCATTACCTTCATCTCTATCGCTCCCGAAAAGTCTCCCCACCTGTGGATGTGTGACAGGAGGACCTGGCAACCCTTTACCAAAGCCTCATTTGGCTTGTGAGTTATACGACTCTCCCTGGCCACATTACACACCATTCCCTCTGTACAAGACAAGCGATCTCTTAAAGAAGGCAAATGGTGATGGATAGCGGTGATGGACGGTGAAGGAAATGTTGCTGCAGCATACAAAACCCTTTTGGCGCTACAGGGGCGTTTGTATCTCTGTTTGCCAGGTCTCTACTGTGAAAAGCACCTTTTCATCTCAGTCACTCTCCAGTCTAACTGGGGGCTTTTCAAATAGAGGGGTCCTCTGCTCTTCTCTTTGATGGCGGCTCCCTGACGGTCTGCCCTAATAAACGTGTCCTGTGTCCCACTGTCGCAGGACTTTGTAATGGTGGCGTTTTGTGGGGTTTTTGAGCTTGTTTCATCCGGTGGTGGTAAGTTCTGAGATTATTTGCCTTGAACAGAAGCAGATTTTTGGGTTATCAACATCGAGATCTCACAGTACGTTCAGTCGATTCAGTACTTTTATTTAATTCTGCTGGCATATGAAAAAGGAAAGAGGGCCATCACAGGAATCACATGTTAGTATCACCTTTTAGAGTCCAAGACATGAATTCCAAGCGCTGTTGCGATTGAAGTCGCGGATCAGAGTCAAAATCACAATAAAGGCATTGAAGTCCTCTCTCTGCAGCTCCAGGAATAGATCTCACATTTTCATGCTTTTGATCACCCCATCTTCCTTTTTTTTCATCTTACTCCTCCTCACTATTTATAAGCTTTATAAGGTCCGTTGTATTGTTGCCTTGGCAACTAGTTTTGAGTGAGGAGCACATTGTAGTTTCTTTGATGCCATGCGTTCTTAGGTGATGAAAGGAAGTTCTGTCGTTTCCCTACAGTAGGTGCGAGAGAGATGGAGAGATAGACAGAGGCATGATGAGAGTTTGGAGAAGACAAGTTCTCATCGCTTTGGGTTACCAAAGGTGGTGTATTTTTAGCTGCGCTTAGTGCAAGCGTTATTGATGTGGTGTTTTGTAACCGTGGAGCGAGATGTGTGAGATTGCAGCGCTGCGAAGCGAAGAGACCTTTCAGCTGTGAGATACAGTCAAGTTGTTCTCTTTTTGGCCCCAGGCATAATAACCTGCATCCTTGACTTTTCAGTTGGGTGGGGGTTAAGCGGTGATTTCATCGGTGATGGCAGAATTCAATATTAGAATATTTCTAATATTTAATAGTTGATTTTCTTTGCAAGCTTCTACTTATGACTTTAGAAATTAGGGATGGATTGAATAAATTATTTTGATTGGAATACAATCGATGCATTTAGTAATTTTGGAGTGACAGAATGAATGAGTACAAACTACTAAAGGAATTTAGTTATAACTTATGATACAGTAACAATTACAGTAGCTTCCAGGATGATTCTTTTAATGACTGCCCCGACACTGAACTTAAGGGCTCAAAGAAAATACTGGGTTTCCCACTGGCAATTACAACATTGTGGTGGCGTCCTTGTGCATTCAACCAGTAAATACGACCATTCTGACGTCACTTAATGACAGCATCAGTCCAGTCTGTGGGCATCTTGGTAGCACCCTTGGGCGGCTATTTCCAGACAAGAAAGCACATCTACTTGAAATGCAATATTGAAAAGTCAGAGCTTAGGTCAGAGTTTAGGTCACACTTTCTTTAAGGTACAATTCTTGCCATTGACAAAGCATAAACTATGAATAAACTCCTAATTTGCTGCTTAATAATAGTTAGAAAGGTAGTTGTTAAGTTTAGGTATTGGGTTGGATTATGGATGTAGAATATGGTCATGCAGAATATGTGCTTTATAAGTACTAATAAACAGCCAATATGTTAATAATAGGCATGCTAATAAGCAACTAGTTAATAGTGATAATTGGTCCCTATGCGAAAGTATTACCATTTTTTATTTATGTATATTTTACAGAATGTATTTGATGTTACACATTTAATTACAAATCAAACAAATCACTTTTATTGTCACATCACCACAGCACAAGTGCCTTGGTGAGTGAAATTCTTACGAGCGTGCTCCAGACAGTGCAAAAAACAACAATTTACATATGGACAGTATATATTTACAGACTGGACAGAAGACAATGCAAAATACATATGGATACTCAGTAATATGGTGTACTATAAAGACATACTTAGTTATCGATCACGATTATACAATCGTATTTAATATCTACATTATGTACACATCTATACATAGTATTATGTGAAGGTGCAACAGATTATACATTTACAGTAGATTGGTTGTACAGCAGATAGTTGTGCAAAGGTGCAACAGATTATACATATGCAGTGTCGTGGATGTGCTTTGTAAATTGTCCAGTGATAGTAGATGTGTTAGTGCAGTGTGTGCGTGTGTAGTCCAGTTGGATACACTACAGTACCATACAGTCAATATCATTTTTATTTAGAAAATTACTGCTTTTGCATTAAATTCATCAAGTGTCAGTAAAGATTTGTACATTGTTACAAAAATCTAATAAATACTGTTCTTTTCAACTTTATATTCACCAAAGAATAAAGAAAAATGTATCACAGTTTCAACAAAAATATTAATATTATTTCAAAATGATTTCTTGATTTCTGAAGAATCATGTGACACCGACGACTGGAGTAATAGCTGGCATGTGGCATGACTGGAGTAATGGCATGACACTGGAATAAATTAAATTTTAAAATATATTACAATATAAAACATTTCATTTAAATTGCTTTAATATCACTGTTTTTACTTCTTCATCAAATACGTTTAGCCTTGGTAAGCAAAAGAAACTTATTTTTTCTCCATTCTGTCACCGATGGAGTTTTGGTTCCTTGCCGCTGTCACCTCTGGCTTGCTTAGTTGGGGAATCTTCATTTCCAGCAAAAACATCGACTTGATTGCACAGATATTATTTAAACTGAACTGAGCTGGACAATGCCTTTACTAAATTCAATAATGAAATGCATTCAGCTGAAAATTGAGTGTTAAATATTGTCATTTTACATTATTGACACAATTTTCCTATTTTGATATTGTGCAGTGCTTTGTTACAATTTGTATTGTTAAAACCGCTATATAAATAAAGGTGACTTGACTTGAATTGACTTTAAAAACATTAAAACGTCTTACCAACCCAAAACTTTCGAATGGTAGTGGACATTTAATTGGTTCTTTATAAATAGTACAGAATATCTCTTCTGTATGTTGTCAGCCCTTTTTGAATTAATTTGGTGTATTTATTTTATTTCTTTATTATCATCAATATTATTATTTTTATTATTTGTTTTAATCATAACACTTTTTCCACTAATCATCAATAAATCATGTCCCAAATTGAAAAAATAGTATTTTATTTAAAAATAATTCTTGATCCACTAGTCTAGAATAAGAATCGATATTGCCTATATCAGTTGATTGTTTCTCTTAATTGAAAGGTGGATTTTCTAGAGTGTCTTCTTCTGTACTGCCTCATAGAGTTCTTCAAATGTCTAAGAACTATAAACTGACCCGATGGCCCCTATGCTGGTCACCCAGACACGGAGTGTTTTGTGTGCCCATGCACTCATCCAGGCATTATTAACAGCGCCCACTCGCCTTTATGACTCAGTGCTGACGGGTTCGTGCATAATTAAACACCATCATTCCATTAAAGAGAGTTTAATTCGAGGATCTGTGTGTGTGTGTGTGTGTGTGTGTGTATGTGTGTGTTCTCTGTGCAGCCACCCACAGAATAAATTACATTTTAAAATATATTACAATATAAAACATTTCATTTAAATTGTTTTAATATCACTGACTTCGGTGAGCAGAGACTCCTTCAAAAACATTAAACGTCTTACCAACCCGAAACTTTCGAATGGTAGTGGACATTTAATTGGTTCTTTATAAATAGTGCAGAATCTTAAATATTTCTTCTGTGTGTTATCAGCCCTTTTTTAATTAATTTGGTGTATTTATTTTATTTCTTTATTATCATTTGTATTTATTTTTTATCATAAAACTTTTTCCACTAATCATCAATAAATCATGTCCCAAATTGAAAAATACATTTTATTTAAAAATAATTCTTGATCCACTAGTCTAGAATAAGAATCGATATTGCCTATATCAGTTGATTGTTTATCTTAATTGAAAGGTGGATTGTCTAGAGTGTCTTCTTCTGTACTGCCTCATAGAGTTCCTCAAATGTCTAAGAACTATAAACTGACCCGATGGCCCCTTATGCTGGTCACCGTATTAATGGAGTGTTTTGGTGTGTGCCCATGCACTCATCCAGGCATTATTGTGCGCTCTACTCGGCTTTATGACTCAGTGTGCTGACGGGGCTCCGTGGCATAATTAAACACCATCATTCCATTAAAGAGAGTTTGATTAGAGGATCTGTTTGTGTATGTGTGTGTGTGTTCTCTGTAGTGCAGCCACCCACATGCATTCAGAGATCACAGTCCTGTGTGTTGAGTGGTTAGATAAAAATGCATGTTTTTATTGTCCACCCATAAACACACACACACAAATATATGTGCAATTACAACTGTATAAATAAACACACCACTCACACACGCACACACACACACCACACGCACCATCTGAACAGTTCTGGTTTCTAATGTAACACCAATCGAACATCACTCTTCTGACAGCACTCAGACCCCACAGCACTTGTCGATGCTGGTTGCCTGGGAGATCTGCAGTTTGAGACAAATGGGAAAGCTACTGTGAATTCAATATTTCATAATTGTTTATGATTCCTGTGGGCACATAGGGAGACATACATGGCAATTCTGGATAAGAAAGGGTATATTAAATAACATATGGTGCGGTGCCGCCCATGAGAACTGAGAGACTGACAGACTCATAGACTGATTTGAATCCTTGTGCATGTAGACGTCGGGCAGCAGGCCCTTTAAGATGTTCGGTGATTGACAGCTCTGATATTGTTCTGTGGCTTTTAATATCTGAGAGTGAGTCAAAGAGGAACAGCACAGAAAATGAAACAAGATTGTACCAGACATGATGCTGAACCCTTGCCTGCAAACATAACCTAACTTACCCCTGCTGATGTAGCGCTCTCGCTCAACGCCTGCTTTATGACTGTCTGTAGGCTACACAAGCTCATTTTTTGTGCCAATTTATGTTAATGTCACTACAAGTTTTTTGGCTATTGGGATTTTATGCCGAATTCTTGAGTTGAGATGTTTGATAAGGCATCACTATTACTATTGCTCGTTCTAGTGTTAGTGATAAGAACAAAGCTGAAATTGTAAGTACACTTCAGTACGTTGAGGAAAGGAATGTTTTAACTCTTCACAGTGATTGATTTAGTGTGTGTGTGTGTGTGTGTGTGTGTGTGTGTGTGTGTGTGTGTGTGTGTGTATGCATGATTACTAGGACTTTACTTACCGTGCCAAATGAAACAGTCATACATTTATTTATTATTAAATGTAAAAAGCATGGGTACAGAAACATTTTCTCTCTCTCTATCTCTCTGCGAGCTGCTGTAGGTCTGGCAGGATCACTGGCCCTATTTTTGGCAGGAAATGGGTGCAGTTCAATACGGCGCAGTAAACATTTGTTAACAAGCAATTAAACATGTCGCCTTTAATCCACTGGAAAAGACAGCCATCAGCTCAGAGTGTGTGTGTGTGTGTGCATTTGTGTAAGAGGCTCAGCCCATTCTGCTCTTTTTCAACTGTTCTCCATCATTACTACTTCCTGCGTCTACAACTCCACCCTCATTATGAATTTCAGACTAATCTAAATAGACAGATAACTTCAACACACAGTGAAGTCTCACTGTCACTACACGTTCTCATATTTCAGCTCACAAATACATACATGCAGAATATTTATCTTTCAGTTTCTTTCCAAAGCTGTGACATGACTAGACATGACAGTGTGATCGAGTATGTGCACAGATGAGCGTGTGTGAGTGTGTGCTCAGAAACATCACTGGAATGTTGTGTGGCCCTGTCAGATCTTTGAGAATGAAAAACTACATGTAAACAAAGGTGTGAGAGTGTGACCTCAGAGGTGTGAGCCTCATTCCTCACAAGATCCTTCTCCTGGAAAGTCCTGCTGGCTGATTTGCTGCTTCATACCCGTCCTGCAAAGGTAAGAACGAGTGTGATAGAGGTTTTCAAGAGGGAGGGAGGTGGTGTAGCTTTACTGCAGCCATGGATGGTTCTCCATGGAAAGGTTTAATGGGGGGAGGGGAGTTTCACAACTTTTTAAAGAATATCCACTCTTTTAATTTAACCCCTGTCGAGCTTCCGATTCACTTTTCACTGGCAGCCCAGCATGCACTATAGCTCCTGTTATATCACTTGCTTTGGTTGATGTTCTCCTCCCTGCTGTTTACTGCATGTTCTGGAGTTGCTCTTCGCACTAGTGAGTCAGAAATACAGCAGCGTAAGCCCATCATCTTGACAAGACCCCCGTAAGTTTCTCTTACACCCCAGCCATCTAGTCACCTGAAATCAAACTTCAGTCCTCATTTACTTTGCTTTCAAAGCAGCAAGTTGTCCATATATGACGAGCTATATATTCTGAAAATCTCTCTCAAATCTCATTTGGGTTTAAGTATGTTAAATAGGATGTATCATTATTGTTCGAGTCATTCTTGATGTGTCAAGTTTGAATATGTGCAAAAATGAGAGTTAACCTTGTAAAGCCTTACATTAAATAATAGTCCTTTTTGGAATTGTGTATTGAACCTTTAAATGACAATTTGCATGCATGTTGTCATATTTGATACATAAGACTTTTATGAAGACTTTTAAAAAATGGCCTTAATACTGGCCCCATAATTTCAAAGGCCCAAACTGAGCAAATATACAGTATGTCATTTGTTGATATTTATATGCCCTAAAAGTTAATACATGAGATCTTTATCTTTAACAGTATATCAGATTATTTACATAAAATTGTCACATCATATCTCCCAATAATATCTTAGTAAGATGATATTTAAATGTTTATAGTAATTTTATGATTCAATCTCTGTACTTTTTTTGTTGGGTAATGCAATACAATGATAATTGAGAGATGAATAAACAATCGTTCCTCCTGTTGTATCATATATGATACATTTAAAAATAATTTTTATCAAAAATATAATGCATGGATAATGAATTAAACCTTATAAAGTTTTCAGCAAAGTTCTGATCACAGGAAATCTGTGTATCACATATGATACAGTAGGCTTTTATAGTATTAAGATATATAGTAAAATATATTTTTTTATTCTTTTCATCAGAGGCTATATAATATAGCGACTTAAGAGTAACCTGGACTCCTTTTATGATACTTCTTTTGGAGTTTGAACGTGTAAATTGTGACAGTTTTCATTTTTTGTGCAAAAATCTGTTTAAACCTGAGAAATTTGCCGCAGCTGTTATTCAGTTGCTTTTTGCACCTGTTCTCTGCTCGTTTTGTTGAATACATGGCCTGTCAGTCCATCAAATTGAACGGGATGGATTTGTTTTTATCAGGGCATGATCTCTGCCCCACTGTTTTCGCCTCAAAGCTCCCGCGTCTCATATGTGACTTCATAAATTACGACCGGTAACCCAAGTGATCTAATTACGTTGGAAGACTTCAGATGCTGTGCTGCGGGATAGATTTCCTCCCGCTGACCCCGGATCAGCCTTTTGTACCCTGCGTGAGCTTTTGATGCACTCTCTGCTGTGCTCAGATAAGACTTGAGCACTTCTGCTGAGATTTCTCTGATTCTTTGCCCTGTGGGTCAGTTCAGATGGCGCCGCAGTCAATCTGCAGTAGATCGTTACTTTCTATCTGTCTGTCTTACTTTCTCTGTTTCCTCTCTCTCATGATTTTAGGAAGCCACTGTGCTGTTTCCATGACTACCGGATGTCACCTGTTGCTGTTGCAGATGTAGATCTGACCTGAGAGGAATATGGAAAAAGCGACAGATATTAGAAACTATAGTGGAGGACACACTAAAATACATCAATGCTAATTTTGTTTCATTTAAATCTTTATTATACTATATAGATAATCTAGTTTTAGTTTTATTTCATTTTACTTCATTTCATGTTTTTATTTAATTTGTATTTATTTTAAGAAATGTCCAATCTCAGATCTCAAAGCACGCAGATTCACAGAAAACCTTAAAACCCACACACACTCTAAACAATCTCTCTCCCCTGATACCTCTCGTAGTTTGGTGACACATCTCTCTCAGTAATGGCAAAGATCTCGGAGCTCTCATGCCTGTATATTACCCATCAATTGTGCATTTTATTTGATCTGTTTCCCAGAAACTGAAGTGAACTTTCGTTTATGGCTGTGTAGGTGTGCTGAGTGCTTTCTATACTGTAGATGGTTATCCTGCCTTGCTGTGAGTCTGGTGAACACACTCATTTTTTCTTTAACATGTGACTTCACTGTATGCTTTTATTTAGGCTCTTGAGTTTGTTTTCATTTGACGTTAAATTAATCATATACTGTATGTTCTTAAACTGTTTACACTGATATTAGACCTATTTTAGAATCAGTATTATAATACTGTCGGCATCAAATAGTTGTTTAGGGAGGCTCATTTGCATCTTTATTATGTGGTAAAGAAGGCGGAGGAAGTTTTAATGGAAAATAGCAGAAATTAGATTGGAATAGGTGAGTCATGACACTTTCTTGCAATGTAAACACAATGGACAGACTTTTTTTTCGTTTGATCCTTTTCAGTGAGTTTTTCCTGCAGCGTGTTTGTATTTGGCTTCTCGCGATTGACGGTCAAGGCCTCTCTGTGTTTTGTATGCCAACCGCTGTTTTGTCTGAGATGGCAGTGACCTTTACTACTGTTTTGATAGCTCATGTTGTTTCTGTCTCTCTCTCAATGGATGAACTCATCATGGCGTTTAACTTACGGTCCTTTCGCTCTAGTTGATCAAAACTGACACGGGCCCTTTTGTACAACATTATCCTCTCTCTTCAGGGTCATAAGCTAATCTGTGACTTTGTTTTAAATGATCGTTTCAGTCAGTATTTACTCACCCTCATATCACTACAAACCTGTATGGCTTTCTTTCTTCAATGGTACATAAAAGATGACATTGTTTAAATGTAGCAGTCACTCTTTTCTATGCTATCATGGAACTGTAGCTTTTAAAAGTGAATGTTGAGTGAATGATGACAAAATTCTTGTTTTGTGGTGAACTCTCCCTTTGAACTGATTTTGTTGTGTGTGAGATATACTCAATCTCTTGTTGTCTCCTCCTGTTTTGCTCTCCCTCAGCCTGCAGGAGTGTAATTTGATCGCTATCGGTTGAAAATGCTGTTTATATGAGCATTAGGAAAGGACAGTATGAGGGAGCGTTGAGCTCTGATGTCTCCCTCCGAGTGTTATAGATACTGATATCCTGTTTAGCGTCATGTTTCTGTGCGTTCAGTAAATTTGACTGCTGGAGTCACATCAAAAACCCTTTAAGCATTGCATGTCTTCCACCGTCCACACCCGTATTTATTACTCGGGATGCTCCCTTTTCACTTAATACGCCAGATATGAGAGAGGTGATGTAGTACATTTGAATGTGGTCCTGTGATTTTATATTACATGCCATGAGTGTGTTGCTTTATAGGCGCATGTTTTAATGAGGTTTAAAACACTCATTCAGAGCCTGTTTTGAGGATGTGTGGAGTTGGGACGAGACCAGAAATGCATTTTGAGAGCTGTTTTAGTTATTCATCAAAGCTGAATCTGCTCTGTCTCCATTTAGTCTTGTTTATTTGTGCTGTGAGCTTTATGCAAGATCAACGCTTTTTTGATGCAAAATAAAAATAGCAGCTTTCTCTGTGTTCCTTTCAGATTCCTCAATTCTGGTGGTTATTTTGGCCTGTAGCAGAGCGTTCCGTTCAGTTGATTATTCTGCGTTATGTGCAAGGAGATAAAAGGCTGCTCATGTGACTGTCTGGACAGGATCAAAGCTGGATGTACCAATGTGTGTGTGTGTGTGTGTGTGTGTGTGTGTGCGTGTGTGTGCGTGTGTGCATGTGCATGTGTAATGCTTTGGTTGAAGACACCAAAATTTTACTTGCATTAAATAACATTATTACAGTTATGGTTAGACCTTTGGAATTTGTATTTGCAGAAGAAGCATCTTGCCATGTAATTCTACACTTCCACTGATCATTGCATGGTCATTTTAGAATCAATACTTTTGAATATCAATTAGACAATTAAATAAACAGTACTACATAGTGTAAATACAATTTATTTAAGTCAAAATTCCATAGTCAGTGCAGAAAATGTGTTAAAAGGTGTGCAGATTTCACAGTGACCTAGTTAGTTGTGCTATTACTGTTGCTCATACTTAAAGGTTAGGGCATTCACACAGACTGTGTTGAATTCAGGTGCATTACATGTCTAGCATATTTTGTGCTACAGATATAATAATACCTCAAGCAACTTTGTGCAAGAGTTATGCAGGTGAACGTCTAATCTCAGTCAATTCACTATAAGCAGAAAGTGAAAGTAAAAATGGAATGATGGAGTAATGATGAAGCTTTCAGCATCTGATGCATATTCTCTCAGAGACGACAAAAGACAAATCTACTTCAACATAATATCTATAATATTACATACTGACAAAAATGAGAAGAAACCTATTTTGTATTAAACAGGTTGTTTTTGAAAGTCGGTGCTTGAAATAAAAGCTGTTTATTTCATTGATGACTGAAGTGTTAATATTTAATATGATATGTTTTATAATGGTTATTTGGTAATTATTGCTGGGCAAATTAATTGTAATTTTAAATTAATAATAAAAGTAACTTCACAATAATAATAATAAAGGCCTAATAAAAATAAGAATGTAACAGGCCTACATTAATTTCAAATGCTAAATATCTTAATATTACAGAAAATGTATGTTTTTGACAATATCCCTGTCTATCGTCGATACAAGATCATCGTCTTTTGACGCAACCTTTTGACGGGGCCTTTCGCAGCGCGTGTCCTGTGTGACTGTCTGCTAACGTTATGCTACTGGGCAGACAGCACTGCCTATTACGTTGTTTGGCCTGCCTTGTTGAGTGCTGTGACAATGAGAACATTATATTTCACACACTTTAAGCAGTTTTTTTCCCAAATGTAATAGGATTTGTCCAACGAATCAAACCGTTCGGTTTGTAATGCATACTGAACCGAAAGCCTTGTACCAAATGGTTCAATAATAATACATGTATAGCTACACCCCTAATTTAAATATCATAACTCACACAGGATAC
The DNA here is from genome assembly GCA_027564155.1 of Gymnocypris eckloni scoliostomus. Classification (NCBI taxonomy): domain Eukaryota; kingdom Metazoa; phylum Chordata; class Actinopteri; order Cypriniformes; family Cyprinidae; genus Gymnocypris; species Gymnocypris eckloni. The sequence continues at coordinate 14,912,241 of CM050432.1, read as the reverse complement.
AGTATGTAAACATCCACCCAAAACACTTTAGCATTGAGGTTCTGATCACTTGCAAGGACCATTCATATTTTCTTCTGAAACAAAATCTAAAAGTATCTAAAAATCTAACAAATATTGTTATTCGTTTACTTTTTTGAAAGCCAAATCATCCTCCAAAACCTCATATGCTCATGACAAAAGAAACAGTAAGAGCACCTACATCTTGATGAATGCAGATGCCCCAATTTGAATTTCAAACATCATAGCCTAATAAAAAATGTAGATGAAGACCTGAATAAACCCAGTGACCTGAGATCTGTACTCGGCTACACTACAGATCTCACACACTGCCTGAGGACAGATGCTTTTAAGAGCTCTTTGTGAAGGGGTCTTGGGCTTCTTTACATGAGGCAGTGCAAGAGACAGTTCTTGATGGGCCGTAGGGAATAAGAAGAGGACAAGAACAGGGTGAGAGACCCCAGTGAACAGACTGGCTTGCCCCCAGCCTCAGGCATTCATTTGGTGCCTGTCCCAACACAGCTAGTCAACCGAATGACATATATACATAAACAACACTAGTTCACATACTCCGGTGTCTGGAGTACAGAGCGAGGACACATTTGTATCTTTTTTTGTGTAAAGGGGGACACTCCAGGCACTCAAAGTGTTTCTTCTGGGTTTGTCATGTTGTAGATGGTTTGTTTATGCTGTTATTCATGTGTGAATCTGCTTTTACTGATTCCTACACTTCTTTTTTCCCCTTGCAGATGAGGCGGCGCACCAGAAAGAGTGCATAGAGCGAGACGACCGTAGAAACAGCCACATTCCCTGAGCAATTCGCCGGGCTTCTCCACGGCTCGTCTCCTGCCTGCGAATCCCCTGACAACCCTTATCAACTCTACAGCAAAGTGCGAAAATACAGTGTTCCTGAGCCTCCGGTCCGGCATGGGAATTTTCTCAGAGCTCCCGAGTACACGCCCCCGGTTCCTCGCACCAGCAGCGAGGTGACTGCCCTGAAGACCCAGAAAGAACCCAAACCGCAGATAGTCTACAGGACGATTTTTCACACCCGGGTCAACCAGGGCCCGTTAACTCTCACCGAATCAGGCAACAAGGTCACCAGGGTGCATGTGAGGAACGGGGAGGTCCGGAGCAAAAGCACAGGTGGCTCTAGCCCAGCAAGCAGCAATACTGGCTACGAGGAAAGAGCCTGCACCCTTGGGAGGATGAGGACTATGCCCAAAAACGTTTTGGACCTTCAGCTGTCCAGAAATTTCTCCAAATCAGACTCAAACTTGGTGGCCGTGTCTCCCATCGAGGAGGAGCAGTGGAGTTCCAGGGGGCAGAACAGCCCCGGTAAAAGCAGCCCCAACAGACTAGAGAGAACCCCCTCCTTTACGGCAGAGTGGGAAGAGGTAATAACATTTTAATTACCAGCTAATTGCAGAATCATTTCCACTTAATTAATTCACTTAGCTTGAAGTAACCAAGCTGACTGGCTTGAAAGGTTTTCTTTTGGTGCTCGGCGTATGTTTTTGATGTGTTATGCAAAATCATGCCCTTTCACCAGGAAGCCTAAATTATTCTATAATGTTGTCATGGCAGCTAAATGATTTTTAATGCGTTTCTTTATTATATTAAATATGCATAATGATAGGCCTGGGACACGATTTTCTCTTGTGTTTTGCACTGAAGGTGATCTGTTTTTCACTAGGGCAGCTTTTATCCAGGGTAATGTAGCATATAAAAGTCAAGCAATCAGTCAATTAATGGAGGAAGTGCCTTTGAATAATGACATCCTAATTATACTGAGTGAACTGATAAATCAAAACAAAACATGTCTAGGTCATAATTAAAATAATAAATAAGAAGCTATTGTTTGCAAAAAGACAACAGAGTATTTAATTACTTATTTACATGACAATTAAGCACATTTAATCCAACATTCTCATTATAATAATTGTCAATAATTTGTTTAAAGAATTTGTTTGTTTTTGATTGTCTTTTGATTTAACTTTCATACTAATATTTAATACATGTTTTTAAATTATAATTTAAATACAAATTTTGTATTATTATTTATGTCCATATTTTAAAAAAATTTTACCGTATTGAGAGATTTTTGTGTGGATAATGTGTTTAATTGACTCTGCAAAGACCCGCTCCCTTCGTTACTGCAATATCTGACAAGCCATGCCACTCTCACGCCACACATCATGTTCTCATGCAGTGAAAAATACATCGCTGAGCAAAGAGGCAACTGACAACACTGAAAGACAAGACATAGCAGGTTACTTTATGTATAAAAGCTTTCAAATTTTGTCATTTTTTAAATTCAAACAATAAATAACATTTTGTGGCTCTTTAAATGTGTTGCGCCTCAGTTCAAACAGCATATCAACCGATCATCTCTTCCTCTTTACTATAGTCATAGAATGAAATAAACATGAATTAACATCAGAGGAAATCTTGTTTTAACCGCGGAAAGACATCAATACACACCATTTTTCAAGTTTAAATTCAACTCTCCTGTTCGGTTTGTTTGTCGGACAAAATGGCAGATTTGGCGTTATGATTGGTCAGATAACCTGTCAATCAAACTCCCTTGAAGGGTCAATTATCATTATAATAATGTCAAGAATCTGACCTGAACATCTTAGGTGTCTTGAGAGATTAATCTTATAGTTACATTTTATTAGAGATAACAAAGAACAAAGCACAGCTGATAAAATTGATTTTATGTCTGTCTCGACTCAATTGACAGTCTCAAATTTCCTCCTCTTTGAATTCTTCTTTAGAGTTAAATCTCTTTCAGGTCAGCGCTTCTGTTTAGATACACAGAGGCATCCCGCGTCGTATGACATCTAAATCTCCACACTCAATACATCTAATGTGTCACAGCATTTTCCTTCCCAACCTCACCCGGCTGTCAGGTCTTCAGAAGAGAACATATTTTAGAAATAACTGATCAAAGGGGAGAGGGGAGAGTTCGGTATCCGTTCATCTGGGGCTTCCGAGCGGTTTTCTCTTTGGAGTAAAAAGACGGTCCAATGGGAAACAGCAAAGGTCTGTTCTTTGAAGGCAGGTGTTCTGCTTTACGGATGTGAAATGACTCTTTTTTCGCTCTGAACATTGCTGTCATTTTAATGAGGAGCATTCATCAAAAAACACTCTCCCAGCTCTCTCCGAACTGACATGTTCTAAAACACAGCTGATCGTGATAAATTGCCTTCCCAAAATTCCCATTCCTCCCCAGCTTTTAGCAAACAATTAAGCGGTTTTGGAGCGCTTGGGTTTTGGGAAAAGAGCAATGAGGAGAAGCCTGTGGGGAAATGCCATGGAATAAGGACATAAAAATAGGAATGAGGGCCTTTCGTTATGCAAACATGCAATTAATCTCTCTCTTTTCCTCTCCACAGATTGACAAGATTATGAGCTCCATAGGTGCTGGAATTGGCACAGAGTTGGAAGGGAATACGGAGGATCACTCAGGTTTGTGTGTCTCTGTGTGTGTGGTGTTGATGCATATAGTCAGTCATCCCACTACGTTTAACATATATCCATAACTATTGGGAGCTCATGGCATGATATGAATATTAACTCACAGCTGTGAAGTGTACTGTGAGACTGGAGGGTTTCCTTCAGTAGTGTCAAAGACCCGCTCATAGACAAGGAGCTTTTTGAGATGTAACCATGGTTACCGTGCGTCTCCTCTCGTCACTGTGCTCTTCCTGTAGTCGTAATGAGAACAGGGGGACAGGAAGTGGATGGACAGTTTAGACTCTAAGCACTGGTCTTGGGACAGTTTTTCGTTCGCAGTGGGAGTGAAAGGAACATCTCATTGACTGAAAACAGAGTACTGAGATTCTCTTAGCGATGATCAATAGTGAAAATTGTCAAAATCAAATCGCTAGAGCTAATAATGAAGTCAATAAGATTGTCTTCTATTGCCTTTCCTCTCACCTCATCTCTTCTCTGCTCATCTCCTGTCATCTCTCCTCCCGTTTTGGCTCTTCTCATGCCTCCTGTTGCCTTCTCTCATTCTGTCATCTCACATTCGTTCTCTTGTTTCTCCCATCCCTTCTTCTCTTCTCCTCTCACCTCCTTTTCTCTCTCCTCTCCTTTTGGCTCTCATTTTGTCTCCTCTCATTCTCGTCTCACCTCTCTTTTGTCTCTCTTTTTGCCTTCTGTTCTCTCTTCTCCTTTTTTTGCCTCTCCTCTCCTCTCCACTCCTCCGTTCCTTTCACTTCTTCTCATATTTACTCCTCTTTTTTTGCCTCTTCTTGCACATTCTGTCCTCTCCTCTATCTCTTCCATTTTGGTCTCATATCCTGTTTCCTCTTTGTAATATTGTAATTCTCTCACCTCCTTTTCCTCTCCTCTCCTCTCCTCTCCTCTCCTCTCCTCTCCTCCTCTCCTCCTTTTCTAATCCAAACTCTCTTTTTGCCTCCCTTCTCACCTCCTGTCCTCTAGTTTCTCGTTTGGGCTCTCCTCTTTTCTGTTGTCGCCTCCTCTCAAGTAATTCTCTCATTGCTTTTTGTCTCTCTTCTTGCCGCCTCTTGCACCACATCCTATCCCCTCTCCTCTCGTCTTTTCTTGCCTCTTTCCTGTCATTCTTTCTGCTCATTTTACCTCTTTACCTGTCCCTTGCACTATTTGCCTCTACTCAAACCTCCCCCAATCTCTCCTCTCATTTTCACCATCTGATATTGTTTTCCTCTTACCTTCTCTCCTTTTGCTTCATCTCTCACTTTTCTGTCCTCTCCTCTTGCCCTATCATTTCACCTTCTCTCCTTTCATCCCTCCATCCCTCCCACATCTCTCCTCACCTGTTATCTCACCTTTTGCCTGTTATCCCTACTTTCATCACTTCCTCTTGACTCTGCACCATTTCTTTCACTGCCTCCGCTTTGCATCTCCTCTCCTCCTCTCTCTTTGTTTCTCCCCTCACCACCTTAATTGTCACCTTTCATGTTGCATCTTATTGTTTCGTCTCCTCTCATCTTTACCCTCTCGTTCTCTCCTTTCACCTCTTCTTTCATCTCCTCTCCTCCTGTCTTGTCTCCTTTCCTCGCTTCTCCTACACTTTTGCCTCTCCTCTCCTCTGCAGTGGTCCTTCATTCTTCTGTCCACAGAAAGCCCATTTGTGTTGCCATTCCACCAGTGCTCACAGACGCCCACAGAGTGTGTGTGTGTGTGTGTACATGTGGGAGGGAGCAACAGCAGCTTCTGCACTCAGACAAAGAGGCTGGGGTTGATCTGACGGCTATTATCAGCAATGTGAGGTACAGCTAGTGGAAAGAAGGGAGGGAGAAGGAGAGACCGAGAGGGAGGGAGAGAGAGAGCTCACAGTGCCACAGGATGCAGAGGCATACAAATGAGTGTGGGAGTGCTGGAGAAACAGAAATCTACCAAGCAAGCTGCACGCTGTCATTCCTATCCTCTTTCATGCACGCTCGCTCGTTCCTTCCCGCACGCGCAAATGCGCACACGCACATGCCTGCACTCTCCACACGTTGAGACACAGGTTGAGCAGCACAGCGTTGATAATCTGCATCTCTCTCGCCTCTCTTGTGGATGTAATTTGGAGCCTTCAGCATGTCTACCTCCAAAGCCGGCGTACTTCTCCACCAGCACGGAGCCCTATTGCTCACTCTCCTGAGAGGACCCTCTTCTTCTAAATTGCTCTCTCTCTGTTTTCCTCCCTTTCTCAAATGTTTTCTGAACATTAGTTTCTTCTGTTCCTTGAAATCACTTTCCTCCCTCTATTTTCTCGCTCTTTCTGTCTCTACCGTTTCCACTCGCGCTCTCCGTGGCTTGTTGAGCATGGCGGGTTCGTTTGACAGTCACATTGCACGGAACATGATGTGGCAGTGCCAGCTCTCGCAGCCGGACTGTCGCTGCTACCGTGTTGATGGCTACTCACTTCTCAAACGCCTCCCTCTGCACCCCTTGATAGGCCCCCGTTGCCCCGTCCAGTCCGTGGGACAGTGGCTGGACAACATCGGACTCGTGCAGTACGAAAACCACCTGCTGTCTAATGGCTTCGACAACGTTCAGTTTATGGTGAGTGTCTCCTTCACACTTCCATCTCTGTCTTTCCCTGTGGCCAGTTTTCTGAGTGTCTTTTTTCATTAGTCATCAGTTGCTTGTTGTGGGTGGTGTGGGTTTGAATGTGTACCTGAGTGTTTGTGTTCTCAGGTGAGCTGTTCTGTGATTATGTGAGTTGTCCAGTATCTTAATCTGTTGGTGTTCTGTTACATCACACCATGAATTCAATATTCCTTGAATATTGTGACGTTTCACATGCGAGTATTGCCTGGCCTGTATGTTTCCTATCTGCACTGTCATATCAGCACTTTGGGAACTTTAGAAAGAGATTCAGTTAATTATACATTTGCATTATAAATATTTGATCTAACATGTCTAGTTTAGAAGATTTTAGAAGTTTTAGTAACCGGGTGTTCTGTAACAGAGCTAAATGATAGAAAAATAGAAATTGAAAAAATATATTATAGAAATAAAGAATATATGATAGAAATGTAAATGCATTTGAAATTATATATATATAAATTGCATATTATTTGTTTCATGATTACCTTTGTTTGTGCAGTGCTTCATGTACTCATTGATGCATTGCATTCCAACACGTGGTCAACGTCACTCCTCTGACAATGCAGAAAACATGTCCACCGTGCATGAATGCGTTTGCCTGGTCTGTGTTGTGTGTGTTTGGGGAGAATGTGTTAAGGCAATCCATCTTCAACTACCAAAGCAATCATAGTTGTTTAGGAGCACCTGTAGAGATGAAGGGGCAAGTTGGAAGATGTTGTTTCCGGGAAGAGTCGATCAATGCTGTCTGCGCATTTATGGTTACCAGTAAATCCTTCTGCAGAGAGCGATCACAGTTTGGGTTGAAATGTAGCTCAGAAAGCAGAATTGGAAAAATCATACTAGGCTTAGGTGTAGTTAGTGCTGGTTTAACAGATGGATCAGAATAGTTTTTATTTAACTGTTTAAGCTGTCAACAAGCATGGTTTTGTTGGTTGGTCAAGGGAATATAGCTTGTTAAGAAACTATGCTGTTGATCAGCTTATGCTGTTTTTCCACAGCTTAGTGCAATGATGCATTCAACGTGCACCGAAAACCACAAAAGTTGTCATGAGTGATCCATTAACTCATTTCCGAACACTTAATTAGTTTCCTGTGCACACAGGGGTCAGTGTAAAACAAACAGTACACTGCAAAAATCTTTTTCTTAATCAGTGTTTTTGTATTTTTTTGTCTCTAGATATGCTTAAACCCACATGAATGAGAGTCAAACTTGCATTATTTATTGTTGATATTAAGGCTTGTTTTCAGATAATATATCCTGAATATTTTATACTCCTTTTTGCAAAGTGTTTTAAGTGCAAATCTAATAGAATTTAGTGTGAAAAAATTGCCTGAGGAGTAAGAAAACCTAATTTCCAAGAATATGTCTGGAATTAAAGGCATAGTTCACCCAAAAACTAAAATTGTCATAATTTAGGTTTGTCATTCCAAACCTGTATGGATTTCTTTCTTATTTTAAACATAAAAGATGATACTTTTGAAGAATGCTGGTAATCAAACAGTTGATGTCCCCATTGACTTCCATAGTATTTATTTCCCTATTATGCAACTCAATGGGGACATCAACTAAATTCTTCAAAATATCTTATTTTGTGTTCAACATAAGAAAGAAACTCACACAGGTTTGGAACGATGCGAGGGTGAGTAAATGATGACAAAAATAAACATTTTGGATGAACTATTCCTTTAAGTCAATTAATTAGGAAGATTTGAACACAAGACACAAATACTGATTAAGTGTACAATATTTAAAAACTCCTAAATGAAATGGCTATTGTTAATGTACTTTTAAGATCACTTGTTTCTCCCTGCAAGCTTCTAGAACAATGTCTTTGAGTTGATACAGCAATCTGTTTTGTTCTCTTGTATTGTGTATAGCTCTACGCTTTTAGACTTTTTAATTTATTTGTTTTAGACTGTGGCTCTACCAAAAGACATGATTTCATAACTACTGCTGCTTTGCTTAAAGTATCTGTTGCTTTTCAGAAGGACAGAAGGTCATAGTGCAGATTTAGTTACTAAAGCAGGTGACGTTTACAGGTGAGCCACAGACTCGTGGGAACTGTAGTCCACATACAGGCCTAAACTGCACTGAGCTGATAGATAATGTAGCTGTGACTAAATCCTATACATTGTGTGTCTGAATCGGATGCTCATGCATACGTTTGTGTGTAATGAGTCGTTTGGCGAGTGTTTAGTTGCTCATGCTGATTACCCTCCTCCAGCTCTGACCTGCATCCATTCCTGTGGTTGCCGAGGCAACAGCAGAGAGAAAAGAATAGAGTACAGAGTATTTTAGCTATAGAATTTTTTTATGAAATCTGTGTTTCCTTCCCAACTGTTGTCAAGGAAATGGTTTAGCTGTTTCCCTGCAGATTTTCTTTTTAAATAGGGTGTTAAAATCTCCCGAAGCCAGTGTTGATTTGTCAGCACCCAGCGTAGTAACGGCATTGAGAGCTTTACCTGCTAGCAATACAACATACTGAACGTGACCTTATACAAGCGGTACGACAATCAAAACTCTATTTATAAACATGCTCTCACGGTGGTTCTCATTAATTAATAATTGCTCACAGTTCTACATTGTTTTCATGCTAAAGTTCCGCTGGATTCACAACAGGTGCATTAGCATAAAATAGTTTTGGCTATAATATTGATGAATCCCAGTTATTCTAAAGGGGGTATGTGTGTGCCTGGTTAGATATTAGTATGATATAAGTCTAATCATCTCCATATAAGAGCTTTCTGTGAAACCTCACCTGTACAGGTGCAAACATTGAGAGAAAAATGCCACATATAAGGATGTTTAATTGAATACATAGGTTTTGTATAGGCTTAAGCTACACATGATTGTTAATAACATGTATACTGTTTATACACTGCCATCCACAAGTTTCAGTTTACTAAGATTTTTTAAGGCATTAATCATTTTATTCAGCAATGATGCATCAAAGTGGTCAAACATGACAGTTAAGACATTTACATTAAGAAATTAGGGCTGTAAGTTGATTACAATTTTGAATCTAATAAATACAATGTGGTGATTAATATTGTGGTGATTAATAATCGCATATTAATCACAAATTAAATTTGGCTGAGAAAATGCCCACAAAAATCAATTAAAGACATTTTTGTGTTGCATGAGAAAAGCATGAAATAGATATAAAACCAGCTTTGAATAGATGTTTTTTTATTATTATTATTATTTGGGTGAACTATCGCTTTAATTATTTCAGATTCATTCAGAAATTGTGTGTTGCTCGGAGATGCACCACAGTTCTTCTGTGGCTAATATAGGTAATATTTGTATTGGCAAAACAGACAATATTAAAATATAACAGTATTAAATTCTTATTTATTGAACTGTTTTATAAAATCAATATTACATTTGCACTCATGCTACTTGGGTCAGAAACGGCACTTGTGTGATATTGCACTCATTGCTCGTGTGATATTGCTTAGCTAATATGATATAAATATGAGACAAAATCTCATACCGTTCACTTTGGCCCCAGTATTCACAATTTTAAGGGCATATAACTGCACACAAAGGCTCATTCGGGGCAGTTGAGGCAGATCCTTTTTTTTTATTCTGTTCTTTTGAACTTTCTATTCATCAAACAATCTTGAAATAAAAATCATGCACATCTGTTTTCAACATTGATAATAATGAAAATGTCAAGCACCAGGTCAGCATCTTGGAATGATTTCTGAAGGATCATGTGACACTGAAGATTGGACTGCTGGAAATTCAGCATCACAGGAATAAAATGCATTTTAAGATACATTAAAAAGGAAAATTACAACTTTTTTACAGAACAAAATGACAAATAAGCTACCCGATCACTTGCCACATCTGCTATTGGTCATTCAAACAGATAATCCGCCCCAATCTCACGGCATTGGTTGAGCCAGTGTTGTCTCTGCACATTAAACTTGGATAAGTGTTTTAAAATGCAAAAAAATTGCACCCATCACCTTGTGTTTTAGTGTTTTAGTCCAGTCAGCAGTTCATTACTATGTAATGTTATGCCTCTAGCAGAAGTATCTCCTCCGGATGAATGGGACATCTGGATGAACCACAAAGACACACACTCTCTTTTTCTCTGGTCTCTGTAGGATGGAGCTTCTGAAAGGCCTTCAGATACAATTAATATTAGATGGAGGTCTGCTGCTTCCTTCTGATGTGTTGGGATTGCAAAGTTTCTCTTCTTGAATGTTGTTGCTTCTCTCTTTCTTCAGATAAAGTTGATATATAAGACAAAATGCAGTGTGTAGTTGCTTGTCCCCTTGGTATTGGGAAGAGCGTGAATACGGCAGTGGCCTGAAACATTTAGTTGTAACCAACTTGTCATTTTAAAAGTGAAAATGTAAACAGTGCATTCAGTCTGAAAGAGCCAGGCAACAGCATTTCCTGAGAGTGAGTTAAGTGCTGGAGAGATGATAGCGGTACCTCACTTCAGGACATCGGGGAGTTTTGAGATGAACAATTTAGCGGCAAGCTGCTGGTCATTTATCTTACTTTGAACTTGATATGAAGGTTTGGGATGCTGTTGTTTCATGTGCTGTTATATCTTTCACCTTCACACTGTAGTATTATTTTATAGTAATTTGCATTTTGATATTAAAAGATATTTGATCTGACCCTCAAAACTTTTTGTGGACACTTTTCTCTACTTGGAGATCTTTTAGAGAACATTTGGTGGTGATTGACAGACTGGTTGACGAGAATAGGTTGTGGCAGTTTATCGCCAAATAAATTAATATTTTTAAATAAATCTGAAGTTCTACACATATCATTATGTGTTTTGGCATCACATAGCCATACGGTTTTCTGTTGCCTGATTTCCTGTTCCAAAATGAAAATTGCATCATAATTTACTCGCCCTTCACAGGTGTTTATTAATCACAGGTGGTTTTGTTTTATGCATACAGTGAGTCATTCACTTGTATTATTATTTTAAATGGACAAAAATTATTATACCTTGCACAAAATGAGTGTGAGTAATGATGGTGAGTAAATGATGACAGTATTTTTTGGGTGAACTATCCCTTAAAACATTGATGAATTGCTTACACAGCTATTTGTGTGGTTTACTAATCATTTTCAGCACATCTGCATTCAGTTACTTACAAGAAGTGAGTTTTTAGGGCTAAACAATTAATGATTGCATTGATTTAAATACATTTAATATCGTTAAACATTTAATCTAAAATGGTATTATGTTGCCTGCACTTTTACATTTAAATGCATAATTGTATGCATAAATTAATTCCCTGTACCATACTACTCATACTATTTCTGCTGTTCGCAGTATGTATAATGTGCAAAGTTTCCAAATTGTCATTATGCATTGAATACTCAGATGAATGGGAAAAAAATAAGAATTTGAAGAGTATGAAATATTCAAAATGCAATGGACTCAACTTGACCTTTGTATTGCAAATGAACTGGAATTATCAACTGTAGTTTCAAACATTTTTTCTTGATCCATTATTTGACCAAACTGCAAAGAGTTCAGACGTTTTTACATAAGCTTGGATTAAATGTGTATTAATTTCCAAGATGATAACTTAATGCCGCTTGCTGAATTATACATGCAGTGTAATGTGACAGCAATGAAGTATAATACTCTTACAAACATTAATCTTTGCATAATGCATACTGTGCTATAAAACAAATAGCAGGCAGTGTGCACCAAGCAGTGTTATTCCAGCATGTCTGTGCTTTGACTGATTAGTAATGTCTTGGGACACCTGCAATCAATCTAACTCTCGGCATGCCAGTATTCTGGTCTGGATTGTGGTGCTGTGAATGGAGCAGACGCTGGTGCTCAGAAGTGATTTCATCAGCTATATATTATACTTGAGTGGGATCATGGAGGTTATCCAGCTTTGTGGCGGGATAGACACATCACAAGAGTGCATTATTTGTCAGCCTGTTTTCATTCACCAGTTTCCATGTGTATCTTTGATTGTGTACAGTCATGGCCAAAAAAACAGCACCCTTGGTAAATATGACCAAAGAAGTCTGTGGAAATTAATTAGAATTTGTAATACTTTTGATCTTTTATTAACAAAAACATAACCATTCATTGATAATAAGAATTTAAAATAGGGGGAAATGTCATTATGAAATAAATGTTTTTCTCAAATACAGCTTGGACACAATTATTCAGTGTTTCCCACAGGATTTCATGACACTTGTAGCGGCAGGTGACATCACATATTAATTAGCATATTTATGACACCATTAGCCGCTTTTCCACTGTCGGGCCAGTGCGAGTCAGTATTTTAAACGGGCCAGGCGGGGTTAATAGCCTCGGACCTGTAGCACCGATGCCCAAAATCACGATGTGTTTCCACCATCGGGCCAGAAGCTCCGCAGCGCTTCACTAAAACCTCCCCTTTACACCTCTCTGGAACGACGTCACACAACCCCATCATTTCACCAACAAAGAGAAGTTATCAGAAAACTAATAAGAAATAAATCACTGGAGCTAGCGCTGTCACAAAACTAACATGATAAAAGCGCTGTTTGTTTGCATATTGTGTTAAAGATTTTAATCCAAAAGCATTGATTTTTACAATAATAAGTGATACATTTGATCATAATGAATTAGGCTAATCAGGATTGAAAATTAGTCACACAGAAATAAAGCGGTATGAACCGTTATTACACAAAAGAAAGAGGACACATACCCTACTTTAAGTCGAGTCTGTTTCTGTTTATTTGTAGTCACAGAATACATCACATTTAGAATCATTTCTATATTGTTTTCATCCAAAATACGACCTGAGTAGAAAAGGGAGCTCCTGAACAAAAACATTAGGATATTACATTTTTTATGACATACGCTGAGCTAAATTCTCGAGACGACACTTATGACAGATAAAATGTTACTAGATAAATATACGATTGTGATAGCCTGAATGAGAAGCTTGCTGAGAAGCTCTTATTTCTTCAAGCGGTCATTTTTACCATGTTTACTATGGTAATGGATAGCGTGCATAGTCTTTTGCATCGCTTATTTCTGCCATGTGATTATAATCCACATCGGATCTCAAACAGTTATTTCAAACACACGCGGCTGCTTGAAAGTGAGTTTTAAGCTAAAATTCTTTTAAAAGTCTTTAATGCTCTTGTTATAGCTGTTAACTTTATGAAATGATCTGCGGTACTGAAGCTCTCCAGACGCGGATAAACTCCGCCTTTGTCCTCCTCTAGCCCCGTTAGCCCGCAGTTGGGTTTGTTTTTGGCCAAAAACCCTGGTCATTGGCCCTGAGGAAGCACCGACGAGGCACAATCAAGCCCCGGAAGTGACAGTGGAAGCGACTGGCCCTGGCACGCCCGCTTTTGGCCCGGCAGTGGAAACACGGCTATTGTGGCAAGTTTGTGTTCTGACGAGTTTTGGCACTTCAGATGTTCTACTCTATGAACTCACATACTGTAATACAACTGAATGCCCAATAGAGCTGTTCACATTTACATATTTTCTGTTGTCATGCATAAAACAGGTATAAGTGACTAAACACGACCCATTGATACTACATGTTAACCAGGAATCACTCACTATACTCCTGATTTATGATTTATAATGGTGACATCATCTGATAAAATCAACATCTACACTAAAAAGCGACTATATGAGGTGGTTTGGGCTATATTACTGTTTTATCTTGTTCAGTGCACTGCCTGCATCTGAGTAACGTAATGCTGGGTACACACTAAAATATTTTTTTAATCTTATAAGATCTTCAAAATGTGAGAGACCACAAACATGAGGACAAAAAATCCTAGATTTAACCGTTTTGCTCCTATAGATGTGACGAAGAGAGCACACCACACACCAACAGATTTTCAACCAAGCGTCCCGACTGTGAACACGGGAAACCTCGCAAAACCTCTCGAGACTTGAGAATAAATATGTTTTACAGGACATGTTGTATAAACACTCCTGCTGTTGCCACAAATTGACAAGCTATTCCTCCATCTGCTGTTCAAATGCTTTTGTGCTGCGCCATGACTGTGTTTGTTATGCTTCCGTCTTCTGTCAGCTCGCTTTCTGATTGGATATTGTATTGGATATTCACGTGATAATCTGCAGATTAAAAGCATGTTCGTCCTCGGGGTTTCTCCACACATCAGGATTTCTGATCATAAATATTCAACATGTTGAATATTTACGATTCGCAATCGGGGGCACCTCTGACGTTCTTCTGAGCAGATCTTGTTTAGACACATGGCATCATGGATTCTATCAAATACCAACAGATAAATAATCTATAAGTGACCGATTCTGTTAGAAATCTTATAATGGGCCATGTTTGGATCTTCCAACTGTACAATAATCCAAACACAAACCTCAAAAACAACACAAAAATGGGTCACTGGGCACAAAACCGAGCTTCTGCTTTGGCCATTCCAGTCCTCTGACCTGAACCCTGTAGAACATGAGTGAGGTGAACTGAAGAGAAGAAGCACAACATGGAGCTGGGGATATAAAGGGTCTGGAGTGATTCTGGATGAAGGAATGGTCTCTGATCTCTTGTCAGGTGTTCTCTAACCTCATCAGGCATTATAGGAGAACATTTAGAGATGTTCAACTGGTAAATGGAGGTTTCAAAAAGTATTGAATAAAAGGCTGCCATTAAATGTGGTCACTGTGTATTAGAGAAAAAACATTTATTTCATAATGATATTTCCCCCCATTTGAAATTTGTATTATCCAATGAAAGGTTAGATTTTTGTGATTTTAATTTTATTTTTAAAAGATCAAAATCATTAACAATGCAGATTAATTTTCACAGCCTTCTTTGATAATATTTACCAAGGGTGCCGATATTTTTGGCCATGACTGTATGTGTGTTTTGTGTTTTGGTAGATAGGGGAATCACATGGCGGAAATTAGGAGGAAAGCCGCATGTGTGTGTGTGCTTGTTAGGAGTGTTTTTTCAGATCTCAGTCCCTGTTGGATAGGAGGTTGATTGGCCTGATTGGAGTAAGTGAAAGGTCATTAAAGGTGAAACCCAGCATGAAACAGCAGTTGCTTAATAGTGCTCTGTGTGTATACGCGTGTGTGTGTGTGTGTGTGTGTGTGTGTGTGTGTGTGTGTGTGTGTGTGTGTGTGTGTGTGTGTGAGAGAGAGAGACAGCATGTGTTTTTTGCACCTGTGCACATCAAGTTGTGGACAGGTGATTTGAATAATGTTTGATCGGCTTGTGGATCTCCTGATTGGGTGCTCATGCGATCTGAAGAGGGCAATTTTTAATTAGAGCAAATAGTCTCTTATGCCTTTATTATGTGTCCATGTAAACTAGATGGATTCTGTCCAAGCATAATATTAATAATTATAATAGTTTATTTGATATTTTTGTTGAACCTAATTCCAAAGTAGTCCAAATTATTACACTTTTTAATTTAATTGTATTTATTTTTTTATATTTTTTGCTGGGCATTATTATTATTATTTATTTATTTATTTATTTGTTTATTTGATTCTGTTGTTACTACTAACAGGTGTCATTGTTGCAGTGAACCTAATTCCAAAGTAGTCCAAATTATTATTATTTGTATATTTTATTACTACTTAAACAGATGTTATTGTTGATTTTGACTGTTCTTTTTTTTTTTTACTGTAGGGTAGTAATGTCGTGGAGGACCAGGACCTGCTAGAGATCGGGATTTTAAACTCTGCCCACAGACAGCGATTTCTTCAGGCTATTCGCCTGCTGCCCAGGGTAAGTACAGACATCGGGATGTCCTAAGGCTCCCACAGGGTGCTTTCAGCTCCAAAAATATCAGCTAACAATGTGTTTGGAAGCAAATTATAATTAAAACAAATTCAACATTCTCTCAGGATTTTTTTTTTCATGAAAAACAATGAATCATTTTGAGCGACAGCAAATGGTAACCACTGGCTGAGAAGCTCTAAAGATGATATACTCTGGCTTCACTTCTCGGTTATTGCTAATGTAATGGCTCACTCATAAAAGGTTGAAAGGTTCAGCCAATCCTGATGGGAGCTTCACTGACTTCAGTGACACACAAAGACACTGAACTGAAGAGCAGCCCTACCAAACACATGCTGATCATTGAAATTCCACATGTGATACATGTCTATGTCATGGATATCATTACTAAATGAAAACACATTTATCTCACACACTTCCCAGGGTGCACCCTCCCCCAAGAATTGTCATTTTAAGACCCCCTCTAGAGTAATCTAGCAAAGCTTCTGGCATTGAGTGTGTGCGTATGTGCAGGAGACCCGACATCAAATAAATCTCACTTGTGTCCCAAACAACCTTGCACTCCCTTTCTCCTTCACAATCTCTGAAAGGACACCACAGAGGGGAGTGGTTGTGTTGTGATAAGATAGAAAGGACACACTCGTATACACACACACACACTAATGTGCAAACCTGCTTTTATTCAAACAGATGTGAAAACCTCAAATATGAGCCGGAAGGGGTTGAGTTTAAAGGGTTGAGTTCTCCAACCCTGCTCCTGGAGAGATAACGTCCAACAGATTTCAGCTCCAGCCCCAATCAACCACACCTGAACCAGCTAATCAAGGTCTTCAAGGCTTCTTGTTAATTTCAGACAGGTGTGTTGGAGCAGGGATGGAACTGAAATCTGCAGGAGCAGGGTTGGAGATACCTGGTTTAAATGGATATTTCAGCCAAAAATTGAACAATTCTGTCAACTCATCCTCAAGTTGTTAAAGACCTGTATGATTTTTTTTTTCTGTGGAAAAAGAATGTTCTTGCTGCTCTTTTCCATATTAGAAAAATGAATGTGAGATTTGGGCTCCCACAAAAAAACCCAGTTAACGTCTTCCGAAGCCATGCAATAGCTTTTTAGGAAGAAAAGATCCAATTCAAGTCACTTTTCACAAATGTTCCACTTTTATGCTGCTTTTTTTTGTGTGGCAACAGAGCTCAACGGACCGGATGCCCATTAAGTTACTTTATATGGAAAAGTAGATGACAGAACTTAAATTTTTAGGTTCAAAATTAAAATGATTGCTTTAAAGAAGTTGAATATAAGATTAAGGACAGGAAATGGTATGTGTGTGAGAGAGAGATCTGAGGGCTCACTATGAGAAGATAACTTCACCTGCAGTCAGCGCTTTCAAACTCTGTTTTAGCTGATAGCTTCTCTCTGTCTGCATTTACATTTATGGATTTGGCAGATGCTTTTATCCAAGGCCTGCTTAGCTCAATATATGTTATTGTATCAGTAAATATGGGAACGATTTCCTAGGAATAAAACACAATTTTGTTTTGTTAGCTTGTCTGTCTCCTATTTATCAGCTAGACCAGCACCAAATCAATGTGGACCAGAATGGAAATTCATGCTAGGAGTCCAAGCAGGTGTTTCCAGCACAGAATAACAATATTTCCTGTTGCTAGACCTCGTTATTTATAACCCAAACTGTGTCCAGCCTCCGGATTTGTTACTGATGTGGTAGTTTAACAGTTGTTTCTATGTTTAAGGTGCGGCCCATTGGTTACGATGGAAATAACCCCACCTCGGTGGCAGAATGGCTGGAGTCTCTGGAGCTGGGAGACTACACCAAGTCTTTCCTCATAAACGGCTACACCTCCATGGAGTTGGTCAAGAAGATCTGGGAGATCGAGCTCATTAATGTAAGTCCCGCTTACCTCACTTCCTGTCTTCTGAAGTTCTGACGAAACTGAGTTCTAAAAGATCAAGTCAAGGGAAACCTGGAAATAAAATAATGTAAGTTGTGAATAAATCTTAAATAAATGTATTGATAATATACTATACCATAATATATAATAATATTTGATTGGCTATAAATCACTCTTTTTCGATGTAAAATTATATATACATGCATGCATACATACACTTATAAAAAGATATGTGAATGTGTGAACCCTGTATTTATACACACAAAGTGTTTAGCCATATATTCTGTTATTGTTGTGTTAGTTCTGTTGGAATGAAGTTGTCTTTTATAACAAGATTTGCTAGAGGATCTTTGAAATGACAACCAGAGGTTGAGACATCATTCTGACATCCTATTGGCCGATTTGTCGTAATAGAGTTTGGGTTGGCTCTGAATCTTGCCTGTAATTGTTAGTTTGATAAACAATCCTGTCCGATCTGTCTTGCTTTCGACTGCAGTGAAACCACAGCTATAATAGTAGCATCTCTGATATGACACTGAACAGAAGACATTTCAGGATAACTTGATCTGTTTTTGAGATTTTATAGTGTAGTCTGCATGTTTGGAAAATATTTTAACATAGTAAATACCAACGTAAACACTGTTATTAATGCAACCGATTGAGCTCTCAAGTCTTTATCAGCCAAGTAAAGGCATTTGTACCTGTTATTCCTGCTGCCCATGTGGTTAAACAGAAACAGTGAATGTCTGATGGATTTTATCCCGGGTTTGATTAAGATAAATGGATGTTTGATGACAGTGAGATCATGTGATGTTTTGCTTTAACAGATATGGTGTTAAATGACTCTAATTACAGCCTCGCGTATTCTAATTTCACTCACTTTCAGCCGAGGGAGAGAGAGAAAAACAGAGAGAAGGAATGAGCAGATTATATAATAATGTGGGATGTGATTTCTTTAGCTCTCGAAAAACACACACACACACACCCACTCGCTGTGCAAGGTAACTGGAATGCTGCAGTGGGAATTAACACATGGTTTGGCCATAAGAGGGAGCCAGAGTAAGGAACATTAGTGTTTTGAATGAATACATTTAGCAAAAAAATTGTTGTTGGAGGTATTCTGATTGTGTTTGCACTTGTGACCATGTGACTGTGGTAAAACATATTAACACAGTATTTGTGTGTGTTTTGTTGACATTGTCATTCCCTCAGGCTCAGTGTTTAATTAATACACACAACTTTATTAACACTGATGTTAGATTTACACCACTGTACATATATAGGAAGTTTTACATGATTGTTGTATGGTGAATAAGCACCAACTTTAAAGTTTATACAAAAGTTGTCAAAAATAATTTTCTCACCCTGTTGTTCAAATCCTCTCTGTTTTGTCTGTGGAATGCAAAAAGAGAAGTTTAGATGAATGTTCATGCTGCTCTTCCATATAATGGACATTGATGGAAACAGTAGCTGTCAAGCACCAAAAAAAAGAATGTACTCTCTATTCCAAGTGTTCTGAAGCCATATGATACATTTGTGATCTGATACATTGATATAAACTCTCATATCTCATTAGTGTTTTCGCCAGTGTTAAATTAAATCATTAAAGATTATTTTCATTAACCCTCTGTGGTCGAAGCCCGCATCAGTGTGGGTTCTCTCTCATTTTTTCTATATAAATATAATTTCTATATATATAATATAAATATTGGAAACAAAAGCACCTAACAAAATCACTAAAGCTTACAACTTTAAATCAACAACAAAAAAATACTATAATAGTAAATAAATAATACTAAAATAACACCGTTTTCCACATGCAATTAGTCACTGATCGTATATTTCAACTCTATGAATGAAAGTAAAAGAAATATAAAAACTATCCCTATAACACAAGCTCAGACTATTTGAAATGAGCGAAAAGCAGGTGGATATGCAGAGAACGATCGTGTGTGTGTGAGAGAGAGAGAGAGAGAGAGAGTGGTTGAGCTGTTCACGGAATGGGACATTCTGAACTTCCCCTAATGAGCCTCGCTTCAGACAGATCACAGAGCGCCTCTGTCTCCCGGGTCGCTGTCCTGAACTCTCTGCTGTAAATGAGACTGAGAGAGACTCTCAGAGTGAAAGAAGACACTTTATGCAGTGTAGTACACAGCAGTGCCCTCTTCTGAAGCCAAGAAGAGGAAGAGAGAGAGGACAGAATACTGCCTTATGTTCAGGTCTTCCTTGAAATGAAACAAGGTGACTGATAGCGTAGCAGTTTGGTCCAGAGATTGAGAAGCGACAGTGTGAAGAGAGGCAGAGGAGAAGAGAGAAAGAGGGCAATGGGAGCGATAGCATCTGTGGAGGGAGCCAGATTAAATCAGCTCATAAACGCTCAGGGCAACAGATGCCAGGGCTGCTGGACAAGACGACGTATGTGACGAGACGTATGTTATTGCTGTTCACAAACACAATTACACTGTGGCTTAATAAGGTCAACGTTCATTTTATATTCATTCAATTCATACCAAATTATGCACCTAATACGTTTTTTAAAAGAAGTATATTGTGCTCACCAAGGCTGCATTTATTTGAAAAGAAAACAGGAATATCATGAAATATTCTTGCAATTTAAATAACTGTTTAAATAGGTTTTAAAATGTTATTTATTCCTTTAATGCAAAGCTGAATTTTCAGTTTTGCTTGTGAAACATTTCTTATCATCACCGGTTTTGAAAACAGTTGTGATGCTTAATATTTTAGATTTTTTTCAGGATTATTTGATGAATAGAAAGTTCAAAAGAATAAATGTTATTTATTTTGTAACATTATAATATCCGTACGTGTTACTTTTGAACAATTTAATGCAACCTTCTGAATAAAAGTATTACATTTCTTTAGAAAATCTTACTAACCCCAAACATTTGAATGTGCTAAATGTCTATATATAATGTCTCTATACTGCATATCTAACATTACGGTATTTGTCATATCACGATATGTTTATTTGCTTACTGTTTCATATCTCACTGCTGTTGCTTGATTCTATTAATAGAGAATACAATTTGAATCAATGCAAACCCACTTGATGATCCAATACATGAATCAGCTTGATCTCGCAATTGGATCGACTGAGACCAGTCCATTATTCATTTAATTCCAAAATCCCACTTCTCTGCCTGTTCTTTATTTAACTTTATGGATGTCATGAATGTTTGCAGCTGTTTCTCAAGCTGTAATACACCTTCTGTTCCCTAGGTGGCACCATCACTCTTTTTTTGGCTAGTGAACTATTTCAAGATGTTCTATTTAAAATAAAACACTGGTATGATATAGAAAGATTGCTTTGCCAAGATATTGATATTATTATACATACATATACTATGTTTTAAGTATATCAATATATGAAAACAGTAAAAGTATCTATGTTTGGTAACTTGGATTTGCAAGCTATGTGGGACACATTACGTAATATTACATTTATGTAAACTGTTACATGGACCTGGCATGAATTACAATGACAATTAATAGTTGTTTCTCAGTTTACATTTCAGAAATTTGGAAAAACAAGCTGGTGACTTCTGGGTAGCGTTAGTTTCATTGTGAATATTAAGAAATGACATTATTAAGACTGTACTTTGATTCTGAGCAGTTCTGACACAGGATTTGCCTCCCAAAAGAGAAGCGGAGTAATTCAGTGTGAGCAAGCAGAGACATTGACGTAAAAGCAAGCTGATGTTAGTCGTCAAAGCTTTCGTGTGTGTATGTCTCAACAGTGTCATTCCATGCGTGTAAGAGCCTGTATATGAGTGTGAATACGGCACATTAGTGACTAGGCTTGCATGTGTGTGTCCGGCCTCAGGGTTACCACAGCCATTCATCTGATAATATTCATAACAGGGCTCAACGTGTCTGCATTCCCAAGCAGCTCAGTGATTGCTCTCTCACACGCATACAAACATGACAATCACTGTAAAAGGTCAAATCTTTCATGAAAATATATTTTGCAATAATACTGTGATTGTAATAGTGATTCATTATGTTCAATTTATATATATGTGCAGTGTGTTTTAGTATCTTATGTACATAATAATGTACTATCTTATAGTAAAGAAGTATCTTATGCTCATCAAGGATGTATATATTTGATCCAAAATACAGAATATTCTGAAATAGTATTGCAATTTAAAACAACATATTCTATTGTAATGCACTTTTAAATAGAATTTATTCATGTGAAGCAAAGCTGATTTTTCATGATCATTACTCCAGTCTTCAGTGTCACATGATACTTCAGAAATCATTATAATATGCTGATTTATAATCCGTGTTAGAAACAGAGCTGCTTAATATTGTTTTGGACCCGTGATACTTTTTTTCAGGATTCTTTAGTTTCTTAAGAATTCTTTAGTTTCTTAAGTTTATTCTACTATTCAAACGTTTTACGGTCAGGGAATTATTTCATTCTTTTTTTTATTAAGAAATTGATACTTTTCAGCATGGATGTGTTCAATGGATAAAAAGTGATAGTAAAGGCTTATATTGTTAGAAAATATTTCTATTTTGAATAAATGCTTTCTTTTCAACTTTTTATTATAAAAGAATCAAAGAAAAAAAAGTTTCTACACTGATTCTTAAATCAGCATATTAGAATGATTTCTGAAGGATCATGTGACTCTGAAGACTGGAGTAATGACTGATGAAAATTCAGCATTGCGTCACAGAAATAAATGGTATTTTAATATAGGAAACCAAAATTACAAATAATATCATTGTTTTTTCTGTATTTTGATCAAATAAACACAGCCTTGATGAGCATAAGAGAGACATTAAAAAACATTACAAATCTTACTGATCCCAAACTTTTGAATGGCAGTCTATGTAATGCATATCTATCCATCTATATAAAATTATTGAATTTATTATATTTAATTTATTAATATAAATTTTACTTTTCATATTCATATGTTACATTCATTATTTCACATTAATTGTTTTTTAATGACTTTATCACGTCGATGAAGATTGAACATCATGAGCTTAAGCTCCAAACGAACTGTGTCCAAACCAGTCTGGAATAGTTTTAAACCAAATGGATAATTTGGATCGCTCGTGGCTTTTTCTGTGGCTTTTTAAAGCACGCTCATATTACGATTAAGCTATTTTGATTGCTTTTTTTAATCCCAAAAATGTCTGGTTTGAGCTGCGGTGGTTTTCTGTGGGACCTTGAATAAGGGCAGTCTCCATTAGTTTACATGAATGCTTTTGGATACAAGAAAGAAACACATAAAGTGCTTAAAATGACATTTTACGACTTGTACGGTCTGTATTTTTAGCGCAGCTCTGATTGTTACCATTGCATTTAATGTATTTAAATAGCGCTTGCTCTACTTGTCACAATGTGTGCCAAGTTGTGTTTCTCGGCAGCCGCTGTTTATGTTTGCCGTGCTCGGGCCGTGTTGGTAGGCGGTCCGAAGTCATTTAGTTCGTAATAATAGTTTAGCTCGGTTTTTTGACAACTGTTACCCAGTTGCCATGACTGCTGGCGGTAGTTACCATAGAGACAGCTTGCGTAAAGTACAAATGATTCAAAACTGACGTGTTTGTGTGTGAGTAAGTGTGTAAGGGCATGTATCCTTTAAGTGTGCGTGGTTGTCCGACACTTACGATTCGCAGACTCTCTGTGTGTGTGTGTGTGTGTGTGTTATAATGCGTTTCCTTGTCCTTTCACTGTTCCTGTTGTCATTACTTTCTGTCACTTCTCCAAACGCACAGATTGCAAATTGTCTTTTCTTACACTAGCAGATGGCTACTGCCTTCGTTAACACAGCAGGCCCATCAAACACACACACACACGGTCTCCCCGTTTTTTTCTGTCTATCTGTTCTTTCCTTTTGGCACCTGTATTACACTCCCTCACACATCAACGATGATAAAACATTTGCTTTAATACCAAAAGACACATTGAGGGCTGTTCTGTATATGTAAGTATGTGTGTGTGTTGTACATGTACGCATGTGGGTGGGTAGGCCTGTGGGTTTATGTGTTGGATTGACGCATATTACTGACACACATTTTTGACGCATACTGACACACATTTTTGGCCCGTGACCATGTGAGTGTTGCCCTCGCAGTGGAGGGGTAGCTGAGATTATTCCCCCAGATCCTGCTGATGGGTATCTAGATGATCCAGTGGCCCCTCTCACCCCAGCGGCCCGTGAGAGAGGCCTGTTTCTTAAGGACGGCCACCAAGCTCACTCATAAAAATAGATTAAGTGTGACGTTCATGGAGGAGGCTTGGGTTTCAAACGGTAAAATGTATGTATTACACGGCTCGGTGGAATACTGGATTCTGATTGGTGATTTTGCGGTCAGATATTTTTGTGTAATTATCACCAAACTGTGTAATTGACCATTGTCCAAGACAACCGTTAGTTTTTTTTTGCCATGTAATAAGTCTATCTGTTTTGTGTTAAAACTGTTTTTGATTTATTAACTGATTTATTTTGTGATGACGACTGGGTGACTTTGTTTTACATTACTGTTCAAAAGTTTGAGGTTGGTAAGATTTAAAGAAGTCTCTTATGCTCACCAAAGTTGTATTGTATTTACTTGTAAAATACTAAAATATCTATTTGGATATATTTTTAAACCTAATTTATTCCTGTGATAACAATGTTGAATTTTCGGCTGCCATTACTCCAGTCCTTAGTCACATGATCCTTCAGAAATCTTTGTAAAATGCTGATTTTGAACTCAATAAATATTTCTTATTATAATCCGTGTTGAAAACAATTGTGCTGCTACATATTGTTGTGGAAACCAGTGTTTTTCAGGATTATTTGACAGTCTTTCGTTCTTTCAAAATAAATAAATATTACCGGTCCAAAACCTTTGAATGGTAGTATATATATTTGCCACACATGCGTAGGTACATAATCTGTGCATACACTCTCACAGCCTGTAATAAAACAAAAGATGAATATTCATTTTTTTTCACGCTTTTAGCGGATGCCTTCAATCTTGAGTAAAAATTCAGCATGCTTCAAGCTGATGTACTATATCAATATCTTTTATGTTTTGGACAATGACCAGTAAATATCCAATATAAACATTTATTTTGTCCACACACAAAAAAAAACACAGATCATAATTATAAACTGAATTGTTTTAAATGCTCCAAGTAAATGTAGCAATCACAACATTCAAAAAATACAGTATAGAAACATGAGGTAAATTAAAATTAGCTAAAACTTACATTTAACAGACTTTTTAATGAATTGTGAGTTTAAAGATTAACTTAAGCATTAGAGGTATTCTAAGCAAAGATATCTTGATAAAATAGTGGAAATTAGTATGATAACTGTCTAAATAGTGGAAAATGAGTATAATATTATTGGTTAATTGATACCAGTGGATAATGACAAACTAGCCGATAACCAATAGGTACAGAAACATTGTGAAGGCACATTTTGATGCAAATATTTTTGTGCTAGTGAGTCAAGTAAGGAGCGCTGCTGCAGGATCTATTTCTGTCAGGTGTCTTTATATAACCTACAGTGTATATATACATTCATGAATATCCCTCACACATTTTGAATGTCGAGAGCCATATCTGTCATGTTGGTGTATGTCTGCCAGCCTTAAGGTGTAAGACAGACCATAAAATTGAATTAAGGCTATTTCCCGCTGCCCCAACAAACAACAACTTCAACGCTGGGTCAGTTTGTTAATCCTGTTGGTGTTTGTTGGATGACAATAATGTTTACCAACAGCCAGTTCTGAAACATTGTCAGCCGGGCTTATGATGTTTTAAACAAGGTACAAATGAGACCAGGATGAATGTATCGCAATCTCACTGCAGTGTGCGGCAACTGAGCTCTGGAACTCACGTTAAACAAGGAAGCTTCAGAGAGAGAGAAAGAGAGAGGGAGAGGGAGGGAGGGGAAACAGATACGAGAGAGTGAGGCGGAGAAAGCAGAGAGTGAGTTAAGGACGTTCAGTCTCCAGTCTCGCACTAGTACTGCTTCACGAGCGGAGGAAACAGTCACCTGCGCTGCACTCCCGCTACGGCACGCGAACGCAGCGGCTCCTCGCTGGATGGGAACAGGGTATCCATAGTAACCAGGCAGAGAGCGCAAACGAGGAGCGAGAGGAGGAGGGTGACGTGCTCAGACACAGAGCGTTGCTGCTGGAGTACAAACCTCTGCCGTTTGATAGCGTGAGGAGACTGGAGAGTGAAAAAAACCTTCATTCTCGTATAGATATGCATGTAGGTTTGAGCTTTTATACTCTGTAGATGAGCCAGAGAGTTGAGGTGGCTTGTCAAAGCAGGTCAGGACCCTCGCAAGGGCTCTTGGATGTTTGGGGACGGAGGACTTGACTGTGTGGATGAGCGGCCAAACTCGGGGTAAGTCACTGGCACTAGAGGAAGAGTGGAGCAGAAGGTGGATTAGAAGGGATTGTGCTGCCTCTAATTGTTTTGTAGATTAATGCACTGTTAAAGCTTTTACTCTTAACTTGCTGCAGTGCCAGCCTCTGTTTCCTGCTTTTTCACCTGCTTTTTCAGCTAAATGTTTGCTGTTGCTTTTATGTGTCTGTCAGTGAGTGATCTGTCATCCCCAGCTACTGTGCACCAAACTGTAGTTTCTTTATTACTTTGGTGATTTTACGCATCGCGCTCGATTATACACTGCTCGGTTCATGTGATGTGCGTATGTGAACGTGCAGTTGTGTATGCATTAGTTTGAGTTTGTGTATGTGGTAGGTTGACATTTCAAATAGTTTTGGACAGAATATTGCTTTTCATGCCGCAGGACATGTCGGTTTACCAGGATAATTGTTTTTGGAATTATCGTGCATGCAGCTTTTATGAACGCACATTTATTGAGCTACATGGAATATTTGTACTGTACATTGTTTTTATTTGTTACACTAAAGGAACAATTAAAATAGTCAAGGAAAAAAATATTTATAGTTGTATTGTATCGGAACCATACAGTGACAGTTATCGGCTGATATTAGTTTTTGTTTTGTTAATTTTTCACAAATTTTTTTCATCAACCAA
Organism: Gymnocypris eckloni scoliostomus; assembly: GCA_027564155.1. Classification (NCBI taxonomy): domain Eukaryota; kingdom Metazoa; phylum Chordata; class Actinopteri; order Cypriniformes; family Cyprinidae; genus Gymnocypris; species Gymnocypris eckloni. The sequence continues at coordinate 14,885,438 of CM050432.1, read as the reverse complement.
TATTGAATATTTTATTGTGCGTTCTAATTTTGAAGTTAATCTTTAAAATGACTAAAAATGATTGTAATATTTGCCAAACTTAACAAGAATATCCATATTTCATGCATGTCGTAAATTTTAGTTTTCTTATGATTCATTTCGTAAATAAATATATTTCGTTAATTGCGATTTTATTTATAAATAAATGTATTTTATAATTATTTATATTATTTTATAAATGATACATGTAAATACAATTGTAATGTTTATTATTTATTGAATAATGTTTTATATATTTTTTATTTAAAAAACGTGTTTATTGTGGTAACTTATATATAAATAAATGTATTTTATAAATTATATATGTACATAAACTTTTAATGTTTATTTATTTTTAAAATATTATTTTTATTTTATAAAAGAAACTCTAAATATAGTTTATGTATTTTGTATTGAAATACACACACACACACACACACACACACACAGTGCATGACTAAAAAATTATGAACAACATGAATGGTTACTTTATAGAACTTAGATACACTTTCTGTGATACATTCATATTATTTTTACCCTATAATACATCATACATTCCTCGCCGTGGTGTTCATGTGTATGTTTGCCTCTAGTACTTTCTTAGGCTGAAGTGTTAACCTCACGGCTCAGGTAATCTGTAGATGGCACAGCGGTGAGGATGACTATGCCTTGGGATGAAGAGGCAGGTAGACATCTCTGTTAGGCTGCATTAGCTCAGTTCTGCAGTCAGCAGTGAAAGAGTCATGGAGGATCAGAAGGGAACAGCAGTGAGGCGGTGTTGCATAATGAAAGTGGGACCCACTGTGCTATGGATCAGCCCTGGTGTATTAGACGTAATCTCGCAGCTACGCCATCCACATGTGGATGGGGCTTGAGGTGTAAGCTTTCTCATAACACAAATAAAGCTGCCAGTAAGCTTTGAAGTCTTGGAGGGTGCGCCAAAATGTTCTCCTTAACTTTGCCGGAGGCTAGATATTTGGGGGTTTTTACCAGGGTGGGGCTTTTATGTAGTGTGCTACAGTTCCAGATGGTTTTTCCCATCAGTGGAATGAAGAAAGAAGTTGTTTGCTGATGCTCTAGTTTCACACACCTTACACCAATTAGCAATAATGAGTCTGAGGGTACAGCACTACAGTCAGTGTGGCCTGAAAATGCACACTTATGGATTCAGAGGATTCTAGAATAGTTTAATTGGTTAATTTTACACTAACTACACCTGATAGGTGAATATAAACCAAGTTACAATCATGACTGTAATACCAACTCGTTGACTAGAATTTGTGACTTTTAAAATGGCTGATGTTTTAATTAATTTTAACTGCAAATAAATGACATTGGCATTGTGATCTAAGCTGATTGGCTAAGTACCAAACCCTCCACTAGCTAGTATCCAGTGCTGTAAAGACAAAGTCAAAATAAGGAGAAAAAAGTTAATTTAATGCTTTTTATATGCACCGAACGTCTTGTGAAATCTCATTGGTGCGGAATCTTGCTTTATATAACTGTGAAATATCAAATATGTTCTGATTGGCTGTGAATTTGCTGTGGCGTCTTCGCAGTTTCACTTCCAGAGTCAAGTAGCTTATTTTCCATGTTTGCCTGTTTGTTTGTTTGTGTGTGTGTGTGTGTGTGTGTGTGTGTGTGTGTACTCACAGCAACCTATATCGCATTTATCCTTTGATTAATTATTCATCTATGTCTGCCCAGTCCAGCCAGAGAGCTGGACTGTTTTTTTTTTTGCTTTCTTACAGCATTGCACAGATGTTTATTAAATTTGACGCATCAAATCTGCCATTTGTAAGGGGAATACACAGTCCTTCTTAAAATAAATAGACGAAACTCCAAGCTTCTTCCTAAAAACAACTACTTTGGACTTTTGATTGGAGTGTTTAGTGTTGATGTTTCTGTGCAGCTGATTAAATCTTGATTAATTTATTCATTTTTAATTGTGTAGACGAACAAAGAGAATTTTAAGTCAACTTGAAATCCCGTTTCTGTCAGAAACGTCCCATGTTGCGCAACTAAAATAGATTTCAAATTCTGCTTCATATTGGTTTTGAAGGAAGAGGTTTTATGCTGTTTTACACATGCAGCCCTTGACTACAGCGTCTGCACAGATCAGATCCTTCAACACTACAGTCATGTCATACCTGACATCAGTCCGTTGAGTGTAAATCTCCTCCTGTCATCTTAGATAGTGATTTTACACCACATTAACAGGGTACAGTAGTCATGTCTCACTTATTCTGTTCACTGTCACAGACATTGGCATTTTCGAGCCACTCCAGCATAAGACTTTGTGCAGTTAAGACTTTTCACTTACATAAAAGCAAGATCTATTGTTCCGTGTAGGGTGCAGGCGTCATGCGAGGACACTTCCGGGCCCTCTGCTGTTTTATCCTGTGGTTTTTAAAGCTTGGATCCAATCAGTGGCCTGGTGCTGTGCAGGATGTGACAGGGCTGCCGATCTAATGCCGTTGATCTTCCTGCTGTTGGTCCTTATGTCACTGTCGACAGCGGCGAGCGCTGACTTAAACTAGATTCTTAACACCAGATGCAAGCCTATTTCAGATGATCACTTTGAGATTACTTTGGAATGGATTTGATGTACTATGCGTTGCATGCATGCTTTACTGATTTGAAATATATTGGATTAAGGAATTGCATTTTTTATTCATTTATATGGAAAGTTCAGTGGCCTATTTAGTGGAGATGGCTCATGATAGTTGTCCAAGAAATATATCAAACTTATATACAGTACGGTTATAGTTTGGGGTGAGTTTTTTTTTTTTTTTGAACTTTGTTCATCAAAGAATCCTGAAAAAAAAATCACGTCTCAGAAATATTGAGCTGCTCAACTGATTTCAACATTGAAAATAATAAGAAATGAGCAGCAAATCAGCGTGTTAGAATAATTTATGAAGGATCATGTGACAATGAAGACTGGAGAATTAGCTTTGCATCATAGTAATAAATTACATTTCAAATATATTAAAGTAGAAAACGATTATTTGAAATTGCAATAAATCACATATTTTCTGTATCTTTGATCAAATAAATGCAGTTTGTCTGATTATGAACTTTTTAAAGCTAGTGAGTATTTTACATAAATATATACATAATATATATATCTATAGGTTGTCATTTGTAATATCTATAATTGCTTTTAAAGCAAGATTGCAGCTTATATAAGAAGTGTATGTGATCTAGTCAACCTGTTTGTTTCCTAACAGGTGGTAAGTTGACTAATTTGTTCACGCAACCCACAGACTAATCAATTTTGACAATATGTAATTTTACTTTTACTGTTTAGTCATATCACATTGTTCTCACTAAATGTTCCATACTGCATGATTTATTTTTCTGCATGTTCCACAGTTTTATTCTTGGTCTGGCATGTCTGTGGGATTGTGTGCAAGAATGAGTAGGAGTGTGTGAGAGAAAGAGTGAGAGTGCATGTAGAAAGTGAGAGAGAAACGAGATGACATCTTTTTTTCCTCCTTGTCTTTGTATTGGAGGCTGACTTTTTCCTCTTGATTCTTTCTGATCGCCCCATAGAGCAGGATTCACGCCGCTGCATTCCCTTATTATCATTGGTAAGGCAGAAATGTGACACGTCCCCTCATTGGCTCATCGCGTCCTCACTCGCAGTCAAACCTCACAGCATTGGTCCGGCGCACTGCTGTATATCCTCCTTTACATTGCCTCAGAGGCCTGCTGGATTTTTACGCTTAGCACCAGCACTCGCTCCATAGTTGCTAGGTAACTGGCAGGCTCTGGTTCATTTCCAGTTGTCCCCTGGTTGGGAGGCGCTGGTTATAAATGGATCTGAGATGGATAACGGCGAGTTGCCGTGACAATGGTGGCCTTGGGGTTGTTTGAATTGTACATGCTATGGCTGGACTGGATTCGGCTCCTGAGGTGGCTAGTTGTTGACTGGACACCAATCCGCATCAGCCACTGGACCGATGTCACTCAGCGACCTGAAAACCACCAATACTAGTAATGAAAAATGAACAAATTAGTGCTGTTCCAAGCAAATCCGTGTAGACCGATAAAGTAGCCCCAGAACGCAGGAGATCAGGAAGATTTGTGGACACATTGTACACGCACGAATACTAGGCCTCATTACGTTCACTGTGTGGGTTGTGTTGGCTAGTAATCCTGGCAGTAAAAACCTGTTATGTCTGCGGTGATTGGCTCTCTACATTCCGTCCGCTGTAGCAAGGCAGACACGCCACATGGTATTTAGCATTTCACGGAAAATATTTTATGCCATATGAACAAAAAATATTGAGTTACTGAGAGAGATTGGAAGGATGACGTCAAGCAGAATAAACCAAAGTGCTCATGGCTAGTTTTCGTGTGCTTAAAGGTCATTCGACCAATCGTGTAAGCTTTACAGCTCATTAGCCAATCAATGTGCTTCGCATGTTACCCTTCAGAGAAAGAGAATAGAAAAAATGTTGATGGTAGGTGCAAAATGACTGTTTTCATAATTGAGTAGTCAGTGGGTTGATTTTATGACCAGTCAGTCTTGATGAAGAAGGCAACAGATTGCAACCGAACATGCGTAGAAGTTACGTTTTAAAAAGGAAACATTTGTAACTTGACACACTTTCTTTAAAATGTTCACGTTGCATGTTAAAACCCTCTCATTGAAGTTGTGTTGATTAATTCATCCTCTTTAATGTAGTGATGCTAAATACTAAAAGAAAAATGGCAAAAATAAACCAGTCATCACTTGTTGTGGTTTGTAAAAATACTTAAACTAAAAGCACACAAAAAAAGTAACAACTAGTTTACATTATTTAATGATCTTGATTGTTATTACAAGGTTAGCATGGACAGTAAAATATTAAAACTAAAACCAAAAATAGGGAAAATATATTGTCAGATGGTGATCTTGGTTACATGCGAAATATTTACTGGGCCAGTAAGTGTTTGCATTGTGGGATGGAGGTAAAAAGAGGGGAAAGCAGAGTGAGCAGGTGAATGAAAGAGGGACTTTGTGTTTCCCTGGTCATTAAAATCCAATGCACGAATGCTGCTGTAAGCACAAACAGTACTGTATTCACATCCTCCCCATCAGACAGCGCTCTGCGCCTCAGCTCCTTCAATTAAGAGGAACTGCTCATCCATACCACAACTCATTCTGAGCTCTATTACTTATGTCTGCTGGTGCCTCAAGCATGAGATCATAGAGAGTTATGTGGCTGAGAAGTTTTGTTCTGGCCTGACCTGACCTTTAAAGAAGAGCTTTATCTTTATGAAGACATTTTACGTATGGAGTTTTAACCTTTTGTTTTACAGTCTTCAGACAGCATTCGCAGCCCATATTACTCAGATGATGTATTTCCGAGTGAACCGGGATGGTAAAAAGGCAAAAAAATAAATAAGGCGGGACATGATTGTAGATTGTAAAAACATGTGTAAAAAGTGGACATTATAAATTAATATAAAGCAAAAACTATAAAGCTGTACACTATGTAGTAGAGTCTAGAGCAACTTTACCACTCACAAGGTGCATGAGAACAACTAAATGCAGGAATGTGAGGGAAAATTCCAGCACGACTTGTGATAAGGAGATATTTATTATATCAGTACCAACACGTTTCGGCCTAAGAGCCTTCCTCAGGGACCCTGAGGAATATCTCCTTATCACAAGTAGTGCTGGAATTTTTCCTCACATAACCCTTGTAAAACCACCTCTCAAAGAAGCCTGACCAGGGGTGCGCTTCCCAAAAGCATTGCTAGCTAACTACGATCGCAAGTTCCATTTAACTCTAATGTAACGATGGAACCTGCGACCATAGTTGCTTATAGGGAAACTCACCCCAGACTGGGAAAACTAGTTTAGATCAGCAAACAAACTCTGCCTTTTTTTTAAAATGTTTTTCACTATGTTGGTCTCTTTGGCGTAGTTGATGTCAGGCATTTTTAAAGGACATATATTTTTTGCACACTGCAGTGTTACTGTTAACTAAAACTAAAGCTTGAAAAATAATCAATGTGTCGAACAGGTTTCCCAAACACTCCCTCCTTCCTCCATTGGTCAATAAACAGAGAGTCCCGTCCCCAAACTCAAGCCATTGGTTGAGCCAAAGTTGCTGTGTCAAGCTATCCGGGGAAGTGAGAAATGTTTTTTGGGTATGAACCGTTGTATGTATAGGTGTCTCTGCATATTAAACTGGAATAGAAAAAAAAAATGTGTGTGTTTATCGGTCCCTTAAAGTATGTTCATGTGCTCATCTGGTGTGGAGATTACACTCCTGCCACTGGACCGCTGAGGTTAATCCCTCTTCAGAACTGTTTCCTGCTCACTTTCTCTAATCTAATGGGATTAACTGTCATTTTACATCCAACACTGCAGCAATTACACCCACAGAAAAGAAGAGACTTCACAAGGCTCCATTATGCATGAAACGGCTGAATGTTTTTAACACTTCAATTATTGTGTAAAAATGTCAATGGCCTCTCTGGTTTGTGCTGTTCTCTTTTTACAGAGCGCCCAAATCTTTCATACACTCCCTGATTTTCTTTGTCCAGTGAATGCACAATGAGGAACTGCCTGATTAGGTGTCAAATAGGCCTGGCTGGCAGATAAACACTCTAACTTGACTCCATTCTTTTGTCGCAAATTAAGATATTGGATTTGAAAGGTATTGTCCTCTAATGCATTTGGGTGTTTCTCAGAGTTTACAAACAGTTTTTATTCATAGATTTACTATCAGCTTGCACCAGCGCAAACCGTCTTTTGCCATTAAAATAGTACTGTCAGGATTTACTAAAGACGCGCAGTGACGAATTGCGCCTGACCTTATTGAATATTAATTTGTAGGAGTTTCCCTTTCAGATGCAAAATTTATGGGAGGAGAGTATTAATATGAATCACGCAACGTGGTTTACTAACGTGGTTTCTGTGTCATAAGTAGATCACCCGCACCTGATGAGCATCGGCTCTGATTATTTGCGACTACGCTAATTTGTGCTGTGCTTGGTATATTGCGTTGGTCGATATGTAAATGAGATGTTTGAGAAATTTCCACATCCGTCGGCGCTGTTTTGGAATTGTTCATTTTTAAGTGTTCAGTTTTAATTTAATTTTACATTTTAGTTTATATTTAGTAATTATGTAGAGTGTTTTTATCATTATTTTATTAGTTTATTTCATCGTTTTGTATAAATGTAGTAGTTCAACTTTTACTGTTAAATATTTTTAATTTCAGCTTTATTTCAAAAATATTTTTGAATAGTGTGCTACCACAAATTTTTACCACCCACCTCTTTTTCGTGTACCATTTCCATTTGTATGTAGCATTAGCATTTAGCTAATTAATTCATTGCCTTTGTAATCACTAGGCCTCAAACATGCACGTTAACATTTGATTAAACTGAATTGAATTGAATGCAACAGTTTGTGCAAGAGTGGTTCGATTAACAGTTAGAACAGATTAATTTTGCTCAGGTTTTATGCAGGAGTGGGATCTTTATTTTTAGATTCAGACACTGTTACTGTTACCGAAAAATAACAGTTTCTGAAAAAGTAGAAAGACACTGTTACCAAAAAAGAACGGTTACTGAAAAAGTCGACAGAGAACCATCGCAATGTCTTTTTTTGAGCTTTTATTCAATATTAGGCCAATTAATTCCGAAATGCCTGAAAATCTACTAGAAATACTATCCAGGCACGTTGCCGTACTATTTTTAGTGTACCATGAATCCTAATCTTACATACAGTACAGTTAGAATGTGAATTAGGATGCAGCTCTGGTGCTCTTACACTGCACTCAGCATACTGTACCCCGGCAGTGAGGTTATTTTCACGAGCAGTCGCAGTGATTAAAACACATGGCTGCTTCTCTTTATCACCCCTGCTGCATGTGTAATGTGAAGCTTATGCATATCATCCGAGCGCTGCTCATGTGATAGAGCCGTTTGCGCTGTCGTCCAGTCTGTACAATATTTCTCCATGGCACATTGCATCTCCACTGCAGCCCGCTCTACACATTTACATTTAAATTAAATTCAATCTCCTCTGCTTTTACCATCATGCAGTACGGCAAAGCTGAACCTTACACACTCAGCATCTTCTCTTTGTTCATTTCCTCCTGTTTTCTCTCCTTCTGTTTGTCCGTGTCCTGCTGCAATGGCATGCAAGCTGGAATATAAATAGCTCATATTAACTTCTGCATATCTGTATTCAGATTTAAAGACCTACTGATGCATACTGGCTGTAAGAACAGGATGAGCATTCTTAAGATTGCAAGCCTCAAAGTGATTGGCTGGCTTTAATGCTGGCTTTATTTAGTCTTTACAAGGGCTGTATCTAAAGAAGTCAAAATACTGGCACGGTTCATGCAGTCAAAAGTCTGTACAAAGTTTCATCATTATTTGAATCATTTTTAAATAATTATTTGCATTTTATGGCTGTTATTAAAATTAAATAGCATTTTTAAAAAAAAAAAAATCAATACTAAAATTAAATGCTAAAATTAAATGTCTCCATCACATTATAATATACAGTATGAAAATGTATATTGCATTTTGAGATTTGCTAAAGATTACATGTAAGAGTATTTAGTTAATACTAGTGTTTTATTAAATTATTAGTGTTGACTTTGAGTGTTAAATGGAAAGGTAATCTAAATATAAACAGGGAAATGAGCATTCACAATTAAATATGTAGTAGGCTGTCTGTCAAAAAAGATAATTAAATAAATAAAACTCACATATTAAAGGATAACCAATATGGTACTGACTGTATTATTTTGAGTTTTTTAGTATTTCAGACTAAATACATATGAATATGTGTATTCAATGGTGCGGCAAAGACAAATATATTTATTTTTGAATGTATGTATAAATGAGAGAATTTAATATTTTAGATATAGATAGATAGAAATATAGATGGATTTTACTGTATATCAGCCAACCCTACTAAGAACTGAGCAGGAATAGCCTTGGTCAGAATAACCTACAAAGTGGAGCAGGCTTTATGTCCATAGTCAAAAACGTAAGTCCGACTACTGCAGACAAGCATAGCTGTGTGTTTGTGTACTTCATTTCTAATGTGAAAGCTCCAGGCACGTTGAAATCACATTTTGTGTGGTTTAAACTCCCAAACTGGCAAATTATCTCAAGCAGACTGTCTAATTTTACATGCTGCTGTAGTCCTGAAGGGTTTTCCGTCCAGTTCCAGTCTCTGTTGCCCTAACCACCTGTAATCTGGCCAGCGTGGGCCTGAGGAGAGCGGCTGCTGGCTGCTTGAGACTGGCTTGTTTGTGGCATCTCCAGAGGGTTTAAACAGGGTTAATGAGCTTCTGGTGCACACAATCCTAAACCTCCTTAACACAAATCGATTTTAGACATGAGACGCTTTAAAAATAAAGACGGGGATCATTAACCCAAAGCAGTAAAATGTGTGGCTCCTATAAGTAGCACTGCCCATGAAGATGGAAGCATTTTAGCCAGTATGAACATCTGTTTAACCTGGAAACATTTGTTTTTATTTTCTTGGATTAGGTACTTTTTGTTTCTGGTATTAGATTAGATTGGCAAGGTATTGTTTTGGTACTGGGGGAAGTGAAGGTGTTCCCAGTTAGTAACTGTGTGAAGTTTACAGAATCTGAATATATATATACTGTTCTTTCACTCGCCTTCGCACAAGAATGAGTAAATTTATTTCAGTATGTTGGACTGCTTTTTTTTATAACAGTGTCTCCAAATCAATCGGTGACATTTTCAATTTTTTTTACTTGGGTCTGGAAAAGTTAAGTACATTTTTCATTCAATTAAAATGTGTACAAATGAGAATTTATAATAATAATAGCGTGTGCTCTAAATAATTAATTGGCTAAATAACCCCACTAAATCATTTAAAAAAACTGTCTGAATTAATTCCATCCATTCATTTACCAATATGTGGGTAGATTAGTGTCAAAATTATTGTTGCATCTTCATCCAGTAGTAATAGCATTTGGAAGGTCATGGAAGAGTCCCGCTCCTTTATCTGCAGGTCATAATCTCAGCATTGGTTTGTCAGTTCCGGACACTATGTCGTGATTGAAAACCATGATTTGTGCTGAAAGGAAATGGTCTCTCATTGATTTGAGTTTCCAGGATAAAATAGTGGCGATCATTATAAAGGAAGCTAGAGAAGATTGTTGCTATAGGGACTGGAATGATGCGGCCAATGAGAAGCTACCATGTGTTGTGACTAAAGCAGCTTTTTAACATGCATTTGATGCTTCTGTGCAACCTGGTTTACAGTAATGGCTCAAATGAGTGATAGAACAGTGTTAATGTATGTTCATTAATTGGGTGGAGTAATTCCCTGTTCGAGGTTGCTGTGTGTGTGTGTGTGTGTGTGTGTGAGAGAGAGAGAGAGAGAGAGAGAAATGGGGCAGAATGAAAAAGGAGGAGTCTTATAGACTTTATTGATCTGTTCGTGTTTGTGGTCTCTTTCTGTGTGTGTGTTCTTTAAATTTCATCAGATTGACCGGGTTTCTTTAGTGACCATCTTTTACTGTTATTACACCCCTGATGCCCCTCAGACAGTAAAACAAAAGCTTCTGTGGACAAAACAACAGGAGTTGCATAGAACAGACACATAAAGCATTAAAACGCCAGCATGATTTATTTGCACATGCTGTCTGTGTGGTTTTAGCACCCGATTCACTGAAAGAAGGCATATTTGCAGTGAGCAAATAAAAATGATTAAAGTGAAATATGGCAGATTACATGGTTAAAGTCAGAAAAATTAAATCAAATGAGATTTAGCATTTTCCAATATAATGATCCCTGTATTAATGTTACATTTTTATTCAAATGTATTAAAACATGTATTGACTTTATTTATTTTATTATTCAGCACAGGAGCGATTACAATTTTATTGAAATTTATAACATTTATTTATTCATTGTATTTTATTTTACATCTTTAATTTGTATTATTACTATTATTAGTTCTACTACTATTATTATTATTATTGTGTGCTGGAACAAATTACATTTTATTAAAGCCTTTTTATTTTATTTATTTTTAGATAAGGTTTTTGCGCTGTAATACTCTGCACAAAAGTGACAACTATTTGGTGATTTTGCCAAATAGAGGACTAAACACACAGGAATAAATGCACAACTCTCACTTTTCTTGACTCTTTCTTTCTTTCAGGTTCTTAAAATTAATTTGATCGGCCACAGGAAAAGAATACTCGCTTCACTTGGAGATCGACTGCACGAAGACCCTCCACAGAAACCACCACGGGCCATCTCCCTAAGGGTGAGTACATGTTCTGTTATGTTTTTACTCACCTAGCAACAATAAATGTAATGTTCATCCCAAATATCACCCATAATATATACTGTGCATGTATGTGCTCAGACAGAGAAATGCTTTTAAAAGAAAATGTCACTTTCTGTGCGATTCGGTCTGATCCGATGGCAGTCTTATGCCCTGAGCCGCTCCAGGGATTTAACTTGATCTTCCAGACTGGATCAGACAGCTGCTCTCAAACGGCAAGGCCTCCTTAGCCTCTTTTCCAGGAGTCCAATCGAAATAAAAGCCAGTCCAGAGCATCAGAAATCAGAGTTGCTATGAGCCACAGCTTATATTCCTTCTTTTATCAAAGGACGAGTACTGTCTGATGTAGAAACAGTGGGCCATATGACTAATTCAAACACAAAGCAAAAACAGGCACAGCTAGACCTCCAATAAATAAATCCCTGGAGAAAGCTATCCGTTAGCATTCCCATTCATCTCAAAGGCAGTTGCTCTACTAACCACCCAAAAACTTTTCCGCAGGAGCCCACCGGGAACCACACTCCACCTCAGTTGTCACCGTCTCTGAATCAGGCCTACCCCAACGCCAGCTCGCTGGACGTTCAGCACCTCATCATGCAGGCCGACGCCAGACGCAGACGCAACGACAACTACTTCGAGGACACGCCACGCTCCAAACTAGAGAGACAGATGGCACAAGTCAGTATGGTGAGTTAGTGCACTTGCGTCTAGTGCACTACTCTCCCCTGTCCTCCTGCTTTGGTGTGATCAATTGTGCTTTGTGCACCTTTATACCCGGATAGCATCTCAATAAATCAGCATCATGGTGTGTTAAAGTGTGTGCGCGTTGGCGATTGTAAATGTGTTGTGGCTGGGATCTCTCATTGTGAGCTTATCAGTGACGTGTGCGCCTGTGTGTTTTGCAGTGATTGTGAATAGAATGAGTTATTGCACCAAACATAATGACAAAAGGTGACAAAACCCTAATGTCCTCTTCCTCTTGTGCACTGTATCAGTTTTTCCTGCCCTGTGGCTCCATATATCATCACAGAGAGAGAGAGAGAGACAAAGAGAGAAAGAGGGGCAAAAAGGCTTTAGACTGAATACAAAAAGCTGAATTGAACTGCTTAGCAATCACTGGAAAAAGTTGAAGAACAATTTCACTCAGAAATTGCTAGTAAATTTAAACTATATATTTAATGTGCATTCTGCGGAGTAATTTCTTTGCCTTTTTGTTGGTTATTTTTTGTAATTCTGTATAATTACAATTGAGTTAAATGTAAACAATCTTACACAATTATTTTATTATATAATACAATAATTATTATTATTTAAAGCGCATATTCGGTTTTTGCCCAAGTGCATCCAGAAATTCAGATTGCAGCCCAGAATTTTCATATCAGTGCATATGCAAAGTTACGCAATACAGATATCAGCTTTGTTAAAATTATCCCCTTTTACAAGCATTCATGAAAATTAAAAAATTCTGTATTATGCATGCCTTTTCAGGCCCCTAAAACGCCATTGTCATGTAAATGAACGTCCATAAAGCCCCATTCACACCAAAAACGATATCGTCTGTTTATTCTAAGCGCACTAGATTTAGCCGCTTTAAATTGTCCATATATCTTTATAGTTATCGTGCTTGGTGTGAACGGGCCTTAAAGCATTAAAAGTTTTACGTTTTAGTTCAAAAGGTTGATCCCTATGATTATCATAGATGTACTTGACTAAGTGATAAAGTATAAAAAAAATAATACCATAAGTTTTTTTATTGTAACCTAAACGCTGGACCTAGATTGAATTACTTTGTTTTTCCTCTACCCATCTTTTCAGCAAGGAGAATGGTGCGAGCCAATCACGCTACGGCCTCCGAACGAGGCGACGTCATCTACGCCGGTGCAGTACTGGCAGCACCATCCAGAGAAGCTTATATTCCAGTCATGTGACTATGAAGCATATGTAAGTGTGGGTGTTAGAAGTGATGAATGATGAATGTTTCTCAGATTTAACAAACAACACTTTAGATGTGAGCGTACAAACAATATAGATGTAGATTTGGCCTTGGCGAGCTCCTGTAGGCCATCAGATATCAAAAGAGAAAAGCAAACGTGAAAGCTATCTGCGAGTCTTTTAGTTATTCAGTGGTGAATAATGGTGTTTTAACCTTCAATCAATACAGCTTTATTCAGCTCTCTCTGGACCCGAGCATCTCTAGTATTAGCTTACATAAACCCACTCTGTTTCCTAGCAACAGCCGTGTAAATTTGATTGGCTTGTTCTCCTGTGCCAAAAACACTGATGGAGTTTATGAACAGAATCCATGTAAGTGTGACTGACCCGCAGAGGGCAAAGGTCAAGATTAGTCTCAGCGTTGAGCTGTGAAGGAACGGACAGACCTGTGGATCAATGCTAATTCTGCTAGAAGTTAAATATGTTGTGAATTCAATTGATATTACACTTAAACAATGCTGTTTCTGATTCTCATGGGGTGCTAAGTCAGTAATGAGACACTTCCTGACAAGCATGATGAACACCACAATTATTATTTTATTTAAAACTGCTATTCATTTATTACATGATCAAATACATGAAATCTAAAAATATAATCAAAACCAAAAATGAAATTAAACATTACAATAAAATAATTACAAAATATTAAATAAAAATGATTAATATAAATATAAAAAAATGTAATGCAATAAATAATGAAGCATTTCAGATACAGAGAAATTGTGGGCTTAAATGAAACTACAAATACAAAAGTAATTGAGGCTCTCATATACCTGTTGGTATGATAAATGGTCTAGAGTGGATTTACATGGCCTGTCTGGGTTTTACACTCCGTCACGTGTCCTGATGGTAGATGCCAGATTGCTTTCATGTGAAACACAGCCCGCTGGCTCTCAAGGTTGTCCTTGTCCGATACCCAGCAGTGCAGCGTAACACTTCACCAGATCACAGCACTAACCAAGCCCTTTCCAAACAATCTCTCCCTGCACACTTCATCGTACACGGCCACATTTCCATTCAGTTATTGATTTAGCCGACAGTTGATGGACAATGTGTGCACATCTACCATTGAGAAAGAAACACCAAGATTTTGTTGCTTTTTTAAAATAAAAGAGACATACCATTACTTGGTGTAAATCTCCAGTCCCCCAATCGTGTTTAAAAGCAAGGGAAGGTGGTAAAGTACCAGTTTTTGTTTTTGATTTATTTTATTATTTATAATGAAGTGTAGTAATAATAATAATCAAAATAATAGTAAAGTTGTGCAATGGTATGTCACTTTTTGATATATATTATAAACTAGCTTTTATGAAAAGCCATAATTTATAAATAAAATTTGTAGTTTTTAAAAATACATAATATAAAATATATACAATATCAATGTAATAGTAATAATAAATGCATTAAAATATTACAAATAATAGTTAATTAATATAACAAATAATAATAATAATAGTTACATGATAGTATGTTAATTCTACTTTATCTGTTTTAAAATAAAAATGAATGTGCTTCTCAGTTTCTGATTGTGTGTTTGTTCTGCAGTATCTGGGCTCTATATTGGTGAAGGAGTTGCGTGGTACAGAGTCCACGCATGATGCCTGCGCAAAAATGAGGGTAAGAGTTGTGTCGCCATGGCAACCACTAAACCATGTGTCTAGTCATGCTTCCGCTGCCCTCGGGTCACTATGACACACAGTCATTGAGAAAACAGAACATTTCTCTGTTCTTAAAGGACTATGTGAGAACACGGTGTACTAGCGATTAACACGCACACAAGGCGATGTGAAGGGAAATTATATTAAGGCCAATTATGACTTTTCAAATAATTGCATAAATAACCTACCCACAGCATATGAATGCAGTGACCTCGCGTTACCTCAGAATACATCTTCTCTTACCTCAACGCCCTCGGCCGTCCCGTTCTCGTGAGATTATTCAACACGGCAGGACAGTTCAGCCGCACTATTTTAGATGCATGTAAAACAACATCTCTCTCCTTTCTGATGAGACCGAGAGAGTTTGAGACCTGCCGCCCCTTGCTTCTCCACAAACACATTAATACATTCAGAGCGTGTAAATTTAGGTCCTCTGTCTCTC
Source organism: Gymnocypris eckloni scoliostomus (assembly GCA_027564155.1). Lineage (NCBI taxonomy): Eukaryota > Metazoa > Chordata > Actinopteri > Cypriniformes > Cyprinidae > Gymnocypris > Gymnocypris eckloni. The sequence goes on along the minus strand of CM050432.1, from coordinate 14,870,023 downwards.
GCTCTTTGTTTTTAGCAGAATATTTTGACAGGTACAGAACAGTAGATACCCGCCGATGCACAGGAAACCGCTGACAGAAAGAGAGCGAGGGGGAAATGAGGTCCAGATGAATGTATATTACACTTTGACAACTGATATGACAGCTTAGGAAGATATGAAAATGAATTCTGATTCTCTGCAGTTCTTCATCATCTTCGGCCGCATGTGATTTATGCCCCTGCAGCCTCAGGTGGTCTTCCAACCTGGTTTTGCACTTGACAGATTGTGTCCCATTGGCCAAGGTGCTAAACAGCAGACCGGGAGACCAGCTAAAACCACCTTGTATAAGCATCTTTATAAGTGGTATATGACAACAGGGACTTTCAAACCCAATACGGCCACGCTTTAAACAGCGCACACTGTTATTTTGGCACTTTTTGTTTGTCTCATGAGATGGCACACTATCTGGGTTATTGCAGGGGACTGAATGACATTACGTGTAAATAATTTAGTGTGTGTTTGAGTTTGTATCAAGCAGGTCTCAGTCAGCGTGTGATGGGACCTCGTGAATGTTAATGTCGGAGTAAGACTGTCTGCTGATCTCTCCTCTTCTCATTCTCTCCGTAAGAAGTCTACAGAACAGATGAAGAAGATTCCCACAATAGTACTGTCTGTCTCCTATAAGGGCGTCAAGTTTATTGATGCCACTAACAAGGTACTCATCAATTTTAAGTCTTAATTTATACTATTTATATATTGCAATAGCAACTTTCATTTCCCTTAATAAGATTTAAATTTGGGCTATCAATCAATAAAATACAGCTGAATTAAGAAATCACAATAAATTGCATGTCATTAAAGGACATTAGATAATTATGAAGAAGCACTGAATAGATATTACAAGATGTGCTATTATAAGTCTATTGATTGTTTTTTCACATTTTATTCAGTTGGCTTGTTATTTGTTTATATAAATCATGTTATATTGACAGTCTATGTTAGAAATGTATATTTTATTGTACTTGTATTCTTTAATAGTTTTTACCATGAAAATAGCCTAAGATGCTGACATGGCATTAAATAAATATACTACTACTACTAGCAATTTAGTGAATAAAAATATTATTGATGACTAAAAGCTGATTTTCTTTCCCTCTCTGATGTTTAGAACATTATAGCAGAGCATGAGATCAGGAATATATCGTGTGCCGCGCAGGACCCTGAAGATCTGTCCACGTTTGCGTACATCACCAAGGACCTGAAATCCAGCCATCATTACTGCCATGTGTTTACAGCTTTTGATGTGGTTAGTAACATATCATAAATAAACACATTTGTGTGTGTGTGTGTGTGTGTCTGACATGTCACATTTTATAGCATCTATGCAGTCATTTTAAGTACAAACTATACATTTTCTTATCTTAAATAGCTATGGTGGCATTGTATTTTCGGTTAAGTGAGCTTGGTGTCTTCTGTGTTACCGTCTGTCACAGTAACACCACAGAGCTGTCTCTGCGTCAGCTAGTCACAACACATGAATAATTTATAATATGCTTAAAGCATGTTTTTAATCATTTAAAATCACTAAGCTCTGAAATTATGGAAGAAAACCAGTAAAATGCTGCCAAATGTAGTAGCACTAAATTGAACTCTTCAAGGCATTTCCGTCATTTTCTCAACTGATTTGTAACCGCGTAGATCCCCCACAAGTGAGAATTGTGAGTTGATTTTTGAAAGAGCGTCTCTGATCATCTCTGTGTGTTTTCATATAGAATCTGGCCTATGAGATTATCCTGACGTTGGGCCAGGCGTTTGAGGTGGCGTATCAGTTGGCCCTCCAGGCCAGAAAGAGCGGCCACGGGTCGTCCACCCTGCCTGAGAGCTTCGACAACAAACCCTCCAAACCTGTCCCTAAACCTCGCGTCAACATACGCAAGTCTGTGAGTGACTCTGCCCTTTCAGCACTAACACTAACTGACTTGAGCCTCTAACCTCAGCCTGTCTCACCTCATCCATCTGTACATATGTACACCTACACTGCTGCCTGCACACCTTCAACACAATCTGAGTGATGCATCATGGGAAACAAAGTCTCTGATTTGAGCTGCTAGAATGTGTGACCAGAATTTAATGTTGATTTGGTGTATTGATTTAAACCTGATGTTGATATGTTGTGCGTCAAAAGTTAAACTGTTATTAACAACAAAATCAGTCAAATATGCTGATTTCTTATTATTATCAATGTTGAAAACACTTATTATTTTATGGAAACCATGATACCTTTTCTAAGTTCCAAAGAACAGCATTCATGTGACATTTGAATATTTAGTAACTTACGTAAGCTTTTGAAAAGTAATGTATATTTAATGTGTATTTTAAATTAAAACATTAATATCAGCTTATTATATTTTCTAAAATATATTAATTAAAATTAAAACAGAATATATAAAAATGAACACTAATTCAAAAGATTAATAATAGTACCTCAATGATACAATGTAAAACGGTGATATAAACACTCAATATATTTTTGAACAACACCATGACTGATAAATACTTTAAATTGTTGTTGCACATTATAGTTCACATCTTAGAATCTTATAATGTTTGTTAATTTAATAATTTCTGTCCATTTCTATTCTTTTAGGCCTAAATGTGTATTTTTATTGTTTTAGAGGGAGCTTTGCTTGTCAATGCTGTTATTTGATTAATATTTCCTCTTATCTGAAGGCCTAAAAACTTGGTATCAGATCTGGTCCTCAACCTAAAATGAGATTGATAACTAAAAACAGCACAGATGAACTTGAACTTATAAGCCATTTATTGACTTTGGCATTCGCGCAATCATCTTTTTAGAGGCGTGCGCCAATATATTTAAAATCAATATTGAGAAATGTGTGTTCGGCAGTATTTGCTTCCCCTCAGCCAAAGTTTGTTTGCACGCACACCAGCACGTCGCAGCCTGTCCTGAGGGACGGAGAGGTGAGTGTTTGATCTGTAAACGGCACACTCCATCTCCTCTCCCTTCAGTGCATTTAAGGATGAAAGAGATTGATGAGGGCCGTTTGCACGAAGCTCCAGCAAGTCGCTTCCTCCGGGGCAGCCTTCCTTTCCATCTGCCCTCGTCCCAGTGCCCCTAGAGCGGGCACGGTGCCTCCCTTCCCCCCTGCCACCAACAGGGATATTACCACTCTCTGAAAGAGGCCCAGAATCATAAAAATAAAACACACCCTGCCTGTTGAAGTTGGATTACGTGCAGGAGAGAAATTACGGATGCCTGGTTGAAAATAAACAGTTGCATTATTGATTCCAGCTTGCAGAAATGACCCTCCTTTTATGAGACGCTTCACTGTCTGTTTTAAAGGCCACATAAAATGTGCGTCTGTTATTAGAGTATATCTCTGAACAAATACTGGGCCAATTTGGCACTTTAAATGGAACCGTGGTGTAGCAGTGAGAGATGTGGCTGAAATGGGCTTTGTAGGTTCAAATCCGGCTTGCAACATTTTCCAGTCCTGTTCTCGGTCCCTCTTGCACCATGTAGTCCTATTCGAATAAGTGTTTTACTCCACAAACTCAACTTATTTGGGTAAAGCAATAATTTGTGGTACTATTGGCATCTCATCTGAAATAAAAACAGGATCTTTCATATCAATTCCTTTTTTAGTAATCACTTACAATGCGTCGAAAAATGTATCACATCGCAGTCATGCACATGACCTTTCATAACGGCCACATCCGGATTATATGCACACGGAGCTAATTGCTACAAAGATCCCAATCCCGTTTAAATCCGTACTGGAATTCACAGACATCCTGTGTTCATAATTACAACTCGAAAGTCTTTCAGATAACTAATCCTGTTTGAATACTGCTTGTGACAGTTTATGTAAAAATGGATTTATTAATGATTTACATTTGTTCTGCTCGTTGTTTTGGTGAATAAAGTCCATTGTTGGTCTGAATGTGTGTGCACGCTGTTTACCCTGAACACTAACAGCTTCCTCTGTGTGTGGTGTACTCGGATATTGATTTTTCCCTTGTGTAGGAGAAATTGTTCATTATGTTGAGGTACCTCCTCTCCATATGGACACGACACGCTGTGTTGCTCCATTAGAACGGATTCCTTCCCTCTCTATTTTTCATTTCCGTGTGTCCACTCCTGCGTTTGAATGCATATGGGTGACTCTTCAATTAAGGGATTTTTTTTACTATTTGAAATACTAAAATATATACATTAAAATAAAAAAGTATGCTGCATGTAAAAACATTTGTTTTAAACAGCATTGGGCAAGTTAAATAAGCTAACTACATGATGCTCAATTTAAAGTAATTGTACTAGAGTCAAGACTTTTGAAAAAGTAGTCACATGACACATACTAACAAAAAGTACCGCTAACAATATTGAAGCTAGTTAATATATTAACTATATATTTTTTTAAATATATAACTATCCAATATTAGAAATAAGACATTTTTCTGGCACTGAAAAAAGATGAATGACTTTTGAGATGAAGGAAAATCTCAATTAATTAATGCATTAAACTTGAACAGATAAATGCTCTAAATATAACTATATCAACAAAAATACATCCTTATTACACCTATTTCAACTTAAATACGCAAGTTCACTTGCTGCCTTAAATTTGTAGGTATTTTTACTGAAAAAACTGAACAGCAGCTTTTAACCATTTGTAACACCTGGATTTCTATCTACTAAAGGTAGTTTAGTCTAGAAGTCTGGATTGGGGCAGGCCCAAAACAGTGAGATCCTGCCAGTTGTCTTTTAAGTCTAGAATTTGTTTTAAAGAAAAAAATCCTTTAATTCAAGAATTACCTATATACATGAGTGCGTGTAGACCTTCCCTAGCTTTGACCTCTGTGACCTCTTTTCCGCCTCTAGGTCATGCCCCCCTCTAGCCGCTGGTCCCTGGGGCATATTTTCACCCCGCACAGACCTCCTCTTCATCCTTCTCCTCTTCCTCCTACCTCACGACTCCTCCATCATCCACACAAAGTTCAATTTCAGGTCTTCTTACATTTCCTTTCCTTGATTTCTTTTCCCCCTTTTTATTTTTAGGGCTGTTGGTTACTTAAAATTGTAAATTTGTATTTATTATTGAAACTAATGTTAAATTGACAGCCCTAATGTTTTTGTTTGTTTTATCATTTTTCTTGGTCTTTTTATTTTGTGCTTCATTTTTAACTCTTTCCCCGGCCAACATGGAATTTTCCGTTATTCATGAGATAACGCTTTCCTGCCAAACACATCCTTTTCTGGGCTTCCATGTTTTCACCATTATAACTCATCTCCTGAATGAGTCCAGAATCTCCCGATCAAAAGCACAGGCGAGGAAGATGCAGAAACAAGTGATCTCATATGCAAGCAGATGTATTTGAAAATCAATGCAATCAACAATAATCAGATGTAGTCTTTGATAACATGATTTTCTCAGCTTTTTGCTCAAAATGTTGCTTTTTTATAACAATTACCTACATTCAAGTGTTGATAAAAAAAAAAGCTTGAAGCTAGAATATAATATATATTTTTTTGTTAATTTTGATGCATTGCATGTTCAGATATTCATGCAACAAAATATTGTTTCTGCATCTTCCTCGCCTGTGCTTTTGATCGGGAGAAGCGCTGTCTCATGAATAATGGAAAATTCCATGTTGGCCGGGGAAAGAGTTAAAAATTGCATGTTCAGATATTCATGCAACAAAATATTCTGGGGTCCACGAAATTTTAGTGAAAAAGATTTGTAAAAACTGCTGGCGGGGAAAGAGTTTAAAGGAAAAGTCGAGGTTAAATAAAGTTGGAAAAATAATTGTAACTCATTCCTTAGTTTTGGGGGAGGACAGAAATGGCTGTCAAGTTGCCCCACATTAAAATACATAATTGTCTTTTTGAAAATGATTTTCTGTGGTAATCGACTGTAAGGCTTTTCTCTAACCCAGAATATTCCTTTAACTGATTTCATTATTTAACTTTCTTTGTTTTGTTCGTTCATCTCTTCTTCATCTGAATCCTTCTTTCCCGTCGTCCTGCGATGGTCTGTCTGTCCTGAACATCAGCTGACTAAACGCGGCTAGAAATATTTCAAGATTTATTATCCAAGACACCAGCTCACCATTCCCTGAGCTGTGTTATCAAACCATTAAGCTCCTTTTCAGGTCGATGCCTCATATTAGAGGTTTATTGCGTCAGATTAGCATCTGTTTCCTTTTTTAAAGCATTTGGATATGGAGAAGAATGAAGTTGTGTGGGAGCTGTGTGTGTGTGTGTTTGAGAGCAGTCAGAGGTAGCCAGGCAGAGCGAGGATTATGTTATTTAATATTCATACAGCTGCATATGGAAAACCCTGATAAAGAACTCAAGACAAGCCAACAGCAGACGTAAACGACTCTGCGTTGCTGAGTGCGTGCGCTCGTTCCGAGCCATGTATAGCTCAGCTTTATGTGGAGCAAGGCTGAGCTGCCGTGGCAACAAGGAACTGTGTTTTGATTGGTTGATAAAGACGTACTAGTCGTAGGGTAGTTTTGACCACAGCAGATCTGCAAGATGGATATTATGTCACTGATACCTAATATAACAGATGCATTTGACAGTTTAAAAATAAGAATGATGTAATGTGGATTTAATTCACTGTTTTTTTGTGTTTGTGTGACAGTCATGTCATATGGTTAACCAATCACCTTACACCTCTCTCTCTCTCTCTCTCTCTCTCTCTCTCTCCTGACTTAAGCATGCAAATGTTTTCATATTCCATCATGCACCAGGGCTTCGGTTTCCATAGGTAATCATCAATAGTATTTCATTAATAGTAATAATAAAACACTTAACTTAAGCTTAATGTGTTTGAACTTGGACTTACAATGCTTACAGTAATTGTTTATTAAGATAGATGATAATCGTTACATGTTTTGTATACATAAATTAGTTGAATTATTATAAGTGAACATGAGTTAAACTTCATAGTGAATAAATAGCAGTAACAGAATGTGACAATCATACTTTAGTGCTAAATAATACAATTACTAATTTTGTATGTGATTTTATTATTGGTATATTATTTATTATTAATTTGACCGCATTTATTAATGTAGATTTATGATCATTTCTACATATCTTTGTATTTTAACTTCTAATTAAGTTGTAGCCTAAATGTTTTCAATGAACATGACAAATTAACAAATGAAATAAACACAAACCATCAACCTAAACAATTGTTGACCGTTGTTTAACTGATGCCTAGTTGAACCTTGTTATCAAGTGCTTGCATGATTTGTGGTAATCGAATTTCACCCATGATTGATTCTTAGTCAGGAAGGTAAATTGTGACATCCTGTTGTCAAACTTTGTCGATGTACCCAAAATTTAGTACAAGATAAAAGACAAATTCTGTGCGTATGAACGAAAGCGAGTGGAACGCAAGATCTAGGGTGACCGCCATAATGCCCCTAAATTATTAGCGCATCCTGACTCTCTCTATTTATTTTTCCTTTGTGCACCCCAGATGGAGCAGCCCTCAATGGATCCAAAGGGCCACGCCAATGTCCCCTGGATAGTCGAGCCAGGACAAGAAGCCAAAAGAGGAGCCAACACCAAGTATGAGACCACTATTTTCTAATATAGACCCAAAATACTGTCCACTCCTGTGTGTGTGCCTTACAGAGAGCGCCCTCTAGAGGCCCCCCATGGAGCCACGGGCCCAGTGACCTGTGACAAGCCCGCGTCTCTCCGCCCGGCCAAGCCCGCCCGTTTACCGTGGCTTCTGCATGATGACGCTGCCGCTGTCTTTTCTCTCCTTCGATTTTTTGGCCCTCTCTTTCTCTCTCAATCTATCTATCTCTTAATATCACTCGCCCCACCACCCCCACCTTTCTGGCCACAGCACGATACGGGAAGGTCCCGCTCAGCCCTCAGTGCCGCCACGCTGCCGATCCTCCTCCAAAACACACAAAAAAAAGTGTTGCAAGCGGTTGTTTTTCATTCAATTTTTCCCCCTCTCCTCTTTTGATTTCTCCTTCCCTCCGTTCCTCGCTATTCTTTCCTCGGCTTCTTCGGGAAGCGCCTCTTCAGCCTTTCCCCACCACCACTCGACTGCTTGAATGACAACTTAAAACCGTAATGCTGCTACAAAGCCTTATAAACACGTTGTTTTTAGAGTCGGGATTTGCTTTCTTTCTTTCTTTCTAGACAGCGTAGGGTTAGTAAGGCGGGAGGGAAACGGAGAGATTTTTGGAGGTGGGGCATCCGAAACGGCTGGCATAGAAGCAGAGATAGGATTTCACACGAAGGACATTTTGCTTGTGTTGTTTCTTTCGTCTCGTAGCGAAGTTTAAATTTTTAGTACCAGCGCTTGTCATAGAGAAAAAAATAAGTCTGCTGTAATTTAAATTGCCTTATTTAGGGGAGATGTTTTTCTCAAATAGCACACAATTTACGTGCTTGTTTTAGTCAGTCAAAGCATAAAACTATATTGTGGATGCAGAAGCTTGTCAGATAGCATTTAACGAAGGCTTGCTTTACGACGAGATACTCGCTAAAAGTCTCTCGAACCGCGCGTGTTCCTTACTGTCCAAAATTTTTTCCGTCGTATTTTCTTTCTCTCCCTTTTTTTGGTTTTGCCTATGAACGAAAACCCGAGCCAGTCCTGAGACATGCAGTGTAGTTGATGGAAAGCATGCAGTCCATGTGAACTGGAGAAGGGGGGGCTTTTTTTTTTTGATGGACACTTTGGATAAGTGATGTGATTTCATTCACAGGGCAATGGCGGACGCCCATGTCTATTACAGTGGAATTCAGAGAATGTAGCCTGCCCTTAACATGGACCCTCACTTTCACACGCATTGCAAATACGGAACCTAAAAGCGTCACCGGAGCCTCTTGTATCGCACGTGTAAGGATTCGGACAAGGACTTTTTCGTCTGGGACTTGGTGTATGCGTACAAGGACCACCAACATGGACCCGTGGCCTTTTAACGAAACACTCGCATGCATTCGCACGCACACACACGCGGCATAAAAAACAATAGGAGGAGACCATGGAATTGGAATGTACACTTTTCAAGATTGGCAGAGATTGGAATTGCGTTCCGAAGGACGGCGGCCGACATTTTGTCGCTCGAGAGACAGACTTGGGAAAGACTGTCGCTGTGGCGACTCGGACGCACTACACTGACTTTTCACTGAATATCTAGTCCAAAATACCATGGCATGTCTGGACTGGGATAAAAAATGACATTTACATGAATTGCTGTATTTTTTATTTCTCTCTTCTTTCTTCTTTTCTTTATTTAGTTTGTTTGTGGTTATTGATATAAAAATATGAATATGCACAATGTGAATGGACTCATTGCACTGGACAACCACGAAATGGACACGTCTCGTGCCAAAATCACTACGGAGCAGTTGTTGACGTAATTGGCGACGCCATGCAGATTAATATTCATATATTGGCAAGAAATGTTACTGTTTAATAGAGAACTATATTACCATTACTGTAATATTTACAATTATTCTAATTATTATTCTTATCGTGCAATTGGCGTCTTAATGTTACATTATTTTTATGTGTCGAGCTCAAATACGCAGCCATCCAAGAAAACAAAAAAATATTATTCTAGTACTACGGAGGACGTGCGAACGTCCATTTGAGTTTCAGATGAAAATATAAAAACAGATGTCTTATTTTCACTCATTGTCACTGTAGAATTTTGCCACAGTTCTGTAAATAAATATTTTGTTGACTCATTGTTGATACATGTAATAAAGAAAACAAATAAAAAACATGTATAGAAAATGACAGAAAACAAATTCAATAAATTGCATTGGTAAACAAGGTACCAAATTTGGCAGGTCAAAGTGCATCATATTAAAACAAAACAACAGTATGAGCAACAGGTGGATTTGTGACATCATTGCTGACTAACATATGTGTAGATAGGCTTGGGCTTCCAGCACACAGATTTTGTAAGTTTGGTCTTTATTTATATTCTTGCAAAGCACACGGAATAAATCCAAATTGTAGAACCATTGTTCCTTCTGTGAGCCGTGTTCCTTTCTTTTCTCTCTGTATTTATTGTGTGGTTTTATGTGTGGAGTTTAATATATTCTGGTATATTAAACTCTTAATAGAAGATTCAAGAAAAAGCCTACAGTTGGTTTATTTAGTAAATTGGTTAGTGTATAAAGCATAACATCTATCTATCTATTGTTCGATGTTCCATCTACGTGATGTTCTGTCGCTCTGTGTCCATATCTAAAGATACTGTGTGTTATTTATTTGTGTATGTACTTATTAGTGGCCTCTGGGGAGCTACAACAAATTGTGATTCTGTAAAGCCAGAGATCGTGTTAAAAGATGTGTTCTGATAAGGACGTGAGTGTGTTTTCAGGATAATATCCCCCTCAGGCGGGGTGACATACGGTTCACTTCTTGAGCACTCTGTTTCCATGGAGCTCGTTTCTTTCTCTTCATAGCTTGCTTAACACTACTATGTTACGTTGCAGTTACAGATGGAGGAAAACTACACCGCTTGTGTAAGAAAATGACTCCGAACAACCAGCACCTTACGAACCGGTGCCCTGACATTTTATCCTACCCATCAATTGTCCTACCAGGGCTTACTGATTGATGCACACATCAATATTGCATCATTTTTCTCACGCTGAACAACAATAATTACTGTATTGACTTTGTACAGTATATTACTGCAAGGGGTAGGGGTAGCCACAACCCTAAACAAAATGATTCCTGTATTCACGTTACTGTAAGGGTAGGTTTTGGGTTGGGGTAGGAGTAGACGTTAATAAACCATAATTTGACAGGGTAGCACAAATCGACAGAACACCGTAACGCTCACGTCACGCTCATTGAAGTATATTCAAGTTTTTATAAGCCTTAAATAAAACAATAGAGAAGTTCGTACAGCTGGTATGTACATCCAACAGACATTTATAGCCTCGGTTTGACCAGCAATGCGTTTTATTCCCCAATCTGTAAAGTGTTTACAGTATCTTTCTCGCCGAGCCTTATAAATCAGACAACATTTCAAGGGCCGTTTATGTCAGAAAGATATGTTTGTGAGGTGAGACTATCTGACTGACATAACCTTTTATCAGATATCTGTCACTTTCCATTCCATGTTCTCACAACAAAGATAGAATGAGATAACTGTAGTCTTACGTCCCAGATGGCCCGTATCCTGAAGCCTTTGACTAAATTAAGCATCAGGGGATAACCATTTATGTAATTATCTTACAGATCAAGTAATTAACACTTACAGAATGTGCCAAAACGATTTCTGACACGATATCAAAATAAAGGAGGCTTTACGATCGTTCAACCAGTTCAGTCATGATGATATAAAAGAACAAAGAGAGACGCGGGAGAGCTGAGAATAAGCGAGAACTGGGCCAGAGCTTTAGGAACACACAAAATCAAACTGTAGGGAACAAAACAGCCCTCACCTTGCATTTATCATCTCTGACAAAAAGAACAAAATGTGCTTACCTAATAATGTCAGCAAATATTGACGTTTAGGATCATTTCAGTTTAAAGTTACATCGAAAGCTAATCTGAATGTGCGGCGGCGGGAAGCGTCCCGCTCGGTGTGGCGGCTACAGTCCTGATCTAACACATAGCAGCTTATTTCTTGAACTATGCACTTATGATAATTTCATTCAGTGAACTTCATTTTGCCTTGGGTGCAACAATAACATTGTTTAGTTAAGTCCTGCGATGAACAACTGTGATTGCTAAGCAACGGTTAGATGTCAGGGTTCCCTTTGGAGTTGGCAGTGGGTTTTTAGGATGCCGGTTTTCTGTTTCTTATTAACATCAGAACTGTATATAAATGTGTATATATATAGAATTTGTTTTTTAATATTGAATAGTGAAACTTTTTGTAAAAAGTTTAGGTCACATTAGTTTGGGGACTAATTCTCAATATTAACTATGACCGATGCCTTATTAAACTCCCAATTTGCGGTTTATTAATAGTAAGTGGTTGTTAAGTTTAGGTATGGTCATGTAGAATACTAATAATTGGCCAGTATGCTAGTAATATGCATGCTAATGGACAAGTGAGAATTGGTCCCTAAACTAAAGTGTTACCAAAGTTTCTAACTAAAGTTGCTATAAAGATGTTAGTTTGTAACCTGAGCGGCTTCAAAATTCCTGTATGTCATTTATTTTCTCATTTTGCTAAGAATTTCATTTTCACATTCACAGTATGATCAAGGATGCGTATTAAGACTGTAAAATGTATTTGTTTGATTTCATGGTGACTTCATCATACAGGTACTGCACAAAGAAGGTAGGTCTATGTGTAAAAATAGACTAAAGATCATGCAAATGTGAGGTAAGTAATGAGCTACTCATAAAACACTGATATTATGTAGGCCTACTGCACGCCAGTTTAAGTTTTGTTGTTTTAATGCATTTCCTTGCCAGAAACACTGTCTAATATGCTGCGACTGTGCTCGAAAAGAATGCTGAAGTTTTGGTCTTACAGCTATACAGCTTACAGCTATCCGTTTTGGGCGGATACCCCAATCTGAGAAGCAGAGGCTGAAAGCAGAGCAGGACGAGTCTGGCCAGACAGATGCATGAAGCCTACCTCAAACACTTTGACAAGACCAGGTGACTCTGCTGAAGTACGGACTGGAGTGTACGAGGTGCTCTTCGCCCTGCTGGCCTCCTGCATGAACAAAGACGGGCTGCTGGTGGCTCACGGCGGAGGCTTCATCACCCGCAAATTTCTGAAGAGCCTGCGCAAGCCCTTCAGCGACATGATGGAGCCAAAATTTCAGTTCGCCATGAGGTTCAACGCCCTAGAGCTCGACGACAGCGACCTGGCGCTGTTTGTGGCCGCCATCATCTGCTGCGGAGGTGAGATGCAGAGAGAGCATGGGAAGTGAAATAGAGGCGGTATTGGAAACATTTGGAAAGCATTATCTAAACGATGCGCTACTTAACAGTGACTAGCAGCTTTTGAAAATTGGCTTTACTCAGGAATGAAATACTTGACATGAAATTGATATGTCACGCTGTTCTCCAACTAGAGCTGGGGTGTTGAATCTGGGGTCGGGGGTCATACAGGGGTGCTAAAGAAGAACGATATTTGACCAAATATAATTTTGTAGGGTTTATTAAACTTTCTTTTAAAGTATTTATCATATATCTTTTTAAAAAGTTATCTTAGGGTATTTATTAAGTATGGGGAAAGTAATTTATTTATGCATGAATGTATGTTATGTTCATACATCTATTATCATGAATGTAATAGTAGGCATAAATAAATAACATTAATATTTTAAATTGCTTGATTATATTGTTTTGACTTGCAAGTACAGTATAAATGGGTAATTATACAGGATCATTTTATATAAGGTTATATTTAGGGACTTTTGCATCAATGTTTGGAGGCAAATGTAAAGGACCATTAGACTACTACAGTAATGGGGCTTTAAATGTATAAATAAATACATACATATTTAATTTAACCTGAAGTACTCTTGCATTTCACTCCATATTAAAGGGATAGTTCACCCTAAAAAAGACAAATCTGTCATTAATTACTCACCCTCATGACGTTCCAAAATTCGTTCATCTTCAGAACACAGATTAAGATATTTTGGATGAAATCTGAGCGCTTTTTGACCCTGCATGTACTAAACGTAGTAAGGAAATTGTTAAAATAGTCCATGTGATTCAGCGGTTCAACCTTAATTTTAAACTAGAATACTTTTTGTGCGCAAAGAAAGAAGAGAAGAAATTGTTGAATAAAGTTGTTGTTTTTTCGCACAAAATTTATTCTCGTATCTTCATGACATTAGGTTGAACCACTGATGTCACATGGACTATTTTAACGATGTCCTTACTATCTTTCTGGGCCTCGAATGTGTCAGCTGCTTTTCTGTCAATGGTGGGTCAGAAAGCTCCCAGATTTCATCAAAAATATCTTGATTTGTGTTCCGAAGAAGACCTGAGGTCTTGCAGGTTCGGAACGATATGAGGGCGAGTAATTAATGAATTTTCATTTTGGGTGAACTACCCCTTTAATGTCATCTCCTTTGCTGAACTCTAAGCAGGTTAGTTGTGGTTCAGGTTGTTTTTATGTCACCTCTGGAGTCCCGCTGCCAGCAGTTTTTGAAAGGCATTATATAATAATGGTGGAAGTGAGATGGAGATTTTGTTCTCTTGAGGGCAACCACAGTTTCCTCTCCCGCCGGTTCCAGCCGCAGCCCGAGGAACTGCTGCCGTACGGCAGAGACCCGAGAGCAGACGCTTCCACAAACCACAGCTTCCTGGAGAGCTGCTCTTTCCTTACCACCTATATATGCTAAAGAGATACAGCGTTAGCAAAAACTACAAATACATCATCCATGGACAGTCTACTACTCCGAATTTGTCGTGCAGTGACGTCATGATGTTTAATACAAATGTTGGCACCAAAGCAATTGAACAGCAAAGTCGTTTATTTGAAAAGTTCGGTAGTAATATCAAAATGTGACCCTGGACCACAAAACCAGTCATAAGTAGCCCAGGTATATTTGTAGCAAATAGCCAACAATACATTGTATGGGTCAAAATTATTGATTGTTCTTTTATGCCAAAAATCATAAGGATATTGAATAAAGATCAAGTTATAAATTTTGTAAATATTCTACCATGAATATATTAAAACTTAATTTCTGATTAGTAGTATGCACTGGTAAGCACTTCATTTGGACAACTTTGAAGGCAATTTTCTCAACGTTTAGATTTTTTGCATCCTCAGATTTTGAAATAGTTGAATCTCAGCTAAATATTGTCCTATCATAACAAACCATACATCACTGGAAATATTATTTATTCAGCTTGTATAATTCTCAATGTCCAACAAATTGACCCTTATGACTGGTTGTGTAGTCCAGGGTCACAAATTAATAATAGAATTGAAAGTAATTGCATGAATCGGTTAAGTCATTTTAAGTATTTATACATTATCAATAGACCATGTCCCTCCTTTTGGAATGATTCAATGAAGGAGGAAATGATGTATTGTAGAGGTATGTAGTGAAGAACAATACAGCAGCATCAGAATCATGATATATATTTATTGAATTAGTTTTTCCTGACAGGACTGCAGTCTGTTCTACACCAAGCGCTTTTGTTTGCCCTGTGTGCGGGATCACCTTCAGCAGTTTCCAGAAGAGGTTCAGAACGAGGTGCTGAGGAAAAAGAGTGTCCAGAAGACGTCCTCTTCATGATGCTAGAATGATTTAGTCAGGACACCAGTGAGCCATCTGGCCAGACACACAATATGAACCTTTTTTGTATTGCATTTATGTCTTGCACAACAACATGTTTTGATTAAAATCATATTTACTGTGATGAGTTTTACAAATGCCTTGTGTTGCAACTCTAAAATAAATGTGTATGTTTGTGTCACTGGTTGTGATTATTTGATGACTGAAAAGATAAAAGGGTGATTTATATGAATGTCTGATGTAGGGGAGTCTCAAACCGGTTGTTGGAGCGCAAACCTGTTGTGAGCATGAGCATGCAAATTCTACCACTACACCACACCTCCAGACATGCCTGATCCCGCCCTATGTTGAGCCTAAACCTGACTTAGTGTCAAAAACCACAGGTAAGTAGTGAAGTATAAGTTCCAGCACATGCATAGTTGGAGATCTGTAGCTCAGCAGGATGAGCACTGGCAGACAATGCCAGAGGTCCCTGGTTCAAATCCAGCCAGATCTCCACAATGAATCATTTGCAGTGGAGGAGCTGGACCAGACCAGAGAGATGACGGAGGAGAGGACCAGACCAGACCAAGGGTGGAGCAGACCAGAGAGATGATGGAGGAGCAGCTGACCGGAGATTGGAACAGCAGACCAGATGGAGGAGCATGTGGTTGGAGACTGGAACAGCAGACCGGATGGAGGAGCATGTGGCTGGAGACTGGAACAGCAGACCGGATGGAGGAGCATGTGGCTGACCAAGTGGAATGGCAACCAAAGCAGTAAGACAACAGCAAGGAGGAGAGTAAAGACAGCACTAGAAGAAAGAAGAAGGGGGGGACCATGACCGTGGTCCCCCCTGGCCTCCAAGACAATGGCCAGCAGTGGTTATGAATCTTGTTTTTTAAAACACCCCCCCAAAAAAAGCCAAAATTACTGGTTTATTTCATAAACTAACATCTTCGCCGACTGGACTGCAATCTCTCTTCTCCTCATGAACACCTTTCAACTGCTGAAAAAATTCTGCTACTTTCCTTTTGAACATCACTTTATGGCAATTATCTTTTGCCACATATTGCTTAATCATTTCATACTTACATTTGCAACCTTTTTCCACTCAAAGACCCTTGCTTTCCATAATATTCACAGGCTTTGAATTTTTTTTATTATCTAAGGACCAATGATTTTGTTGTTTTACTCGATTTAAAGAAATAGTTTCTTTTTGCCCCAGGCAACCTAACAAACAGTTATATGTTCTCCCCATTACACAATAATAATATGTGCAATTACCTTATATTTATTTGTTTCTAGTACATCTTATTCTACTCCATAGCTCTGTACAATCATTTTTTTTGAATACATATTTTAGTTGTCACTGGAAGCTTGTGACCCTGAAACAAATTCCTTGTGAGCAAACATACTTCGTAATAAAGCTCTCTCTGACGTCTGAAATATTTTACAGCTTGATGCATTTGCTTTTTTCCTCAAAGAAATGTCAAGAACATTTCCGTGATTTGGCTGGTCTACAAATCACTCTTTTAACATCAAGCCACCTTCTCCAAAGAATGGTTTCTTCTTCAAAACAAACAATAACTAAATTGTCAGATCCAAAATCCTTCAGCTCCCATAAATTATTTGCATCTTTATGTATTTGAACCCTTTCCAACAATGTCTCTACAGAAGATTCACTGATGCTCCAGAAGGGAAAAAACATGCATTAAGAGCCGGGGCGTGAAAACTTTTAGAATTTGAAGATCAGAGTAAATTTAACTTAATGTAGCTTCTGAAGGGCAGTACTAAATGAAAAAAAAAAATGATATTTGGGCAAACCAAGAAAACTATACGCATCTTTATTCGGTTCAAAAGTTTTTACACCCCAGCTCTTAATGCTTGTTTTGTCCTTCTGGAGCATCAGTGAGTGTTTGAATCTTCTGTAATAGTTGCATATGACTCTCTCAGTTGTCCTCGGTGTGAAAAGATGAATCTCAAAATCATACAGACATTGTTGGAAAGGGTTCAAATACACAAAAATGCTGGAAAACCAAATAATTTGTGGGACCTGAAGGATTTTTCCAAAGAAAAGCAGGAAGTTTAACTGTTCAGGACAAACAAGGGACTCGTGAACAACTATCACTAAACAAAACACACAGCAGTGGATCATTCAGGTAACAACACCGTTTTAAGAATCAAGCGCATGTAAACTTTTGAACGGGGTCATTTTTATCAATTCAACTATTATTTCTCTTGTGGACTACATGTAAACATTCACATTTATGTGAAATATCTTATTCAGGTCAGTGCTAAATAAACAATAGCATGCATTTTGCAGATTCTGCAAGGTGTGTTAACTTTTGAATTCAACTGTATATACTGTGAAAATAAAATATATTTATTTTAAATGTATTTAAATGCGCTCGAAGCAATTAAATGTAGTGTATTAAATGTGTGAGTTTTTTGAGCCTTATCTTTTAAATTTTACATTTCAGTTACTGTGCTCGTTAAGAACAGCGCTCTAGTTCAGTATTGTGATCTAACAGACACCAACACGATTTTAAAAACAGTACGAAGATAAAGTCCTGCAAGATAGTCATTTTATGTCAAACCATTTACCTTTATTTACAGATCAAGTATAATATTAGGAACATTTAATAATCTTGACTCGTAACTGAACGCGAGACTCCGTTTGAATGCTGAATGGAGGATGACAGACATCCGCAGCGGGGAGAAGAGTTTACTTGAACTGAACAACTTAAATATTCATCTGTACCTCAAACTGAACTGTGGAACCGCTTCAGAACAATTGAAATATAGTGCAGGAAAACGTTATGGTGTTTTATGTGTTTGTGGGGCTTAACAATAACACAATAGTATATGCACAATATCCGATTTGGATAATGATAAAACGGACACTTTTCATTAATAAGTCTGTAGGCAGTGGAAATTGTTGACGTAAGGGTTGTTGTTGTATATTTTGAACTTGATCCCACAGTTCCCTCGACCCATTATTACCTTTGAAAACATTGACGTTCGCCCAAAGTTCAGATGCAAAGATAAGTGTTATTTTTTTGTGGGGTCAAACTCATCGAGTACCCCCACCACCATTGTCGGAGGTGAGACGAAAGGACATTTTTGGGAGGATGCCCAGCATCCTAAAGCTAGCTTCCATGGCAACGCTGGCTACGAGCCCTTTGATGGCTTCACCTCCCCTGCAGTCAATGACGGGAAAGGCGAAAGAGAAATGACACCTGCCGATGATCCACATTCATCCGTCAACCAGACGCGTTTCGAGAGGGGGCAAAGGTTTAGCTTTCCCTCCCACCCAGAGCAAAGTATGAGAAGCAATTTTTCCACATCGTTTAGGTTGAAGTTTTGTGGCAGACGAGCGTCGTATGACTGCGTGCTTAACGGTAAATGTGGTTAGATTGGCAAGTTCCCATTTTGTTACACTACATTTGCATTTGTGAAACGTACACCCAATCTCAGGAATGTTATGCCAAAACTATCAGCGTAAGGACAAGCACATTTAGGCCAAGTCCTCAAATCTTTATCTGTAAGCGCACATTGCACTGAGGCACGCTAGCGGGTCGCTTGCGAGAAAGTCACATTTTCCTGACTCTACGCATTTGGTCGTTAAACAAAGGCAGCCCGAAGTGTGAGGAAGCATTAACGGAGCGAAGCTGCCTTTATCCACACACTTGCACGAACAAACACGTCCACCATCAAAAGATTCCAGGTCAGAGACTTTTTTTCCCCAAAATCAGGCCTTGAGACATAGACACGTAATGACTAACATCGTGGGAACAATGTTCATCTTAGACAAGGGGTGTCCAGTCCAGCTCCAGGAGGACCACTTTCCCACAGACTTTAGCTCCAAGTGACCTGTCTGGTAGTTATCCAGAAGATAGAGTCTGTCAAATGTAATATTGACATAGTAAATGTGTCATGTTGCCCCCGTCACTTGACCTCCACCCGTTTCAGTCATATTGCTTTGATGCCATTGACATCTAGTCTCCCGTGGCATCACAGGATAGTAAAATGTACATTGGACGCACACTGAAGAATCTCAGCGGAAAGAGTCATCCGAGTAACTTTGTTTGCTTAATGTTTTGTTAATTCTGTGAATCGGTGTCCTTATACAGTAGGGCAGTATTGAAATTTGGGAGCAGCCGTCTATTAGCCCGTCGTGGTGTTTAATTAGGTATGGAGTTAAAGTTGGCTGGAAAGTGGTCCTCCAGGCGCAGGACTATCACTGTGAAGTGACATGGGTAAAATAGTCATTTCAATAACCATCTACATGATGTGGGGTTTTGTGTGAGGGAGAAAGAGTTAAGTAAAGTGTTTATACTGTGTATATCACCAGTAAAGCATTTTACACTGTAGTGTAATATAAGAGGTGTAAAAGAAGAAGGTCATACAATTGCAACGTGTGGAATAGAGTTTGAAGGTACTGTGGACGGCCGTCACTTTTCATTGAGCAACTCCAAATGTGTTGCGTTGTTAACACAAAACAATTGGCTTCAGAAGATGCTGAATGTAGTTCCCAAGTTAAGACAGACCACTTCCGGACCGGAGTGGGCCATCCCAGCTCTAAATTGTTCTTTTGTGTCCTTGAGAAGTCAGTCAGTCATTTGGGTGTTTAACAGAGAATGGAATTGTTGGGTTTCGGGTGAAGTATTTTTGTAACAACTAACATTGCATGCATTTCCTCCACAAGTTAGCTTTGCACGCAGCAGGACTAGGATAGCGTTCAGGAGCGGGATCGCTTCCAAAGTTTCACGAGCATACACAGCGGCATACGCTGCCACGCCGAGAGGGATGTGGCAGGAAAGAGCAATGGCACGCTGACCTGTAGCTTTGGTGTCTGTGGTCTTGTTCTTTGCAATTCTGTCATATGCGCGCAGTTGGCGCCGCACCATCTGACCTGACGAGAGCGAGCAATAAAGTCGGCCCCAACAGTGAGAGCAGCTGACAGGAACCATTCTCAAGCCAAGGTTCAGGGAGCGGGAGCAGAAAACAGCTGATGCAGGCGCACACGAGTCAGAGACGACTAGCCTCATACAAACAGAGTGTCCAGTTAGAAGGATGATAATGGCAGGTACCGATTATGTGCTTTGTATGCGGTTAAGAGGGTTTGAGGATGTAAAGGTGTGTCTTACACAATGACTTTAGTATGCATGTTCATGACTTGTAAGATTTGTGGGGTTTGGGATTGTTGTGGTGTCTTTCAGAATCCTGTTGAGTTTTCTACCAGTTCATCCTCTGCAACTGTGGCTTTTTGGGGAAAAGTAATCAAGAACAACTGTATGATTTAGTCAAGCAGTCTGTGACTGTAATTGGGCAAAGTGGAGGAAATAGTCAAAGGTGAAACGTTCAGTAGTTTAAAGGGTAAACATTTGTTTAAAATGCTTAAGAGTTTGAAATGTGTAGTAGGGATCCAAATGAGAAACGATGTTGGTACCTTAGCAATCAATACATGGTAAGAAAACGATAGAACAGAAAATCAGTTGCCCTGTTCCCCAAATCAATTGTGGTACATCTGCCAAAGGGCACCAGCCAAATCTTCAACAAAGCAGACTTTGACCATATGTGGCATCAGCCTGGGGATGCCGCGATGGGTTATGTAACCGCTAAGAGGAATAAGAGAGTTTTCACTGTACCTCCAGCAATATTTCACCAAAAGGGAGAGCTGAAAGTGTAATAAGGGAAGTCTTGTTCATACCGCAGATGAGCTGGATCAGACGATGGAATGTGCGCTGTAATGAAAAGGCTGACCCGGCCTGTGGTTAACACAGCACAGGGGTGCACAATCCAGATTATGGAGCTGTACATACTTGAGAAGGTCATTAGAAACCCACAAGTAAGCAAAGAAGTTCCTCCGGGAAAAAGCTGATAATTACAGACAGGTGTATCTGATTACAGTTGAAAGTGAATTGTGCAGGAAGGTGGATCTGTAGGAACAGGATTAGGGACCCGTGGTCTACTGGGACTTGTCGTGGTGATTGTGAACGTTCCTGTCCGATCGGCACATCCAGTAGAGGATCTCCTGGGACATGGCAGCAGGCAGGTAGGTGTGTTGGCAGTCTAATGTATTGCCTGTTCTACCTAAACCCAGACTTCATCACAAATAATTAGAGATGCACTAATTGATCAACCAGTGATCGGATTCCGAGCCGATTATTTTATTGCTAGCGGCGCAGGCGTAGGCTTCACAGTCGTGTGTAAACACGTCGTTTCACGTGAGTGATACTAATTTTAAATGGCATTCAGTGTAAACGGTGACTGATAATGTATTTATGTCGTGCCAGATGAGGCTTGCACAGCCTGAGTAAGTGTGTGAGTTTCCCGATTAAAAATATCAGCATGATGGCAATGCGACACTGATTTTATACAATAGCATTTCAATGAACAAGAGGTTAAAATTAAGTGACTTCGATTTTAGACAAAATATTGACTGTTTTTGCTCAATTTCGCCAACGAAAATAGTTGCTATCAAAGCCAGAGCAGAACTGTTGTGTGTCTGTGAGCAACACACAGCGGTGTTTTGTTTCTGAACAAATCCACGTTTTTGAATGAATCGAGTGAGTCGATGATTCAGTGGCCCATTCATAAGGACAGCCAATTGACTCGTTTCTGAATGAATCAGCCGTTTAAATGAATGAATAACCCTCTCATTAAAACACATTTGCCACCACCTTCTGGTGGTTTAGTTATATTTAAAAGTATTGCATTTTTTCAAAATGTATTTGTATGTTTAAAAAATATGTAAAACATTCATCTTAAATTATTTAAGCATTTGAAATGTTGCAGTGTAAATGCATTTATGGCACCTCAGCTTCATCAAACTGTGTGTAAATGCATCTAATACCACTTCAGATGCAGCTTCTGTTTCCTCAGCAGTGGAAAGATAGTTTGTTAATACTAACTTCATTTGAATGGTAACAACTCTACAGTTTCTTATTATGCTAACTGAATTAATTGAAACAAAGAATTTGATGTGAAAGATGATTTAATAAGGTTAGAAGAAAGAAATGACCATTTATAAACAGTGGGAAATTACATCTGTTTTGTTACATAAAGCAACACATTTTAAGTTAACTATTTCTTCCTCTTTGCAGTCACAGCGCACTTTTTTTAGAGATATTTAAGAGAGAGAAAATCTGTAAATTAGTCCAGATTGGGGGAATTGTAATGTTTAATAATTTATTTTATTGTGTAAATTGTTGAAATTTGCATAGATTTTTGTTTGTATATGCTGTCAATTATAAATTATAGAAAGAAAATAGGAATCGGCAAAAATCGGTATAGAAAGGTCACACAGCCAAAAAATCTGAATTGGCCAAGAAAATTGCAATCGTTGCTTCTCTACAAATAATGTCACAAAATGAGCAGTAGTCATTATGGGGCCTAGGCTTATAGTAGCGATACATAAGATCCAGCACCAGCATAGTAAAAGGGGGGAGGCATGTAACAATAAGTGTCACCTCCGTGTCAGAGATCACTGGTTCATATGTCAGGGAGGTCAAGAACGAAGTAGCAGTGTATGACTGAGTGAGTGGACCATGCAGTATTGTAGTTTTGGTAATGTGAAATGAGCACACTGGGACCACACTGAGTGTGGGCTGAATTTGAGCATAGCATTGTAAATATGAATTACCCTACAAAAACACAAGGAAAAGCATGGTGTTGTAGAGTTCTTGTATTACATGAAAATCATCAGCTCACTATTAGGACCTACAAGACATGAATTAGGTGTCCACAGTAGCCACACTACATGTGCACTGCTGCAGAAACGGGGGACAAGCTGCGGAATCACCCACTGTGTGTACGCTCCAGTACTAAATACCCGCCTCGCAGAGCCTTTCACCCTGGGACCGCAGTTCAGAAAAGCTTCTGCCGCTCACCACATTACACTTGCTCTACTTCCTGCTCCGGCTACCTTTCCCTAAACACAATCCTGGACAAAGCAACTCCTCTCACCTCAAACGCTACATCATACTTGCCTCAAAAAGCGCTGCTCTCACAAACACTTGAAAACAACTAACGCGTTTTTACCGCTTCAGCTCAGACTGCGCATTGCAGCCCTCAGCTCAACACTGACATTTGGGCCTGACAGTGCGCTGTCTGTTCTCATCAGCCAGCTGCCAACAGGAAGTGTCACAAACAGACGGAGCGTGACCGCTGCAGTGTCAGCACTTTCGTGCGTTATGCTGCCCTCCTCCCTCTCAGACACACGCTCGATACACATTTTGGTGGACACCTTACCTGGTACATGCCAAAAACACATACATGCAAATTATACCTTCATCAACATCAACCGTACCATAAATGATGACACGCACTACTTGCCTCGGTCCTCCTTGATTGTATTGCATTTTACATTCACATTACAACATGCTTTAGCACCAAAACAATTAACTTTCTGGTAATCCTATGGTGTACCTGTTTGGACAAATGGGACCCTGGTTAGAGCATTTAACTTTCATATCGTTACATTGACTTACTCCTTTTCACAGATATTGCTGAAATATCCTTTAGTTTCTCATCACCTCACAGAGAAAAATACCCACAAACTGTGCTACATTCCCATGACTTTGCTTCTCCAGGTACATTAAATATAAAGTCTGTAGTCATAAGGTTACAATAATCACATCAGAGCCTTCGCTACAAATTGTAGCGCAAAAATACAACAGCACAACGACCCAAATTGCACTACTTTTCACACATATCAAGGCATTGGTTCAAAAGCTTGGGCTCAGAGGAAATCCAAGACTGGGCTGTGTACGCTCTCTAAAAAAAAATGATCCACATTGATCGAAGCCTTTGATTCGGAGTACTTGCGTTCAATTATGACAGCACAAACACAAGTCATAGAAGAGGACAGATTGTTCCATTCAATATTATGAAACGTCAGTAAGAAAAAGAATTACAAAAATAGAACAAATCAAAAGGATTTGGAACTCCTCTACATTTCTTGCACTCACAAGGATTCTCCAAGAGATTGTCATCAAAACATTGTGCAATACTTAAACATTTCTGAAAACAATATCTAGAGGCTTCCTGCCTCCACCTTCTTTAAAACGTAAAGGATTCCGATGGTGTCCACGGTGACAAACGTGGTGAAATCAGCTGACACGTGGATCTTCTTCAGATTGGCTCCCATCGTAGAACGTCTGCAAGGCCTCTCCGGTCTCCGCACTCCACCACTGCAACGGTGGAAAAAATAAATACAATGAGCAACATTACCTCAATGTCTGTGTATCATTGTAACGGTTACAGAATTTCCTACAGCACAACGCATGCAAAACGACACCCGAGGTTCTCCGGTTCCCTACAGGTACACTGAGAAAGCAGCAAAGGAAATGTTCTTCTGGTTAAAAGAACCTCTAAACGAGTGCAAATGCCAGAGGGTTGCGGTGTGATTGTCATTAGTTTGCCACGCTGAGAAAATTAGGCCGACCGAGCAGCTACCGGCAAAACAGTCAGCAACGACAGATGCCTTACACCGCAGAGCATGTTTTTACGGTCTCCGCGTGCAGATGCGCAAACAGCCCCTGACAGACTCGTTAATCAGGCAGCCCTTTTGGTGAATTAACGGGTCTCGTTTGCATTTAACAAGCTCGTTCTCCACAACTTACGGCTGGGTGTTTAAAACTCACACAAGCTGAGACAATTGTACCAAACCCGGTGTACCAAACAGAGGGACAAGACTGCATTGTGCAGATACCACACATTGCTTCACTCATACGGTTTCGCAAAAATAACATGTTCCTTTCCCTGATGACCTGCGTTCTCCACTAAGATGGTCTGCTCTGCCTCTATATTTCCTGTACAATGATTATATTTCTCCAAAACCCAAGGCCATAGCAAAGGGTAAGCACTAAAGGGTGAGCCAGCCGTTTGCTCTCACACATGGTTAGTTTCAAAACCCCAGTCAGCCACACCAAACTCATCCATTCGTCCCAACGCACACAACACTGTGTACATTGAATTATGTTAAGAGATCACAGCCTACCATGCAGGAGGCTCATAGATACCCCACCTGATTAATTCTACCTTAATATGCTTGGAACATCCATTTCCCGCTCTCAATGGATGCGATTCAACAAAGCGGCATGCTTGCGGATGGGATCACTTTTGCACTAGATGATATCAGTTAACTCCATTGTTTTAGACTTGCCTTTATGATTCTTTTCTCTGAAATTACAAAAAGGAGCTTGTGTGACCGTAAGCAACGCACAGACCGAATGCAAGTAAATTGCTCAAGGTTATGTTTGTAAACACAGTCATATTTCATTCAAACAGGATTAACAAAAATCACCTGAGCGCCTCGTGGAAAACAAATTCTGTCCAAAAAGGGTTTAACACAGATTTATTCTTTCTGCTGGATGAACGTGTGCTCCATTTTTTTTTTTTTAAGTAAAGTAGCCCAGTGTCAAAGAAACAAACTTTAGACTTGTACGTCTAAAGACCACATCTGCCAAATCAAACACGCCGATGTTTGAATTCTAGTGCAAGTCGGAATCACTTCAATAGCATTTCAAGCTATTCAAGTCCTTACATCAGCACATAGGCAACGGCCCAAACACGACAGCAGATGGAGAGAAAGCATTTATGAACACAAACTTCACATTCTGGCACAAAAAAAAAAAACATCATATGGCACATAAAATATCTGCACATTCAGACAAGAAGTCCTATTATGCAACCAGGGTCAAATTTGTCACTTGTAAAGAAACAAGAAGACCTCCTTAAATTATTCACCAGGCCAAGGCCAAATCTGCTACACACGGTGGACAGCATCCCATAGTGCAGTCTGGAAAGATGCACCTGACCTTGCTCCGCTTCATCCACTCTACTAGTCTCCAAACACGTCATTCTGCACGTTAAATGCCACACAATTAAAAAAATATTAACATGCAGCCAAATCAGACTGCACTCGTTTCTACAAGGTCCTCGAAAAAAAACCCACCTGAACAAGAGTGGACCCGACTCGTCTGGACCTCGGTGTCTCAGTCAGGAGAGTGAGGGAAACGGTTCAAGGAGAGTGTGTTACATGAATAAGACAGAAAAAAAATGTATCGCTCAAGTGTGTGAAGAATTGCAAATCTCCTCCAGAGACATCACATTTCCACACACCCACAAGCAGACAGGGACGATTCAGGTCAGAAGATCGGAGGTCAGCTGTCATCCTCTGACCCCGGGTGCGCTGTGAAGTTGAGCGACATGCTCGAGGGTATAGAGGTATTTGCTGCAGTGGCCGTTACTTCTTCACTCTCACCCCCCTGTGCGTTGTTGACCGCCAACGACGCTATGCGGGTATTGGGTTGACCAGGCTACTATTGTCAAAAACACAATTTGACTTTAAAGTGAAATTTCCATTAGAAACAGGACATTCAAAACCAGGGAAGGATTCTGTTTGTATTCTCTTTTGTAATCTAAAATTGCAAAGGCAGTGTTAGCAGTCTTTATTTAGCGTCATTTCTGCAGAATCCCATGGGAATATCTTGGAGAGTGAAAAATGGATGCTGTGACAAACGACTCAAAATAGACTTTTTAAATCATGGTTCTCTGGCCTACAGTAAAAAAAAAACACTTGGGCAGGCCGCATTACGTAAGAATAACCCCATATATCTCATCTAACAACTGTCTGCGGTGCATAGAGGAATCCTCCGCTCTGAGAGGAATGGGGGTGTGTGCTGTGCTGTCAGCCCTCAGTAGCATCTTTCCTGTGCAAACGCGTTCTGACGGGTCATCTGCCAAGGGTCAGGACCCAATCGCTAACTCGTGGCACCGGCGTATGTGTCTGCCCGCCTGCCCCGAGCTAAACGTTGAGATCGCTTTCCACCAGATAAAGTCAAAGTTGAGTCATTACGGGCAGTGAAAATCGTAACTGGTGGCGTTTGCTATCTTTGGAAGTTTAATGAGGTGCGGTGCGCACCGTAAAGACATCTACACTCAAGGTTGTCCTCTCAATGGCCGATGTCTGACAAAAAGCTATTTAACATCTCCCCTCTGGACAATACTAGCGCAGGACAATTCATCAAATATAAGACTGGAGGGGTACGAGATAACATTTTAATTGCAAGTTAAAGGTTAGTTCACCGAAAAAAATTCTGTCATCATTAACTCACCCTCAAATAGTTCCAAACCTGTATGAAATTCTTTGTTTCCCACATTGTTCAGAATATCTTTCTTTTGTGTTCAGCAGAACAGAGCAGTTCTGGGGCACCATTAACTTATATAGTATTTTTTTGTTCCTACTAAGGAAGTCAATGGTGCCCTAAAACAGCCTGGTTACAAACTTTCTTCATATATCTTCCTTTGTATTTGGCAGAACAAAGAATTTAATACAGGTTTGGATTGGAACTTCTTGAGGGTGAGTAGATGACAATTTTAATTTTGGGGGAACTCTTTAAAGGGACCGATCAACAAAAGATGAAAAGTCTACTTGGTTAAACGTCGCTTGAACAGCTTAAGCTACAATTTTGGTCTGTTACTCACAAGCCTGTCACACGGTTTCAAAAGGTTTGGAATGTAATGTACGAGCCATGGCATAGAAAGGCAATTGATAGTTGGGCAAAGCGGCCATTCCCGTTGCTGCGCTACAGGGCGCAAGAGATATAAGGAAAGCAGAGCCTTCGAGTGACAGGTGTTACAATCGGTGTCAAGCTTTCCGGCGGTACAAGTGCTTGTTCTGCCACTGGCAAACAATGAAAAGAGAAGCAAATGGATTGAGAAACTTTTAAACAATGAAAGGGTACAACCAGATGTGGTGGACGAAAAAAGCTTCTAAATTAAAAAGGAAATGCTTAACTTTTATTTGGATTAAACTTACTAAACAGGTTTTTCCATTTCGCATTGCAAAGTGCATTAAAAATGTAACATTCCTACCTTTACATAAACATTATGCAAGTTAAGTTCATTGCCCACACAATGTCATTTTATTAAAAATAAACAAAATACAATCTCATGTTGTCAATCACCTTTACACACTGCCTCCAAAACTTTCCTTTGTCAAGAAAAAAAAAAAGTCGGATCAGGTTGGATTTTCTGCATTTTCGCATCCGTAACAAGCATTTTGATATGAAGGGATGACAAATTTAAACAAATTAAAATGCAGACAAAAATTTTAGACTCCGTGTGGAAGGACTTTTAATCGTGATAAACTGCTTCTACAAAAAAATAAATAAAATGTACCTTTAAACAAATTGTCTCTTAATCATTTTGTTGCAAAATAACACTAAATAAAATCAACTCAGTTGAGTTAATCAACTACTCCTTGCATATTCCACAACAAAAATCGATCTCCTAATCTACCCTGGTTTTTCCCTCCGCTTCCTCTTTCAGGTCACTTTGTCTAATGACAGTCAAGATTGGTGTGAACGATGTGTAGAAACAACAGTTGTGCCAGCGGGACGAGAACAAGCCCATCTCCCTTACGCATCCAGACACCTCACAGGAATTATGAAACTCTGGTTTTACCGTTGGGTAAAGTGTTGCTACTGAAACAAAACAAATCAAACAGCTTTTTTCTCACTGTTGTTCGACAGCAGGAACAAAGGAAATTGAGAGTCTCTTATTTGCAGGTGAACGCTGTGGTGGGACTCAGCAATAAACTGCTGTGATATAAATGTTCTGTCTTGTAGAGGTGAAGGTCTGGATGCCCTGGAGCTGATGTGTGTGAATTACTACGAGTCTCCCAACAGCAGCCAAATCCTCCAGAGGACAAACACTGTACGTGTGTGAACGAAAAGGAGTCGGCGGTGTGATTTAATGAGCATGAATGCTTTGTCACTCGCACACAGAGCTACAATGACCATTTGTCTAAGGAGTGAAAGCTAAACTGAAAGCGGCTTTTATAAATCACTCAAGGACACAAAACATCTACTTCTCAGAATAAAGGGAAAAAATTGATTATTAGACTCATGCATGTACAGTAGCACTATTCTTTATGCATGTTTTCTGCATGCTAACAATGATGCCTTGATTTAAAATAAATACAAAAGGTGACAATATCCTGATGCACACTTCAGACAGCCTGACAAATGAGACCGAAAACAAAGCTGAAGGGAAACAAACAAGAAAACAGTATGAAAAGACAGATGCCCTGCTGATTTGTCCTTTGCAAATCAAACTGGGTTGGACTGGAGACGGAACATCCTGTTTCAATGAGGACAGACAGAGACAAAAAGGACAGAACGCTCCTATAACATTGTACTCCATTTCAATTAGGGATGTGGATAGGTATTGGTGATAAAAGTGATGCTTTAATGAAACTGATCTTGTTTTTAAGAGATAGTTCACCCAAAAATAAAAGCTGTCATTACTCGCCCTCATGGCGTTCCAAACACATTAGACCTTCATTAATGAAATCTGAGAGCTTTCTGATCCTGCACATACAGCAACAACCGACACGTTCAAGGCCCAGAAAGGTAGTAAGGACATCATTAAAATAGCTATGACAATACATCGTGCACAAAGAATACAAATAACGCATGCGTGGTACTGTCGTCAATGCACCTCAAACACTGACACGGAAGACAAGAAATTGAGTGAAGTGTTTATTTTTGTTTTCTTAGAACAAAATTTTCTCGTAGCTTAATAAAACTACAGTTGAACTACTAACGTTACATGGACTACTTTCGTAACGTCTTTACTACCTTTCTGGGCCTTGAGCGTGTCAGTTGCGATGCTGTCTATACAGGGTCAGAAAGCTCTCAGACGTCATCAAATATCTACATTTGTGTTCCAAAGATGAATGAAGGTCTTACGGGTTCGGAACTACAAGCCCTACCCGGGCTGGGCGATATGAGCAAAAATTAATATCTCAATTTTTTTGTCTGATTTGCGGTATATATCTCTGTATTTTGTATTTGGATTAAACAAATAAAGTGAATGTTACCATGTAGGCATATGTTATGTGCAAAAAAGGGTTAAAATCCCATAACTTTGTAACATTGCAATTTAAAAACAAAAACAGTGCTTTTAAAACAGAAGTTAAATTTACCAAACTACAAAATGAAAGTTTAAGCCGATTTCTCGCATGACCGGCCCGGAACGGTGACCGGCCGGTCAGTCTCACGTCTTGCCGATAGAGCGGCGCAGGCAGAGACGTCACAGCCACGTGCACACTCACAGTAGATATCACAGTCACGTGAAAGCATGTCGTTTTCGCATGAGAATTATTCTAATTTTAATGGCATGCAGTGTAAACGGCGACTGATAATGTATTTATGTCGTGCCAGATGGTAAGTGTGTGAGAGACAGCACACACAAAGTAACTCTCAGAAATGTACAGATGGATACTGCGGTAGAAAAATAAATAAAAGAGATTTACAAAATATGATTTAGGTAAGCAACATTAGACCGCCATGATGTTTCCCCGAACAACAATATCAGCACGATTGCAATGTGACACTGATATTATACAATAGAATTTCAATAAACAAGAGGTTGAAATTAAGTGACAGATTTTAGACAAAATGTTGACTGTTTTTGCTCAATTTTGCCGACGAATATAGTTGCGATTAAAGCCACAGTTTTACAGCGGTGTTTGGTTACTGAATGAATCCACGTTTTTGAATGAATCGAGTGAGTCAATGATTCAGTGGCCCATTCATAAGGACAGCCAATTGACTCGTTTCTGAATTAATCAGCCGTTTGAATGAATCGGTTGAATGAATTAATAAATGACTCGCTCATTAAAACAGACATTTCCTGCCACCTACTGGTGGTTTAGTTATATTTAAAAGTATCATTGCATTTTTTCAACATTTATTAGTATTTTTAAAAAAAATGTAAAACATTAATCTTATACAATTTATGCATTTGAAATGTTGCAGTGTTAATGCATTTATGGCACCTCAGCTTCATCAAACTGTGTAAATGCATCTAATACCACTTCAGATGCAGCTTCTGTTTCCTCAGCAGTGGAAAGATAGTTTAATACTAACTTCATTTGGATGGTAACAACTCTACAGTTTCTTATCATTCTAACGGAATTAATTGAAACAAAGTAAGAATT
This sequence comes from Gymnocypris eckloni scoliostomus, assembly GCA_027564155.1. Taxonomy (NCBI): domain Eukaryota; kingdom Metazoa; phylum Chordata; class Actinopteri; order Cypriniformes; family Cyprinidae; genus Gymnocypris; species Gymnocypris eckloni. The sequence goes on along the minus strand of CM050432.1, from coordinate 14,838,782 downwards.
TGATGTGAAAGATGATTTAATAAGGTTAGGGGAAAGAAATGAACATTTATAAACAGTGGGAAATGACATTGTTTTGTTACATAAATCAACTCATTTTAAGTTAACTATTTCTTCCTCTTTCCAGTTACAGAGCACCTTATTTTGAGAGTTATTTAAGTGAGAGAAAATCTGTAAATTAGTCTAGATTGGGGGAATTTTAATGTTTATTCATTTATTTTATTATGTAAATAATTTTTGGTTGATATTTGCATCGACTTTTGTTTGTCTATGCTGTCAATTATAGTTCTTAGAAAGAAAATCGGAATCGGCAAAAATCGGTATCGGCAGGTCAGACTTCCAAAAAATCGGAAATCAGCCAAGAAAATTGTAATCGTTGCATCTCTAATAATAATCAAATATTTATATGGTGTTCAGACACCCTAGTCGGCAGGAAGTGCTGATCAACAAGCAAATACTTTTGTACAGTTATGGTTACAAACTCTTACCACCTCCCTAAACCCATTTTGTGTGATTCATTGTCCAAAAAAAAAAAAAGACAAAATGGTCAAATGTTTTTATCTGATTAAATATATATTTTTTACAATATCAATAAATCAATTAATTCCTTTGGTCACACCATTCATGTAGTGAAAGTCTGACATTGGAATGACTCTAGTTTTAAATTGCATTAAATAACTCATTGCTGTACTACTAGGCAGCTTCACTGAACTATCATGAAAAACACTTTCATAAAAATTAAGTCTGATCCAGCTAATAAGCAAAAGTCAATCTACACATATGCCTCACAAATTAGTCAGAATCATTGATTCTGCAAGCATTTACTAATGTTACTACAAATGAATCCCTGACTCGCCATCCAACTCTTAATGATCGGTTACAGTGACATTAAACGTGGCCAGTCAACTCGGTTGTTTTTGTACTCGGATGGACTGAACTGCCAATGGTTTCAAAGAACAAGCGTCGCTGACGGCTCGATGCAAATAGAAACATGTCGTTGACAAACTGCAGAAGGCACACATCAAAAGACGCAGATGCGGCTGAGAGGCAGATTACCACAAAGTGAACGCAGAGCGCTGCCGTGCTGAACAAACTCAAGCATGGCAATATCTACTAGACGGTTTCTGCTGTCTGAATGACAAGCTAGACAGAGTTTAACAGAGCAAACAAGGCTGCGGTCCCTTTGCATTATGACACCTGACAAAATTCAGCTTCATTTCATTACTCTGCTATTCTTTTAAATGTTTTGGGGTCTTTTGGTAATTTTATTAACACGATTGGCGATAGAGGAGAAGATGGGGAAAACAGGACATAACGTTGCAGGCTGAATTCAAACTTGTGCTGCTACACGAGCTGTACTGTGCTGGGTCATGGCTCGGACCATCATTTTGCTTTGAAAATGTCAGTGTTTGTCTATATCACATGTCTGAAAAGCAAGAGACAACATGGACAGGAAATGAAATACCCAGGGACCCTTCACAGGATCAACTATTGCAATGGAAAAAAAGAACTGACTTCACAGAACATCTGCTCCGATATATAACCGGATCCTGCAGGCGACGTAAAATTCGCAAATCACAACAGAAGTGCAGGAAGCGTAGCGTGACAACTCACGTCTCACACACCTCCTTTCCTTTGTGTGGGGATTTGGCACCGAGGCGTACGATGATTAATCTATCATTTGATATTACAGACAGCGGGATCCTGAGTGTGAGGACAGCCGGCGATCAATCAGAGCTTATTATCGGGTCTCCGAGCGGAGGGTCAGCCTGATGCAGACGCATTTGATAAACTGACATATTGATACGTGATGAAGCATCATTACGCTTGTGACACTTACACAATGTACAGACGGCTCAGAGTATATTAATAAAGAAGTCTCAATGCGTGATGGATAATGGCTGACAGCGTTGATGGAAGTTAGTCTCGCTCCATTCCTGACATGATAATGTTTCTCTGTGACATGAGCGATCGGACAAGCGTCTGCCTGATAATACAGATGAAGTGATCATGACGTCACAAACAAGAGACTGGCGAGACTTCATTTTGGTTGCACTTTTGCAGATCTGCACAATGCATCAAAGAACGCAGGGCAATGGAGGAATACTATTATTGTTATAATTAAACAAATTATAATAAAAACAAAATGGAAATAAAATTTTCAAATGTAATGATTAACTGTTTATTTTAATTTGTATAAATAAAGCTTTTTATTATTTTTCCCCAGCTCTAAATCATAACTGCACACGCAGCATTCTCAGGTTAAACTAATTAAAAAATATTATATAAAAAAAAAGCTATTTTCCAGGTTGCGCCACAAAGCGTTTGCCTGCATACAGTAATGTCATCTATATAATGTGTGTACCTTGATGTATCCGCCCGTAGAGATCAGTACTCTGTTATCAGGGGAGAAGTGCAGGTCAGTCACCCATCCACCGTGGAAAGAGTCCATGGAGTCCTTAGTGTCCCGTGAACAGATCTTCAGAAGAGCTCCATCCAGCATGCTCCACAGCTTCAGATACACAACACAATACAATGTTACAAAAGTAACGGGTTATCAAAACGCATACAACACAACCTAGATTTCACAAAAGTGAATTTATAACGCATCAATGCTTCTAGTAACAATCAGAAATTGCTTGAGATAATCTAAAACACCAAATATATATATATATATATATATATATATATATATACACACATATACATACACACACACACACATATACACACACACACACATTAGGGATGGGACGATACACATACCTTCTGATTTAATACTATAACGATACTTGGGTGCCGATACGATATGTATTGCAATTTTTAAAGAATTTCGATTCAACAAGTATTGCGATTTGATTTTAAAAAATTTGTGATTTTTGTTTGCTTAAAGACTAGACAATGGAAAATAGTTGATTATACCCTTAAAAGAGATGATATGATGAGTCATATTAACGAAAACAATGCATCACATCTTTCTAAACTTTCAGGAGCATACACGTACACAGTGTATATTTAAAGTTCCTTGAACCATGAAACTTTAAAGTACCAAAACCCAGACCTTGCACATGAATGTGATAGTCAAATGTTCTACAAAATGAGCAGAGAAAATATTTTCTGAAATAAAATAAAGTGCTATGCTACTTTGCATACCGTTTTAGTCATGTTTTCCCGTCAGCTGGGATTCAAAACGTGAAGGTGCAGAGAGAATTCAGGAAGAGGTTTGATCCTCTGCATCCGTCATGGTTTTGCTTTCTCGTGCCGGATTTAAACGTATATGACTTCATTTAATGCAGCGGCACTGCGCACGCAGCCAAACGATCGCTGTGTGACATCAAAGCACCGCGAGAGCAACAGAGAGCAGACGACTCCCACTGATCTATATTATAATGACGGCTCCTGCGTGCTTTCGAATCGCTCTCTCGGTACTTTGATGTCATACGCTGATCATCAGTGAGCTGCTTCTCCAAGTCCAACTCACATACGTTTCGCCCTCTGTTGGAATTACAAAGCGCTAACTTCTCCCCACCACCTCTTAGGAAACATTTTACTAAATAAAACTTGATTCTGAGGAAAAGCACTCGATTTTTAACTAGTTTAAAAATAATCTCGATAGTTTGGTGAATTTATTTTTCTCCCAGCCCTAATATATATATATATATATATATATATATCTATCCTTATTTAAAGCACTAAAGCCAGATTTACAGATATGTGACGTGTGTTTTGTACTATTTCCCTGTGGCTTCGGAAAAAGCACCACAGGCCATGAATTAACATCGCAGCATTTCTCTCTTTGTGAGAAGCATCTTTAATCAATGAGGTAGATTTTTTTTTTACAGTTCTGAGCACCGGCGGCCGGTCTCCCCGAAAGAAAAATTCATAAAAGAAGGCTTGGCAAAACTGACGAATGGGAAGCTGAGTTTTAAGGTTTCAAGATGTATTTGCTCCTACATCACTTTTCTTAAAATCTCTATTTGCTCTCAGTGTGGCCGTAATTTCTGCTCACATTTCTGTTACCCAAAACTCCCCGTTGTTGATTACCTTTGCATTACAATTTCTTTACAACCATATTTGTGTGATTAAATAATTAGAGAAACTATAGTCAACTATAATGTGTTGAATTAGAATTTTAAAACAACAAATGTGCAGTTAATAATGTAGAACTGCTGCCAACACAGCTGTCAAAAAAAGACAGGGAAGCACAACTACCAGGAACACAAACTGGTTGGAACTGAAGTTGTTTTATTTTATTTTTACAAAAAGATCTGAATGTACTTTTATTAGGCATCATTAATGGCTTATTGGTTTAAATAAAAAAAGTACATGTAATAATAACAGAGGGATGGGGGTCACAAATCCTCAACTTACCAAATCATAAAAAAATATTTCTGAAGCAAGGCCACATTCAGATCTTTTAGCACAGATGATTCACAGTTTGAAGCAGCTTAAGATGATACTTACCCTGATTTCTCCGTTGTCGTCGCCCGTCGCAAGTTGCTTGTTGTCCCAAGAAAACCGGCAGCTACGGACGGTCCTTGTGTCCCTTCAGTAAGAAAGTCATCTCCCACAAGGCACTGCTCCACACCTTAGGGAACAAAATCCGCAGTTATGAGCCATTTTACTGCATGAACTGAAAAAGAGCAAATCTAATCACATTGCTATTTTCTGCAGTAAAATATTTTGAAGATATCTAATGTCCCTTTTAATAGATCTCTTTGTGAAATTGTTAATCTAATCAATGGAATCAGAACAAAGTTTAGCAAATGATCCAAACTGCTGCTTGAATTTTGTTTTCCATCTCTAATTTTAGTCCGAGTTAGTCATTATTTGTGGCGGGTCCATTTGGCATGAATGATTTTTCTGATCTGCTCTCCAACTTCACTTTGCCATCCTCTCTCATCAGTGAGAAGTTCTGGCAGATAGACGTGAACATGGCATCTCATTAAAGCTCTTCTGGTATAGGCGGTGTCATACGGAGCGAGAGAACTTCATCTCATTACGCTCTCAGATGAGCAGACTGGACTCTGACCTCTGATACCACAAACAGAGGACGTCATGCATGCGTGTACGTGTATCTGTGAGCTTTTGTACTGCGCTCACACAAAGTAATTAGGCAGAATTTGGCTGTACAATAGCATCATTAAGGCAAGCACCCAGGGCTCGGTAAAGATACTCTAGGTAGTCACCTAGCACAGTCCTTATGCCGTACCAACACAGACTCACACCTATAGTAAACAAACTAACAGTGTAACGGGAGCAGGTGTTCACACAGTCAGAGTCCAGAATCTAAACACAGAGGCGGCCAAAGCTCAGTGCGAACAAGATCTTGTCCGCTGACACTGATCTGATGTATGAATCTGTGCCTCTTCTCTGACCTTAGCAGTCCTATCGGCCGATGTGGTGGCAAAGAGACATCCGTCAGAGGACACGTCACATGACAGGACAGCACCCTTATGACACTCAAGGTCTTGCAGCATCTGACCTCTGTTCAGATCCCAGACCTGCAACAAAAAGAAACCGACTGCTTTGCTGAAACTGGCAGGAGCATTGCATTAATATGGCACACTTCAGGGTCTCACGACTTGATTTAAATAAATTACAACATTGCACATTTTAATGCATGACAATTATAAACTTATCTAAACAAAAAACAAACAAACTCTGATTTGAAAGGTTGCTATAGTTTTAAACAATCTCACCTCAGATGACTACAAACAAAAGCCACAATCATATATAATTCTATAAATGAAAATATATATTTACTTACTCTGTTACCTTAGTAAAAATTATTACAAAAATAAAAAGTCTAGATCCTAAAAAGTTAAAGCCTAATTCATACTATTTGCACTCCTGTTAAACAGTTAGGTGTAGTCAGATTTAAAAACAGTCATTGAATTCATTTTTCCCATTCTTTTTCTATTCCAAGATATTTACAAATACCTAAAATCTATTTCAAACTATTTAGACCTCATACAAATGGAAGAGAAAATAAAAGCTTTTATAATTTACTGTGCCTTTGAATCTAGGCCAAGCCCCTTTTTATAGACCAAATTTAAATGGTTCAGGACGATTTTTGTACCCTATTTGTGGAAAGTGGCAGGAAGTTGTGGACCATGTAAACAGTCTTTCCAAAAGAAGCCCTGATTACAACTGGGGTGAAGTGTAACAACCACTGCTGATAAGATCCTAAAAAAGCTGTTTGCAAGTGATTAAGTGCATGCATCATCTAATTATCATGATTGACCGTGCTTTCAGGCCACAATTTGGGCTTGATATGAGCATGTTTTCTAAATGTAGAGCACAAATTCAGAGTATGGGTCACCTTACTTGGCTGTAGGTCACTTTCACTTCATTGGCAAATGCAGAGAAATAAGAAGAGGTTCTGTTTACCTTAACAGTGCCATCAAACGACCAAGAGAACAGGTGAGAGAAAGTAGAGTTGCTCAACAGGTGAAACTTCCTGACCGGCTCCTTGTGGCCCTCCAGCACCAGACACTCGCCTGTCCTCCACTTCCACACCTGAAGAAAAAGACAATGTTCATCTTCTCAAAAGTTAATGACATTTAAGGTCTCCTGAAACGGATTTGCCAAGCATATAGCCTTAAAGTATTGATTTTGGTTCAAAGTGATAAACTTTCTAAGTACTGCGGTCTACTATACATTCTTACAGAATTTTAATGTGCATGCATCAGCTCACAACTATCAATTACTGAACAGTTCCCACCTCACACACACTTCCTCAGCTTGTCATCAACGACACAATGAATCAATGAGCCCTGTAATGACCCAGTGCCTAAAACTCCTCAAACTAAAACAACAGCTGCAGCAGAAGTTTGTGAGCATGTGGCGTAATTACTAAACTGCAAATTGATAGACTTGTCATTTAACTCTTCTCACAGCCAGAAAATAATGCATATAAAAAGGTTATACCAAAATAAATATATATTTTTAAAAGGGTAATATCACCACATCCTAACAATCAAAAAGAGTCTTTTTTCCCCCTCACTGAAGGAATAATTCTGCATGAGCTACAGACTAAACTTCCAGCGGAAGAAGAAAATAAAAAAGTGCAAGTATGATTCCACATAAGCTTTTACATAAACATGAATGTTTGGTTAATTACTTTTTAAATGTGATAACTGAAATGTATTTGCCTAAAGAACTGAACACAATAAACCACATCTGTGTTATGAGAAACAGTCCATTACCCGGACAGTGGTGTCTTCTGAGGATGTGATGAGGGTTTCACCATCATCAGTGAACTGACAGTGGTGAACAGTCCTAGTATGACCTGTGAGCGTCACTGGTGTTTTTCCAGATGGAACCTCCAACACCTTCAGACGAGAGAGATTAAAACTGTTCAACTGCAACTTCATTTTATTTGCATTTACTTAATTGTGTAGTTATTTTGCATAGCACTACTGAAATACTTAGATTAAAAAATAAACTTTAAAAAGTGAGAAAACAACAAAGCAATTCATAAATAATAATAATGACCGCAAAATGTTCAGCAAACCTTTACATATTTTTTTTTGTGTGGGGGGGGGGGCCTATGTGACTACGTAGAACTACGTGACATTGACATCACCACAAAAACTGCAAGTGTGAACAGCCTGTAACATTTCACATACTTGCCTCTCACTGTACCTGCACTGTACCTGTCTCTAGCCCTAGTGCCAGCACAAAATCACGCTGTAAGTTCAGCAGCTGCAAGGCTCTCCATCCAACGTTCTTCAGAAACTGCCTAACTTTCACTCTTCCTGTCTGCGCACACATACACAAACAAATACCTCCTCTCTCAATTTTTCCTCTTACTTCAATAATGCCAGGTCTCTCCTTGGGAAGAAAAAAACAAGAGATGCAAGAAACCCACCATTCCAGACTAACTGCATTTACTGAAAGACAATTGCTTTAGTAGTGAGCTGTACACATCTGCCATGTTCTGCACAGTCCTGTAACAAAGTAAATCACACACACACACACACACACACACACAACACACACTTTAGAACACACACACAGTTCAAATGGGCAACTCTATCAACACCACAATTACCACTAAAATAAATCAGTTACTTTACAAAATAGTTGATTAAATGCAACAGTAAAAACCTACAACAATCATATTAAGAGCTGATTCTAATTGTTTGGGTAAATAGTAGTCAATGTGACTGATTTGTAAGAAAACGGACATTCTTTAAAGTTTGATTCATTTTAAATAAATTAGCTTTTCTAAATCCACAGCCATCAGGCTCTAAAGCGTGAACACAATCAGTTTGCAGAGGTGGAGGAGCAATCTAAATAAAGTTCAGTAAACAGATATGTGAGATTGAGAGAAACCGCTTATTTTATCAGTCAGCTGTTACCTCTAGGTGTCCCTGCTGTCCCCGATGCACCATAGTCACAAATCTATTTAAGTATGTGCAATCTATATAAAAACTGCAGGCGAAGGTTCTGGTGAGATAGGAATTTGCAAGATAATATGTATAGTGCAATAATAAATGTATGTGTGTTTTCTTAATTTCTGGAGGAGAGTCAAAAGCAGAACCGTTAACGTCAGAGCTTATCGATACTCCGGGACTTTTCATAATTTAGCCCCGAGACCCGATTAAATTGGGTATTAAGAGTACCCATTAGTTATGAGAAACAGTCAATTACCCGGACAGTGGTGAGCTTCTGAGGATGTGATGAGTTTCACCATCATCCCAGTGAACTGACAGTGGTGAACAGTCTGTATGACCTGTGGCGTCACTTGTGTTTTCAGATGGAACCTCCAACACCTTCGAACAGAACAGCACTGTTCAAATGCAACTGCAACTTCATTTTATTTGATTTACTTATTTGTGTAGTTATTTTGCATAGCACTACTGAAATACAGCAGCAAGCTAACACTAGATGCCCTTTTAAAGTGAGAAAACAAAGAAATCTGTTTCTGCTGTCCGCCACTATTATAACATCACTGTACATCAGAATCCCTCTTGGGGCTCTATGTGACAGGACATGTGACATCACCACAAAACTGCCACAGTGTAAACAGCCTGTAACATTGTTGTGCCTCTCACTGTACCTGCACTGTACCTGTTCTAGCCCTAGTGCCAAAAAAATCACGCTGTAAGAGCAGCTGCAAAGTTAGCTCTCCATCCAACGTTCTTCAGAAACTGCCTAACTTTCACTCTTCCTGTCTGGAAACACATACACAAACAAATACCTCCTCTCTCAATTTTTCCTTATACTTCAATAATGGTCTCAAAGTTCTCAACTTCAGGAAGAAAAACAAGAGATGCAAGAAGCCCACCATTCCAGACTAACTGCATTTACTGAAAGACAATTGCTTTAGTAGTGAGCTGTACACATCTGCCATGTTCTGCACAGTCCTGTAACAATTTAGTGCCCTCTGGTGTTTCATAATGTTAACAACATTACGGCAGATGAAGTAAATCCTTATATAAAAAAAGCTGCAAATCACTTTAGAAAACGGTACAAAGTTCAAATGGGCAGCTCTATCATCACCACAATTAACACCACAATTACCACTAAAATAACTCATTTACTTTAGTTTCACAAATAAAATGCAACTAAAAAGCAAGAAAAAAAAACTAAAATGCATATTAAAAAATGTGATGTAATTGTCTGTGGTAAATAGTATGTCATTGACATTCTTTAAAAGTTTGATTAATTTTTCAAATTAAACTTGATTAAACTTTTCTAAATCCATCTGTCCATCTCTCTTTCAGGTGAACACAATCAGGCAGAGATGGAGAGGAGCAATCTAAATAAAGGGTTGCTTGGCAGTAAACCGATGTAACGTGAGATTGAGAGAACACCGCTTATTTTATCAGTCAGCTGATACCTCTAGGTGTCCCCTGCTGTCCCCGATGTACCAGTCACATCTATTACACTACAGTACACACTGTGCAAAGTAGATTTCAACTGAAAGGTTTAAAGGAAGGCGAGATTATTGGGCTGAGTGCAGTTGACAGCCATGGCAAATCTCATTGCTGGAGGAGAGTCAAAACACCCACAAGCATCCTGAAGGCTATTTATATATAGGACTTTGTATGCTCATCCAAAAACCCAAGCAATTGAGTAGAGAATTAAGAGAGCATTGGCGATGATGAAAACCCACAGGTGAGGTGAAATACCTGTGCAGTTCCATCTTCAGTTCAGGCTGCTGTTGGGACACATAGCAGTTTCTGCTGATGCTCAGGCGACTCGAATCCTAGATGGCAACACATGTCGCTTCACGTCAAACACCTACATGCATACAACACCTGTCGATCCGGTTAACACACAAACCATGAGCAGAATTAGATGTCATATACATGCAATCAAAAAAACAAAAAGCAAGCCAACACTAGATAACTGATAGAGGAATTAGTGTTTTATGAATCTGTTTATTGCTGTCTGGTGTACATTATCATAAGACATCACTGTGGGAGAAGAGAACATCAGAATCCCTCTTCAGAGCCAGAGATTATATATACATATATATACACACACACACACACACTAAACAAGCGTTACAGGCACTTAAAAATATTGAGTTGTTGATAACAGGTCAATACTGTTCAAACAATAACTGCAAAAACAACTGTCACGCTACAGGAAGAGAGGGAATAAAGTTAGCTTACCCTGATGGTCTGATCATCAGAGGACGACAACAGGAGTGAGCCATCGGTTGAAAACTGGACACAGTGAACCCAGCTCAGGTGACCATTGCATTCGGCTTTCTTTTTACTGGTCTCAAAGTTCCACAACTTCAAAAAAACAAAAAAGTCCCAGCATTAACAAATCAGGATTACCATATTCAATGTTTTCGACATTTCTGTTCAAATGTTTGGGGTCATAAACTAATATTTTACTTTCTATAGAAAATGATCATTCTATACAAAATGCATTCAAATTAAAACATGCATTTCAAATAAATGAATACTTAAGAATCAAATACAATAAATATGCAAGTAACACAGCCAGAACAAATTCAAAGAAAGCAAAATCTTTTTTTTTTTTCAAGCAACCTTCAAGCCGTCACTGGGAATAAGTAACATTTATAAGACATTAAAATAGAAAAAGTTACAAAATTTAACAATATTACTCTATTTATCAAACATAGTAGAGCCTCAATGAGTTCACATACTGCAAGAACACAAACTAAAACACAACTGAATAGAAGAAAGGGATGCAGTATGCTTTTAAGTAGAATCAACTGAATCACTGTAAAATGGGTCTACTGAACAGGACAAAACCATCATATGAAACTAAAATGAACCCAGATTTAGTCTGAAGAGGCAAAATAGGTTTGTGTTCCACACATCTGCCGAATAATTAAAATACATTTTCACTGTGTTGTGCTGTACCTCTACAGTGCTGAGATATTCCAGCAGTGTTCAGCTCCAACTGGGGGTGCTCTCATTACGTTTTAGACAGCAGTGCTCAGCTCACTCTGTCTTCATCTCGAATGAATACAGTCTAAGACTCCTGCTGTCAAACACTCCTACAGAATACAACAATTCGATATACCAAGTTAACACACAAACCATGAATGAATGAATGAATGATGCATTTATATAGCGCTTTCTGCTGTTCTGTAGCAAGCATCCAAAGCCAGCTGTCATTCTCATTACTCATGTTCAACCACCACCAGTGTGCAGCATCCACTTGGATGCAGGAAAAAAGTGCAGATGAGATTTAATTATCAAACTCTCAGTGCGCTCACCACACACCAGCTACAGGTGGAGAGAAGAATTTTAAATAGAGCCACCATGAATTGAATTCACAAGTTATCAGTCTGAATCATTGACAAGGGCCATGTTAACTGGAGTGGCTGATGAAATACACCATGACTTACTGGGCAACAAATTGTGACTCAAAGGAATATGAAAACACAAAATCTTCCAACAGTCAGTAGATAACTGATAGATGAATTAGAGTTTTATGAATGCTTTTATTTAATGTAATGAATGAATACAATTCTAGTATAAATTAAATTTTACAATAGCAGTTTTAGCCAGATTCTAAATATATACACACAAACAATAAAAAAAACATCACCAAATCAAAACTATTGAGTCCTACTTTACCCTCCTAAAAAGCTAACATTTAAAAAATACACAATTCAAACTCTAAAACACACCTTAGTTTCTGGCAGAAAATGATCATTTGAGCAGGTGGCCAGTGCTGCACACGATGACTTTTATTTCATCGAACTGGCAGTGGTTTATCGACATCAATTGATTTCCAAACTCTCTGATAAGAGCACCTCGCTCAACAGCTGACAGATACAAAAGACAACAGTGCAAGAAATAGATAAGAGAACACCTGCACTGACCAAAGAGGATCCAGCAGTTTGACACTTCTATGTGAAAATGTGAGGTTGTAGATTAAGTTGTTTTTATATTCTATAGAAAAAGGTTTCATTCTATACAAAATGCATTCAAATTAAAACATGCATTAAATAAGCAAGCAAATTAAGAATCAAATACAATAAATATGCAAGTAACACAGCCAGCCAACAAATAAATCAAAGTAAAGAAACGGTCAAGCAACCTTCAAGCTGCCGTCACTGGATGAAGTGGCGAGGTAGGTGTCGCTGGGAGAAAAGCAACAGTGATATATATATATATATATATGTGTCCAAACAATACCATCTTCAAAAATAACATGTACAACAATCCAAAGTCAAGAATTATAAGATGGAAAGAAATGAGATGAATAGATTAAATATCAGGGATAAATATGCTTTGTCTATTGGACCTCTTGATCATGAAAGCATTTGAACAATAGTCTTTGACATGAGGAACAGAGAAGAATTACTTGATAATTCTGCAGGAAAAGTGTTCCACATCTGTTGTACATTCTCCACATCTCATTTCAGGGTGTTACTTTTGTTCCTCATGCTGAGATATTCCACGAAATGCCCCTTTTGTGTTCACGCCTCCAACTGGGGGGTGCTCTCATTACGTTTTTGACAGCAGTGCTCGCTCACTCTCCGTTTTCGCACCCTCAAATGAATACAGCTCAACTGCAAGACTCCTGCTGTCAGTCTGATAAACAACATCACAATAATCAAGGATTTCACAAGTTTATAATTACAGAGATGCCAGTTTCCTCTGCTGTTCTGAGCAAGCATCCTACCAGCTGTCATTCTCATTACTCATGTTCACCAAATTGGTCTCTAAATGTGGAAAGAGGAAATGGAGGGTGCAGGGAAAAAAAGTGCAGATGAGATTTAATTATCAAACTCTCTGCAGATAAGTGCCATCTTTACATTATATATATATGCTGGGATCAACTTTTGGCTGATTTTATTAAAGTTTTAAAATCATAGAATGAATTATTCACAAGCTATCAGTCTGAATCATTCTGAAAATAATACTGAATATGTAAAATATCTGAATTAGATGCATATATGACTTATCAACAAAATTGTGAACACTACACATTGAGAACACAAAATCAGTTCATTAGAATATAATTTACTTACCAAGTACTCATACAACAACGTACTTAATGTAATGAATGAATAAAGTTCTAGTATTAAAAAAAAATACAATAGCAAATATATAAACAATTCTAAATCGAAAATCAAACAAATACATAAAACTACTATCCTACTTTACAAATAAAGAAAAAAAGCACCTGTAAGTTTACCATCATCAGCAGCTGAAAACACATCATTAGTACACTTAAGTAATGCAGTAGTTGTAGAATTATTGGATCTAAAGCCAGATTAATCTGGTGATAAAATATTATTAATACTTAAATAATCTGAAAGTTGTTTATATATACATTTTCCTCCCAAACTCTGATATAGAACATAATAGATATCCACTGTAATTACAACACAAAACAAACCTCATTCTCCTGACTGATTTTCAACCAAGGTTTGAATTTGAATGTATTTGTTAGGATTAACCGCTTGAGATCTCGTTTTCGAGGGGGTCCCACAATATAGTAAAAATAAAAACACAATATGTACATACACCCAAACAACATTAATAGCAATGGGAGACAAAGTAAATTTAAATTGAAAAGAACATTAAAAATAACTAGTAGCACATATAAAACAACATAATACAAAATATACCAGTATTCAAATAAGAATCAGATACTAAGATCACAACAAACAAAAATAATATATAAAATATAAAATAATAATAATGTAATGTTGTATATATATATATATATATATATATATATATATAAAATCAATTACCATCTTCGGACAAACAATTACATACTGTCTTACAACACAGCCAAAGTCAAATATTATAAAGTTTTGCACATCTTAAAGAAGGCCACCAAATAGATTAAATATCCATGAAGGGATTTACAAAATATTTAAAATAAATACCAGTGGACCTTTAAACAGCATTTTATCAATAGTCTTTGCAAGTGAGGAACAAAATATTACTATATCGGTCATAAATGAAACATGCAGGTACAACACTGTTCATGTAAATCGCTAGGATATTAAATTAATGTACATTTAACCAGTTTAATATAAATTGAAGCCAATGAATATATCGCCTTGTGTGCAACACTGTACCACTGCGAGAACAGTCCACTAATGGGAATTAGCATGGAAAAAACACCAGATACCTCTGCAAAGATAACATTATAAGCTGTGTTAAGAGGAGCAATATCACATTTTGATGCAGTCTGATAAACAACAAAAATGAATACTTGCTCCGTATTGTTTGGATTCAGGAAAATTAATAAAATAAGTTATATTGCCCATCCTCTCAGGATACCTGGAATCAGTGTTACAAGTACCCCAGGCACATTTTTTGTTCATTTTTGAAGCATAAACCCCATACAACCGATGTGAGCTTTGGATCTTCCAATGTTTCTCTATGGCGCTGAAACCTAAAGATGTCCGAGTTCTGCTCCCCGTGCAACTGATACTCGACTGCTATTGGCTAGCCTGCGTTCGAGGGGAGGGGCTTACCGATAGGTCAATTGAATGTTTATCTGAGGCACTGAATATATTTTTATTTTATTCCAAAAATACTTAGGTTTCTTACCATACTGGAAAATACATTCTTTATAATAAGAAGATTTTGCATTTCGTACTTTTGTCTTGCTCAAATACCTATATACTTCCCAATCAGCATTGCTTCTTGTCTTTACCCCTTAGCCTAAAATACTAATTAATCCACTAATTAAGTTCAGAATTAATCCAAGGGAGATGATTACCCCTAACACTAATAGTTTTCCAGGGAGCATGCTTGTTCATAACATTAATGAACTCTGTAAAGAAAATCCCATGCATCTTGTGCATTGGGAATTAAACTAAATATATCCCAATTAATAGAAATCAAATCATTAATCAATTAATTTAGATTAAGTTTTTTTTATATTCTATGATTTTAATTAATTTAGAAGGGTATTTAGGTCATTTCATTTTCCATACACTAAATATAATAGAGTGATAACTAAAGCAGTCAGACATAGCACCTGCCCTTAAAATCTGTTAGGATGAGAAACAAGCGTCCAATCAAGAAGAGACTGAGATCAGCGGTAACTCTTGTAGGCTCAGTAATTAGTCGGGTAAGATTTAAACTATTAAATACATTTTTCTCTTTATCAGATGATTTATCCAACCAATTTTTGTTAAAATCAACGAGTAATATAATTAGTTTTTTACCAAAAATAGAATTAATGGTGGATATCAGACAATTGAATGACTCCACTGGTGAAGAGTGTGGTCTGTATATGCTTCCAATAATTATACATTTATTTAAATGAAGAATTACCTTAAAGATACATTCACAATTTAAAGGATCAACTGAAGGTATAACCAACTTGGATACAAGACCAATAGAAACATAGATAGCCACACCTCCACCCCTAGAGCACCTATCATATCTATAAAGAACATAACTCGTTAGATTTATTTCAGTGTCTGAAACACTGTTATTTATCCATGTCTCGGAGTGGAACAATATCCAGATTGTTTAAATAAACCCACACAAGAAGGTAAACTATTTGTATCAATGTTAACAGAACTTTACCACAATGACAGAACAGAGTCTGAATTCTGTTAAGCAACAAAAATGAAAAGAAACCGTTTACACGGATCAGGCATTTAATCGTTTAATCTGGAGCAAACTATTCCCCTACAGAAAGATGCTGACCAACAAATAAAGTGGGCACAGACACACTAACCTTAACCTTCCTGTCACTGGAGCAGGTTGCAATGTAACGGTCATCTGGAGAAAAGGCACAGCACAGAATGTCTTCGTCATGAGCCTGAAGCTCCAGAAGTTTCTCTCCAGAGGTTGTTTTAAACACCTGTTGAGTACAAACAGACAAATTTGGCCATCATATAATACTGAACACAGTGTGAAGACAGACACAGCAGGACACATGGATATTTACCCGCAGCGCCTTGTTGGCCCCACAAGAGGCGATTTTACTCCCATCTTTGGAGAAGCAAGCACAGTAGACAGACCCCTGGTGAGGATGCATGACCAGCAGAGACAAACTCTCCTTATTATTTTTGTTCCTAAAAAGTCAAAACATGCTTTAATCGAAATCAATCTGTTTTCAATCTGCTCTACTACATGACAGTTACTGTGTAAGGCAGTGAGAGATACATACACCCAGTCCAGATAGAGCTGCCCTCTGCTGGCCCTCTTCTGTGCCTGCATCAAGGCCTGTCTGTAAACTCTGAACACACAGGCTGAGACAGAGCCAACTGCACTACGTCAGGAAATGGCCTCTGCTCCAAATGATGTCCGTTTAAAGACAGGAACTCCTGAAACTGCAGTCTCACCTCACTGTTCTGTGTGAAAACACCACAATTTATCATTAAACAGAACAGGAGGTGGTGTCTTATTGCGGCTAAGATCATGGCGCAACTGAGGCACAACAATCAAAGTGACATTTGGCAATCTGGCCTGTTTATACAAACTGTATTCTGTGCCAATTTCATGTAAATACTATATTTGAGCAGTCTAAACTGATTAAGACATGGAATTGTAAGGAATACCAATAGAAATTAAAACATAACCGTATAAATACCTCTTTGTCTAGTATTTCACCGTATTCTACATAGTCGTTGATAAGATGGGCAGATCCCATAAACTGAGCTTTCTCTTTGACCCAGTCCAAGGAAAACATCAGAGAATAAAGCTCCTGAAATGAGAGAACAATGTTCATGATGTACCAGTACTCATTAGAAGATTCTACACAAGAAATGTTAGGCCATACTGTAACATTACCTTAGACAGCCCTGCTTTAGCCATGTGGTACGGGAGGAAGCGGTACCAATACGAACAGTCTATATCTCCAGAGCTGGGTGGCGTTTCATTATAGAACTGCTGGTATTGACGGACCAGCTTTTTATGCAGTTCCTACAGGAAACATGACTATTCAGATTTTGCTCTCTGGTCTCTCTTAAAAAAGAGACGCAACATAACTCACAACAATTTGATCACGATTCTGTTCGATGAGAAAGTCCAGCTGCAGATCATGAAGGTAATAGTGGTATGGTCGCTGGTTACAGTCTCGAAACAGCAGAGATTTATTCACAAACTCATGTAGGACGTCCTCCACTTCCTCCAACTCCAGATTCCACAGCACTGACAGAACCTGCATGACAGAAAAATAAAATCCAACAACAAAAACACTAGTTTACATGGGGGGGCAATAAAAAAAAATGCATCCTTATGTCACATTTGCAAGTACAATATAACAAAGCATTTTAATGGCATTGATTCTGTATCTAGCACTACTTTAGTAGTTGGCTACAGATTTTCAGCCTGACCTTAGCAGGCACTTTGACATCTTTCTGCATGATGCTCAGGTCTCTGTACAGATCTCTGTGTTCAGGCTCCAAAACCTGCAGGCTGGCATCCATGGCCTGGTCCAGAGCTTCATAGTCATAGGACGATGACTTGCGGATCCGCTTGAACTGCTTCTTCTGAAGCTGTTGCAGGTAGTAGCTCCAGCGGTCAGGGAACTCCCTCAATAAAGCTCCAATGAGAGAAACAACCAGAGGAGAACCTAACAGGAGAAGCGTTTACAATGGTCAGGTGTAAAGGACTAAACTAATGGTACTTCACTAGTACTATAACCATAGTATTAAGTACTATTGCTCTCTGTTGCTATTCAAAATGCTGTCTTTAGGCGCTGGGTCATGTTTGATCATGTTTCGTGGTTCTGGTTCAGTTTTGCATAAAGGGTGATTCGTACCTTTACATTCTGTCACAATGCTGCGGGCCTGCTCTGGAAGTTTCTGTGGTTTCCCGTTAACATACAAAGAAAGAATTTCCAGAGCTTTCTCCTCATCTAGACCACTCTCAACAGGCACTTCAAAGCTTGTACCTACACACACAGAGCGAAGCACACACACAAACATGAATTGTTGATTTTGAATGAAATTAGGATGTTAAATGAATTATGCAAGATAAGTGCAACAATATAGACAAAGGGACATTTCTCTCATAACCTCAGCTAAAAATAGCTTATCTCCAAGACCAGCTGTAGCTATTATCGGAGTTTAATGTAATTTTGGATTTGACTTGGATTGTTTTCAAATTTCAGACGCAAGCAGGCACAAGATCCACCTAGACACGGACTAACCTAGAACCTTTTTATAGGATATCCACTATGTGAAGGTGGCCCAGAATCCAGCTATGCAACGCAAACTAAGATGAACTACTCACCGCTTACAGAGTCGGCCAGACCTCGATTGCGAGTGGTCAGAAGAACTCTGCACTGGATGTCAAATGACCTGAGAGTAGAGCTGTCCCAAACATCGTCCAGAATCAGCAGGCACCTGATGGATGATTATAAGAGAAAGGGGCTGATTTTCTGAATAAATAAAGTGAACTAATGCCACATCCTTCCAGCACTCACCTGGGAAGCTTGCGCAGAATTAAGAACCGTAGGCGTTCTTTGGCCTCCTCCACGGAGCAGGGTGGCCGCTGACTGGCTTCTGAACTTTGACCCTGCTCCAAACGGAAACATAAAGACTGCATCCTTACCAACAGGTCTGCCCGCTCACATTGGCCGACAGAAAGCCAGTGAACGCCACCTGGAAAACATTCTGAGAAACAGAGAGAAAAATGAATAAATAACAATTACATTCAGAGCAACAGTCTTTTAGAAAATAAACTCTTAAAACATACTTTAATACTCAATTTATTTTTAGTTAAAATAATTTGTCATCCATTATTTTAAAACATTAATATTTTTCTTTTTGATTTTCACTCAGTGTATAATATATTATAGACTCACAATAAAAAGCAAATAAACAACAACAAAACTAATGAAAAAACAAGCTAAAACAACATTTAAACAGCAAAAACAAAAAACGAAGACAGAATCAATAAATAATCAAATAAAATGCATAAAAGCCTAGACTAGAGCGGCACGATTAATCGTTACAAGATCTCGATTCAAACTCCCACACGATCTCATCTCTCAATGACAGTTAAATCTCTGAAAGAGTCATAGGCTATTGGAATATTCAAAAACGCTGATTCATCCAGTAACGAAACAAGTGACGCATTTATGAGCGAGTCGTTAAATCATTCATTCAAACCTATTAATTTTTTATATTAAAAATAGTTTTATTAAACCTATTTTACATTATATATTTACATTTTAAAAAATTTATTAAAATTAATTAAATGCTTCTAATTAGACTGCAGCAATTAATATTTAGTCACAGCCTTTTGTAAATTGCGCATTCATTTAATGGGTAATTAAGTTCAGAATAGATGGAGAATCGTGATCTCTATTTGGCAAAAAAATAATCTTGATTCTCAATTTATCCAGATTTATGCAGCTCTAGCTTAGAAACACCCAAATAAATTAGAAGGTGTACATTTAAAAATATGAATGCCTTCTTTAATAAAATCCTAAAGTCGTTACCCTTAATGAGACCATGGTCTCGGACAGCCTCGGCAGCCATCACAGACTTCCCTGAGCCTGCCATGCCAAACACAGTGACCCAGCCCGGCGTATTCTGCAGTCGGTACAGCTTCTCCCGGATCAGGTTATGCAGAGCAGGTCGGCTCACAAACACCACGGGTCTCTGAGGCACACCACCTTCACTCAGAATAGCCTGAACTAGAGAGAAAAAAAACTCCAGCATTTCATACCAACCTTCTTCAAAAACAAGTTCATACATGTCCAAGTGTTTACCAGAGGGTGACACTCCATCAGCAAAGCTCCTCTCTCCCTCAGGGCTGAGGAGAGGCAGGTCACTATGAAGGAGGTTTGCCAGATCGCCATAACTCTCCCTGATCAGCGCATTGTAGAAGGAGATGTAGGCCCTGTTGTCTTTCCTCAATAGCACCTCTAGCAGGGCTGCGGCCTGCTCTCTTCTAGTAGGCTGGAGAAGCAAGGAAAAGGAAAACTTGACTTGCATTCGCTTTTTAAAATTGAGCATGTTTGAACACCACAACAAACCTTGCTAAGCACCCTTGACTCTTCTTCATTCGTCAGGACGCCGTCGCTGACCATGTGGTCCATCAAGTAGGAGGCTTTGACGTCCTGCTCCAGAGTGGCTTTGGAGCGCAGCAGACAGCTGCGAGCGCGTTCCTCCATCTCCACATAAGCAGCGGTGCTCTTCTGAGGAACACGGCACTTAACTGATGGTTACTTAGTGCAACAGGGCAGGATACATTGAACTATATGGGATAGCACATACAAATGAATAAACCTGGGGTTATAATACCTGTAGACAAATCCAACTCCTAACACCAACTAGTTTAATATCCATGGTGAATTCTGTTAGCATCTTATTTACAACATTAATTTTTCACATACTAACTTTAGACTTTCAGTTCACACCAAGTTTCAATAACTGTTCCAATTCAATGAGAATAAAGAAGTCCACTGTCCAATTTTAACGATAACAGAAACAATATCGTTGGAACCATTTTCAGAATTAATGTGGAAGTGGAACGATTTGTGGAAGGCCACAAATGCAGCATGTTCTTACAAAAACAGTTTTTGTGCATTAGTGTGGACACTAATATAATTAACTTTATAGCTAACATTCTTAGTGTGAACAGACCTTTGGGGTGGGATAATTATGTAACGCAGCCTCAGCAACAAAAGTCGCACTGCACATGTACGTATGGTTTAGTGCTGCACGATATATTGCATGCGATAGTCATGCGCATATCGTCGGTAAAGACGGTTCTGTGATTAGCCGTAAATCTCCATCAGCTGTTTTCAAATGGAGCGGCATTTAATACACAGAGCCGTAAGTTCACTGACAAGCTACGCAATATCACGATTCTGAGCGCGAATTACGTAGCTTGTCCGTGATAGAATCCACTAACGTTAATGGTAACAGCTGAATCGTATCACTGCGCAGGGCTGACTGGCCAGTTCTGTTGCAATTAGTCCACGAACTATATATTCTAGCGGAAGGATTAATTGTATAAAACGAACAGTTTTATAAAAACATTAATAACAATAATAAATGTGTTCTTAATAAATGCTGTTACTAATTAAAACTCATAAATAGTAACGGCGGAATAAGTTGGCAGTTTTAAACCTTAATTTTGTTTCTCAACAATATTCAGTTAAGGCACCACTAACGTCACATAACGCTCATCCTGCGGAAAGATGCCACAAGAACGAATTTGCTTAATTAGACAACTTTTTAATAATTATATATTTTGTCCTTGATATTTTTACTATTACTTCATTAAAAATATCAAATTTCAGGCCTTGCTGTATGGCAAATTCAGTCATAGCTACAAATTCTAAGCTGAATAGTACCATGCATCGTTTTGATAGTAGCCAACCAAACATCCTCCTTCAAACCATTATCAACAAATTCAGTGTCTAACCCTTTTAACTGGTAGTGCATAACAGGCCTTATCAAACGAATCACATATAACCGATAACAGGTCACAAGATAATGAACAATGTGGGTAGAATATACCTGTTTAACAAGTGTTATAAAACCAAAACTAAAACTATACTTTATTAACAAAATGCAGATGTGGATATGCTGTAATGTAGTACATGTACTTGCGGTCATGTCTCTGAATAAGCAGAAAACTGTCCGTCTCTCAATATAAAAATTACAATTGTTGTGTATAATTCATGCCAACAAGCGCACTCGTCCAAAAAAATACAATTAACGTTATATATTAGTTCAGCGGAGAAACTACTAGGACGACGTTAGCAAGAAGAAAATGAATACGACACGCTTAATTTATAGACTAATGTGTGGTTAATCAGCCTATAGTGACGTGAGAGTTGATTTGTTAACTGACTTCTGATCAGTTAAGAAGAGTACAAAATTAATTAATTTTAAAAGACATCGTCATACTTACAGATATTGTGCTTCAAGAAAAATTAGAGAGACACGAGAGAACATTTCCTGCTAAACAGAGACAAATTACTTTCAGTATGATATCCCAAAGAAGCCCAGTTAATAGAAACCAAATTGTACGCCCCTAAAGTGTGCACTTCCTGCTTTTTGACACAAACAACTTCCCCGGTACAGTACTGACCAATAGAGAAACGGCATGTAGTCACGTGACACGCTGAGGTAATGCTGAGTAACTAAGCAGATAAACGCATACAGTCCCTTCAGAAATCACTTTAAACAACGGCTTTTCACCAAAGACAATACTAATATAATTTACGATGAAATGGTACTTAATAATATAAATAATAAAAAATTAAATTCTATATTTATGTAGGCATATAATGGTAGGCTATTATTTGTATACGCTATTGCATGATAAATATTCAATTAATAAAAGAGAATGCCAAATAATGCCCTAAAACCAAATCTATTTTGATTAAGATTTCTCATTTAGTCTTTCAAAATGACTAATGTTAACAAAGTATTTTCACAATTATTTCCATTGCGTTCCTTTATGGTGCCCTGTAAAATGCATTAATTAGCCTACCTTGTTTGTTATTGGTAATATTATAAATGTTAATATCAATTATTCTTTTGTTTTTAATTGGTAAAAGTTTATAGTGATTGCTCAAATTATCCATTATTTTAAGGTACATAGGCGAAATCTGTAAAATGTTTAAATATTTCCGATGCTTGTGCAAAAGATGTTAAGTCTACAATAAAATACAAAAGTATAAAACACAATAATAGTCCTATACTTTAATAGAATATATAGAATTGTGCTTTGAGTCAGCTTTATTACAAGTCTTTGCTGCTGCACTGAAGTAAAAAGAAAAGCACTCATCAAATATGAAAGTGAATTTATAACCAGTGTTTTTAATCTAACACACACACACACACACACACACACACACACACAAAAGAATAACAAAAGAGCACACATGTACAGTATATGATGGACGTTTTTTGCAGGATAGGTTAAAAGGAATTAAAAATCTGACATAATTCAATCAGTGGTGCTGGTAGCCTAATATATATATATTTTGAATATATACATTTGCAGTTCACTTAAATAATCCTGTTATGCAACACAAAATGCACTTAAGATACAAACAGTCTCTCTGTAAGGAATAGTTCACCAAAAAATGTAAATGTACTCACACGCCATCCAAGTTGTAGATGAGTTTGTTTCTTCACTGCAAAAAAATGGCTTGTCTTACGTAGTATTTTTGTCTTGTTTCTAGTCAAAATATTAAAAAAATATTATACTAGACAAGTAAAATTATCTGCTAGTGGGGTAAGTAAAATATTCTTAAAACAAGAGTATTTTACTTACCCCACTGGCAGATAATTGTACTTTTTTTAAGCAAAATGCACTTAATTTAGGTTTCCCCCTCTGGAAACAAGACAAAAAATCTTAAGTCATTTTGCTTATCTAGTAAAAGTATCTTGATTAAAAAAAATGATATTTTGACTAGAAACAAGACAAATATACTACGTAAAATAGGCAATTTTTGCAGTGTTCATCCCAACAGATTTTGAGAAATGTAGGAACGCATAACTTGGACAACAATGGATCCTCTGGAGTGAATGGGTGCCGTCAGAATGAGAGCCAAAAACAGCTGATAAAACATCACAATAATCCACACCACTCCAGTACATCAATTAATATCTTCTCATCTGAATTGGGAGAGAAATAGCACAGATAAAGCACCTGTTTGGACTCTCATTCTGACGGCACCCATTCACTGCAGAGCAAGTGGACTTATTTTAGCCAAACGTTCGAGCTTACAGTTAAACGTTAAAGTTTTCTTCAAATCTGTTCTGATGAAGAAACAAATTCATCTTAACATGCATTATACAGGAAATAGAAAATGCAGTTTAAAGTCATTTTATAGACAATTAATCACACTGCAGCACTCTTTTATCACTTTTCTTGGTTAATAGCATCCAAATCATCGATTATATTTAAATGCTTAAAACCTTATTGGAATTAAATCACAAGGCTACTTTGGTGAATGCCATGTTGCGATTAACCTCAAAAATATTAATGAACTCAACTGTAGAAAAATGATATCAAGTGTTTGTTCAGCGTAATTGAATGTATAACTGAATGTTCCTGTAGTGTTTCTGTGGCTCAGTGGTAGAGCATTGCGTTAACAGCGCAAAGGTCATGGGTTCAATTCCCAGAGAACACACATACTGACAAAAAATATATAACCTGCATGTACTGTAAGTCGCTTTGAATAAAAGCGTCTGCTAAATACATAAATGTAAATGAATGCCTGACGTGCGTGAACACAGGTACCGGTAGTCACGTTAGTCCTCAGCACCAATTTGCGCCATTGCGCACCGAACCGTGTGCGTCAGCGCTCAAGTGCAGCAGTCAAACACTTTTCACTAAACAGACACATTCACTTTCTAAGGTAGGATTTAATTTACAATGACTGATAACCTTAATTGCAGCAGCGGTAACAGCTCCGGTGCGCAGGAAGCGTTTGGTTTATCCGAGGGACACATTGCGCTCGTGAAAGCTGCAGTTCTTGGGTGCATTTTTGTGCTGGCAACATTTAGCAATTTATTCCTCCTCCATGCCCTTTGGAAAAGACGGAAAAGACGGACTCGAACTCAGCTGTTTCTTCTGCACCTGTGCCTGGCTGACCTGGTGGTCGCTTTCTTCCAAGTCCTGCCGCAGCTATCCATGGAGATTACGCACCGCTTCAAAGGCTCCGATCTGGTGTGCAGAGCGGTTAAGTATCTTCAAGTGGTCGGGATGTTCGCGTCCACGTACATGATCGTGGCCATGACCATAGATCGTTATCACGCGGTCTGCAAACCCATGGTGTCGTTCTGTAGAGGGTCTTTCCGCAGGTATGTTGTCATAAGCGCAGCATGGCTCATCTCCCTGGCGTTCAGCGCTCCGCAGATGTTCATCTTCTCTCTCCAACAAGTTGAGAAGAATGTTTTCGACTGCTGGGCGACGTTTATTGAGCCCTGGGGAGGCAGAATATACATAACGTGGATCACTCTGTCCGTGTTTGTTCTGCCAGCCGTAATCTTGATGTATTGTCAGATAAAGATTTGCGCAGGGATCTATTTCAACATGAAGAGGAAAGCCTTGCAGGGCCGCACGGGTGGTGGGCGCTCCAGCTCTAAAGGGATATCGAGCACAATGCTGAAGACGGTCAAAATGACTTTTATTATCATCCTGGTGTACAGCCTCTGCTGGAGCCCGTTCTTCGTGGTGCAGCTCTGGTCTGCTTGGAGTCCAAGCAGTGCGCCTACGCAAGGTTTGTCAAAGTTGCTGTTCAAAAGCCTGATATGCTTCTGTTTGGCATTCATATTTGACTTAGTAAAACATTGTTCGACACAAGTTATACAGCAATTATGTGAACCACTATAGAATCTGAAATATTTATTTTAAAGTTTATCATAAAATATTACTAAACATTTATTTTCAATATTATTTTTGTAAATATTTATACACATTTCGCCCCACAATTCTTTTAAAAACCTCTATTTGTTCAAGTTTAAATGCAAAAATGTGTTTTAAAAATGATTTTAATAAGGAACTCTTTTTTTAATTACAGGTTTTGTGCTCAGTCTGTCCACACATCTTGAAATATTAAAAATATTTATTGAAAAATATTTTTTTAAATATATTTTACAGTAGGCCTATATATTTATAAACTTTTTTTATAAATATATGTTATATTCTTTTTATGTTCAGGTCTAAATACATAAAAAAATATTTAAAAAGAAACACATTTCATTAACATTTCAGGTTTTGTCATCAGTTTGTCCTCAAATCTGCTAAGATTACATATTAAAGTGCGGAATCCTAAATATTTATCTTAAATGTGAAAAAAATATGTATATATATATATATGGCATATCACATTATTGGCATATTTTTTACAAACTTTATTTTTATGTTCAAGTTTAACTGCACAAAAATATAGATCTTTTTATAAGGAACAGTTTTTATATAATATATAACCATATGGTTACAGTGTGGTAGGCAATATTTAACTTCTATGAGAACAGATGTGACTAAAGGCCCATTAATGTGTATAACTCATCATGTATATATGTACATATATGATTACTCACAACCATTCTCTGTCGAGGAACTGTCTATCTCCCCTCAGCTGCAGATCTAGCAGATACATAGGCATTAAAAAACATTCATTAGCTAGTAGCCGACAAAGACCTGATCAGATTAAACTGAATCGTGTGTTGACACCAGATGGTGCACACAGGCAATATTTTTGCACAGAGCACACAATCGTCCCAAGCCTAAACACATCCTATATATATGCAACTTATTTCATGTGGGATTCATAATTTAGTCTCATATCTGTTCTACAGGGCCAGTGTTTGTCACTATCATGCTCCTCGCCAGTCTTAACAGCTGCACAAACCCATGGATCTACCTGTACTACAGCTAGAACCTCATGGACTGCTCTCCCACCGTTCCTGCGGCTGAAGACTGCATGGTCTAAGCAAACACTTATACACACATTTTCAAGCCTTGTCTAACAAGTGAAGTGATTTTGGCTATGGGAAGTTGCTGCATAATTTGGCAGGGTTGTTTGTTCCTATTCAAATAAGAAATATACTACTTGAGAATGAAGGAGATCTGATTCCTTTGAATTGTTGCATGTGCATGTGCTAAACTGTAAATGTATGTAACTGTAGACGTTCATAGACTGAGGTAATGACACCTTGGCTTTGTGTGGTATAATGCCCTGTGATTTATATACAGGCAATGGACCGGCCATTCTACACTAAGTGACTCATTACATCATAAAGTCTTTTATCAAGAATAATGGCTCTTATTTAAAGAAAGTCAAGGTATAATTATACATATTTTCGAGTATAGAATGATATTTAGCACAAAAAATGAGCAGCAGATGCGATTTGATTAGCTGGTCAGGTGTTTACATTTTTCTATATGTATTTTGTTTAATTTATAAAGCACTGTGAATTGTTTACCTGATCAATGTAAAGTGCAATCCTTTATTGTGATTAAAGTAATGCAATTTTCCTTTCCTCATTTAAATGAGAGTACAAAAGAGCCTGTGTAAAGTTCTATAGGATTAAAATGATGTGTGAGTAGTCACCGTGTTGTTCTCGTACTTTCACACACACACACACACACACACAGACACACACACACACACACACACACACACACACACACACACACACACACACACACACACACACACACACACACACACTTCTTTGTACTGCAAAGCCTGTTTTCTGTCAAAGTAACTGTGTAGAGAATGCCTTCACACATTTTGAAATTCCTTAAATAAAGTGAAATGAAAAGAGAATGTTCCTTTACTAAAAAAAGAAAACAATTTTCACACAATCATCAGTCAAAATTTTCAACAATCAGATTCATAATTATATTTCCCTCCAGAAATGTCTATTCTTCTATTGCCTCTTTTCCATAAATAATAGAGCAATATTGAATATTTTATGCGCCTGAATATAGTTCCTCAGACATTTGTAGATTCAAATCAGTTAATCTTTTTGTCTGTTATGGGTTTAATTATTCTTTATATTTATTTATTTAGCTGGGCCATAATTGTAGCATGTTTAAAAAAAAATAATCCCATTTATGCAACCAAAAAAATTAGACTTCATTCTTCATATGAAAAATAATTAAGTAAATTAACTCACTAAAGGGTCTTGGTTAAAGTGCTTAAGTTACAATAGTAAAGAGCATCTAACCTTTATGGAATTGCCGAATGACACAACATAATTGGTTTGCCTTTTCATGACACAAACTTTGTTTGGATTTGAGGCAAAATGGATGCCAAGGGCAACTGTATCCAAGGTAGCTGTTGGAAAATGAAATTAGAGCATTTAGACGCTGATAAAAAAATGGTGGAGACCATTTTTTCAGACGTGAGAATAACAGCATTTTATGCCCCTTATCAAATAAGACACGGTGTAAATAACGTCATTTAGGAAATGGCCTCTGAAAAATATGAGCAATAAGATCATTAGATTGGAAAACATTACAAAATGAGCAGATTTATTTTGAAATTGAATAGACCAGCATCATAGAACACCAAAAAAGGTGACAATGATACGGTCTGACCTCCCAAACAAGACAAAAGTCCAGATACACTCAAAGAACAGTGCACTTAGATACCGACATCATCCAGACACTTAGGAGTTGTGCTGATCTAGAGAGTTGTACTGTTTCTCTTTAATTAACAGTTTTTAGAGGGCCACTTGAAATGTTTTAAAGAGTCTATATTGTATGTAATGCACCATTAGCGGTTTGTAAGGCACCAATTTGCTCCATCAAGGCTTGTGCTGTTTATTACCGTTCCAAACCCTGTTATTTACTGTAGGTCACAGCCATACTGAATGAATAACTATTTGAAGCACTCTCTGCCAGTCTGTGAATGAAAATCACCTATATGTCCGTACAACATTAAGAAGCTTTTGTATTTCTGTATGTGGAGTGAAATTATGGAACAGACTGAGTCTAGTGCTCAAACAATGCCCAAGTGTGATCCAGTTTAAAAGCAGTATAAACGTATGCTTCTCAGAACGTATCAGGAGGAAGAACGGATCTGATCAGGGGTTCATACGGATTATTTAGTCATAGATTAATTTACTGTAAATATATGAGTCAAAAGAGTGTATTAAGACAAGGATGATATGACAGAGTTATGAAGTTAAGTTGATTATTATTGTTACCATGAAGTTGATTTGATGATCATTGTTATTGATTATTATCATCAACGTGGAGTGGAGAAGGGGTAGGATTAAATAAGCTTATGCTTCTTCCTACTCCTTTTTGGACATGTATAAGTTAAATTATTTTGTATTGTTTTTACTATATTTATTTTCATGTTCAAAATAAACGTTTCAATCAATCAACCTAAAACAATGAGATGACCTTTGCCACACTGACACCATGTGGCCATGCATGTATGGAAAAAGACAGGCCTTATTACATCCATTTCATATCCGCGCACTTCTGCAAAGCCACAACTCAAGAATATAAAGGTGTTACTGACAGGTAATAAAACACAAAGCTTTAACCTAGGCTTATAAATGGAAAAACAAGTGTGTTTAGAGTTCATTCAAATCTCATTTAGCTCACTATAGCTATATTTAAAAGCTTTGTACTGCACCACTGCCGATATTATTTGGATTCACAAACTTTTTTGTCTGAACCTCCGTGAGGTAAAATATTTACTTAGCAAATATTTATAATAATTAATAGTTCATATCTCAATAATTCAACAACTTATTCGCATGTTGACGTTGATGATGGATAATGGCCTTGACGTGCAGGTCAACACTTAAAATGTGTTTTATTTTGTTTTATATTTTAAATATTTTTGTATTTTAAAATGATTTAATTATTAGCTTTCATTAACTCTCAAACCCTCAGCAGTTCCCTCATGAAGCAGGTTTACAAAAACCCAGGATGAGTAATTCATGTCCATCTTTAAAAAAATGCACAGTCTAGCTTCTGTGGTTTTCAAATATTGCAATAAATGGAGTTTTATTGATGATATTGTATTGTTTATTATTTTATTTTATTTCTTTTTATCTATGCCAAAACAAAATTTATGTGAAAAATGTTTCCAGAACCAAAGCCGACTGGAAAAGTGAGAAAAGGGAATTTCCTTGGATTTCCTTTCTTCAAGGAACGAGACCTCACTTTGAGAAATAGGATGCATTGCTTGTTGTAAATAACAAAAATTATTGTCCAAAATGTAAATGTTACCACAATATTATCTTGACCTCCTTTGTGCCTACATGTCCATGAGATTATTCATTTAACTATTATTCATAAAATCCCCTAACTAAATATTATATATATATATATATATATATATATATATATATGTGTGTGTGTGTGTGTGTGTGTGTGTGTGACCCTCTCTGTGAAAACCCAGCTAAGTTCATTTTTTATATATTTACTATTTTCTGCATAAAATCATCCTAAATATTGTAAAAAAAACATTTGAAAATATATCTATTTAATATTGACTGAGTATGGCCATGTCAAAAATTTTAATCATAGTGAAATGAATGCTTGTAATCAAACTTTGATGCTCGTTATCTCAGAATTAGATTTTTAGACTTTAGCCTGGTTTTTACAGAGAGAGTCACATATATATATATATATATATATATATATATATAGTAAGAATGACAGATATATAGCCCTGAAATATTTAAGTAGCCCTGCAATTTAGTGCATTACTTTTCCTCAAAGGTCAATCTCCTGCTCCACAGACATGATCTACATTCTTATTGTTTTTTTAATGTCATTATTTAGGCAAGGAGACTGGCAGTCTCAGCCCACATCTGAGCTTTGTCTGTGTCTCCATAAGGGGAACGTCTGGGATGCTGTCAGTTTCGTATATAGTCACTGAAAGCTAATTCTCTGTAGGAATAAGGTTCTGCAGGACATGGGACAATAAAACAAGTAATCATGATTGGCAAAAACACCTTGTGCCTCTTTTGTAGGCTCAGTCTGCTTTAAAAATCTCTTTTTGCCAGGGTGGAGATGACGACTTGGACGCTGCTGTTATGTGACCGCTCTGCGCACGCGTGCACACGCACACAGATAGAGAGAGAGAGAGAGAGAGAGAGAGAGAGAGAGAGAGAGAGAGAGAGAGAGGTTTTTGTTGTTATGGAAATGTCCGATTTATTTTCTAAGGATAAGACAAAATTACATACAAACTCCTTATCTTCTAACTTTAAAACTGTTGTACTTTAAGAAAAGCTCATATTTCAGACACATATAATTTCAAAGCATGGACAAACACACTTTTATTGTCCTTTGAGTGCGGTCCTTCAACAGTTTGACTGCTCACACCCGCTGTAGAAACAGGAAGTAACGTTCGGTCAGCGTTGCCTGATGTGGACCAATCAAAAAGCTCGTAATCGTTCATCGCGGGAATCAGCCAATCACGTTGCGAGTCGTGGAGCAGTAACTTTAGCACTGTAACCGCGTTGAGAAAAACGATCAGCTGTTCTGCATTTGATGTAACTTTGGGACGGAAACAAGCAGCGGGTAAGTAAAAAACAGCAGTTTCACCATATCTAAAATGTTTTACTTTATATCTGATACATATAGCTGATTAGATCATATGTCAGAGAATCATTCTGTTCTGTCGCATGTATTGATGATGAGGATGATGTTAAACAGGTAAACATAACTCAGTTTGAAGCTGACAAGAACATGTCCAGATCGTAAATCAAAAGAAATAGGAAATTATATTTTGCTTTAAGGAAATGAAGCTATTATATATTATTAGTTATTATTGACAACTATTCAAAATATAGCTGCACCTCTTTTTAGGCTCGTCAAACTCACAAGCTAATTTTAGGATTAAATGTGGCACATATTCTCAAGAAAATAATAAATTAGAATGATAAAGTTTGTTATACATGATGGTACCATTTATTTTACTGCCTGCCTTTAATTTATCCTGATTCAAAGTTAAAAAGTTTACATGTCATAAAGATAAATACAGTACATATACAGATGGACTACACATTACATAATTTATGCTGATTAAAATGGGTGTACACACACACACACACAATTATTATTATTACACTGAAATGCTTCTTTGAATTGTCTCTTGACACAAAACCACCAAATGAACTGTGAACTCGCCTCTTGTTTCCTGTTAACAGGTCTGACCACAGGCATGGCAACAGCTCAGTCAGTGTTCACTTTGGCTGTGAGCATTCTGCTCATCACAGAGTTCATTCTGGCCGAGAAAGACTACTATGAGATCCTGGGTGTACCCAAAGATGCATCTGACCGGCAGATCAAAAAGGCTTTCCATAAATTAGCCATGACGTATCACCCTGATAAAAACAAAAGCCCTGACGCAGAGGCAATGTTCAGAGAGATCGCAGAGGGTGAGTCAGAATACCTGTGTAAAACACGACACACCCTTCTGAACACTGTATCTGATCAGTTATTAAAGCTATGTGTTTTTCATTCCCAGCATATGAAACATTATCAGATGACAATCGGAGAAAGGAGTACGATCAGTTGAGGAGCAGTCCATTCCCCAGAGAGAGTCAGAGAGGAGGCGGTGACCACTTCCATCAACCTTTTAGTTTCAACTTTGATGATATATTCAAAGACTCTGACAAGTTTGGACACAATCATCATTTGCATAATAAAAGACATTTCGAGAGGCACTTTCAGGCCCATGAAGAAGCACGCAGCAGGCACGGGATGCACTTTCAAGCCCATGAAGAAGCACGCAGCAGGCACAGGATGCACTTTCAAGCCCATGAAGAAGCACGCAGCAGGCACAGAATGCACTTTCAGCACTCTTTCGGTGGTGACATATTCGATGATATGGAGAGGATGTTCTCTTTTAGTGGAACACCAGACTCGGACTCAAAGCAAGGTTCACGGATCCACCAGGCAGCACTGTAGGACTGTCACACAGCGCAGGGGCAACATGGTTACAACACACACAGACTGCTCTTGAGTTAATGCG
Source organism: Gymnocypris eckloni scoliostomus (assembly GCA_027564155.1). Lineage (NCBI taxonomy): Eukaryota > Metazoa > Chordata > Actinopteri > Cypriniformes > Cyprinidae > Gymnocypris > Gymnocypris eckloni. The sequence goes on along the minus strand of CM050432.1, from coordinate 14,805,899 downwards.
CATGTGGAAATGTCTTTTGGAGGTGTTGACTGAAACTGTAATTTAATTCTATTTTGCTTTTTTGTGTTTTTAGATCAGTTCTGATGACCTCTTTAAAACTGTCTGCAAGAATCACTTATTTTTGGACATAACATCCTCAGTTTAGGGATCCTAAGTCTGACTTTATACAAAATTCACCATTTACAACATATTAATAATGATATTAACAGTTAACATCAACACTTATTCACAGTGAACACGATGACATCCATATGGTTAAAAATACTTTAGAAATATTTCTCTCTCTCTCTCTCTCTCTTTAAGGCCACTTTACATATATTGAGTCTAAATTAATTTACTTACATTGTTCCAAATCTATAAAAAAACTAAGACATTTTGCATTTCCTCAAAATCAATTTTAAAGTTAGAAATGTATTTTCTTGCCCCTGAAGTAAATTTTGTACATCAGTTGGCAAAAAAAAAAATATATATATTCCTTAGGCCTGTAAACATACACTTCTTAGCATATATTTTAAATATATCTGAAATATATTTTGGCCAGAAAAAAAGAATATGTAGCCAATATGGGGTGTTGAAATAGCACTTTAATTGTTCATTATTTATCCACTCATAAGCTATCTATCATTTGTTATGAAGTTCAGATTTAGGGTCCTTAAAAGTATATTTAGTTTATAAGGTAAAGGGCTTCCGCATTTGTTTACATCCGATGCCTTTAAAACACATAATTGCATTTATCATAAGTGTTTATCATAAAGGTTATTCTGGAAGAGCCTTGAACCTGTTTGAGACATGTCAGTGATCACTAGAAGACATTCAAAGAAGTTCAAAAGTCCTGAAAGCGTGTCAGAGTTTGCTTTGCTTGATTTTGCACAATGTCATTGAATTACCTTTTTATGTTGTTTGCTGTCATGTCCTAAGCTAGCATTTAACAGAATTTGAATATCTTCCACGTCGGTTAACATGACACCAAAGCAAGTGGCTCTTTTGAAGGGGAACTCCCTTACATGTGCAATAATGATCAAGATCTTGCTGTTGGGGGATCCTGTTAGCTCTAGGGCTTTCCTGAGGAAAAACTAAACAAAGCTGTTTATGATCAAATGAAGTGTCGTGCTATAAAACGCTTACTATTTTGTTTCAGGTTTGGTATCGTGTTAAATTTCCATGTAAATGACATTTTTTGAGGAATTACCTGAGGCACAAAAAGCCATGTATAATCATAATCATTATTTTTTTGTCTAAATAACCATTGAAATATATATAATGTACACTCCCTGTGGTTCTGTAAATGTGAATATTTGGCTCTCCAAAGATTTGATCTGTAGCAAGACACTTTTGTCAGTTAGTTTAATCTGAATACTTCTATTGCTGTGCCAATAAACAAGTACCTCATGTTCAAGCTTTGTGTACATTCGGAATTAAAAACCTTATATTTGTGCTGTTTTTGAACATAATGGGAAGCTAATAGTGTTCATGTTTTGTATTGAAAACTGGTTCTAGTTTAAATGTAACATCCATTTAATGTAAAATACAAGAAAGCACATGTGTGGGAATGAAAAACATGGAACGGAGCAGCTGATTCCATCATAAACTATACTCATATCAACACTCTGTAGGAATATATATAACACCAAGGTGTTTTTTTACTTAGTCTGTTTATTAAACTTTTATAATAATAGAAGAATGAAGATACAAGAGAATAGAAACAAATATTTTTCCCAGCCCTAACCCAACACCACATTTTACAAACCAAACAGACAAAAAAAATTAAACATTACATAATTATGAAGTGTATATAAATTATGTACAACATAAGTTTAGAAGCAAGATAAATACAATCACCCAAGTACATTGTACGCATTTGCATCAGCTAACAAACCTAGATAAAGATTATGTACATATGGTGCACATTCGTATCATTTTTTTATCAAAATCAAGCCCCAATCATAAGAACATCCCAATGATTAGATTAACCAACTATAGAAGAAGGATTCACATTACCAGAATTAAACTAATAAAAGGGTCCCAGGTTTCAGAAAATATGCCAGTGTTGCCCTTTATGGTGTACCTAATTTTCCCCAAATGAATGAAACTCATAACATCTCAGTCAAAGGATGGGGAAGATTTTGTTTCCATAATAGAAGAAATGTTGAATAATGTTGAAAAAGCAAAAGCGTTTGCAGAACATCCAGGCAAACCTGTGACATTTGGAGGAAGTCCAAAAAGTGCAAGCAAAGGACAAGGCTCGATCTGTTTTTTTGTTACAGAAGAAAAACATTTAAAAATTGACAGCTAAAACGAGGTTATGGATGGACATAACCAAAACATATGTATTAAGTCTGCGGGGGTCTGACGACAACGATCACATATAGGATCAACATCATGCCAAGTTTTTGCCAACATCACTTTTGTCCAATAAATTTGATGAATAAATTTGAATGGATAAGACTATGCCGTGCACAAATAGAAGAGGTATGGACACGGGACAATATCTGACTCCAGATCTCATCTTAAAATGTGAGGCCGAGGTCTGACTCCCACTGGTGTTCAACAAAAGAGAGAGAGGGAGTAGAGATAGAGGAGATCAGACTGAATGGAGTAGACAATACACCCTTTTTATTTGAGGGTACTTCAAGAATTTGATCTAGATGTGATTTAGGTGGAAGATTTGGAAAGTTGGGAAATTAGTTTTTGACAAAGTTTCAAAACTTCAAGTATCTAAAATAAAATGAGCACTAGAAAGGGTAAATTTTGTGCTAACTGAGAAAAGCTGGAAAAATATTATCAATGTAGATATCATTAATGTCTGAGATGCCTGCTCTCTGTCAACTATTAAATGCTTTATCATTAAGGGGGGGGTATAGGATTACGATTAATCGGTGAGACCAATGGCAATCGTTGAAGGCCAAAATGGGTTCGTAATTGGGACCAAATTCATAATGATTGTCGGACAATGGAATTACTGTATGGAAGACGTGAGACGGCAGTTAGAGGACCACACACACATTAGTGCAGTTCATGAGGCTGGGGAGCAAGAACCCTCTTCAATGCTGACCCAAGCTGGAACCCAATCACAGAACCCAAAGTGGCATGCAGTCTGAAAGTCTAATTACCACACTGTTGACGGTAGCCATTGACTTCCATAGTATTTGGTACTTCCATAGTTTAGAGGAAACTCTTGTAGGTTTGGAACGATATGAGGATGTGTAAATACTGACAGAATTTTCATATTTGGGTGAACTAATAATATTTGAATATGAACCTCTAAATGTCTAAGTATTAGGTTTGTCCCTTTTTTGCTTCAATAACAGCAGCATGAACTTCACATATTGACGAGGTATTAATAGACTAATTTGGAAAACAAGAGACAGCATCTCCAAACTCTTCTCCACACAAGACAAGCTGATTTCAGAATAAAAACATGAACAGATAAACATGATATAAGCGACTCACATTGGCCATTGAAGCACGGCTCGGCCTGAAGATGCTCCATGTTAATTTTGTTATAACACACAGATTACTGTAGCTTCGTACAGTCCTGTGCTTGAGACACCTCAACACTGCACTGTGCCTGCAACACTGTGCCTGAAATCTGAGTAAGGCAGTATATGATGATAGCCAGGAAGGCATCAGATTAGAAGTTTGCTTCTAAGACGCCTAATTATCTAAATGGGTTATATATGCAGAATAGACATACCCTTCACTGACAATGACATCATACTATGCTGTTTAGGTCAAGGGACCAGGGTATATCAAATTAAATACTTTGTTTACTGTCATGATATCCATCCATCCAAAAATCAGGAACTGGAAAAAACCTATGAGGAAAAAAATATCCTGGGTGTGTTCCAGTTTTGGAATTATGTGACAGTTGATGGAAAAACATATCAGACTGTCGCGTGCAAACATTAAAAATGTGGTGAATTGCATTTGTTTTACAATTTGGTTTAAAAGTAAGTAAATAAATAAAGTAATTAATAAAAATAATAATAACTTGTCTTAAGGTTGCCAAAGGAATAAACTGTTTTGCTATTGTGATCCAAACACTCAAACAAAACAAAGCAAAACAAAACAAAACAAACAAGCGAAACACATTTCATTCAAATGTTAGCTGCCCTTAAGGTTGAAATGAATACAAAATAATTTGTTTTTGTAAAACAAACAAACATGATTTTAGGTTTTAACAGAAGTTTCTTTTATAATCAAAACAGGCAAATACATACATTAAAAATATTTTAGCTGCCCTTATGTTTGAAAGTAATACAACTCATTTGCATTTATTATCTAAACAAAGTCAAGTCAAGTCAAGTCACCTTTATTTATATAGCGCCTTTAACAATACAAATTGTAACAAAGCACTGCACAATATCAAAATAGGCAAATTTTGTCAATAATGTAAAATGACAGGATTTAACACTCAATTATCTGCTGAATGCATTTCATTATTGAATTTAGTAATGGCATTGTCCAGCTTAGTTCAGTTTAAATAATATCTGTGCAATCAAGTCGATGATTGTGCTGGAAATGAAGTGTCCCCAACTGAGCAAGCCAGAGGCGACAGCAAGGAACGAAACTCCATCGGTGACAGAATGGAGAAAAACCTTGGGAGAAACCAGGCTCAGTCGGGGGCCAGTTCCCTCCGGCCAGACAAATCAGTAGTTTGTTCCAACTGCAGCAAAGTCAGATTGTAAGTGGTCCACTGGTTCCAGGGGTCTTTCCCCGATGGATGACAAACAACCAAACAAGTAAATACAAAATATTTAAGCTGTTCTTAAGGTTAAAAGGAATACAAATTATTTGCTTTTGCAATCAAAGCAACAACAGTTAAGGTTTGGGCTTGCTGTTAACCTTCTCTAACTAAACATGGTTAATAAAGTTCTGCTATTTACTATACAAAGATCTCAAGCCAAGCCTAACAACAACAATTACAGCAGTATTGTTTTCTTACACAGAATCAGTAAGCCACGCTTATAGCGTTAACTTCATCAGAAAGCTGATCTCGATCTGTTTACTGTGCAGGCACTTTGGGAACTTATTTTGATTGAGTGCCAGTAAATAAAGAAGTTGAATAGGAGCTGTGTTGTGGTTATACTGCCCTTCCCTCATCGGGTTTGGTATTAATGGTCCTTTTGAATAGGAGTTGAAGAGAAGGGGAAGGAAAGCAGCTCTTTGTTTGGAAAGATAAAGCCCTCGCTACTGCTTCGGCAGAAAATGTAAATATTTTGGCAGGCATACATAAATTCATAAACCAATAGAAAAATTCACACAAACATTTAAAGACAGATAGCGAGGAAGGGACAGATCCAAAACATGGCTTAGTTAAATAACCTCAGAGTTAATCATTCATTTATTATTTACATATTTAACTTAACTTTTTTTTATTGGTAAGTGCTCAGTTATTATCTTTCGGTAATTTCAGATGTCAAACAGAAGTGACTGACTGACACTGTCACATTTCTACAGCTAAACATTTTTTTTATGCTGAAGATTAAAGTGCAAATGTAATTACCTTGTGAGTTTTCATATCCTTCAAGCACAGTTTCACACATTTTATCCACAGCAGACAGGAAACAATTCCCAGGTTTGCCACAGATGATGCCGAACAGTTAAACCTTGTCAAAATAAGACAAAAAAGTTTGAAAAACATAAACAGGTGAGTGTACAAACACAAGTTTCTTGAGAAAATTTCCCATCAATTAAATTATTTAGCATTATATATTACATTACGAAAAATCTTACTGACCCCACACTTTGAATGGTTGTGTGCGTGCGTGTGTAAAATTTAATTGATACATATCAGTACGATTTATTTTATTATATTTTATTGTAAAGAAATTCAAGTTTTATTCACCAGCGGTACATTAAATTGGTCAAAAGTGACAGTAAAGACATTTATAACATTAAAAAAATGTTGCTTTTTAAAACTTTCTATTCATCAAGAATTCATGAAAAAAATGTGTTGTGGTTTTCATAAAAAATATGAAACAGTCCAACTGTTTAGTATGTTTATGAAAAATTGTCAATCATAAAAAATGAAGCTGAAAATTCAGCTTTGCCATCACAGGAATAAATTACATTTTATGTTGCAATAATATTTTACAATGTTACTGTTTTTATTGTATTTTTATCAAATACCCTCTAGGAAAAGATTATTAGATTTAAAATACATTTATTTCATACAAAGTATAGTTCACATCTATAAAAATATTTACTGCCATAAAGATAATGTTTCATATTAAAATAAGTTTATTTGGAGTACTACCTGTGCACAATGCACATTTCTAAATATTAATCCTAAAATGTGTTTTAATGTCACTACTGATGAGGATTATATGATCTTTGAATAATATCAGTCTTTAAATCAGCCACAGCCATATCACCCTGCAGCCCAAGACCGGTTGCCCACTGAAGCTAAGCAGGGTTGAGCTGGTCAGTACCTGGATGGAGACCTATTAGTGAGACCAGCAGGGGGTGCTCACCCTGTGGTCTGTGTGGGTCCTAACATCCCAGTATAGTGACGAGGACACTATACTGTTAAAAAGCACCATCCTTCGGATGAGACGTTAAACCGAGGTCCTGACTCTCTGTGGTCATTAAAAATCCCATGACACTTCTCGTAAAGAGTAGGATGTAACCCCGGTGTCCTGGCCAAATTCCCACCACTGGCCCTTATCAATCATGGCCTCCTAATAATCCCCATCCACTTGATTGGCTCTATGACTCTCTCTCCTCTCCATCTGTAGCTGGTGTGTGGTGATCAAGTATATCTGTAGTTGGACTTCAGCACTTCTTCCACACAAAGTGCATTAAGTACAAAACTAGTTGTTCCAATTTAGCAGATTTTAAGTATACCAGTATAGTATACTATTTTTATTAAGTACATTAATGTGTAAATGTATTTGTGGTATACGTAGCATGAAATAAAAGTATTTTTATTACATTTTAGTATATTTATTTTTCACTAGACTTGGTGAGCATAAAATATTAATTTCAACATCATTAACAGTCTTACTGACCCCAAACATCTGAATGGCAATGTAAAGTATTTTTGGGGTTTATTTTGCAATTTTTCATTTTAATTCATGGATGTCTGACTATAAATTATACAGTACATTTCGTCTTAATCCATGTATTATTATAGTCCCTAATAAAGTTACCACTAAAAGTTGATTTTTACATTTACAAGACGTTCATCTTGACAGTTTCAGTCAATCATAACAGCCTGTTGACACAAATGACAGCAGAACTCATGTGTGTATCTACTATTGTATCAGTATGTTTTATCAGTATCAGTATGTGATTAACTATTGCCATTGAGATTTGGGGCCATACATTTCCACCCACCAGCGCACACAGTGTATTGATTTATGTGCCAGAACAAAGTTATTAGAAGACGAGCAAGTTGTGACAGATCTTAGTATATGATTTGTATATTGTTTGAATTGCTCATTAATCAAAACTTACTTGCCAAAGCCCTTTTTACTCACATTTGATGCTTGACAGGTGTTTATATTTGTTATTCATAAACCATACTAAACAGAGACAAAAGTATTCCTTATATAGTTAAAATGTAAGACGTTTATCTTGACAGCTTCAATGAATGTTAAGTGTACCGATACAACAAAAATAACAATGCATATGTTGATGTAAATGACCACAGATATCATTTGACATTTTGCCAGTATAACTCATTAACTATTGTCAAAGAGATTAGTTGTTTACACAGTTTGGGGCCATACATTTCCACCCAACAGTGAACAATTTCTAGCATATTGATTATTTGCCAGAACCCAGCGGTAATCTCAGTCGACAAAAGTGCTGAGGTCTCATAAAATGTACCCGGTTCTTTTATCAGTACGCCTCTTTGCTTTCATTCTCTGCACACCTGAAAGGGGAACTACGGGAGCCAGTCAGTTGATATTTAAAACGTGTGTCATGAGAAGATGAAATGAATTAACTGCTGTTTCATGAGCTTAAAACAATACATGGCAAAAAGGAATACAATGCATTAGAATAGAACAGAAATGTAATGGTTTGCCTTCAGCTTGACAGATAAAGCAAGTTTGTTCTCGAAATTTTCATCTTTCAATCTTTCTTTGCACGTGAAGTTGATAATATCATTAATATGAATGTGCGTAGAGTGCTGTAGAATTATCTTTAACACGACATGTGGAGGAGTTTTTGCAAATACTTATTCACACTCACAGAATCTGGCTAAAATAAACGAAACAGCCTTGAATTGGTGCCATTTTTTGTTTTAGATATGCATGAAAGGAACATGAAAATCCATATACAAAAAAAGTTTTCCGTCACACTTGTTTTTTGGAAACGTCCCACGAAATTTCCCAGCATTCTGCAGCTTTTCTCTTGCTGTGATTATCAGATCAGATATAGTTTGGAGCTTCTCAACACATTTTACAGGACCAATAAACTAAAGTGCCGTTGACAGCTTCTGACCAGAAATGCAAATGTTTTCACAAAGGAGAAGGAATCCTGGATAAACTAGTGGTTAAGTCCCTCTCTCGCTCTCTCTTTCTCTCTCTCCCGCTGTCTATCTTTTTTTCATGGATGGAGATATGGAGATTACAGAATAGAGGGACTATGAGTCCTACCTGGTCTTCATTTCCAAAAAGAGAAGTAGAGTATCATTGACAGCTCCATGTTATGTTGACGTGGCACATTTAAATGGACCCATGTATAAAACAAACCGCATTGGTTAGTTGGACAGCAAAACAGCAGTCGTTCCACAATATATCTATCCACATATAATCACTGAGACATAGAGGACACATCCAGTTGAACACAGTCGAGCTCTACATAGATGCACAGTTAGGTTTGCCAAGGCCAGAATGGTGAGTTTTTTTGACTCAAGCATGTACCAGTCTTGTTATGCAATGTTTTATGCAGTATTATATTATATTATATTTGATGTGTGGTTTATTTTATTATTTATTTATTAAACCACAGGAACGTATTTAATAAACATTCTACATTTATACGATTTTGATGAGAAACAAGACAGAGCTCTAAATACAATCATTATTTCACAAATTCATTCACAAATATGTGCAAAATTCCTATTTTCTTTCTTTGCTTGCTTACAGGGATCACTTGAAAATGACATCAATCAAGATTTTCAGGATGCCATTGATGTAATTCAGCGTCACTCTCAGATACTACAATGTGACAATGGTACCATAATATATATAATATTAATATACATGTAGAAAATAATGTAACATGTTGTGCAATAGTATTAAGTATAAATTATTATTACTCATCCTCTTCTAACGGTCTCTTTCAGAAAATAAATACTATGAGAATTTGGAAAGTCAGCAGTCCTCTGTGAGACATGCCATCTCATACTATCAGTTCACACCTCATTTTGAGCCTCCAGGACCGATGTATGACTGGAAGGAATCCTCAGTAGGTCTACTTTTTGTCACTTGAATTGTTTCAATGTTATACTGCGATACTTTTACTCATGTTTTGTCTCTCTGTATCTGCAGACATGGTCTCACATCGTGCCAGAAGTGTCTCTGGGGCCATTGTGTTCTGCTGATCCTTCAGCGTTTTACTCGAGTTTACCACAGCGCCACGGAAAAGGTACAGCATAATTCATTTTCTGTGTGTTTGAAAAGGTAATAATTCAATATGTGAGAAAGTATGTGCTAACGTTAAAAGAATGTACGTTTTCTGTCTAATCCAAATAAAATCACTTAAATGTAATTTTCAGAAATAATAATTAACATACTCCTAAAGCTGATTGTACAGCATTTTCACGGTTCATTTTTCAACAAAGTTGAATCCTTCATAATACAGAAGTGTTGAATGCATGGTGTATTCCTCTTCCTCATTAGGTCGTAAGAAGCTACGCTTATATGAATATTTGCACGGGGCTCTTCACGACGACAACATGGGCGACTCCATCCAATGGACGGACCGAGGGAGCGGCATCTTCCACTTCATCTCGAAAAATAAAGAAAAACTGGCCGAATGCTGGGGTCAGCGCAAGGGCAACCGCAAGACCATGACCTACCAGAAAATGGCACGCGCTCTCCGCAACTACAGCCGCACGGGTGAGATTGTGAAAGTGCGTCGCAAGCTCACCTATCAGTTTAACCCAGCTATACTGCAGCGATTGAGCTCACTGTCAGGCTACAACTCAGGCCCTTCGTCCAGAGACATGGCCCTTCATCAGCAAGGCTCTGCTGAGCACGTCTACTACAGCTCTCCTCTACCGGACTGTCATTACTGGTACGGCCAATACTCTTACCAGGGCGACTACGATCTTGCTACTGTTCTGACAATGCATGAGGATCCCAAAATTGGTGTTTCAGCTCCGTGATTCTCAAAAGAGCCCATTCCTGTCATGCCATGAATTTTCTGTTCTTTACAAGGGGATTCTTTCAAATAAAGTAAAACTTTTCAAAAGTGCATTAGAAAGGAGTGTATGCATGTAACTAGGATGTTATGCTGGATCCATTATAATACATACATAGGATGCATTACATTAAACAAAAGTGGCAGCAAAAACTTTCATAATTTTACAAAAGATTTCTATATTAAGTTATAATTTTTAAGAGTATAACAAAACAAATCTAAATTTGCTAAAATTCAGCATTGACATTGCAGGGATACATTACATTTGAAAATATATTAAAACAGAAAAACAAAAAACATTTGAAATGTAAATAATATTTTACAATATTACTGCTTTTTTAATCAAATAAACGCAACCATGAGACTTTTGAACCGGGGTGTATATGTACAATATGACATTCAAAATATATTAATTATTGCAATAAAAATATCAAACCAACTAACATTTCTTTTAAAATGACAGCAGAGCGAGCACTCTCTTTAAGCAAAACATTTCATTCAAAAGTTTTTAAATAATTAAAATATAAGAAAAAAATGGTTCAGAACATATTTTGATATTTTTGTGCAATTCTATAACATTATTATGCAAGTGTCTTATATCCACATACTTTTTGGGATCACTGTTTGTTTCTATAACAGTCTGTCTTTATATTTATCTACTTTTCTCAACTTGTTTATTTAAGATCATTTGTTTTATCACTCAATTAAAGTTTCCTGTCTTGAAAATCCCAATGAATTTGTTTGTTAAACTCTCCACTGTGATACACATACACTTGAAGCCGCTGTATAAACTTTGGCGCTGATTTCTTTGCAAATGCATTGGGCCAAGCTTATCTAGTTTCACAGAGAGCAGATTGTTTATGACTGCTTTCTGTGTCATATTACAAACCGATCTCATATCACCTTCCTCTTTGTAAGATAGCAATCAAACACTAATGTAGTGCTGCTGTATCATTTTCATACTGGACAATAAACACTGTCTCATAACAATTGTGCTCTTTTATGACTGAAGTGTTAAACACTGCATTTCTCTCATCTGTGTTGCTTGTCATATTTTTCTTTTTCATCATTCCAAAGTTCGAGATCACGTTTTTTCATGCGGAGCCTGTGTGTCATTGTTAGGTGGCTGTGGTTGTTATCTGTAAGAGTGGAGAGGATGTGGTTACTGGTTCCATAAAGGTGGACGCTAGAGATGTGTGTGTATGTTCGGGCCGACAGAAACTGTGGTTTTTCGGTCAAAAAATGTCTGGTTATTTATGTATGGTCGTAGATCATTTGAGAAAGGTCTGTTCACTCCCACAGCCCCATGCTATTGATAAAAAGACGCCTGCATCTTTTCGACAAAACAGAGTTTTGTGGAAAACACACTAATGGTAACAAATAGTTCTTGTCTTAAATTATTGGCTATTCGTTAATACAACGACACTTGAAACAGCTCTACCTAGAGCCAATGCACCTTCATGTCTTTTCAAAACTATATATATATATTTTTTTGTCAGTGCAATGAAAGTCAACCCTTGTGAAAATCAAGCGTGCTTCATTGTATTGAATGTGTCTTGTAGGGTATATTTGTTCAAATCTTAAAAGTGTATAAGCACATGTATTTTGGTATGTTGATTAAGTAAAGTACTTGATTTCATTTTTACTGCAGTTTTTTATTCCATATTACATTTAGCAACATATTCTTTACTAATATAAGGCATTAATATATTTTAAATGTATTAAATTGCAACTTCCTTATTACAAATGAGTAATTACAAATGCACTTAAATACATGGCATACAAGTTTCAATAGAAATTACATTAAAGTATATTTTAGTTGATTATAAATGCTTGTCATTACACTTTTAAGAATTTCAAAAGACAATAGAATTATATAATATAGTTACGAAATGATATTATAAATTAACAAATAAAGATGTACTTAAGTGGGTCAAAATATCAGCCTAAAGTTCGGTTCATTGCATTTAAAATTTATTTAAATGATAATAGATTTTAATTTAAATGCAACATGCAATTAAATGTCTGAAAACTGACTTTCAGCTCGCACTTTTTCCTTTAAAGTATATTATTAATAATCAGTACTCGTTTTTATGAAGTAGGCATACTTCTGTGCACTACTTTTTGTTTTGTTTTTTACAAAGGAATAGTGTCTGGACCCCAATGACACAAAATGATCATTCTGTGTAGTGTGTATCATCACTAAACTGGTTTTGTAATCACTGGCAGCAAGGGATCTTTCAGTCATGTCAACCAGTGAAGATGTGGACAAATCTGGAGAGAAGCTACCTCCTGGAGAACATTTTAACAATGCGTTAGAAGGAGAAAAGTCCCAGCTGCAGCCTCCAGCACCTACAGCTCAGCAGGTAAACCATTCAGTTCAACACTGTGTCATTTTTGCACCGGTTCTTTTCCATTTTAAAACCAAGTTATTTTGTCAAATGAATAGGTCATGGGATCTCTGGCCAAAACAAACGGATCTGACTCATACACAGACTGTGGAATGAATTGCAACAGCAACGCTGTCAATCAGTCATTGGTCCTTCACGATGCACTCGACATCCTAAACGGACCAGAGAGACCATTAACTCTGAATACAACACCAGAAAAGTGTGCCGAATCATTGCCCAGCATTACACCTGCAGAGAAAGGTCAGTTCTGCTTTTGTGGTTTATTTTGATGCTATCTCGAAGGTGAGGAATAACCTAGAGGAACTGCAGAACGGGAGCGGCCCGTCCTACCCATAACTGCCATATAGAATCTCAGTTCTACCTCATTTTCTCTGGTCTTGTACACCATTGATGTTTTAGAGATGCTTATCTTAATTACGCCTATCATAATACAAGCCTGTTTCTAGGGGAAATAGTTTCCATAGGCCTTTGCCTATCCCCTTCACGCACAAACTCACACACTTGAACGCTGTTTTACCGCAGTCATCTCTATGATTGCAGGGAAAAAGCTACGTCTTTTCCACTTCCTGTTCGAGATGCTGGAGGACCCAGGCATGGCCCACTGTGTGTCCTGGGTGCCGGCTTCGGCAGGCGTCTTCCACTTTTCTGCCAGGCACAAGGAGCGCGTGGCTGAGCTATGGGGCCAGAGGAAGGGCAACCGGATGCCCATGACCTACCAGAAAATGTCCCGTGCCCTGCGCAATTACGCCCGCTCGGGGGAGATCATTAAAGTGAAAAAGAAACTGACTTATCAGTTTAGTTTAGCAACCCTCTCTACTTTACAGAGTGTAAAGAAAGCAGCATGTGGATCGAAATGAGAGCTGAATGAATGTCTCAAGTGTGTTACTCTCATGATTTCTTAATTGCCTTGGTAACAGGAGGAGGGTCAAAGTAGTTCTTGCTCGAGGAAGGTGATGAACTGTGGTGTTTTTATAGCAGAATCTTACCTAAATAATTTACTTTTTGCTGTTCTTTGCATATCGTGAAACAATTAAAAAACGATATATTTTAAAAACATGTCTTTTATAAACAAATAAAAACATTTGTATATAGTTAACCTATTTCTTTATATATTTTGTTCAATTTCTTTATTTTTTGGCTGGCATTTGAAAAGAGCCAAAACAAATAAAAAGCAGACTAGGCATCTTCTTCCCGCACTGCTCGTTTGTTCCCAGTAGGTGGCAAAGCTGCTACACTGCTTGTATTTAGGTTTTGTCACCAGCTGATAGTTGTTCATTACAGTTGTGCTTTTTCCCCATTGTTTTTCTGGACAACAACATAATTGTTAACAACTCAAAAAGCTGATGTTAAACATTTCAAATTGGATTGTGATTTCTAACATCTCGATTTTTTTGGTCTTTACAGAGTTAAAGTGCAAATCAATGTTTTAGTATTATTTATTTACTATTATATTATGTATCATTATTTGAATTTGCTTCTATTTTTAGTTTTTATTTATATTTTTAGTTTAATGCAATTTTAGGCAATTTTAGCATTTTATATGCAATTTATAAGTCTATTTAGCTTTAATTTATATTTTTAGTTTTATTATTTTAGTACTTCAACTTCAACTTGTTTTATTTCAGTTAGTTGCCAATGCAACATTTGTCATTTTCGTGTAACTTTTTTCAAGTTTAGTTTTTTTCAGCTCTATTTCAATTAAAAATTTTTTTTAGCTTTACTCACAAAATGTATTTAGAAACCAGGGTAATGGTTAAAAATATATAACTGACATTGAATGGCATATCAAAATCTCAAGTCAAGTGACATCCACAAACAAACTCTGCTTTGCATTTCTCAAAAATTGCTTCACTTTTCTGATCCATTTTTTCAATTTGCATATTTTGTGAATGCATGAAACCAAACATTTTGAACACAATTATTTTACCATTTAAAACCAAACAAACTTCTTTTCGTGAAACGCTAAATGTGCATGTGCTGTCTTTCTTTAGAATAAATGCCACTTGCTTTGAGATTTTGTTGCATGCTGCAATAAAATACATTCATTTTTAAGCATGGCTTAAGTGTTTGCATGCTTTTTGGAGCCACTGTGAGCAGCTGTTGAGGTCGATCTGTTAACTGGCATCATTGTGGATTCTGAAGTTGGACCCAGAGCTATCAAAACACTCTACTAAAAGACAGATTCTTGGTTTGGTCTCTCTGACTGATTGACTGGCCACAGGGTGCTCCTCACACATGGTATTGTGCGATTCAGAGATGGTGTTTCTCTCCCTTTATAGTCCCACATAATTTTATTCACAGGGAGCAGTGGAGTCTATTTCTGCAGCGAGTATTCATGCTTTCCATGCTAGATCACTACATCTAAAGCACTGCCTGCTCCGCAGGGAGAAGCTCCATTCTACTGAACACACTGAATCTTAATGAGATGTTGAAATTCTGAGGGGATACCGGTTCTTCTTTGTTTAGGTTCCTGTCCGTGTGTGCGCGCGTGTGTGTGCGTGTGTGTGTGTGCGTCTACATGTGTGTGTGCGTCTACGTGTGTGTATGCATTAGTGCAGGCAGGTGCGACTCTCTAGCCTGATCTTTTTATGGTGACCGTGAGGGCTAAATCCCCATGGACGTCATGAGCCTTTAACCACCACCAGTCTGGTCCAAATGGTTTAGTGTGTTCTTTGTGGCAGGCCCACATGATAGTTCCCCAGCACTCTGCTTTTAGAGCCGTACACACAGGGCAATAAATGGGCCCTCGTTTGGAGGGTCCAATAACAATAAAGGCCAAAAATATTGCTTAAAGAGATAGTTCACAGAAAAATATAAAATTTCATTATCATTTAATCACAATAAAAGTGCCATTATTATTGGCAATGAAAGGTTCATATTTTGGTTTTGGAAATCCCAACAACAGGTTGACATGCATGCAAGGTCAAAAAACACTTTCATTGTCTTATAATACGCATTTATTTTTACCTTACTTGCTCAACACTCCCAAACAATTTGCTCAACGGTTCATTATTCCAAACTCTTCCTTTCCGTGATGCTAATCTGCATTGATTGGTCCGATTGGTCTCATTTTCATTTCATCATACCTGTAATGCCTGATAAAGCAGTGTTTGTGAGCGCAGTGGTGCTTTGTGTACAGTGTTACCGGGGAAACCGCTATTGTTACCACTCCAAAAGTGGCGCCTAGTGGCAAAAAAATTTATTACCATTTTCATTCCAGTCTAACGCGGAAAAAAACAACAAGTGGGCGGGCAATATGCTAATGTTTCATGTTGACGTCAATCGATGGTAGCCATTGATTCGGTCAACTGTTTGGTTCCAAACATTCTTCAAAATATCTTATTTTATGTTCAACAGAAGAAAGAAACTCACATAGGTTTGGAAGAGCTTGAGGGTGAGTATAACAACATTTTCATTTTTGGGTAAATTATCCCTTTAAAATACACTTTCAGTCAAGATGGTTTGTTATGCAAGATTATGGCACGTCATTCATAACGTACTTACTGTACATCACACACTGCCAACTAAACAAGCTATTTCAAATTAATTTTGCTAATGGGACCACATACTCGTGAAAAATCCCATTTCTTTAACGATTTAAAGATTTCTATAACGGCAAGTGCAGCTCAGCTACAGATTTAATGACTGCTGACTAATTCCTGTCAGTGTTTCAGAACAACAGCATGAAATTACTAAAGAAGAGTCCTGGCTTAATACGTAATATATGTTACAGGAGCATTAGAACCATCTAATATTGCTTTAACGTCATTCACATGACCCTCGGAGAAGCTGACATTTTCAATCTTTGGCATAATCATGTCTGAAGTTTAACTAAATGTTCACAGACATTGGGTCAACTGTCATGTGTTGTAACCATTAAGTAAATAGATATTTTTTAGTACACCTTGACATACATTACACATTAATGTTCAGTTTTTTTTATGTAAAATCTGAAAGTGCACCATGTTAGTCTTTCAAAAGAAAGAGTCAACTCTGAATAATTGAAATCCCTGAAAACTGCAGCTGTTAAGCCCCTTCTGAAAGAGATCAATCTTGATAGCACCATATTGAGCAACTATAGACCACTATCAAATATTCCTTTCATAGGTAAGATTATTGAAAAGGTAGTTTTTAATCATCTGAACAACTACTTAAACTCAAATGGATACCTGGGACGGTTTTCAATCTGGTTTCCGCGTGCATCACAGCACAGAGACAGCACTCATTAAGATAATAAATTATATTCGCTTTAATTCTGATTCTGGCAAAATATCAGTGCTGGTACTACTAGATCTTAGTGCTGCGTTTGACACTGTAGATCATAACATACTTCTAGAGACTGGAAAACTGTCTAGCTTTCTGGGATGGTTCTCAAATGGTCCAGGTCATAGAAGGGAGAGGTTATTATGTGAGTATAGGAGAGCATCAGTCTAAGTGGACGTTTATGACATACGGAGTCCCACAAGGCTCAATTATTGCACCGCTCTTGTTTAGCCTGTATATGATCCCACTAAGTCAGATAATGAGGAAGAACCAAATTGCCTACCACAGCTATGCTGATGATACCCAGATCTACCTAGCCTTATCTCCAAATGATTATAGCCCCATTGACTCCCTCTGCCAATGCATTGATGAAATTAACAGTTGGATGTGCCAGAACGTTCTTCAGTTAAACAAGGAGAAAACTGAAGTCATTGCATTTGGAAACAAAGATGAAGTTCTCAAGTTGAATGCAAACATTGACTCTAGGGGTCAAACAACTAAAAATCAAGTCAGAAATCTTGGGGTGATTCTGGAGACAGACCTTAGTTTTAGTAGTCATGTCAAAGTACTTTTACTCCTTTATAAATCACTCAATGGCATATAACCTAAATACAAAATTAATGTTTTATTGTTGTGATTTTATTAATGATTATTTTACTTCCTAATTAGCGTGTATGAATAATGTGTGTATTTAATAATTTACTATATAAATAAACTTGCCTTGCCTTGCCTAAAATGTAAACATTTTTTAAAGTAATATGTATTTTTTATAAATACAATTGATTATTAATTATATAAATATAATTTAGTTACACAACATCTTACATTTTACCACTTAAACTAAAATGTATAAAGGGTAGGCATAATAACACCTACACCTTTTTCGGTCACTGTGTATTTTTATTTATTCTGTGAAAAGTTGTCTGTGAGGACCGGAATAAAATTATTATTGATTGATTGATTGATTGATTGATTGATTGATTGATAGATAAAATGTCAAATTATTTGATATTTCACGAGACAGATTATGCCAATCAGCCTATAATATGGTTTTCTTTTAATAATTATTTTAACCCCCTCCCCCATTATTATAGTATTGGGACAGAAAAATAAGCATGACTTTTATGTATTTCTGATTAAAAATTTAATGAATTTTATGAAATTAGTAAATAAATCTGGACAGAATTTGCATAGTGTCATGTTAGTTTCAAACAAATGGATTTATGGTTCTTTCTTATTTGAAATATATGATCATAAATTGTCTGTAATTGCTCACTAAAGCTATTAAAGCTTCTGGGCCTCACTGTGTACATTTCTGTTACATCTGCAAGAAGCAGGGTCTGATTTATAATGAGTATTAAAGTGTTAACAGGATAAATAGAGTCTTGACAATGGCAACAATCCCTTGTTTCCACCGTCTTTCCATGTGAGTTATGTCAAATGTCAGAGTTCAGGTTAGCAATCTAATTATAGAGTAAAAGCATTGCTCAGGCATCTTAACAGAATTTATAGCCCTGGTTGTTCAGATCCCCGCCCTTGGCCCTCATCCACATTAGATCAAAATGATCTCTGGCACTTGGCTGAAAGGTGAAGTAAATGTTTCCTAATTTTCTCACTAAGCCCTAAATATCACCCAGAGGCTTTCTAGTGAAAGGGTGGAGCTTAGACACTGGGAAGCCCTGGATGACAACATCACCTACTAATACCTCTTCCATTCAGCCTATAGTGAATGCCCTTGACATGGGCCTTGACAAGCTTTATAGTAAATCGGTCACATTGTCACATCAACCACCGACTGGCAGGGTCATATCTTCCTTACAAATACCTCATTGGCAGGAATAAAGAGCAAGTATTAAAGAGTTTCCATATGTACATATATTTACACACATATATATATATATCAATATGTATTATATTATAACAAATGTTTTATGAAAAATATCACATTTAAAAATCATAAAAAAAATATATATTTTTGTATTATTATTATTATATTAAATGTGACCCTGGACCACAAAACCAGTATTCAGTAGCATGGGTATATTTGTAGCAATAGCCAACAATATGTTGTATGGGTCAAAATTAAAAATTTTCTTTTATGCCAAAAATCATTAGGGATATTAAGTAAAGATCATGTTCCATGAAGATATTTTGTAAATTTCCTATAGTAAATATATCAAAACTTAATTTCTGATTAGTAATATGCATTGCTAAGGAACTTAATTTGGACAACTTTAAAGATAATTTTCTCAGTATTTAGATTTTTTGTGCATCTTCAGATTCCAGATTTTCAAATAGTTGTATCCCAGTCAAATATAAGTGTTTTTATTACTTTCAGATTATGTATAAATCTCAATTATACATATTTACCCGTATGACTGTTTTTTTTCGGTCCAGGGTCACATATTACTAAATATAATATAATTTAACATAATATTATATAATATAAATTATAGAAATATAAACACTATTTACATTTCTATACATTTGTATGTTATTAAATTGTATTATTATTATAGATTTTTATTTGTTATATTATTACATTATATTTTGATTAATTATAAAATATATAAATAGTAAATTGTGCACATTTTTATTTATAAATGTTTATATTATATTAAATTTTATTAATATATTTTATTATTATACGATATTTTTATAAATTATGAAAGACAAGCACATTGGAAATGTTGCAAATTTTTATATACTTACATTTTGATTGAAGGGTTGAGCATTCTGCATAAAAACACCCTGCAGAAGTCTTTGTGGTATATTCAAAGCAAAGCCAGCCTTGTCAACAGAAATACCTTCTTTTTTCTGCAGTGCAATGTTATTCAAAGCCCCTCTCGCTGTGACTCCAGCTGGTGAGGAGACAGGGCACAGCGAGTCACATCTAATCCCAGGATTTAAGGAGCAAAGGGAGTGTTGTTAGGGAGGTTTTTGGGCTCTATTATCAAACACAGAGAGGAGTGGCTAAGATGAGCACTATATAAACCCTATTTATTCATCACCCCCAGATCTGTTTCTTTCTCTTTCACGTTCCTGCTTTGCCCTCATCCTCTTTGACTTCCAAACTCTCTGGTGCAACTTTCCTCACCACCGTTTCTCCATCATAACACCCCTTGCCACACACACTGGGCAGCCCAGACTTACCTCTGAACCCCTGCAACTGGTGCCTGGTCCACCGGAGAACGGCTCAACATGCCTGAGCCCACAAAGAAAGGTGAGAACCAAACCTGTCCATCATTATGCCACAGATAGTCTGATGGGGAATCTGTTGATCAAGGAGCAAAAGGTAGAGAAATGTTTTAGGATGGCAAATTTGACCAAATCAAGATATACAACAACATTATCAGTGATATGCCCTCAGCATTACTAACAAACATGCTGATAACAAATTAGCAGCTCTGTTTTGCTGGTTTGTTTCACCTTTTTTCATTCTAATCTGAGTTTGAATCATGTTTTTTTAACCAAATAGGCTTGAACCAACAAGGACTAACTTCAGCTTGCAGAGTTTTCTCAACTGCATAAGGCAAATATACACAGTATACAATGCTGCATTATATAAAGAAAGCAATAAATGCGGAAAAGTGTGCATTTTGAGTTGCATGAGATGAAATTGACAGTTTATACACCATAAAACATAACATATGTTAGATCAAGGTGGTTGGTAGAAGTAGAAGCAGGTGAAGATGTTTGCATCATCCATGCAGTTATGATGAGAAGGACAAAATGACTCAAGCAGACATAAAAAGCTCAGGGATGATCAGGAGCGACTTCGGAATTCACATTGTGGTAACTTTATAAAAAGCAACTATTGTCATGCCCATTGCTATGATGGATGGTGCATATGATTAGGAGCGCAAAGTCAGCTGAGCTTTACAGGATTCTGGGTATGGAATGGTGCTGACTTACCCGGAGCTGGGTTTCAAGTCATGGAGCCCAGCTTTACTGTGGTGCCAGAGGCATTTCTGATGGATGATGCAATGCTGGTGGCCCGGTGGGGATGCTACGCCTTCAGATGGACAAATATTTCAGGGGTGATGATATAGAGATCATCTTCCAGTGCCTAATGGATGGATGGAGAAATATGAGGATGCGGTATTGTGTTTGCTCTTTGACTTGCATTGCATTATTATTATTAAATGGAAAAGACTGGCTTTAATTTATTGGATAGTTATGAAAGCAGATCTCTCATATGTATGAGATTTCATCATTCGTGACAAGCACCAGTGACATTTAAATGTTATTTTTGGTCAAGCTGTGGCTTTCCTCTGAGGATGACTCATATTTTAATATTGGCCTCTAAACATATCCACACTGGATGGGACCCGTCCACTTCTGGACAATAGGGATTGTGATGCAGAATGTGGGGGATTTAGGAGATTGATGTTTTGGAAGCTATTTTGATGCTACTCATAAACATGGTCATAAACAGGCAGGTGGC
The DNA here is from genome assembly GCA_027564155.1 of Gymnocypris eckloni scoliostomus. Taxonomy (NCBI): domain Eukaryota; kingdom Metazoa; phylum Chordata; class Actinopteri; order Cypriniformes; family Cyprinidae; genus Gymnocypris; species Gymnocypris eckloni. The sequence continues at coordinate 14,784,398 of CM050432.1, read as the reverse complement.
ATGATTCATTTCGGTACAGGGTTAGCAGATGCGCCCAACACCCGTTGCAAATGTCATCCGGTTGATCGTGATGATTTTTGTGGGTTGAAAAATGAATGAAAAGATGCATATGATGACTGAAACTATCAAGAAATCATGCATAAAATAGTTTATTACTCAGTATTTTTGTTTTGTTTTCCAGTGAATGCATCTAAGCATTCTTTAAGGGTTAGTTCACCTAAAATGTATAATTCTGTCATCATTTTCTCACTCTCATGTCTTTGCAAGCCTGTATTAGTTTTGAAGAATATTGGCATCAAATCAGTTTTGGTGCTCATTGACATCCATTGTATGGACAATTAAAAAAACTTAAAATATCATCTTTTATGTTACATAATTTATTTTTTGATGAAAACATATTTAAAACAACACAAATTTACCAGAAAACAAAACTGGATAAGACATTAAGATTTTATTTTCCATATTTTAAGCATAAATCTTATGAAATTCATCAGGATTGATGTTCAAAACAAAAAAATGATTAACAATTTGCCAATGTGGTGAGAGAAAAATTATAACAAAAATGTATTATCTGAAAACAAACTATAATATCTTACCATTTTGCTTCTCAAGTAAATTGACCTTGTTTCAATTTTTTATTTTTGATCAGAAAACAAGACACAAATGCTTTCGCAGTGCAGCTGTCCTTTCTTAAGTAACAAACATTTAGTTGCTCTAAAAGCTGAAAACTTAGTTTGATTAATTTCTTACTTTGTTTAATTACAATGGATTCCATATACAGTAGATGCCTTCCATAAATAACCTTGAGAGAGTGAGTATTAGACTTTGTGACCATGTCTGTTTGAAATAAAAAGATTGTTCTCCAGGCTTTAAAAGGCTGGATGAGGGATGAACAGGGCTGGACCCCGGGGAACTGGATTCCAGACCCCTGGAATAGTTCAGAATGAGCAGACTTTTAATCCCATTGCTCTCTCTCTCTCTGTTACTCCTATCTTTCATCCAGTGACCTTATGCCTCTATCATGCTGAGAACCCTGAGCCCTTGTTTGTTTGAACTTTGATCTCTGCGATAAATAATATCAAAGGATGGTGGTTATGACCTATATCCACATAGGCCAGCATCACAAATAGCATCCCTCAGGAAAACAACAATGGAAGGAAACAAACTTTTGATGTGTCGAGTCAGTGAACGTTTATCTCTGGAGCCGTATCAGGATAATTAGCTGGCCTTTGACTACTGACTTACAGATAAGGTCAAAGGTGAAAGAATCCCAATGTCAAACCCCCTACATTACAAGGGGTGGCCAAAATTGACTTCCAGCATCCAAAATTAACTTTTCACCAGCTAATGGTGAGTGAATGGAGCAAATGTAACTCCATTCACAAACCATTATAAATAAATATATACATACATTTATTTGCAGTTATAAATGATGCATTTCTTTATATTAAAATTGAGTTAGAAGAAGAGATATAGTTATTATACTTTATTAAGCATATCAAATTAAAACTTTTAGGTTTGTATATATATATATGTACACGTTGATTTTTTGCTATTACAGTGGTTTTAAATAAAAATAAGAAATATTTTGCTTATGTGTTGCTATGATAGTTTGGAGAAAATAGATTTTTACATATCCTACAAAACATATGTCCTATGTTTTATTTGTAGAAGGTCTGTATGTCATACGTTTTAATTCTGCACGTCAGTTACTTTAACTATCACGTATTATGTTGCGGTTCCTTATACAGTTACTAGCCAACTGGCAACTTTTACTTGTGTGAGTATTAATTTTGGACCCTGCGTATTTCACCTCACCTTTTCTCAGCCAAAGAAGTCAAAGCGTCGTTCCTTCATGTCATATATCACTCATAAATCAACAGCAAGAGAAATAACACATTCAAGCTGTCATCTGCTATCTGATGCCTGTTGTTCTCAGCGCCAATTACAGTTTTACAATTATAAAAGATTGATTCTCAAACTTAAAGCTGTAGCCACGCTCTCATGCACTTTTTTGTTAATCTTTATGAACTATTATGAATCTGTTTTAGTCTGTGTTGGTCGTGACAATAAAAAGTTAGCTGCAGTGCATTCGCTTGTCAGACAAAAGCATGTAAATGAAAATGTTCTTTAATAAATGAGTTTGAATTCTATCTATATTAAGCGGGAGGGCCGGCTAGTAACGGCCGTTGGTGTGTAGGGGTTCAACATGAGCCTGTCTGTCCTCACGGCAGCAGTAGGGACAGCTGAACATACCTGCATACTGTTGTGCTGCGCAGTGAGGGTAAAACAATACCTTTCAATATCATCGTTATTGCTGGATGAGCCACGGGGGATCTCGAAACGGGCAGAATGCCACACCAGCCAGCTCAACCGTGACATAAATGGCTCTTTAATGGGTGGAAGGAGCCACGTCATTGCCAAATCTGAGCTGAGGGATCCAAAAGACGTGATCTGTGGGGAGGCGTCATGCACTAGACAAAAAGAGAGAGATACAATAAGATCAGGTTTCTGAAAAGACTAATTAACAGGTAAACGGTACACATCTTGATTTTAAATTATTATTACTATTATAAATTATTTTCTAACAACAGCCACAAGATATAAAAAAAGAGAGATAAAAATATTAGGAGTCTCAAACAGCTAATTTAGGCAAAAAATCTTAATGATCAATTGACTTATTTATTTGATTAATTATTATTAGTAACATAAACGTAGTGCTTTTCTCATGGCTTTGACAAGACAACAAAAAAAGAGAGAGAAAATAATATTAGGTGTTTTAAAAGACTAATTCCATCAAGATGTAACATTTATTATTATTATTATTATTATTGAGTTTTATTATGAAAGGCACAAGATAAAAATGAGAGATAAAATAATTAGGTAAAATATTTATTATTAATACAAAATTTGGTGTCTCAAAAGACATATTGATTTAACAATTTTATTACAAATGTTATCATTTTTTGTGATAAAATTCCTGCTAAGATCCCTCATCTAATCTAATTTATTTTATAAATTTTTACTTTGCTGAAGGTCTCATATAATTGTGTCCCGAGTCTCATAAATTCAAGCAATTTCATGTTTGATTTATTATCATTATAAAATATCATGCATGGGCAAGACTTTTGAGGAGTTTTATATATGACGATGACTAAGGAAATTACGCAACATAAGACAGGATGAAGCTACAGAACACACAGAGCAGATGAGTGACAGTGAACTGTAGAAAACACCCAGTGAAGGAGAGATGGACTGACAGAGACAGCAAACAAAACAAGGGAGCTGAAAGCTGAGAGATGCCAAAACTACCAAGAGGCTAAACAAGGAGAAGCGCACAGGTGTTCACACTGGCCCTCCTCACATGCGCTCCTGAAAGCAGGGGGCAGGAATGAAGCGGTCGTGAAACGCTTCACATAGATGCTTTCGTGCCATGATCAGCCTAAGCTGGCGTCCTCAGAGAAATCACAGCAGCCCGTGCCAAGGCAACAGAAGCGGGTTGCCGAGACAAAGCTGCTGACATTTACAGCATGTATTGAGTAGAGAAAGGTTTATTACTCAGAGGGTGCTCTGTAAGAGACCTAATGGAGATCTCAGCATGGTCCAACTTCTTCATGGTCTCATATGTTTCTCCTAAACCTCACCTAGAAGGTGCAGGTACACAGTATAAACACAGATCATTTGGTGTCTGCAGCATGTGATGAGAAATGTTTGAGTAAAAGCACAGTTTAAGTTGATAATGAAATGTCTGACTTTAAGAGCAGATTTCCGAGCACACTTTGATAACTTTACTATCTGAATATATATTTTATTTGATATATATATTCATGTGATGGTAAAGCTGAATTTCCAGCAGTCATTACACCAGTTTTCAGTGTCACATAATCCTTCAGAAATTAATCTAATATGCTGATTTGCTGCTCAAGAACTATTTATTCCATTATCATCCGTGTTAAAAACAGTTGTGCTGCTTAATATATTTAGGGGAAATCATTTCTGCAGGATTATTCGATGAGTAGACTCAAAAGACCAGCATTTATTTGTAATTTATAAATGGCTTTACTGTCACTTGATCAATTTAATGCATCCCTTGCTGAATAAAAGTATTAATTTCTTTAAAAACTTACTGACCCTAAACTTTCGAATGGTGTAGAACTAAGACGCAGGATACTCCAAATACTCTATTTGATTTCTATTATTGGTCTCTAGCAGAAGCCATTGAGATGTTAAATATATCTAATTTTTCAATCCTATAGTACTTTCTGTTCAGCTTTCCCATCACATCACCACATGTTTTCTGTTTATAGGTATACATTTAGCATTAGGGCTTTCTAAGTAAAATCAAAGATGAGATAAGTTAAAGCTTTGTCCTCTCTAAAAAGAGTCACGTGTCCATGCTATGGTAATCTATAAATACAACAGCTGGTTTATTTTAGAACTGTCATAAGGAATGTATGCACGCATTGATCTCGTCAGGCTTTTTGTTTAACTCCTCTAATCACATTAGGGTCTGTAAGAGCACCTTCATCATGCACTGCTGGGTTTACTGTAACGCTGTGTCAACATGTCCCTCTTTAAACTGTTTGTTATGTGTCTAGACATGTGCACCGCCACTAACACAATACTACACACTCACACGGAGTAAAACAAAGAATGCTTTAAAAACAGACAAAGCTGCACTTATCATTACATATTATAAAGTGGCCTAAAAAAGTGTCCAGAGTTAAAATGTCATGATTATATTAGATAACAAAATATTAAATCAAGTGGCATTTATTATAAAGAAAGACAGCACAAGCAACTTTGTTATTTTGTGGGGCCACAGTAATATTTCAGACAATTTTAAAGCCTCCTTACCTAAAATATAGGAAACTTAATGGAGCTGTTTTTCTTTTTTCCTGACAGATGATGGCCAACCTGAAGGTGAGTGGTGAATTTCTTCAGATAAACTTCATCCTGGATCAGATTTTGGTTTATGAGTGAATGGACAATGTTAATTGAGAATCACTGGTTAGGAAGGGTTGGGGGATCTTTAAATGTGGTCTGATGAAAACAGTCAGGCAATCCATTCACGGCTGAAGGGCATTTTTAGGCACGATGTGAAGTGGAGCCTATATATTTATAGGCAACATTTTCAAAATTTCACTCTCATGTAGGCCATTTTTGTTTTGCTTTAATTTAGGGCACCTGAGTTTCTAGACGTCGTTCCATTTATTCTTAATATAAAGAGTAATCCGATGGCATTTTAGTAGTCTATGGGTTTTGAGTCACAAGATTGCGATAATTAGCTGTTCTGTGTTTGACTAATAATGGTATGAAAAAAGAAGCTAATGTAACATGGTTAACGCTGATCAACGGTAATTCCAAAACTTGAAATAAAGTAGCGATGTATGAAGCACAGTCTAAACAGATACAGTCAAACCAAGCAGTTTTCTGTTGTTCGATGTAGTAAACCCATGTAAACCTGAACCTGAACCCATTGTGAAATCAGCAAGGAGAAATCTTTCGCCCTTTCGTGAAATTCCAGATATGAGCCTACTTATTGAATTAACCGGATTTTTCGCATACCAAAATTCCCCGAATGGGAAGTAAATGTGACCACACCTTTTATCTTACCATTTAATTAATAGGCACACTCAAGACATCAAGGGGCATTTACAATTCTGTTTAGTAGTTTGAGAGTCAAAACCGCGCAAATTTGCAGTTTAAGTAGCGATGTTATGTTGCTATGGGCAACAGTCAAATTAAAGTAGGCCATAATACAAAAAAATGTATAAGTGTCTGGAAGTACTGATGTTGAAATTTTTAGTATGACACAAATTCTTCTTTAAGCAACAAAGTATACACATTCAGTAAAGCCAATAAGTGCACAGCACCGGTGTGCAAAGATGGTGAGCACAAAAAGACCTCACCACAAACCATCTTATGGATGGTAAGATACTCACCAGATGAGTATCACTGTATTTCATATATCAGCCAGATGGTCTGAATCCCTGTATTCTGTCCCGCTGATCATGGGTTGTTGATTCAGATGACATTTAGGCTAGAAGGCCCGTGTTAACAGCATGTTGATAATATATGTACACTTCTCATTTGAAGTTCTAGAATGATTTTTGGCTTCAGAGCCATTATTTGTAGAGCTTCTGGCTTGTACAAGTATGGTTTCCCATTACATGGATAGCATTTGGACATATTCGGTATTGTACTAGATCTATGTACAGATAGTGATAAAAAGAAACCCTATAGCCTAAATAATTGGCATATACAAAATGTTTGAATGATGTCCATTTCACGCTTCAGAGATCATTTCATTTTCTTTCAATGTTTTGGGGAGTTCTCCATTTTCTTCTGTCCTGGCAGTGGACATCTTTTATGAAAGACAAGCAGAAGTTTATTTTGCTTGTGTTTAATGAACGAGTCCCACTGTGTGTGTGTGTGTGTGATAAGATTTACATATATATGTAAACGTATATAAGTGTCTGTGAGTGAGTATATCGTATCGTCTCCTGTCCTTCAGCATATGTGTGCATCTGTATGTGTTGCTGATGCTTCATGCTTTGAAAGAGGCACTTGCATTCCTCCGCTATGTCTGTCACATACTCAGAGAATGTTGCCCCTGACTCTGGTGACGCCCCATCTGAGAATTCGGTTGTGATGACCCCGAAAGGTAGGTGTTCAACCATGTGTTTCCCCTCCCTTGGTTTCTTTCGCTTCTCAGTTTCACCCACGGCACTCTTACCTCACGTGTGTGAGAGTGTTTGTTCCACTGTGATTTCAACCAAATTATCACTTTGTGATCACAACACTTCAGGTAAATCAACACACAAACTACAAGTGTACAAACGACTGTACACACACACACACACACACACACACACACACACACACACACACACAAACACACACACACACACACACACACACACACACACACACACCTTATTATGGGCATATAAGGGTTCACACTGACATCAACAAATGATTGGCCCACACCTTAACCCACAAGTAAGTAAGTACTAATACCATATTCTGGTTTATGGATGGACAGATTTTGTTGTGCAAATGCACAGCAGTCTATGGAGAAGTTTGATCTGAAGGTATAGTATATGAAAAGAAGCAAAGGACACCCACAGAAAGACACCTGTGCAGGCATTAACTTTACTGAGCTTTCAAAATCAAGCTGACAGTCAGTAGAAATGCAGAATTCATGCTGACTGTGGATATGTACAATTATATGGATATTTAAATGTATATATATATAAAATATATATTTTAAATAAATATACACTAAACTTAGCACATCTATAAACCTTTTGTGCAAGATAAAATGTATTCTGTTTTAATTATTGACTGTAGTAAAAATATAGATATTCAAAATATTTCAGTTTATAGTATTTATATACAAAATATTAAAATACATAATAATAATTGTACATGATTTCTAATGCTCCACAAGTAGATGCTTGCAGAGCCTGTGGTACTTTACTTTTGGGATTTACAGTTTCATAGACGTACAGTGACTAGATCAGTTTTGGACACTTGGCCATATTCAAATTGACTTAAAAATGCCATTTAATGAAATATAAATAAATATTTATATCACACCACATAAGTCAGTTTAGCTAATATTTGTAATGCACATATTTGACCAGTTTAGTCACTTTACATCTATGTGAGTGTGTGCATGTAAACGCATTTGAGTTGAAGGTGGCTTCCTGAAGTCTTGCTGCTCTAGCCTGGCTGTGTTTGCTGTACAGAGGCTAAAGTGGCAACCAAAGACACAGAGGCCATAGTGAATGTGACAGAACCAGAGGCAGCCGTGCCCATGCCTGCTGCTGAGACCCCTCAACCACAGCCTGTACTAATTGTGGTGACTGAAATAGAGCCAGTAGAGGGTGAGGTCACAGACCCACAGCCAATAGTGACAGAGCCTGTAGAGAACGGGCACAGAGAACCTGAGCCAACACAGGCCAAGAAGCATGTCGAGGTGACTGAGGTAAAAGAAGAGGAGCCCGGCACCTCAAAAGTTCCCGGTGAGTATTGCAAAGAGTAAAACCCTAACGACAACTTGTCAGTGTTGGGAAGCTACTTTGAAACTAGTTTGCAAAGCTACAAGGTACATAAAAAGTGACAACTTTAGAAGATAGGATATTTAAATTAACTAAAATAAATAAAAATAAAACAATAATTAAATAATGACTGCAGCAATTCAGCATTCATTTTTTTTTATTGATCACTATTGGCATGAATGCAGCCAATAAATGAAGTTTGCATTCAGCCAATATTTTACATGTAAAACAGGGAGGTTATTGAGATAAGATGAGTGGTATTCAATTTGACCTTAATATGTGATGAATGTAATATGAACTTAATAAAAACAAAATCCATACTAGACTGTTTAAGTCTTCATTCTTGAGTAAAACATATTTACAATTACAAATCACACAGAAACAATACAACAGTATTTTTTTTTTTTTACACTACATTAATTCTAGCTGGAAAAAAACAACTGAAGTACTGTTAAATTGCTAAAATTATGTACTATGTTGCTTTACTTTCTCCTCAACACTGCAAGTTGCATACGGTTTGGGTCAAGTAGATGTGGAGCCAAAACTTTAATAATCACTGATATCAACAGAAGCATTAATAACCAGTAGTTTCCATCATATTTAGTTCAGTTGGACCCATCAGGGAAGTCCAACTTTAACCGTCTAATATCCCTGATCTGATCTACAGAGCACCACACGTTTTGACCCTGCTGTTTCTAACAAATCTCTCACTACCATCCAAAGACTCAACGTTTCTCTCACTTTAACCTGCAGCAAAGTCCTTCAAAGGAAATTCTCGTTTATAACGCAAATGTTACATTTAATTCCACTTTTGTGGTCTTTAAAGCTCTGTACTGACAGTGTCTGTAAGACATATGCATGTGTGTGATGTGCAGTAAATCCCACAGCAAGTCCAAAAGAGTAAGACAAGTCCACTAAGATGCAGTAACCTATTTGTATTTGTGTCCACTAACATTTGAATTTATACTGATCAGCACCTTCACTGAAGAAGTCTGCTGATACTAAAGCTACTCCTAAAAAAGGTATTGTATGATAACGGAGAAGTATTTCAGCCAGTGTGTGTTTTGTGTGTATATGTGCTTTGAGCATTTATACTCACTGTGTTTTCTCAGAAGCTTTAATAGTGTGGCATTCAGGTATTCAGGCCGCATTGCTGAATCAGTTCCTGTAGCAAAACAATGAATTTTCTGCAATAATTAAAGCATAGCTTTTCTCTGTGTATTGCAAAATGCTCATGGGTTTCACCGGCAAGCCAAAAATCTCTTCCTTCCATAATGTGTAAGCTCATTTGGGCCATCAGATAAGCTTGTGGTTGTATACATATCGCTTCTGTCTTTCAATACACACTCTTATCCTCACACATGCATACACAGCCACAACAAAGTCACATACCATTCCTGTCATGCTTGTCCGGCAAACATTCCATCTTTCACTTGTAAGCGGGTTCATGCTGAATTTAAAGTTCGTGTATGCATGCTGTGTTTGGTCTACGGCTGGAAATGGAGGTCAGTGATAGGTTGGTGTATGTGTCAATCACACCTTTATTTCAGATAAAGATGATGATGTCACCGCCAGCACTCCATCACCTCCACCTCCAGCAGGTTGGTAACCACGACGACCCGTCCTCATCAATTCACAGTTTACACTTCTTTACTAATGTTGTTGCTATAAATATGCCAGGTGAGCTTTTGAAATTCAAAATGCAAATACTTTAAGAATAAAACCAGCTAAAGATTGGACTAAAACATTTATATTTACAGCTCTAGATGAAACTCGCAAAGGAACGTATGTGCAAAAACACACACACTTCACGTTTGTGATTTTTGCCTGATTCCTACAAGCATTTAGACCCTTTATATAATATATGATCATATCTATATAAAGGAAGGGAACTCAAACATCTGATGAAAATAAGTTGACAGAACTAATTCATGTTTTTGCATATAATACAATGTTTATATGTATTGTACATTTAAAGTAAAAAAACATGCAAAATTAAGGAAAAAAGGGAATTCATGAAGGAAAAAAGTTAATTAATAAACAAAAAAGCTCTATCAAAATATGAAGCATATTATCAAAATTGAACTTTCCATCATTACATAGGTTTAGGTCAATAAACAGTCCTTCACTTGGTTAAAACAGATACTCATAATAAATAACCTTTTGTTTTCTTTATTCACAGAGGATGGCAGAACTCCCAAGAAACTTTCTATTGACCTTCCTAGAGAGAGTCTCAAAAATATTCCTTTTCTAAGATATGTTTATTTTTAGATTATACTAAAAATTTGGAAACAGGTTGAAGATTTATAGTTATTTACAGTGGTGTGTCCTTGACTTCATTTTTGAGTTCTCTCAATTTGAGAGATCTCTGAAAAATTTCAGAGATTTTTGAGTTCTCAACTCAGATTTTTGAGTTCTCAACTCTGCAGATTTTTGAGAACTCTGAGAGAGAGAGTCTCAATTGTTAAAGAGAGTAACTCAGAGAGCTCAACTATTTTTCAGCAGAAATAAGTTGATAGAACTCAAAACTTATAAAAATAAGTTGAGAGAACTCAAAAGCCTGATAAAAAATAAGTTGAGAGAACTCAAAAACCTGATAAAAAATAAGTTGAGAGAACTCAAAAATCTGCAGAAAAATAAGTTGAGAGAACTCAAAAATCTGCTGAAAAATAAGTTGAGAGAACTCAAAAATCTGATGAAAAATAAGTTGAGAGAACTCAAAAATCTGATAAAAAATAAGTTGAGAGAACTCAAAAATCTGCAGAAAATAAGTTGAGAGAACTCAAAAATCTGCTGAAAAATAAGTTGAGAACTCAAAAATCTGATAAAAAATAAGTTGAGAGAACTCAAAAATCTGCAGAAAAATAAGTTGAGAGAACTCAAAAATCTGCTGAAAAATAAGTTGAGAGAACTCAAAAATCTGAAAAATAAGTTGAGAGAACTCAAAATCTGATAAAAAAATAAGTTGAGAGAACTCAAAAATCTGATAAAAAATAAGTTGAGAGAACTCAAAAATCTGCAGAAAAATAAGTTGAGAGAACTCCAAATTCTGCAGAAAAATAAGTTGAGAACTCAAAAATCTGATAAAAAATAAGTTGAGAGAACTCAAAAATCTGATAAAAAATAAGTTGAGAGAACTCAAAATCTGCTGAAAAATAAGTTGAGAGAACTCAAAAATCTGCTGAAAAATGAGTTGAGAGAACTCAAAAATTCAAAAATGAGTGAGAGAAAAATCTGAGATTCAATGTAACACTCAAAACATAAATTCCTGATAATTCCATCTTTTATTTCACCACACACACACACACACACACAGACATACACACACACACACACACAAAAATGACTTATGCATTGCAAAAACATTATAATAGTTGTTAGAATATTATAACATTCATTTATCATATTTTAATCATTTTTAAATAAAGACAGCCTTTATATTTTAAGTAATAAAAATTAGGTTGACAGTTGTATGTAAATATATAAATATTCTAAACACAATGTTTCTTGAAAAGACAGTTGAACATGTATGGAACGAAGCAACCATTGTGTCCTATTTGCCTAAATAGAGTGGCACTAACAATCTGTTCCTGCTTTCTGTTTATGTTTTATATGTGGAATTGTGTGCTATTGTGTGTTACAGTGTGTTGGCCGCAATGGACTTTACAGTAATATTTCTTATAATATGCTGTAAATTTCTCTCTGTCTCTGTTTAGATGATAGCGACCCTGAGTCAACCAGGGGGAGAAAAGACTCAGGTAATTCTATAACTACTGTAGATGTATTAACTGATCCCTAGAAGCCAGAAACACAGGCTGCAATAGGAATATTTTTAGTGGTGAGACGCTTTCTAGTGCCTATTTTTCCACAATGGACAGCCAAATGAAACCGGCACATGGGTACATTTGGCCAGAGCGGTGTAATAATCCCAAACCCCATCTTGAAAGAAACTTGAGGGATTTTGGAGATCATCTACCTTTTCACACTTCATGGGAAAATGAATGGCACAGCAGGTCATCATTTTGTTTGGTAAAGATTTAATCTCATCATTGACTAAAAACATCTGTGAAATCTCATTGAGCAATCTGAATATTTTCCGAAATGATTTTTCTACACAATTTCTATATGTTAACCGATTCTCTCTTTTCCCTCTTAAAGGTCATTGTTCAGTGTCTTTATGCTTTCCATGTTGCTTTGTGTGTGATGACGATGTGTCACTGTGTGTTTGTTGAGTACTTGTGAGTGTGCGTGTCAGTTAAGGCAACTGGATGATTGGAAGATATGGATTTCAAATATTTTCTAATAACTTTTATTAAGAAATTTGATGCATATGAATATATTCATATATAAATATAGAGATATTAATATTCAAATGTGCACTTACTATTGCAATTATCTATTAAGCATTATAATATGCTAATGAAAGTTATTATAAAGTAACCAAACATGTACGAGTGCGGTAAGTGTGTTCTTTCTCCTAACTGGTCAGTGTGGTCTCTGGGGGATGGACAAGCATCTGAGGAGATCGACAAACAGATTGATACTCAACCGCACTCGACTCTGTTGACTGAAAGGCCTCAGACTGCTTCCATCAATGTAGGTCAGTATTCACAGCTTTTATCTCAGGCTCCATTGCACATCTTTTAGATCTCGCAGCATTTATTCAACAGAACATCTATTATATTGTTTGAAAGGCGGAGACATCACCTTCGTTGCTAAGGTGGAGGCCAAAGACTTGCTTCGTAAACCAACCATTAAGTGGTTCAAGGGCAAGTGGATGGATCTGGCCAGCAAGACTGGGAAGCATCTGCAGCTTAAAGAATCTTTCGATCGCTTTACCAAGGTGATCCCACTCAAACAATGCATTGCGAAGAAGCATTTGCATAACTTGTCTATACTTCTAGTAATATTTGGCATTGGTTTCCCTCTGCTGTAGATTCATACCTTTGAGATGCACATTATAAAAGCGAAGGAGAACTATGCAGGGAATTACAGATGCGAGGTCAGCTACAAAGACAAATTTGATAGCTGCTCTTTTGACCTGGAGGTTAAAGGTTTGTTTTCTGATTCTGACAGACACATAATCAAAGACACCAATACTACCGTTCAAAAAACATGATTTTAAATTAAATTGATCAAAAGTGAAAGTAAAAACCTAATATTATAATGTTATAAAAGATTTCAAATATACGTAGCAGCGTATTAGAATGATCTTTGAAGGATCATGTGACACTGAAGACTGAAGTAATGACTGCTGAAAATCAGTTTTGCATTACAGCAACGGATTACACTTTAAAAATAGAAACATTTATAATAGTATTTCACAACATTACTGTTTTTTTACTCAATTTATAATCAAATACATGCAGTCTTGGTGAGCATAAACAGTCTAAAACATACAAAAAAAAAACATACTAAACTCAACATTTTGAACGGTAGTGTTCATTTTAAGTTCTCTGCTGTGTTTCTGTTTTTTTTTGAGTATTTCTATTTCTGTTATTTATCCTCAGAAGTCTCAGACAGTTCTCAAAGCATTGACATCCGCTCAGCTTTCAAAAGAAGGTAAAGAGGGAACATCCTCCCTGGAAAAGATTTTTATAAGTAGAAATGTATAGCAATGCTCAGAATATATATATTTTTAAATAATGAAATCAATAATAAAAATGATAATGTTACTGTATGCTAGATCATTTCTAAATTCTGGGTTTTATTAAGCAGTTAAGCATTTCTTTATATTAGAAATACATAAATTGAATGTTACAATATCATTCAGGATAAAAAAATAAATAATATGTGACATTGAAAATCATAAAATATCAATTTTCAGCATAAATGCAAATCTTCTCTGTGAATGTTTACTCAATTAAAGTAGAACTTCTGTTCCAGAAATCCTCAACAAACCGATGTACATATACATGCTTTGTTGAAGGACTGGGTTACCAGAAATTTCTCAGTTAACCATTTTGTCAAAAATATTTACCCCCAAATCCACCCGTCGACCAAACCAACCAAACCAATGTGTTGAACTGTTCAAAAGGCCAACGCTTGCACTGGGAACTTCCACCCCAACAATGTGTCAGAAAGCAACGCAAACTACCCAAGCTCATACTGTTCTCCCAAAGTACCGTTGGGAGAATCAGTCATGAGACCAGTAAGATCAAACCTTGGTAGCTTGTGCACAAATCAGTTCGCCCAACGCCAGAGTTATTGCACTCGGTCGCGAGGCGAAAGGTTCTTGTGTACACCTCAATTCTACATTCGTTTGGATGCAGAGATTGCAGGCTCCTGCGTTGTTCTTTTAGCATTGTTTGATTCTGATGTTTGGGACTTGTCTGATTCATTAATCTCTTGTGAACAACAGCAGTGAAGGCCAAGACGATGCAGGCGAGCTTGACTTTAGTGGGCTTCTCAAACATAGGTGAGAACACCAGTCTGGTCCTCCAACGGGACCAATTCTTTCTTTTTTTTCTTTAGCCCTGACAGGGGTGTCTTTTTCTTCATATTTGTTTTACGCTGTTGCTAAAATCCAACAGTATCTTTTTACACTCTTAATATTATGATTATTCATTGCAAAATGGGAATTACTCTTCCCTTAAAATATTTAGCCATCCTTTAATGTTTAAAAGAACATGTATGTGCAATTATTATCATGAATACACCTTAGGCATATAAATAAGAGTGCATCAATGCAAAAAGTTTTGCTTTAGTGTTCTGTTGTTAGCTAATCGCAGAAGTTAAACTCCTGCTTAATGGGGGAAAAAAGAAAAGTTAGACAATTATCTTGGCTTGTCTCTTTTTTTCTTCCCTACGCTTTCAGACAAGGCAGGTTAGTATCGTAGGTAATTAATCGATTAGACGTTATCACCGGTAAGTATTATAATCCTTTAGCTTCCCAAGCATGACCTGAACAGGAACTGTATAAACAAGAGTGTTGGCCTACTGTAGTCCGGTAACACTTTATTTAAAGACAGCGTTCATAAAAGATTCCGCAACACTCAGAAATGATGGAAACAACCCAGAACCTGATGGAAAGGGAATGTTTTACACTCATTTAGGAGTTGTTGATGGAGCACTTCTACATGAAGCTGTGAAATAGTGTTATCACTACTTTTGTTAATGGAATCTTGATTTTATACTCGAGAAACAAAACGCGCAACTGCAACTGCAAACTCTCAGTGTTCTTAATCCTTGCCTGAACAACTACAGATTTAAAACACACATTAAAACATGACAATAATAATGTTACCTCCAGACATTGAGGGAAATATCTGTGTAAGAAGAGGGCTGAATGATAAAAACTGAGGATGACTAATTTACCATCTCACACCCTGATCATTAACGACTGTGCTCATGTATAACAACAATATTCACTCCTAATAATAAACCCTGACTTCTAACCCTAATATTAAAGAAAACAACTACATTGCCACGTGTTTAGATAGGACTCCTGCAAAGAGATGGGTATGGTTTTTAGCTATAGGACAGAGTCAATAGAATACTATTAATTAATGAAGAATTGTAATTAAGGCTGTCGATCAAATCTATCTATCTATCTATCTATCATTATGTTTCTGTGCATTGTTTTTATTGTTGGCATATTTATATATAAATTAGGAACAACAGCGATAAAACAAAATACTTATGTAATACTTATATAATTATGTACTCTCCAGATGTTTTTATTGTTGATTTCCTTTGTTCGTCTTTATGCCACATTGAGTTAGTTAAACACGCATTAATTTTGCTAAATAAATTTTACATTGACAGCCCTAATTATAAATCTTCCTAATATAAATGGCATTATAATACACTCAAACAAATGTCACACTTCTCCTTTGATTTTAGTCTGTTGATCCATCATGAGCACGATCATGTGTTAACCACATGATAACACAATGTTCTTCCCTTTTTACTGACCTTATCATTTCCAATCATAGTGAACTAGTAGTACTGCAGCTCCTCACTAAATTCTTGTCCCCAGTCATAAACACAGAACCATCCCTTCCTTGATCATGTCAACACCTGTGTAGCTAAAAACTAGTGAGACATCTCTCCCTGTAACCGGTTACCGTAACATAGGCAGGTTATCCAGCCCATCTCTTTGTGTGACATGTCTTGAGGAACCAGAAATAAGGAAGACAACAGTGGAACATTCATCATTCTCTTCTCATATTAAAGCCTATGAACATTTCTTCATAGAGTTCTGGTTCCTCAACACATGTTGAAGAGCCCTAGCCATGACCTCTGACCTCTTACTGTATTTCTGCTCTGTGATGTCAGGGAGCACAAGCAAGAGGAAGTCGCTGAGGTGGATGTGTGGGAGATTTTGAAAAACGCCCGACCTGATCAATATGAGAAGATTGCTTTTACGTATGGCATCACCGATCTCAGAGGCCTGCTGAAAAGACTGAAGAAAGCTAAAAAGGTGGAGAAAAAGAGTGAAGGTGCTGATTTAAACTCTATTAGATGTTTATTTTGTTTAATAAATGTGCAGTATTCAGTTCATTTTGGGGTGAAATATTCCTTTAACTCTCCACTGTAGCATTTGCCAAGAGACTGGAACCTGCGTATCAGGTGGACAAAGGTGGAAAGATTCGGTTAAGCGTGGACCTTGCTGACCCGACCGTGGAGTTAAAATGGTACAAGAATGGACAAGAGATCCGCCCTACTCCAAAGTATGTCACCTCCTATTCTTACATGCTAATTTTTACAACTCCATTTAGGGTTGACATTTAGAAACACGCTCATGTGACACCCTCTGTATACACCAACCTGCTTAAACCCTTTATTTATTGTGTTCTTTGGCTTACTGGTCACAGGGGATGCAGAAATGACTGTTTGCAGCAAACACACTTGCTACACACACAAGTGAACCATCAGCATTTCGTACCTGGCAAACACGCAACGCTCTTTAAACATGAATCTGTGCCATATGATAACTTCCAGAATGTTTAAAGGATGTTATGTGATTGAAGGCCAATGTAAAGCTCTTGAGCTACATTTGAAGTTTTAAATGTAGTGTACAGTGAGTAATTAACAACAGAAAGCTGTACAGAATAAAGGCACCAACACCCTCACAGGACTTTAATAGAGTTGTGTATATATTTACCTCTAATGCTCTGGAGAAATATGTTAGGGTAATACTGCACAAATAGTCACCGCTCCGCTATTTGGCATAATAAATATAAGACAAAATAAACTTTACACAAAAACATTGTTTTTTAATCATTTGTAGCTTTGCAATAAATAACAATTAGTGAATTATTAACACATTTAAGAAAATGTTTAATGCTTAGGAGTAAATGAACACAAGTGGATAGTTTCTATAACAGTATTCATGATGCTTAATTTGTTAATAACTGTAAAAGACAATGACTTGTTATGAAGTTATTTGAAAATGAAGGAAAAGCATATTTCAACCCACTTCTCAATGGTTGTTCAGAGTCAGAGCAACTAAATTAAAGCCATTTGGGTGGCCGGTGCAGTTTTCTGGTTGCTTATCTTCAAGTGTTCCCTGCTTTTTGGAGGACTCTTTACTTGTTCTCTCTCTCCCTCTCTCTATAAACAGTAAATATAACACTAATAGCTCTTCCAGCCCTGTTTGATCTAGGCATGATGTCTATCTGTCCTTTCTGTCTGTTATGCAATGGTGATTCCACCTGTCTGCCATAACCTTCCACCTTCTCCATCCTGTGCTCCGGCTGTTCTGGTCCTCTGTTCACCATAAAGTAATAGGAAGTAAGTCAGCCAGTCCTCAGGACTGTCTTTATATCTGAACCAAAGGAGAAAGCACATTTCTGCTGTATGCGTCTGTTCAAATGCGTTCAGTGCCTTGTTGTATGTACAGTGGAATATATTGCATATGTTGAATGGAATAAACTAAAATGTCAAACAAAAACAAGCAAAAATGTTATTGTACTGAATATCAGCATACACACAACGTAGACACAATATGGCCAGCTATTTTGTCTATATTGTCTCTGCCAATGAAGAAAGTTCCAAAACAAGCCAAAGCAGGGTTGTGTGTATTTATGAGCAAAGTACAATCAGATTAATCACATTAAAGGACCAGAATTCACTTCTGTACAATATACATTATTTCCATTTACTCTTTCCAAACTTACATATTTAATATTTAATTGTGGAATGGATAGATAAAGAAAGAAAGAAAGAAAGAAAGAAATACTGATTGGATGAAAAAATAAAAGACTGAATGAATGAACTTAAAAAAAGTTAAATAAATAACAGGATAGATGGATGGATGGATGGATGGATGACTGACTAAATTAATGAATCCTGATAATGTTAATGTGAAGTAAAACAGCCTCTTAACTTCCAGTAACTGAAGTATTGATTGTGCAGGTTTATCTTTGAGCAAAAAGGCACTCAGCGGATAATGGTTATTAACAACTGTCAGATAAACGATGATGCTGCCTACTCAGTCTCTGCAGGAGAAGAGAAGTGCACCACTGAACTGTTTGTGAAAGGTGCGTCCAGCCTACGATTTCATGCTCAAAACGTGACAGAACGGATAAATGCTGACTTTCCTGAACACTGCCTGCCAATGATTTGATGATGTACTCTTTTGGTCCTATGTAGAACTGCCTGTGAACATAGTGAAAAAGCTGGAGCCTGTAAAAACCACAGTGAATGAGAGAATTGAACTGGAGTGTGAAGTGTCTGAGGAAGGAGCCAAAGTTAAATGGTATGTGCAGTTGAGATTTTTGTGTGGTAAACAAGCAAAGCAAAATGACTTCACCTCTTTTCTGACTGTCTGGTACAGGATGAAGAATGGGGTGGAGGTCCCCACAGGGGTGCGCTCACGGTACCGTGTGAAAAGCGATGGGACCAAACACTGGCTGATCATTGACGATGCCACAAAGGATGACACTGGCACCTACTCCCTGATGGCCACCGGGGGCAACACTGAAGCGCACGTTCAAGTTGATCGTATGATAATATTGCTATTTGAGTGACATTTGCCTTAAGGAACTTTCTAAAGCTTTTGATTTGAATCAAAAGCATCTATATTTCACTCTTTCTCTTCTGTTTATTAATTCTTGTCTTTTTCTTTTGTTTCCTGTTACCTGCCATTGGATGATTCAGTGAAGCCTCTGAAGATTTTAATGGATCTACAGAGTGTGACAATGTTGTTGGGTCAGCCTCTTAAATTGAACTGTGAGATTTACCCTGGAAATGTCCCGGGCCGCTGGTACAAGAACGGCCAGCTCATCCAGTCTAGCGAACGCCTCAGCATTATACAAAGAACCAAGTACACCCATTTACTCATTCAATATTAAACTAATCCCAATCCCTTCCGCTCACCGACTCATATACTGCACAAATATGTATATACATATATATAAATGAACTAAAACTATAAACGTACCATGTATAAAAGCAGCTGTGGAACATGGTAACTGGTTTCTAACAGGTCACTAGATGGACAATTAACCTCTATCTTGACTACCTTAAGTTGGCTTGTTGCTGGTCCAAGGATGTAATTTAAGAGTGGTTCTCAACTTCAAGAGTGGTTATATATAATAATAATTATACTTAGATAATAATATTATTACTAAAATTAACATTAATATTATGGTTGGTAAACTAATATTACGGTTATTTCTCCTAATTTTTCCTTAAGTTTGTCTGGCAATTCTTTCGCAAAACTTTTTTGTGGTGAACCTGTGGTGGAAATGGGCTTCCATAGATTTCTTTCTCATTTGTGCTTTCTTTTCAACTTACAGGAATCACAGCCTTGACATTGAGAGCTCCACTATTCAAGATGCCGGCGACTACACCTTTGTTCCTGAGGGATACACACACACGCTGTCTGCCAAAGTGCACATCATAGGTATGGAAAAGTTATCTCTAATGCTTATCATATTTATGCTAAAACACTCTCTGAAAGAATGCCCTTTGGATCAACTCTGCAGATCCTCCCAGGGTGCATTTAGAGGCACTGAATGTCCAGGACAACACGGTGACCATTGTGGCTGGAAACAAACTCCGCCTGGAGATCCCTGTTAGTGGAGAACCGGCACCCAGAGTCGTGTGGATGAAGGGAGAACGGGTGAGTAGAGAGGAGTAGAAAAACAACAGTTATAACCTGGATTAAATTGGGCTCATGGGTTGTTTCAGGTCATCCTTGACTCAGGAAATCGGGTTCGTGCAGAGACATTTGCAGACCACACCTGCCTCACTATTGATATCGCAGAAAGAGAAGATACCGGAAACTACAAGATCGTCCTTCAGAACGAAGCTGGAGAGGACACAGCTAGTGTTAAAATCAAAGTTGTAGGTAAGATACCTTATCCTGAAAAAACAATGTTTGTTTGGGTGAAGGCACTGGAAATCGTACCATATTTTGTTTTATCTAGATATCCCAGATCCCCCTGAGGCTCCTCGGGTTACTGATGTGGGTGGAGATTGGTGCACTATGACATGGGAGCCGCCACACTATGATGGTGGTTCCCCCATCCTTGGTAAATCAACTTCCTGTGCATAAAAACATGCATATTATTGATATTTTAGAAGCCTGCTAAGTTAAGGTTTTGATTTTTTTTAAACGACTTTACCTTTTTTGGTGAAAAAAGTAATATTGTGAAATATTATTACATTTAAAATCACCGTTTTCAATCTTAATATATAATTTATTACTGTGATGACAAAGCTGAATTTTTAGCAGTCATTATTCCAGTTGAGAATTAGAGACTCTTATCAGCTTAACATTAATATGCATAATGTTCAATAAATTCATGCTTTTGTTAACACAGGATATTTCATTGAGCGAAAGAAGAAACAAAGCTCTCGATGGATGAGGCTGAACTTCGACCTTTGCAAAGAGACCACCTTCGAGCCAAAAAAGATGATTGAAGGTGTGCCATACGAGGTGCGAATCTTTGCGGTTAACGCTATCGGCGTCTCCAAACCCAGTGACCCTCCAAACCTTTCATTCCCCTGGGTGAGTACACCAGTGGCCCATCTGAATTATCAATGGGATATTGTGTCTCTTCAAATCAGTTATGTCATGAGCACCATCTCTATTATGTAACATAACACACACAGCATGATTATTTACCCATATCCCATTAAGTGAGACAAAGACATGGCAGAGACGCCAGAGCTTTTTTACTGTTCCCTTTCGGGTTCCTATGCAACAGGTGTTTCTGTGCTCACACCAGCATCCAAAACATTCGGTCTGTGACCTCCACAGGACAGGCCTGAGATTTAGGAGATACTGAGTACGACTTTATAATGACTGCCAAGCCATCTGCGGATTATAATGTTATGAGATCAGACACAGTCTCTGCTATAGCGACATGAAGAGTTGCATGAGAATAGAAGAGTCTATACTAATGAGAAACCCTTGTGAAATTCATGACATACCAGTGAGATATGAGAGATCCTCTCTCACGTGTGTTTCTGTTTGGGGTACACTTGTGTGGCCATCTTTTTATGGGTTAAAGGAATAGTCACCAAAATTCTTCAAAACTGTGTGTGTGTGTGTGTGTGTGTGTGTGTGTGTGTGTGTGTGTGTGTGTGTGTGTGTGTGTGTGTGTTTCAGGGGAAGAAATGTGCAATATTAGTAAATAATGAACAAATAAAGAACAAGAAATTATAAATTGGATAAATTATTGCTTCAAGCCGAAAGAGCTTGATTCAAATAATGTAGAGTCACAGTGGCAGGTAATAGACTCTTCTGAGTGTATTAAACACTTTTGAATGTGGGAGTCAAGTTCAATGATCAAAATAAATAAGAGAAAACAAATAGAAATCATGTATGTATGCATTCAAATATTTATTTGTATGGAATTTTGATGGGAAAATATTGTCTGTAAACATTCAATAAAACTAATTATTATATTATTCGAAATAAACACAAAATATATATAGAAAAAAAGTATGCATCTAAGAGTAAACCTGAGAAATTTCAGAACAAATTCTGCAAACAATATTGGCGGACAAAATTTAGAAACACTTATTTTTACACTTATCCATATAAACAGAGATGAAAAAATTAACATCTAAGGATGCATTTAAACGACGTCTTGAGTGTATCAAACATTCTTGAATGTGGGAATCAAGTTTTATTTACAAAATTGAGAAATATTCATGTATGTAATGATACATTTGAAATATATATTTTACGGTTTTAGATTATGCAAAGATATTGTCTGAATACATGCAGTAACACTCATTATTACACAATAAAAATAAAATGAAAATAATTCAGTGTGTGGGGGGTGTTTAGGCATCTAAGGCTGAATTTGTTGTAATTTCAGAAAGAAAATATTGGCTAAAAATATTTAGAGACGTATTATTGCATTAATCAGAAATAAACAGATGTGAATAAAAATAGATTTGGAAATATATATATTTTTTATAATATACAATCCGAATTCACTATTTTTTTTTTTTGAATAAAATGAAAACTAAAATACGTTCAAATCACATGAGCCAATATTTTATTCACAATAGAACATAGATAACATAACAAATGTTTAACTGAGATATTTGACACTTTTATCCACTAAATGAGCTCATTTCAAATTTGATGCCTGCTACAGGTCTCAAAAAAGCTCAAATTTAAAAACGTCCCAACATTTCCGGATTGTCAAACATGTATCTAAGGATGCATTTGAAAACTATATATTTTTACGGTTATTTTAGTACAAATTATGCAAAGAATATTACTGAAAAAATCGAGACTTACAACATGTATCCAGAGTAACTAAGAAAAAATAAAAATAGGTTGATACATCTAAGGATTAAACATCTAAAATTAGCATCTATGGTTGCATTTAAAAATATTTTTACACTAGTCGTTTTACAATAAATTATGCTTCATGTTTAGAAAATGAACTGAAGATATGCTAAAATATTCAGCAACACTAATCACTACCTTCATTAAATACGTTCACTAGCTGTGACCAGTGAACCCACAACACTGGTGGTGGATGACGTCACAGATGACACCGTGACCATGAAGTGGAGACCCCCAGAGACCA
This sequence comes from Gymnocypris eckloni scoliostomus, assembly GCA_027564155.1. NCBI lineage: Eukaryota > Metazoa > Chordata > Actinopteri > Cypriniformes > Cyprinidae > Gymnocypris > Gymnocypris eckloni. Next base: position 14,761,318 of record CM050432.1, on the reverse strand, counting down.
TCGGTGCCGCTGGACTTGATGGCTACCAAGTTGAATACTGCATTGAAGGAAGTAAGACTAAAACATATACTGTATGCTTTGCACAAGTTGTTCTCCACTGGTGGGTGTTCATGCGTTTTTGTGCTGATGCAATTCTACATTTGACAGCTGACGAATGGATACTTGCTAATAAAGAGCTGATTGACAAAACAAGGTACACTATAACCGGTCTGCCAGTGGAGGCCAAGATCTTGGTGCGCGTCAAGGCCATAAATGCTGCTGGGGCCAGTCCACCGCGCACAACCCAACACTCCATACTGGTCAAAGAGGTTATCGGTGAGAGCCTGCTGCCACATAACTAATATCATATATCATTTAGATAAATCATTATTATTTATGGTTATAAAGAGGTTTAATCTGGTTCTGCTCTCTTGTTTGTTTGGCAGAGCCTCCTAAGATTCGCATACCTCGACACTTGAAGCAGACGTACATTCGAAAGGTTGGCGAAGTCGTCAACATCGTCGTGCCATTTGTGGTGAGTCAACCGATCATGATAACAAACCCTCGAAGGAATTCCTCCTCGCTGGGTCACAAAATAAAACTTGTCTTTTTAGGGTAAACCAAGGCCAAAGGTCAATTGGTTGAAGGAGGGTCAGCCGATTGAACAAACCATCAGCATTCGCAACTCAGATTGTGACAGCATCATGTTCATCCGCAAAGCTGAGCGTAAACACTCTGGAAAATACGAACTGAGCGTACAAGTGGAGAAACATATCGACACAGCCACGCTGGACATCCAGATAGTCGGTTAGTTAAGAAAAATGCAATAATAAATAAATAAAAAGGTAAAATGTTTTCAAAGGAAAGTCTTCATAAGTCTGTAATATTTACAGTGTTTTTAGTATAATTTATATAACGTTGTTAACTATTAATATTTTGAATTATCTTTTTTCTGTTTTTATTTTGATTTTAATTTAAGTATTAGCAATTTTGTTATGTGCTTTTTTTATTTGTATTTTTTAAGTAACATTTTTAAGAAATGCATTTTTATGTCAGTTTTTGAAGTAATTTTAGTATTTCAAATTCAACTTATTTTAAGTTCATTTTCAAGGTGGCATTTCACATTTATTTAACAAACGTCTTATATTTAAATAATATGTATTTATTTAATAGTGAAATTCATCATTTCAATTAGAAAACAACGTTTACGTTTTAGTTAACACCAACACTGCTAAATGTTGAACATATTGTGCTAATGCTAGCTATATTGCTAATAATACTAAAGTATTAATAAGAAATATATGATATTTCAAATATACTTTAAGAAATGCATGATGTAAAGCTAACCTAAGTCCACCATGTTCTCCATCAAAGCACATGAACATTTGCGTTTGCCATCTGTCCCAGATCTTCCAGGCCCACCGCAGGCTGTAAAGATTGAAGAGGTCTGGGGGAATAATGTAGCACTGGACTGGAACCCACCCAAGGACAACGGCAATGCACACATAACAGGCTACACCATCCAGAAAGCTGACAAAAAGACAATGGTCTGGAAAAACTGTCATTGTACTTTTATGATACTCATATTTAACACAGATTTCAAACATATACGATTTGCTGTTTTTTCAATAATGTAACTTTTTGTAATGTAGTAGTGATTTTACTATATGGTTTATCAAATTTATAGAAATCTTTGTAAAGATATTTGTAATGGTTTAAGAGGACAAAAAGACTGATTAGCATGTGTGTGTGTTACAGGAGTGGTACACCTGTATAGAGCACTACCATCGTACCTGCGTCACAATCTCAGATCTGGTGGTGGGGAACGAGTATTTCTTCAGGATCTACTCAGAGAACATGGTGGGCTTAAGTGAAAGTGCCACTGCCACTAAAGACAGTGCTCTGATCGTGAAAGAAGGTAAGGCTCTGCTCCGCTCTACTCCTTTGTAAAATAACTAAATCCTTTTCAATGCTGCAGTAAGTGATTTTGGTTTGTTTTTTGTTTTTAATGGAATACCACTTATAAAATGTCTGGGTGTCCTGAGCACTAAACTATGACAGCACGGTAAACTGCAAAATAGAATCTGTGCATTTTAGCCAATCAGAAAACTTGCTCTCTTCCAAACTCAAACAATGGTGTGTATTTGGGGCGGGACTACTGGAGGGAGTGTTTCTTCATTCCTGCAGCTGGTATGGTGTTCAGTGTCAAAATAAAACAAAATAAACCGTTGATCTGGATAAAATAGCAAAGGAATGAATGGAAATGAAAATAATCCTTATTTTTCTAGTGGTGCTTTCACTACTGGTGCAGAAATCACTTACAGCAGTTTTCTTAAGCCTAACAAATGTGCTTTTAATACTAATTTAGGCCTGGCTGATGTGGAACTGCATCGTGTGATTTAATTTTAATTGTTTTATAATCTGAGAAATCACAGGGGAATTTGCAGAATTTGCACCGGAGGGCTGATGTCCTAATTAACGCTAATATACTAATCAACATCCTGCTTGGTTTGTCTTTATATATTTAGTCAGGCTTTTAATTTAAATCTATGTCCCTGCACAATGCAAATTAGGGTTGTTCAGTTCTGCTCCTTAAAATGAAGGCTTTGTTCAATATGAATAGGTATAAAACACTAAAAGCATGTATGTTGATGGGAAAGTCAGTTTAGAAGGACAGGATCTTGATATCACAGGCCCTCTTGCTGCACATCACTTGAAAGCATTAGCTAAATTCACAGCCTTAAATCATCACTTAACTCTCACATTGTTTTTACAACTTGTTTAAAGTGTGGTGGGGAATATTGGCTTCTTGGCACAAATGCACACGTCAGAATCCAACAGAAATATTAGAACTGTTTTAACATACTATGATTTGGGGCCAGTGTTGTTATTGTTAATAAAAATATTAAACATTCAATTGAAATTAAGCAGAAATTATATAAAATGTAAGTAAATAATTTCAAATGTAACTAAATTTGAAATTAAAATGAAAACATAAAAAGTATAATAGTTGATAAAAATGCTAAATAACACTGTTTGGTAAAAACGTCTTATAAATTAGGACACATTCCTGCAGAGTCCTGCATATCAACTAAACAAAGCTAATCAAGGTTTGGAGTTTGAGCAAGATTGCGCACCCCTGGGGTAAAGTCTGAGTTTTGACTCAAGGGAGCTTTACTGGAATGTTAAAGGTATGATCTGCCATTCGTAGTAACTTCACAAATGTGATACTTCTGCCTGATATGTCTACATAGACTCTCCCTATATGCTAGAAATGCTACAACTGCACATATTTGTTTGTTTGCTACAAATTACTGGAGTGACAATAATCAAGTGCAGATTATATCTTTAACAGACTGTGTGTCACGCTTTACCAATGCTGATGATAAATGTTGTCTCTTCCTCATCACATAAGGGAAATTCCCCCATGATACAGCCAACGGCTCGTATCATGCAAAGCCCCACGTTCCCTTCCCCTCTCACTCTTCCTCCTCCTCCTCTCCCTCTCGCTCTTCCTCTCACTCTCAATCAGGCTTGCATCTGAAAATCCCAGAGTATAACGACCGCGACTTCACCGAGCCGCCCACTTTCACTCAGCCGCTTATCAACACCTTCGCCGTCGCTGGGTACAACGCCACCCTGAACTGCAGCGTGCGCGCCAATCCTCGGGTAGGTGACTGAACTAGAAAGCTACCTCAAATGTGTTCTTTTGCCACATGTTTTTTTCTGACACCTGCTCTGAGAGGTAAGTCCATGTTGCATGTTATTCAATTATTCAAGCATACATTAATTTAGATAATTTAGACATGAAGGCCTTGTTTACACCTGATCACTTACTATGGCATTTGTGAAAGCACAAAAACGGCTAAATATAACCTGTTTGAATTCTAATGTAACCAAAAAATAATAACTTTTAGTTGAGGACTTATATCGAACGCAAGATATGGACGGATGCTTCGCGTGATCTACACATTGGCACAATCTACACATCTTTCACAGACACATCAAGATGTAATTTATTCCTGTGACATTCAAATGCATCAGGCATTCATCATGAGTTTCTGTTATATGATATTCTGAATATTCAATTTGGACATTTTGGACATTGTTTAAATCTATATTAGTGCCGTTCACTGAATAGTGAGATGTTGATGTTAATACCAGATGTAAACAGGGTCAAAGAAACTCAACCCTTGCTAAGTGGTCTGAAGTGCAGATAAAAGGGGCTAAAAAATGACATAGAAAAAAATATATATGCATGAATGGCAATGATTCCATGAAAACCTATTGGCCTAAATGAAGTTCTGATGCATATCGCTATCTTTCCATCAAGTTTTGAGAAAACCATGTGGCTCTACACCTGTATTTAGCTCTTTGTGACCTGACCTGCGAGCGTCCCAATGGGCTTAACAGCACCTGCTAGTTATAATCTTTGAGCACACAGACACACTGGATCATATTGTCTTTCTGTCACTCAATACTCTACTGCAGTCAGCACATGTAAGACGAGTAGCAGCTTTCACTCCACGTGTTTGATGAATTGATGTTGCTTTGGTTCCTCTTCACCAGTAATGTTATCTGTTGTTTACCGTGTTCTCATACTTTACTTCATTACTGCCCACAGCCTAAGATAATCTGGATGAAAAACAAGTTTGCCATCATAGACGACCCACGGTACCGCATGTTCAGCAACCAGGGTGTGTGTACATTGAGATCCGCAAGCCTAGCCCATTTGACAGAGGCGTTTACACCTGCAAGGCTGTCAATGACCTCGGAGACGCTCAGGTGGACTGCAAACTAGAGGTCAAAGGTTAGTCTGTGCATTAAAATGATCATCTGGCAGGGGTACCTGTCTGTAAAGTTCAGATCAAACCCTGATCAAACACACCTTTTGTAATTATCAAGTGCTTCTGAGGACAGTAATTAGCAGCTTCAGCTGTGTTTATCTGGGTTGGAGATGAACTTTTTAGGGAGGAAGATACCCCTGATCTTGCACCTCTGCTTTAGGAGGATGTACTGTATGGCTAATTAATCTTCAATTCAATACAGCATATTAAACTCGATTTTTATTGGAAGAGGAATAGCCTGTCAAGAGTTCCTTACCGACCTACACACTGTATTCACTGCCAACCAAACAATTAATATGCAAAAGATTGTTTATTAAACTGGTAATATGAGCATTCTCAATGTCTTCTGTGCATTTGCAAGGTAAGTATTGCATGGAAGCCATATGGTAAAATATTCAGTGCTCTTTGTCTATTCCTTTCATTTATATTCATTCTATGTATTATGCTTTTTGTTCATATTCTGCACTTTTTATAGTGATACTGTGCAGCTTTTCATCGCATTTTATTTCTAGAACAAACAAAGCCTTTATTATGGCAAGACTCTTTTCTTTTCTGCATTAGACAAATATGCCAGCATGGCATTTACACAGTATAAATGGTTAAGTAATTAATTTACTATAGTAATTTATATTATTACTAAGGCTCTCAATCAAAGTATTTAATTACAATCTTATTAACATTTAATACATAAATGCACTCACGATAATTATGTTTTTGAGCATTAATGAGAATAAAACCATAAAAAGACTAAAGATAACTTAACATTGTTAAACATCATATCAAGCTGATTTAATACAAATGTATAATAATTTAATAAGTTACCATGTCCAATAAAATAAATGCCAGTAATAATAAATGCCATGTTAATGCCATTTACATTTGAAGTTAGTTTGATCTATACCTTTGATACATTTAGACAAGTCCTCTCTCAACAAAATATGACCATTTCAGTATGTTGCTACTTCGGCATAACTAGCATAAACTGAGAATTTACAACAGCATGCAGCAAATCCAAAGCAATTTCATCTCATCACTGCCACTGGACCACACATCCCATAATGCAACAGATTTCAGAAACACAGTCACATTGTTTAACAGGTCTGTGAAGAATCCTGGACCTGATTAAATCTCTGATTACATGCCAATGTCTATCTCATGAACACTTAACATTAAACATGGAACACACAACACTATTATTTATTCATCACACATACTTTTTTATTTTATTCTCAAATTTGCACGTCATACCTGTACACACATAATTGTCTGTATTGTATATTGTGTTTTTGTCATTTTGTTCATTGCCTATTGGTATATTGTTCTTTTGTTGTCTGTCCTGTGCTGTCACTGTCATTCTGTTGCACTGTGGATCTTCTGTCACTATAACAAATTCCTTGTATGTGTAAACACACCTGGAAATAAAGCTCATTCTGATTCAATGTTTGCATATTGTATCATGTGCTGAAATGTTTTCATACCTTGCCATATTGCTGTGTTTCCCTCTCTGTAGACTGTGGTATGTCCTTTAACTCCTTCATGTTATATCTGTAATGACTAAGTCAGCGATGTACCCCGAGGCACATATAACTCCCTCATGTAAACCTTGGGTTTAATCCGTATTTTCTTTTCTCCCCCAGCCATCACTCAGGAATAGTTACTGTGTTGTTCTCATTCAAGGTAAGCTTTCATATGGTTTCGGGCATATGAAGCTTATTTTTCATTCATTCTGCATCCCTTGGTTGCCAATAATCCTGCTTTTGCTCTTTGCTGGTGTGCAATGCCCTACAATTCAAAAATTATATTTCTGACTCGAGAATGTTTTACAGGATTCTACAAGAACTTAAATTTAAACTGCTTTATCCATACAGAATTGATATTTGACATGCAACCAGTGTTGGGGAATGTTACAATATTGCGCTACTCTTTATAAAAACTAATTATGAATATGTGCTAAATTACTTTTTTCTTACTTTTTCTCAACAGCATCTGAGACTCTTTCTTCTCTAGAATGGAAGCTCTATGCTTGGCTTGCTGTCATTTTTACACTGGAAATGCTACTTTATGAAATGCTAATTTAAGTGTTTGTCCCCCCCCCAAACATAATTTGCATGCAATGACATATAGACTATACCACAAAAGGACTATTAATTTTAAATTACCAGCATTATTGTGAAGGTATACACCATAAATCTTGGTGTAAATAGGGGAAAAATATGGCGCTATCTATCAACAAAGCATGACAGAGCAGTAGCCAACATGCACAAGACATATTACAACAAACATAGATACTTGTTCACCTTATATCCCTATTCCTCTCAATAAGAGTACGTGGAGAAAATTCTAATGTAAATTCATAAATAGAAAAAGTCATGTGAATTATTAAAGGACTAAATAAATGAAACGAGTAACATGCTACTTTACTTGTTACATATATAAATTAGTTTCAGGCTGGTTTTGCATATGGAAATGCATGGTTAAACCAGAGTGTGAACTTGCTGCAGTTAAAACCTAGCAAGTTTAGAAAAAACTGACACAAAATAGGATGAGAAATCTCTTTCCTTGAGACCAAGAGGTCAGATTCGAAACAAAGTCAAGACTAGCATCCCTGCTTAAGAAACACTCAACTGCATGCAGCTCAACATGCTACAGCAATCAATGACAAGATACGCAACGATGAAATGAGTTATGAGCGCCTCAATAGCTGCAAAAGCTTGCACTCGCTGCCTCAACATGTGTGCTGCTGAAAAATCCTGATCTTTCAATGTTGTCCTTCTCCTCTTTTCCACACTTTGTGTCCGTCTCTCCACCTCTTCTCTCTGTATGGCCTAAAAGGTTTTTGGACATTTAAGTCACACTTAAAAGCTTGAATGTCTTTATATTAGAAAATAAAACTTAAAAGATATTGTTCACTTAAGTGTATTGACTGTGCATTTGTACTGTACTTTTAATCTTAAAAGCATATGTTAAAATACTTATAGATAATATAATGATGAAATAAACACCCTTAAGTGTACTTGGAGCATTTCTTAACACAGTGCACTTTGTAATTAAACATTTACTTTAAAATAGATTTTAATCATAATGTTTTAATAATCATATGTTGTGCTTTACAGAGGTACACTTATTTTCAAGAGTTGATAACTTACTAAAACACATGTAATCTATTTGGTTATAATTTTTACTGTTGTGCATTATTTAATATTACATTTAAAGTTAATTTATTTTAATTGTACTAAATTACAGCTTCACAAATGTGTATATTTACAAATATATTTAAATTAATGAGTTTCAATAGAAATTACATTAAAGAATATTTTGTCAGTACATTCAGTGATACACTTTTACTATATTTCAAAGACAATCGATGTAATTATGAAATTATATATAAAGATGTATTTAAGTCTACCAAAGTGAGTCAAAAGAGCTCAACTGAGTTCAACTAATTGCATTTAATATACATATTTACTATTATGAATTTTAATTTAATGCAAGTAACATGTAATTAAATGTCAGAATACGAGAAAACATTGCATTCAGTGTAAAAAAAAAAATTTTTTCTTCATTTTTTGTATGCTAAAAATAATGTTATTTTTCACAAAGACTTTTTTTCGATTGGATGTCTGAAGTCAGTTCTCATCAAGTTCACACGTGTCTTGGCAAATGCTAGTTTATCTATTATTTAAAACAAATTAAACATTGTGAAGTGTTCTGCTTGAAAGCGTGTTGTCTTTCACTAGGTGATATTTTGCTATACAGTGCTAAGACATTTAAAAATGTGGCTTACATGTCCAAATACTTTCAAGGCTACTATACGTTATGAAGAACAAATACATATTTCAAAATATCCTTGTTTTCAGTGTCACCACTCTGACGGTCTATCGTTCCCCTTTTTCAGGAGGTTTTACGTTCTTTGAGCTGATGAAGCGGGGCGTTCCCTTACACCTCATTGATAAGTACATGAACGAGTCTAAGACCTCTGAGGAGTCAGAGAAGAAGGGGTCCATCTGAGGGCTGACTCACCCAATGATTACCCAGAAGTCCCGTCACTACTACAAATAATGTGTCTAAACTTTGGCATGGTATGCTGTGTTCAGACATGGAGCGATAGTTCTAGAAAACTCTGCGTCTGTCACCGTGCGATCATGTAAAGCTGTGTTTTAAGAAATGCCACTGGAACTCAAATGCATGACTTCAGTAAACTGGATGGTTGCTTCAAAATATATCACAAATAGACATTTTATTGTGTACAATCTAGAGCAGTCAGTTTCAGATATGGTAATGCAATTCATATAAGTTTGTTCTGGGTTTGGGAGACAAGGGTGGTCCGAAATGAGCACAAGTCTGGGTTTTGCTGTTTCTGTCTTTATTTTATTTTCTTGTTTGATTTCCCCCTGAGTTTTCCTAACGTTAATGAATGTACTGAAATCCACTTAAATATGCAATATCAATACTGTGCAACTATCATCAGATGTGAGATGAGATCTGAACGGTACAGAAGATGTTGAGTTTGTCTAAGGATACTTGATAGTACATGCCAATGTTCATTTTAGCATGACAGTTGAATAAATGTCTCTGTATGAAAAACAATGGTTTCTTTTTCTTTTAAAAGGCTTTTTGTTTCAAAATATATTATTTTGATGCAGATGGCAAGATTAGGCAACACTGTTGTTTGCACAAAAGATGTTTGCATACTGCATCTCCATCTATATTTATGTTAAAACAATTCCTAAATATATATATACAGCCTTGCAAGCACGGGAATTTCCATTAGGAAATGCAAGTCGAGTTATCTATAAATATTTGTGCACAAATTGTACAGTACAGCATTTTAAAGAGGCTATATGTTGAGTCCCTAATGACACATCATAGATTAAATGTTTATTTTGTCATCTATGTCTGATGATGTATGTTTTATTTTTAGGTTAATTATTTGCATCATCTTGGTATTTTTACACAGGAAATTTAGTACAGCAATTGAAATACACCAAAGACTCATAAAACGGTTACTCAACATATTTAACATGTATAATGCACTGATAAATAAGTACAGTATGGTTTGCCAATGTTATATCCGATAATGATCTGAAATGAATGAAAAGCACTGAAGCAGCGTACTGGTTAGCTCCAGGACTCAGTGTTATTAATGTTCCATTTGTATTTATTAATATATCTAATTTGTTATCTAACAAAATGTGTAATTTTGTTATGTGTTTTTTGTCATCATAATTAGTGTTTTTAATACATTAAAGCTAAACAGAAACATTTTCAAATTATTTCTAGTAATTTTACTAATTCAACATATTTCAGTAAGTTGCTAAATTTCTCCTTTTTGTCTTTAAGCTTTTCATCTAATACTGACTTAATATTTTATTTTACCGAAAACGATTTTTAATAGCTTTAGTTAAAAATAAGTAACGTAAATCAGAAAGTCAATATTAGGGGCCAGTTGCATGAACAGTCACAACATTAAGACTGTCTTAAGAACTAATTTCACCAACTAGCAATAGACAACCAGTCTTAGTATTCATATTCAAAATAGACCAATCTATATTTTTGTAACTGAAAAAAAAACATATGACATGCCTTGAAGAGAGAAAAATATATACATAAATGACTAACTTTTTAAGACTAGTCTGTGCAACTGGCCCCAGAAAGTTGGTCAGACGCGGTACAGCACTCGTTCAAATTTCCCGGTTGTGTCCACTTCCGTGCACGCAGTTTCCTGCGCCTCTGTTTATCTGCTCTTAACTGTTAGAAACGGAAGAGACCGTCGGTTCCGCTAATCAAATATGACTCTCCACACGTAACTGCCGCATGCTAATGACTTCTTCTAAGTGGACACCTGGGAATTCGGACCAAAACATTGCATTGCCCCTGCCAAAAGAGCGATCATAATGCCTCCGTGCGCTTGTCCGGAGCCGCTGTCAGCTGTCCAGCTCAAGCGCCTGGAGGAACACAAGTACAGCGCGGCCGGACGCTCTCTCTTCGAGCCGCCCTGCCAGATATACTGGAACTGGTTGGTCGAGCAGATCCCGACGTGGGTCGCGCCGAACACGCTGACCATCATCGGACTCCTTATTAACATACTAACGACGGTCATTCTCGTGTATTACAGTCCCACCGCCACGGAGGAGGTGAGTTCAGTCGCGAGCGGAACTTTGAGTGACAGCGTGACGTGTTTTGCTCTATTTAAATGTCCTGCCACTTTAGTTTTAAAATAAACCTTCACATTTCGAGGCTCATTGTTTTCGGCGGGGCTGAACAAAGGCTGTAAATACACTCAAGTAACGTTTCGAGGCTTCGTGTTTGTGCTGTTTCTTGTGGCGCATTGGTTTATTGATTCATGACGCACTGTACACAGCTGCTTTATCAGATTTATTGACTGTGCAGACCATGCAGATTACTATTAGTTATTTTAGCTATTGACCCTCTTTATTTGATTCGGGGCTGTACTGTGACCCCATGTCACAGTGTGTGTGTGTGTGTGTGTGGTCATACCCCGTGTCATATTTCCAGAATCACAGACTATAGTCTACTGACAAAGTCCAGATTCCTCTGTTTATTGTCAGAGTTCTGAGATTGCTGCTGAACACACAACTTTAACCCACCTGTTGCCAGGCTGGATCTCAGATAAAGGAGGCTTTTAGTGAACTTTGACCCAGAGACGCTTGAATTGGTCAAGCAGCCATAGTAATAATACAGTTATTACAAAACAATATTATAAAGTTATTATAACTAAGCAATGTTTGCATGAAGAGTGCTGCTGTATTGAATAACAGCACAAGGCCATAAGTAATCACTACTGTGCTGATATTCACTACTACAGTATGGCTACGGGTGCTTTTATCACCTTTAAAAAAGTTAAGAATCAAATAAGGGACTTGAACACATTTTTCCTAAGCCCAATGAGTAGTCGTGTAATTATCATTTTATTGTAAACATTAAGCTTTTCCATTACCGAAATAAGTACAAATTTTCAAATATACAGTTGTAAAAAAGGAATAAAAATGAAAATTAACCCATGATTTACTCACCCTCAAGCCCTCCTATAGGTGTATATGACTTTCTTCTTTCAGACAAATACAACCGGAGTTATATTGAAAAATGTCCTGGCTCTTTCATTCTTTATAATGGCAGGGAATGGGGGTCGAGATTTTGAAGCGTCATCCGCTGGAACACCCCTCTTGTGAATGAGCGTACGACAGTTAGCGGAAGCTACATTACAGTTTATAACGTTTTGTATGGATTTAGATATTGTGGCATATGGAAATAGGGTTTTATTTCTTACACAAATGCATCACTTCGCTTCAGAAGGCCTTTAATCAAGAGCCATGTGGAGTACTTTTATGATGGATGTATGCACTTTTATAGTTTTAAAAATCTTGACCCCATTCACTGCCATTATAAAGCTGAGAAGAGTGAACCAGGACCACAAAACCAGTCATAAGGGTCTTTTTTATTTTTATTGGGCTTTATACATAATCTGAAAGCTGAATAAATAATATTTCAATAAATGTATGGTTTGTTATGATAGGACAATATTTGGCCGATATACAACTATTTGAAAATCTGGAATCTGAAGGTGCAAAAAAATCTAAATACAGAGAAAATCATCTTTAAAGTTGTCCAAATGAAATACTTAGCAATGCACATTACTAATCTAAAATTAAGTTTTGATATATTTACAATAGGAAATGTACTAAATATCTTCATGGAACATGATTTTTACTTCATATCCTAATGATTTTTGGCATAAAAGAAAAATCTATAATTTTGACCAATACATTGTATTTTTGTCTATTGTTACAAATATACCCGTGCTATATGACTGGTTTTGTGGTCCAGGGTCACATTTTTTAACATAATTTTTGGGTAAACTATCCCTTTAAAATACAAAAACTTTTATTTTAAATTGTACAAATAGTTCACAATATTACTGTTTTTCTATCAAATAAATGCATCCTTGTTGTCATAACAGACTTCTTTAGGCCCACATTTTATCTGACAACCAATTATAGCATTTCATCTTCAGTAACTAACAGTGTAATGCAAATGATCACGTGGTGTCTAGCATCAATATGTAATATAAATTATACTGTACATGTCATTAATCATGAAATGTAACTGCATAGGCCTGATATTAAATCGTGTGTTCTGTTACCTGCTACGTTTAGGAATCACATTCACAGTAGCACACTTAACAGGGACATTATTTGATACATTAAAGGCCTTTTGTAATTTTTTGAATGAAAAATAGAGAAGCGATAACTCAAACACACAGGGGATTATTCTGTTTCGTGAATGTGCAGTGAAACAGATGGCCTGCATGTAGTCTCTCGGGGAAATCGACTCAGTAGGCCACATGGACCTTTGCCCATATCAAACTATTACACACACACACTCAAGCGGCCCGTGATATAACAATTTATACATCTTTATCCACAATTATGAGTCATTTTAAAACACTCCACAATGTCATATTTATTCAGGGTCATCTTTTAATGCTTATTATTACATCTGTTACTCTATAACACTTCTGTCAATATACCAAATCTTATATTTCCAGTTTAATTTCAACGTCTTAGAAGTTCGAAATGAATAATAGGGGAAATTTGTCAGATGGACAACTATATAGGGCAGGCAATTAAATAATTTCACGTTTGTAGCTACATTTTCCTTTCACATTATTTGATTATTCTCACTGTTAGTTGCCTTTGAATAATATGTATGGCTGAAGTGCTTCTTTCTAAAGCAAACAAAATCATGGCAAAATAGCAGTGATAGCCATATCTATTAAAGGAAAGGAGATAAAACAGCTCCTTTGTGTCCATATTTGTGAACCTTGATATGTTTTCCTTTCCAGTCTTGCACAAAAAATACAAGCCATCCATATCTACAGTTAGCCGGTCAAGGTTTAGTCTAAGGTTTCGTTTTCTCTCTTGGCACAAAAGACCTTGCTTGAGTGGTTGAATGTAAGAAACTGCGAACAAATCTCAAGAAAGAGCATTTAATATGATTTCTGTTTTGTAAAAATGTTAATGCGTCATTGACTTTGAGCCCAGTCAAACAAGAAGAACCAGGTCTCCAAATGTCTTTATTTAGGTAGTCTTCATTAATGTACTGGCCTTTATGTTTTGTTTTTTCAAATCTACTCTTTCCAGGCTCCAGGTTGGGCCTTCTTTCTCAGCGCCTTAGGTCTCTTCATCTACCAATCACTGGACGCCATTGATGGAAAGCAGGCCAGACGAACCAATAGCAGCTCAGCTCTTGGGGAGCTCTTTGACCATGGCTGTGACGCTGTTTCTACAGGTATAACCAGCTAGACAACCTGTCACCGTTTGGTTATGAGTAATATTTAATAGTGTTTTCGTTAAGCATCATTAATGTGGTTTAACATGTACAGTTAGTGATAGTAATAAATGTCTTTTGTTTTGGCCTAGTAAACCACCACCTAGCAACACCCCACCATTCATACTCTGTTAAAGATATCTAGTTTTATATATTTACAATAATCATATTTATTGGACAATACTTGTATTGATTCGCAGTGAAGCCGTTTGTTGTTTATTAACATCTGTACTTATAGTATGTATTAACAGCACTCTATTTGGACTGCTCTCTTAGTGTTTGTTGCCGTGGGAACGTGTATATCCTGTGGGATCGGCACTTACCCTAACTGGACGTTTTTTTGTGGCTTCGTGGGCATGTTCATGTTTTTCTGCGCGCACTGGCAGACATACGTGTCTGGGACACTCCGCTTCGGATTGTGAGTGCATTTACGGCTTATTCGACTGAATTTACTGAAGATGTCTGTGTGAGGTGTTTTTTTTAACAATATTGTATTTCCAAATGTTTTCTGCAGGGTTGATGTGACAGAAGTTCAGATTGCTATTGTAATCATGTATTTGATGACAGCATTTGGAGGAGTGAGTCTTTGGGAGACTAGGGTACGTCATTCACCTTCTTTAGCATCTCACTGAGCCTCTGAAGTTTCTCTCTCGTTCACGACATTTATAAATTCACTCCCATTATAATCACTGAAGCGGTCTACACTGGAAGAGTCCATTGTGGCCAATCACAAAGTGCTTTCAAATGATGGTCTGTTTTTGACTTTATGCAGAGATATTATTTTAATTACAAGTATCATATTGTGTGAACTGACTGCTATTTTATTTGTTATACATTTAAATAACTTAAGGCTGTTATATCAAAGTCAGCTTGTGATGTTGCTGGCCTACTAATTAAAAATCAATCAATTAAACATGATTTAAACCATGTGCACACTAGGGCTGTCAATACAATCATCAATATATAGTAATTCCCTTTCCTCATGATTTCACATCTTTTTATTAAACAAGTATGATCAGAATATTATTGACTTGCTTAATTCTTCTTAATTTCATATATATATATATATTAATTGAATAAGAATAATACAATAATGTTAATATAATATATTAAAGTAAATAACATCTTATATAAGTAGTTGTATTTATATGTTTATTCATAATTATGATAATAATGATACACTTAAGTGAAGAGATCACATATTTTTGTTGATTTATGTTTACTCACAATACTAACAATATGATTATTAATAATAATAATATAATACACTTGGGTAAATATCATATATTACATATTTTTATTAATAGTTATTCGCAAAAAATTTTAATATTAAATCCAATTTAATAAATATATTTTATTTACATGTTTATTCATAATAATGATAGTACATTTAAGTGAATATATCACGTTATTAATATTTGTTTATTTACATGTTTATTCACAATACTAACATAATAACAAAAATAATACATTGGAGTATGTTTAACATATCTTTTTATTAGTAGTTTTGGGGGTTTTGCATGTTTATTCAAGTGAATTAAATTTGGTCAGTATATATATATATATATATATTAGAGGTGGGCATAGATAAAATTTTTTAATCTAGATTAATTTTGGAATTAATCTAGATTAATCTAGATTAAAATGGCTCATTTGAATTCTGCGAAGGCATTCAGAATATGTGCTACCCAAATAATGACTAAAAGTAAGTCTTTGAGCACGGGTTTCTCAAGCCAGGTGGCGCATTAGACCAGGGCTCATCTCCTGTTTCCAAAATCCATCACAAACTTTAATCTCTTCCCGTCCCAATCCCACGAAAAAACTGGAGGAAAATCCGTTCCACTCCCGGAAGAATGATTCCCATTCCCTCCCACTCCCGTGTTGTTGTTTTGCGATAACTGTCAATTACAGTAAAATATAGTACAGATCTACAGCGTGCCACCTTATTAGTTGAATAAAAACCCAAAAGTCGTTTTTGTTATTATATTGAACTGAAAGCCATCTTATTATGCACAGTGTTGCACAGATTAAATTTCATGTAAATCATCCATGCTAACACACACGTCTTCTATTTTTTTTTTGACATTTCACTCTCTATAGATATATTTTTCTATGTACTGTATTTTTAGATATATGAGTTTGAAGTTTCTTGCTCAAGTTCACATGAGACCTAAAAGCGCATCCGGTTTGCTTAAAAGCACAACGTTTCGTTGTTATTCTGAGTGCACACAAATAAGCGTAGAGTCTTTACAGATTCGAAAGATGTATTAGGCTACTTTTATCTGTATGACCAAAATGACGGAGATTTTAAGAGCAAGTGAGCGCACGAGCCTGTCTTGCAGCAAACGCACTTCCACACAAACACTTCAATAGCGCACATTCTCTAGGTTAACATCATATTGAGCGGCCATGTAAAGTTGATACTACATACATCTTTCAGATGAAAAGCCATATTTGAGGTTGATGAATGATAGGTGAGCGTTTGGATGTCCTGCTCGATTGTATTACCACATAGACCAGCCGTTAACAATCTGTCCATCACGGACTGCGAGCCTCTAGTTCAAGACTCTGTTCGCCTACAGTGCAATTCTAGGTATACATCCGCTAAAATATCAGGGTGAAAGTCATCATAGCTTGCGTAGTATAAACCCAGCTCCCAACCCAACTTTGAGAATAGATTAACGGCGATATTTTTTTTATCGCCGATAAGAGTCTCACGTTAACGCAGCACGTTAACGCCGATAACGGCCCACCACTAATATATATATACTCTAACTAACCTCAGTTGTGGTGTCATAGTGTCAAACAATTATTTTAAAGGGGTTCTAGAACCTTTGTATATTTTATGAAAACGAGCAACTTAAAATCTTCCTAAAACAGCACTGTTTCTGAGTGCGTTCTTTAATAAGTAGACGTCTGTCTTTTGCTCTCTGCCTCCTCTCTGAGGACAAACAGACTGTGAAAAAGGTAAATAAACGTAAAAACTGCTATGGCTACCAGTCACCCATAGACATGCCAAAAAAGATTACAATGCAGATGTCAACACGCACATGAATCTTTTCTAACCTCTCCCCATCTTATAAAGCATGCTAGGGGGCTTCAGCCCTGCCCCTTCCCAGCACCCCTGCTAACATGAGACACAAAATAACAGCTATTCTCACATTGAAGACACTGATTTCTCATTCTTTCACCCAGGTCCCTGTTCTTGATGTGAATTTGCAAACCTTTCCCATTATCGGTATTATCGGTGGGTTTCTGTATTCAACCTATAACTACTTCTACGTCATCCTGAACGGTGTGGGCAAAAACGGCTCAACTGTAGCAGTAAGTGTTTTCCAGAAGTGAAGTCTTCAAAGTAGTTGATTTTGTTCCTCAAAAGCATTGATTCCTATTGCAGTCAAGTTTTTGGCACAGTTCTGCTTATGATAGATCAGTTACCAGATTTAATGTAAGGCAAAGTTTAAAAAGTGGTCACTTTAGGGAGATAGAGTAACAGTGCACATGTCTTTCTCAGGACACCAGTGTATTGTCTCCTGGTCTACACATCGGCCTCGTCCTCTCTCTGGCATTCATCATCTTTAAAAAGTCCCCCTGTCAGGTTTTCGAGCACCATCCTTGCCTTTACATCCTTACATTTGGCATGGTGATCGCCAAGATCTCAAATAAGCTGGTGGTGAGTGCTGCTGATGCCTATATAAGAAGTCAAACTTGTTATTTGGCCCTTGTAATCATGAGCTTCATCATTTACGTAAACCGTTATCCAAAATGCATCAGGTATGCTTTATTCTACAGGTGGCCCACATGACCAAGAGTGAGCTTCATCTTCCTGACACAGCCTTCATTGGTCCCGGACTTCTCTTTCTGAATCAGTATTTCAACAGCTACATCGATGAACACATCGTGCTTTGGATCGCCATGGTGAGCCACAACCTTTAGTGGGACAAACCACTGTGTTTTCAAATGCACCGTATAGCAAAACTAAAGTCTAGTCTGTCTCTTCTCCAACCCGATTTTTAGGTGCTGTCCCTGGTGGATCTGCTGCGTTACTGCACATGCATGTGCCAGCAAATCGCCTCCCACCTGCGAATCCGGGTTTTAGTATCACCCCACAGGGCCACACTCATAAAGACTGACAATTTGCCCGGCGGGAGGAGGAAGAGGGATCTAAGGATGAAGACATTGTCCCACTTCTCAAACTAGAGCAGGAGAGCCCCACCAACCAAAACCGCAACGGCCTTGACAGTGTGACCATCACAGACTAACAGAACTGAACGTTTTGCCAGGTTTGACCAGACCAGCTCATTGTTTTCTAACCACACTACTGTACACTAGAATATATCACTGGATGAAAAGAAAGAGTTAAGACAATGTACAAAATATGGCCTTGGGGGCCAGAGGGCGGCCCTTGCCTAGAAATGGTTCATTCTGTGCAGGAACACATTAGAGATACTTATTATTTTTTTTCAAAGGATAAAGGAGGAAAATTGGTGAGAAAATCAAACGTTGAATTTGAATCAGCCAAATTTTTTTGCATAGAATCATTTCCTCAATTTGGTCAAAAATAAAGATGAGCTAAAGAATAATGGAGGGAACATGTTTGTTTCACAACAGTATTTATCACAATCGATATGTACTTTGTTTTTTTGGGGGGTTGATCATGTTTTCAATTTTTAACAAAAAAGGGAAGCTACAACAGCAGTTTGGGCATCATTTGCTGTTTTTTAAAAACCAAGTCCATTTTCTACATCGTAATATCCACCATTTCATTTAGGCCCATTTTTATGCATCTAATCTTGATACATACAACAAAGCAAGTTTTACAAACATATTTCTCGGCCCGATATAGTCGCCCAACTGCCAAAAAATAGTTTACACCACGGATAATTTTATACCGTTCAGAATTTTTAATGTTAATAAAAAAGCAGCTATTTGTCGATCATGTGACACTTTATAGAAGAAAACAAGCTCCAGAAAAGAAAACTGCCCAAACAGCCATTGTAGCTTTACGTAAACCTTTTGTGATTGTCCAGTGATTACAGTGTATTTATTTTAATAATCTGACTCAATTTAGGGTGAAATTGTGTGTGAAATGTGTCAAGCCTGTTTAAAACTAATAATTGAAAGAACTTAATTGTCAAGGATTGTGGCTGTGTGCTAAAAACAGACTCATCTCTCCACCCCCTCCCTAGTCACCCAATCCCAGTTTGCTCAGACTTTCTGGTTGTATGTTTCACTTCCTAGAGCTTGAACGGAGCACAAACAGAGTTATTGGCATTGTCTTTTGCTCGGTTTTGAGGGATTTTGGGGGGTGTTGATCTTCTGTGCCTGTTTTATGATGCACTTTCTGCCTGCTTATAGAATCATCTCCTCCCAAAGGGCTAATAAAAACAATACATTTTGTGTGATTTGAATAGAGCAATGTCTAAAGTCCTCTTCATACGATGTTAGCTACATTTCTTCATTCTGGAATCATGAATCAATGACACATAACAGCAAAGAATGCGACTCAACAGGAACAGCTACATTTGCTTGACCAATAAATATTAACCCAGTCAATGACATTTCAAACAACAAGGCATTTCAATGCAGTCATTAAAGATTTTTAATTAACATATTTGGCCGTTTCATTACACTTTGGCATTCAGATTATGTTCTAATTTCATTATCAAATTAGGCACCTGGTTGAATTTACAATCGACACAAAAGTGGTAAATTGTCAGTGTAATTTAAAGACCTAACAAAGTGTATTTTGACAGATTTTTAGCAACATACATTTTCAAAATAAAACAAAGATATGCTTGTACATTACAATTATGTCTTTCTAACATAATAAATAATAGTAATCAGGGAAATTCATCCCAGAATAGCATTATGCAAAGGTTTGGGGTCAGTAGTTGTAACGTTTGAGCAAGCCAAAAAACGATTCCCTTTAAAAGACAAGTGAAGGTGGAGTTAATTAATACACACCAGGGCCACGGGCGGTGGCATCTGAATTTCAGACAAAGTCAGTATTTAATGTCCCACTAAGAGACAATCACGTGAAGGACTTCAAGCAAAAACCACATGCAGTTAAAAAGAGAAAGAGAAGGAAATGGCTCATTTTTGATGACCCTTGCCCATATTTCCAAGTACCAGGATTGCTATTCGGTTTTAAATATGCTCCTTGAGATTTTGTGCCACTTTGGAATAAGCAAGAGTGAGAGAGCGATTAAGACCAATGCAAAAAGCCAAACACAAGGCAGAGAGTTCCAGCCACGCATTAGAGTCCACAGCTTTCATTCATGTGGAAAAGAAAGGCACTGCAAGGAAAGACGGGACAAAGAGAAAGAACAACAAACCTTTGCGGGAAATACCTTTACCCTTGACATTCCCTTATAAATTAAAATTATAATTAATACAATTGAAACATGTAAGGTAATATGGCAACACACTCAATTTGAGTCATTGAGTTTAGTTCACATTCACAACTTGGAGTGTGATCGCAGGTCGAGAGAAAGTCACTTGCCTCATGGGCCGCAGTGTGTCTCACTAATGCCCCTTTGTGGAAGAGGCCTGCACTTCGAAGTTCCTTCATCAACTTCTTCCAGTCACCTCCAAATGGGCAATTTTATCTGACCGCATTAACAGAAGTACGACTGTGGTACTTCATTTTCACACAACACAACCTCTGAAAGAGGAATAACCTCACACCCGCTCGGGGTTCGCATCCTTGCTGACCCTGCGTCTGGGGAAAAGCCACCGTTTCAACATGATCAGCTGAGGGACAGAAAGAGAAGGAAGAGGAAGGAGTGTCAAACCTGTTATGAATGCTGCAGGGCAACTTGTGACAGACACGTGATGCACATACAGTATAGAAACAAGATCAACATATGATCAAAACAGGGAAGAAAGAAAGAAAGACTACACCATAAAGACTAATTCTAGAATAAAACCGTATCCAGTTAAGATTCAGAGAGTAACTATTTGATTCTAATTCATCTTTATTAATTCACTAAATATGTTCTCTTTCAATAATTGATTCAGTTTGACAAAGAAACATGCATCAGTGAACATTTTTTCACCCACCCCTTATGGAGAAGTGCTATTTAAAAATAAAAATAAATCAATTCATTAAAAAAAAGAACTTTTCAACTTAAAATAAATGTTTTTCAAAAATATATCCATATTTACAAATGTTTAATTGTTAAACATTTAAACGTATTTTAAGTAATTAATTAGTAAAAATGTTGCTAAAATGTTTGAAATAGAAATAAAAAATTATAGAAAACTAATTGTGAATAAAAATTCAAACTGACATAAATAGACATATTTATATCTATTTAAATAATGTTTAAAATTATAGTTAAAATGCAATAACACAATAGCACATTAATAAACCATTGAATAAATAATGTATCAATTGGATTAAAGCTGAAGTGGCTAGAGAACTTTTATTTTTCTTAACCCAATTAAAACATTATGGAAAATCAATGTGTAAAATGATCATAAAAATGAAACATAAATGTATTTTTTTCCCCCTCAATTTATGTATCATTACATTTAACGGTTTTAAAACATTAATTTGATAGTTTTGAATATGCCTATTTATTTCTTAATTCAATCAGATTGGTTAGTGATTATACAAATAATGAATATGAATAACGTATTATAAATAGATACAAATAATTTTTTATTAATACATTAATGATTGGTTGCAGTGCATTTTAAGTGGCACTTCAGAACCCCCTAACAAATAATATACTAAAAATGAGAAAAATGAGTGCTGCATATACGCAGGAATTCCATCAAGAGAAACACGATGTGGCTATACAAGTTCAAGAGGAGGCTGTAAATCTGTTCTGAAGATTGTAATTAAGCCTGTTAATGTGCTGAGGATGCAGCCAAACATGACATGCGTCTTGACTTGACTACATGACTGCATGTACGGCAGCAGAGGAAGCACACACTGATAATGTATCATCTCCATATGTGTACTTCTGGTGAGTGTTCACATTACTGTTCTGTCACTAAGGACAGATGAAGACACACTGGTCTTTAAAAGGGCACCGTGACCATTAACCTCTCCAAAAGACAGAAAACTGACCCCGCATTAATAGTGTGACTATTTGCTGCAAGCTGCCTGGTTAATCAATCATCAGAATGATATTTTTGCCTTTTCCATTTCCTTAAAAGAGCATAGAGGGTTGCTGGGTAAAATTTGATATATTAACTGCTAAAGGTCTAAACTGCTCATTAGACAAGCCAGACTCCGTTAGTCTGAGGAAGTGAAATGAAGAACAAGTGTTAGTGAACAATGGACGTGTAAGCTGAACCGAACTGACCTTCTCTGCAAAGAATGACATGACAGTGAAGGCGACTAACGTCACCAGCACACAGTGTGTCCAGAACTTCAGCTTGTCCCGGTATATTCGCCTGTGAAACAGAAAGTCTGGTTAGCCTGTTACATGGTGGATGCTAGAACTACACAATCTGGATCCAACAAGCATCATTGACAACACTGTATCTAAAATCTGTATTTCATCAAGAGTACACTACAATTATTAAATGATTGTCATCTTTTCATGCTTCTCCAGAGTGAACAGAGGTTTTGAACAGATCTCCAGGTATAGAATTCATTGCTGTGAAACTCCAAAAACTTCAATGTCAAATATATAATATAAATGTATACTACACTAGTATGCAAAATTGGGGGGCAACGGTTTTATTTATTTACTTTTAAGCTCACCAAGTTTATTTGTTAAAAATGACAGTAAAAGCAGTAATATTGTGAGAAACATTTCTTCTTATTATCATCAACGTTGAAAACAGTCGCTTAATATTTTTGTAAAACTATTGTTAGCTCCTTAAACTTTTTTTAAAGAAATCGTTTGCAATCTTTTTCATTATCAATTTTATGCAGCACTGCTGAAAAAAGGTATTCATATAAAATAATTGTAAATCTTAAATAAGAAATATATGTTAGAATTAATATTCAAAATCAAACAAAACACCATTTCAGAAAATTTGAACTAATGACAAAAAAATCTACTATTAAACAAAAAAGTAACACCTTTAATATAGTGTACAGACTTCTATCATTGTTCTTTTTTTATATAATACATATAAATGATAATAATAATAATATATTACTATATAATATTTTATATAAGGTAAATCTATTTTGTTTAAATTCTAAAATCTATTTTCTATTCTAAAATATATTTTGAAGGTAAAACATTTTAAATTAATAAATATCACTATCAAATGATCTGATTTCATATCAAATTATCTGGTACTTAAATACGTTTATTGACCTTGACATGCAGCTCTGCAGTCAAACATTTTATGACTTTGGTTTGGTGGACATTTAGTTAAAAAAGCAAAATATACATAAATTAGATTATTAATAATATAACGGGTCATTAAAAACATGGCCGCAGAGTAACGGTGAGCTCATTCACTGCTGTCAGCATACAAGGGCAGGAATGGTGATGCCGTCTTAACTCTTGCCAGATTCAAAACAGTATATTTATCACAGTGATTGACAGGTCACAGTGATTCAAGGCCTGATGTCACACAGCAGGCTGTCGGAGGTGAGAGGGTGACAAGGTGACATCATCATCTGTGAGGAACACGGTCCGCTACCCTTTTGTCACCGGCCAATTTGCAGACACAGAGCTTTTAAAATCAGCCTATGGCTGTTCAAGCCTGGCAGTGCCCAAAAATAACACCCTGCCCCTCAGGTCACACGCTTCTGATGGGGCTTTAGGGGGCATCTGGGTGTAACAGAGCCGCTCTGGCTGCTTGAGCATGAATGGCGAATGCGCTAGTCATAATTTCCAGCCTGTAACTCTCCAAAGGAGCGACAGATACATAAACCTTTCTTCAACCATCTTCCCATTCCCATAATTCCTGACTGTGTTGACAGCTATCACCCAACTTCACATAGTGATGACAGGAAGGAACATTTACCAGCATTCACAGGAGGACAGCAACAGAAACAGGCTATAAATCACACACAACTTCACACAGCTAAATGTAAACAGACTTGTGAAACTGATTACAACAAAACCAAATATATCTCTACACCAATATGCCATTATATTCAGGGACTAATGATCTGAGAAATTGTGGAGACACGTTATAAATCTCAAGTTTAAACACTGCCATTTGAAAGCTTAAAGTTTCCTCAAAATGATGGATGAATCAATCAGTAATTCAATGTACTCGCCCTCATGTTGTTCCAAACACAGATATGACTGTCTTCAATGAAACACAAAAGGAGATATTTTTAACAATGTGCCAGCTGCTTTTTTCATGCAATAAGTGAGACTTAAGGCTTAAACACGGAACATTTAGTTTGTTCTTTACACAAAGCTATTTCATGACATCTGAATTTTAGTGAATAATGGACTACTTTTGTGGCATTTCTGCATCCTCATTGAGGCTTCATAAGCTTGAGTACATTCTGTGTGCAATTTTAATTATTTAAATCAATTTCATTTAATCAGTATTTTTGAGGCTTGAAAGTTCTAGTATTATTTATACACTGTTATAGTATTATTTATTATTCTGAAATAATTTTAATTTGTATATTTTCAGTTTTCAATTTATTTTAATTTTTACAAATATATATTAGTTTTTCTTTATTTTTATTTCAGAGTTTTAAATTTTTGTAGTTCATTAGTTCATTCTTTACACTACCATCAAGCATAATAAACATTAATTTATGGCTGCTACGCCTTTATTCCAACACTTTTGTTCTTTATTTGTCATGTCGATTAAGTCCATTAGAGTTTCATATTCAACTATTAAAGCTCCTTCAGTTGAGGGTTTCACTAAACTACTGCTACCAGACCTGTTCTGTTCATACGGCAGATTCGGTAATGAGACCTGAGGCATGTACACAGACCTGTTTGACTCGACTTGTTAAATGCTTAGTTAAGTTTCTGTCTTTTACACAAACATGCACTGTATGATTATTTGTGACTGAACTCGTACCACTCCTGCAGCTCTGTCATGTGGAGGAAACGGTTTCTGTATTCCCTGGGCAGCTCAAACTGAGAGGGCAACGGGAACATTGACTCATAGAAGTCCCTCAGTACAGCTTTGACTGTGCTGGCGTCCTTATGGGTGTGGTCAATATTGTCATTCAAGCAGATAAACTTCCTGTAGGCCAAAAAAGAGGGTTAAAGTGAGATTAGGCTTCCCAAAGTTCACAAAAAACAGGAACAAAAGCCCCTGAACGAACCTAGGGTTCTTCCTGATGTCATCGAGCTGCCCCACCACATGGGAGACGTTGGTCCTTATCATCTTAAAGGCGATGTCTTCCTCACCCATAATTTCAAATCTGAAAAGAACAAGAGCTTGGATAACTAACCCGGTCTCATAAGAGATGCTGAAGAGCTCCAGCTGATGTGGTAATGCAAATCCTACTTGTATTTATTCTGGTCCTTGAAGGCTTTGTGGATCCTCTCTGTGATGGGTTTGCAGTGGATTACTAAACCTTTTGTGACAGGTGGCTGCAGGAAAATCAAAACAGGGATTTTATGAACAGTATCAACAAATAATATAAGACTTTGCCAACCATGACAATTTTATATCGTACAGTCTAAAGCTATGCATGAACAAGATGTTCGCTTAATAGTCTAATATTTGAATTGAATACTTGAATACCATGCTGGGGTCGTAATAGGCCTCCTGGGTGGGGCTGACCGTATGGAATTCCGTGAGGTTGGACGGAAGGGTCTTTGAGCAGTTTATAAGCATCTGCTCCAGACTGGTCAAATCCTGTTTACAGTCAAATAAACAGATGTGCCTTTCCTTAAACTATTTGACATTTAAAAAAAAACCTGACAATTAAAATATTTTTTTTACTAATTTAAAATTCAATATTGTTCTCTAATGTAAAATCATGTCATTCGGTGTGTACCTGAAGGCTTAAGGGGAGTTCGTGGATACGTGTGGCCAACGTGCGGATCTCACGATCAGACAGCACGCCAGAGTGGTCCGTGTCAATTTCGTCAAACAATTCAGATATATTGAGCTGCTGCACCGCACTCATCAAGAAGTAGAAATAAGAAAAGGCAAACTGCATGTCCTCTGAGTGACGCACACGGTGGGCCGAGGTCTTATCAAACTCTTGAGGGAAGCTGAAGGAGCAAGATATCAAGAAAAAAAAAGATATATTCAATTACTGGAGTCACACTCCAGGAACTTTTGAAGACATCTGAATTTCAGTGGCCAAAATTGTGTTGCATTACTTTATAATCACTTAGTCAATCCATAGACTAACATTCAATTGATACACAAGTCTGTGTGCATGTGTTGGGACTCTTACGTGTCCTGTAGTTCCTGCATGATGAGTCTGTCAATCATGTGAGGCATGTGGGCGGGCACTTTGCGGGATGTGAAGCCGAACTGAGCATTCAAGAGTCTGTTGACATAGCGAAGTGAATCAGCAAAAGTGTCCCGCAACCTGCGTCCAGTGGCCGTCCCGTCCGCTGCATACTGCAGTTCACTCTGTAGACGCTCCTCTTCCTGTGATGCACAAAAAAGGCACAAAGATCAATGAACGGGAGAGATTGCAATACCCTGTGGCAGCAAGAGGTCCTGTCTTTCAGTTACAAGAACCAATTGGCCTTTTGTGTAATCTAGAACAGTGGTTCTCAACCAGGAGGCCAGGACCCACAAGGGGCCACAGAAAACCTCCAAATGGCACTGCAGGATGATAATAATAATTAAGTATAATAATACAAATTATTATATAGATGTATCTATCCATCATTAACATATATACTGAACAAAATTATAAACGCAACACTTTTGTTTTTGCCCCATTTTTCATGAGCTGAACTCAAAGATCTAAGACTTTTTCTATGAACACAAAAGGCCTATTTCTCTCAAATATTGTTCACAAATCTGTCTAAATCTGTGTTAGTGAGCACTTCTCCTTTGCCGAGATAATCCATCCACCTCACAGCTCTGGCATATCAAGATGCTGATTAGACAGCATGATTATTGCACAGGTGTGCCTTAGGCTGGCCACAATAAAAGGTCACGTTGCGTTTATAATTTTATTCAGTATATTTGATAGACCTTAACTTTATAAATATTACCTTTATTTACAATAAATTACAGTTACTACAGTTTTTTCATCTTTAAATTAAAGAGCATTAATATTTTGGTTAAAAATATTACATTAAAGGTGGAAAATTACTTTATTTTATTTAAAAACGGCTATTTTAACAGGGGTGTGTAGATTTTATACCCACTGTGTGTGTATATGTTTGGGAGGCCTTGTTGTAGAACTATGACTCACCTCCAGCAGATCCTGAAAGAACTTCCTCTTCTCCCATGGAAGGAAACCCCGGTCCAAACTGGAGGTGTAATACTGGAGTTTACGACCCACTGGCCGCCCGTGGAGGTGGGCTTCATTTTCTGAATCTCTCTCCTTAGACACGTTCCCATCAGGGTGCTGTGAAGCTTAGATGTGAGGGGTTTCTCTATGCCGAACAATCTTGATTGAGCCTTCGGTGTAACATCATCAATCTGGACTGGGACAAGAGACGGCGCAACACCTGGTTCCAATTTAGAGTTTTTGCTTCTTTCCTCATCTTCATTTGCTCGTTTCACCCTCACAGTAGTTTCAGCCTGCTGTTGACTGATTTCAGGCTTCTGGTCTTCATCCGAGTGTTTTGCTTGTATGTCCTGGTCTTTATTGTTTAGTAAAAGCTTAGCTTTGTCTTTGTATGGGCCCAGCAGCACTGCTTTGGTCAAATTAAAGCCTTTAATAGTAATGTCACCTATTAGCTTCTCGTTCAGCTTCTGTAACTCAAGCTTCACTTCTTCAGGCAAAAGAGATTCATTTAATGCAGGCACCTGCACAATCTCTACACCGCCGTAGGCATGCTCTCTAACTCTTGGGCCTTGTTTTTCTTTGGGAACATTTTCAAGCATGACCGCTGGTTCTGGGGTCACCACAGTCGGTTTGGGCTCCTCGTCTTTCTCCTGCACTGGATCTGATATGTTTGATTTGGGCAGCTCTCGGGTATCCACTACTACAGAGAAAGTCACGGTGAAGTCGTGGTTGTTGGCGCCCTGAAAGGTGATGTTGTAGTGGATCTGAGTGGCATTGTGTCCGGGCAGCAGCAGCAGGTGGATAGTCTTCCATTTGTTGGCGACAGAAGTGTGACGGAGCGCTGGGTTATCAGCGACCTGTGCCTCGGACACACGATTAGCCAGGCCTGAGAAGCTAAAATAAGAACGGAGCTCTCCCTGAGGCAGGCTGTAAAGCGTCTGGTTCCTCCGAAGGACGACACGGTGCAATTGGTGGAAATTATCTTATAAATGCACAAACAAACGGAGAATTAGTAATCATTACTTAAGAAATACTCAAGTGGTTCTCAACCAGGAAATAATGAGTTCAACATTAAAGGCTCGCAAAAGAAGTCTGCCACATATCCAGAAGAGTTAAAAAATACACAGTGAGCGATATGGTAGGCGACATGGTAAAGATCTCATAATTTTATCATGATTCTTTGTCATGTTTTACCATTTTGTCGTTTAATAAATCAAATGGTGCTTTATTTTCAGGTACAATAGGTGTATTTAGCAGGAGCATTCAAGAAATTGAATGAACAAATATAAAAAAAAAAAACACTATATAGATTGATTCCTATTAAAGCAGCTGTATTTTTTTTTTCAAAAGTAGCGAGTTATTTTTTCCTCTTTGTGTTTTTAGTATTAAAGAATTAAAATGTATGTAATCTGTCTGTAGATTCTGTCAGTGTTTTATATTATACCATCATTTACTCACTCAAGTTTAGTGTTAAACCTGAATGGGGTTCTTCCTTCTGCTGAACATAAATTATATTTTGAAGAATGTGGAAAACCAAACAGTTGCAGGTCCTCAGTGACTTCCATAATATTGTTTTCCTTCAATCAATGTCAATGTGAACCATAGGGATGTGTGGGTATCCGGTTGTAATCCGCGGGTCAGGTGAAAGTTCTTACCAAATTCTACACCTTTGACAATTATGTTCATATATATATATATATATATATATGGGCCTGTTTTGTTAGAGAATGGAGGGACCTCAGGTCAAAACTGTTGAGAACAACTGCTCAAAACTCACCTTGTCCGCAGTCACCAACATCGAACCCACATGCAAGAACGTTGCACGCCTGGTCACAGAATTTATCAGCCAACCAAGAGTTAGCGCAGCCTTGGTTACAGAAGGACACACCTCCCAATCCTCCGAGACCACCTCCGAACTGCCAAGGCTGCCCACCTCCAATCGCTGCACCGCCCACTCCTCCAAAACGACTGCTGCCTGCTGTACCTGCAAAGTAAAATCAAGAAATTATGAAACGGGTATAAAGATGGGATCAGAAACATGCAATTGGTTCATGAAATTAAACATTAGGGTGAGTGAATAAGGACAGAATTTTAATTCTGGGGTGAAATGATGTGTCAAAGTACCTTGACAGTCTCCTCCATCCCAATCACAAGCAGAGTTGTTGCAGGCCTTGTCACAGTAGCCATCTTTGATCCAGGAGCCTGGGCAGCCCTCAGCACAGTTCGGTACAGGCCAGGTGAGATACACCTGTGAACAGAGAAAACATCGGAGGTGATTATCAGGGCCAAAGGAGTTATAATGGAAAGATTATTCGTTTAATAATCTAAATCACTTCCATTCAAAAGTTTAGATGTTTGAAACTCTCTTTTTCTCAAATAGTGCAAAACCAAAACTGGTCCCTATTTTAATAATATTAAAATGTAAATTTTATCCTGTGATGCAAAGCAGCATTAGTCCAGTCTTTAGAATCACACAAACCTTCAGAAATCATTATAACAAGCTCATTTGCTGCTCAAGATAAATTTCCTATTATTATTATCACTCTGACTATGTTTACATGGACATCAATAATCCGATTTTAATACGATTAAGACACTCCTCTGATTAAAAGTCTACCATGTAAACAGAGGTTTTTGATAACCATAATCCGGCTAAAGTCATAATCAAAGTAAACGAATAGAATTAAGATGTGTGGAGTATTCCTATTTTAGTCGCAGAATAAGGTAAATAATTTGATTACTGATGTCCATGTAAACGTAGTCACTGTTGAAAACAGTTTTTCTCAAAACCATGATTCATTTGTTTCAGGATTTTTTCACTTTTATGATTCAAAAGTACATATATTTGAAATATAAATCTTTAACAATGTAATGCATCTTTACTGCCACTTTTGATCAATTCAATGCATTTCTTTTAAATAACAGTATTAACTTCTTTAAAAGTAGTGTGTGTATCCATAGATCTTTTGTGTGTATGCAAAATTTCCCTTTTAAATGTACATTTTACCTCACATGCATAAACCATTAGACATGCGGTTGAAATAAACAGTCTTCATTACAGATACAAATAGGCAGTCTTTCTGACCTTTTGACCTTTAGAGTGGCTGTAGAAGTCATCAGGCCACACATCCTTGCCGAACATGACATCATCATTGAGGTAGATGAACTTTTGAGAGAGTCCTGGGATTCGGTGAATGTGGGTCTCTATGGCAGGAGAACTGAATGTAGGCAGGTGGGTCTGGTTCTGAAAAATGTCCTGAGAGACAAACACGAACAAGACTTTGTCAATTACTGGAGGTTTGACATAAATACACCCAATATTAGTAATAGAATGCATTACAGCAAACACAAATAAACCAGGACGACCCTTTTGGAGATAGTTTAGAAAGTAAGAGCAGCCTTTACTGGTCGTCCAAGCGTTTACAAAGCTCACCTGGTGAGTAACCACTGAAACACGTGGGTTATCTAGGTTTAGCCAAGATGGTATCTGTCTGTTGGTTATTATAAAGATGTGCCGCACCCATGGTGCATATTTTTCGATAGAACGCAGTGAATAACGCAGCTCCTCATTGTCTTCAAAGCGACTGGCAGAAACATCCTCATCCTGTTTAGACTAAAAAAAGAGGAAGTTATTTACTTGTATTTTTTAGTTAAGTGATCACTTATCAAGCACACATTGGCTTAGTTTCCACCTGTGTGTGAAACTGCTGTAAATGTGTACCTGTGAGATGGCGCTAAGGTCCCAGAACAGGTACGCCGGACTGACTGTGAGCTCTTTTCCTTCCAGCGTCAGGTTCTTCTTGGCCTGCTGGGTGAGGTCAGTAAAATCCTGCGCTGTGTTTAGGTGGAGAAGAGCAATACTCGCCTCCGAGTACAGCTGCAACTGAGATATATACACACACAAACAGTCACTCAACAGCAAGCAAAGCTGCTTATTTGCTTTTTTATTTTTTAGTTGCTGCTTATCACAGCTTTTTTACTTTTACTCTTTTGGATTAAGCAAATTTTCCCATCATTTCTAACTTCCTCTATTAAAAGGTTCTAGAGACACACCACAGCCATGTGACTGCCAGCATGCAGCCAAACTCCTGCGAGGATGAGTGTGCTTGCACAATCAGGTTTCCCTCAAAACAAGTTTGATCACTTGTCACAATGCTGTTTACAAGCAGAGGGTCTTCATTGTTACCGTTCCCCTTCCTCCAGTTAATGCCAAATGACTGCAGAGTCTAAATAGTTATCTATCAATAGCATTTACACAGAAAATGTGTTTCCAGGAACGCCATCACTGATTTGCCTGAATGAAAAACCCTCTTCAGAAGTTAAGTGACACTGCCATCATCACATAAAGAAAAACAACCTGCAGAACCTAAATAGTAAAGGGGAGCGTTTGTGTTTATAGTGCATATTTTATGTGCAATAAATACAACAGGCTAAACCAATGGTTAAAGCTTAATTAGTTCATATTTTATTACAACAAACTATTCTGAACCAAAACCCCAAAACAAATATTTCTGCATATTTATAACTAAGACATAATTTATAAATCGATTTTCCAATTGAGGACATCCCCAAAGGGACAATTTGCTAGATTTAGCTTACTTCTGGTGACAATTGTCCCCAATCTATAACCAAGTAGATTCCACACACACACTTCACTGGCAGTATTTCTAGTGTAACACAGTGTGTGCATTGGACAGAGGTCAAGGGAGAGCTTTCAGCAGCATTGCAAACAGGCTAACACGCACTATTAATACTAGTCATCTCTCAACACTTCTCGCTCACCTCCTTTCTTTATCGGTTTCTCAGCTTCATCATTTGCTATATTACCTTAAGTGACCCACATTTGGATTGTAGACATACAATACTAAAAAGGAAAACAAAACTACAGAAGACTCCCCATCTTTCCGATTGGAATACAATGAGCAGAACAAGACATGAAAGGAAAGTTGTGGAGGTGTGGACATTTCTGTTAGATGGAGGGAATAGGACAAAAAAAGTTTAAGATATGAGTTACAGAGGGTATGCAAGTGAAAAAGCAAACAAACACAAAAACAAAAGCAAGCAGCATGAATAAATGCAAGAAACTAAACAAGCCACGTTAGAACACACATGCACAAAACAACAAATGGAATCAAACAAAGCTTTGCAAGCAAGAAAAAAAATTATCAAGAATAAACTAAAACAAGCAAGTATGAACAAAAGCAAGAATGAATGGAAGCAAACAAATGTGATTGAAATCAAGCAAAATCAAACAAAAAAAAAGCTAGAGCAACCATATTCAATCAAGAATAAATGAAAGCAACCTAACCAAGAACAAACAACAGCACATACAAACAAATTCAAGGAAGAACAAAAACAAGCAAAGACAAACAAAAGCAATTAAGAAGGTAAGAGTGAAAGAAATAAACTAAAGCAAAAATAAACAAGAGAAAGAAACAAACAAAAGCAAGCAAAGAAATGAAACAAGCAAACCAATAGTGTTGTGAGATATACAGAGCTCTGTGGGGAAATAGAGGCGAGGTAGAGCCAGAAGGTCATCTAAACCCTGATGTCTTTTCTAAGCGCAGGCTGGCGCCAGGCCATTTCAAACAGTTGTTGTACTGTTAACCCCCCCGTAAGGCCGCTCAAGTGTCACTGTAATACCCTGAGCTCTTATCACATGACCGCAGACAGCAGGACGGAGCCCAAACATTGCCCTAACCAATGACATCACCACAACACACAAAACACTGATTATTATTTTATAGATCAATTGATGGCCAATGTTATGTAGCTCGACAGCAAGTAATAGTTCAATAAGACAAATATAGTAACTTCATTGGGGTTGTTGATGGATTAAGGCCTTAAAAGGTTCTTTGCAAGACTCAAACTGGAACTACACAGATAACCGTGTCTTTGTGATGATCTTGTGTGCCACCATGTGGTCATTTCGAACACGGCATTCTACGGATTGTCTTATCTGAGAGGTTTTACCTGTTTGATTTTACTGGTCACCACAGCTGGTAGTTTGACCCGGAGCTGCTCCGTTTCCTTCAGTGACGCTGGGAACCCGCTCAAATAGGCCAGCGTTTGCATGCGGACCAGCCCCGGAGCCTCTTTATCAGTCGTCTGTCACAGAAACACACGTTTAGACTCCATGAGCTTCACAAGGATTTGTTTTAAAACAAAAACTTTGCATTTCACACAAATATGATGTAATCATTATAATAGCATGTGAGTGTCAAATAAGGGTGACCTAAAAAATGGACAGTGATGTGGGTTGCCAGGAACAGGCTCAGGAATGCTAATAAATCATTCATCAAAAGGAAATTGTAAAAAAAAAAGAGTTCCTCTAATTGGTTAAAGCATTACCGTAGACATCATAACACCAGACATCACAACAGCAACAAAAAGTTCCCTTTTCTGTGAACGACTTTGATTCGTAAAAGCAGCACGAGTTTTGGGTTTTGTACTGTGTTTTACTTACATTTGGGTGTGAGATATTCCTGCTCATGTTCCCACATTTTAGAAGGTGACAAGAAATAAAATGGCAATCCATTGTTTTCACATCTGTTTTGCAATTACTTGATCATCATAACCAGTGTACTTTTAGTATTATTTATATAATTTTGTAGTATTTATTAAGATTTTTCTTAGCTATTAGCTTTAATTAAATTACATTTTTATTTCAGTTTTAGTCATTTTAGTACTTAAACCTATTTAATTTCATGTAGCTGCCAATGCAATATATATATATATATATATATATATCTAAGTTTCTGTGATGTCATATATCCACATTTTGGTGAAGCTGGAATTTAAAATGTCCAAGAGTCGTTCTGTTACAAGAAGCAAGCTGGAATTTCTAACGCTCAGATTTAGTCAATAAGCAGTGTTAGTACAGCAGTTATTTTTCTCACCAGATAACCTCTGCTGATGGAGTGTGTCAATGCATCGTTCAAAGCATCTGTATGGGCTTTTTCAGCTGTAACAGGACATAAAACTAATGTTAGTCTAACACAGAATCAGTTTTGTCCCTATTAATGGATAATACATTTTGAAGTACATAAAATGTTGAACGTATGTAAAATATACTCTGTCATACTCTATAATACTGAGAAAGAAGTAGGTCATAATTGTACCTTCACTGTGGGAGTGGAAGAGAAGAACAGACACGCTTGAGGAGGGGTGGAGAGGTTTGGCCACCTGTAAGAGTTGTTTTGCAGTGGAGAATGCTGCTGAAAGTGTTGGCAGCTCCTTCAATGTGATGTTGGCAGGAAGGGATGGATCCAGCACCAGCACAGGACCCATGATGCAGTGGGACAGCAGACATTCTGGCCTATCACAGGGCACACAGACTGAATTAAAGCTCTGATCTAGAGCTAATCTTTATGAGAGATTCACAGTCATTCACACTATTCATTCTGTGGTGCAGCAGTTGCTTTTGACACAGGAAAGCTCTGGTGGCAAAAAAACAACTGTGGCTGTGAAAAGGCCCTGGTCGCTATGAAACAGGAAATCTATAAACCGCACAATATTTTGTTTGCTTCATATCCTGCAGACACATGAATAGGATAAGAATTAAATTAACTTTGGCTTAAAGAGATAGTTCACCCAAAATGAAGAAGTTCATTAACAAGTAGTTCCAAACCTGTATTAATGTCTTTGTTCTGCTGAACACAAAGGAAGATATTCTGAAGAATGTGGGAAACAGAGCAGTTCTGGGGCACCGGTATATATTTTTTTCTACTATGGAAGTCAATGGTGCCCCAAAAACAGACTGATTACAAACTTTTTTCCTAATATCTTCCTTTGTGTTCAGCATTCGTACAGGTTTGGAACTACTTGAGGGTGAGTAAATGATGACAGCATCATTTTGCGTGAACTATCCCTTTAATTCTACTTATTTAAAACACTCACCTTCCTTTAGGAGCTTGTGTTATTTCAGATGCATTTTTTCCAAGACGCTCCCTGAAAAAAAGCACATAAAACACTTTTGAACATCATTAAGCAAATTTGCTCTTCTGACGTTTACAGTACTGTCAGCACTGCCAAATAAACATGGGTGTGTCCCACCATACTAAAATACAGGACACAACAGACTGAATAGAAACCGCACATACAAATATTATATCTGCATTTTTATTTGATTAGCTTTGGATGCATGTGGATACATTGGGCAAATCTTTAAAAGCCACGAGACCTTTGACCCTTACTCAAAATTATATGATTTACTACCTTTTTTTTTAAACAGGTGTGCAATTCAAAATATGTTGTTTTAATCAAATAACAAATATATATTTAATAAAATAAATTTGTGATGGTAGTAATCCTGATCAATTAAAAATTAGGATTATTTTCTTTATGGTTTAATAATCAATTTATCAAAACTAAATGAATGCCATCAAATTAACAGTATGCAGAATGTGGCAAAGCATGTAATACAAAATACATTGTTTTGAACTAAACAAAATAATAAAATGAATGAATACATAACTATGATTATTAGTAGTGTTGGTAGCAGTAGAAATAATAATTATGATGATAATAATAATAATAATAATCCTGATCTAAATTAAAAAGAAACATTATATATTGTTTCCTTTATTATTTAATAATCCATTGCCATGCAGAATGTATAAAACAATGTGCAATTCAAAATAAACTTTGAATAAAATAAAACAGTAAATAAATGTATAATAATAGTAGTAATAATAACAATAATTCTGTAATAAAGCAAAAACAAACATTATAATTTTTATTTCCTTTAAGATTTATTAACCCATTAATCAAATGGTTAAATAGATTCCAGCATATTCCCACCATGCAGAATATTGTAAACCATGTGTAATTCAAAATAAATTGTCTTGAATAAAATACAAATAAATAAAATAAAATACCAAAATAAAATCAATAGTAGTAGTAATAATACTGTTTTAAAGTAAAAAGGACACATGATTTATTTTCCTTTCAAGCGGTTACACAAGTACAATCCCAATCTCTCCTCCGATGAGGATGAATAAATACTGCACTAATAGTGTGTGTGTGTTTGTTTTATGTGTGTGTGTGTGTTATGGGTGGAGTACCTCAAGGCCTGCTGTTCTTCTTCCAGCTGCTGTCTCACAGCATGAAGATCCTTCAGCAGGTCCATGTCTGTGCCGTTTACCCAGGTGTAAACCACATCAATGGGCATCGGCAGGCAAAGCCTGGAATTATACAGGTAGCTACGTGATTCCAGGAGCATATATATGAAATGATGTATTTTTTTAAATCATAAAAAGTCTGCTGCTCACCTGGTCTGAAAGGACTTTCCTGCAACATTATCTCTGTAGGAATCAAACAAAACATGGTACTGATCTCGACTCCACTCTACCACAACCTGCAGACCAAACAAAACAAACCCAGCCAGTTTATACACCACACGAAAAACCCTTACTAAGTGTCTAAGTTTGATGTAACAGGTCAGACCATCAGCTTTGATCAGTAATCAGTGATTGACACAGTATGCAAAGATAAGAGGATGCATGCATGGCCTGAAAGCGAATCTTATGAAGACATTATAGTTCCGAGTGTTACCCTAGTTAGTGTACATAAGTTACCTCCCCAAACTGAAAAGCAGACACTATCATGAGGACTAGTCCTCCGAAGCACAGGTAAAGTCCATAGCGATGAGACAGACAGGTGTATGTCTGCCGCTGCAGCAGTTTAAGCACCGAATTAATGACCAACATGACTCTCCCCGGCCATCAACATCTCCTCCATAAACACTTAATTAGGACACGTTTCCTTCGGTGAAATTAAAAACAGCTTCATTACACTAAAACATACTGTCACATGATCGCATGCTCAACAATCGAACGCTGTAGTTCCTCATTGGTAGTGATCAGGTGACGCTACGACGCTCAGTTCCTGTAGATCTATGAACATGACAGACTCGCTGGCGCCCTCTATTGATTAGGAGGACGATCATTTTATGAATTAAAACTCATTTAAATTTCATTATAAATAATTGTATAAAATATTATAGAACGTAGATGAATTCAATTAATACATATTTTTTATTAATTATTTAAAACGTATGTTATTTATAGCATACTTGTGTGAAATTGAACCATGAGTGCTCGTCCTCCTAGTCAGAAGTGAGTACACCCCTCACATTTTTGTAAATATTTTATTATATCTTTTCATGTGACAACACTGAAGAAATGGCACTTTGCTACAATGTAAAGTACAGCTTGAGTGTACAGCTTGTATAAAAGTGTAAATTTGAATCAAATATAACTCAACACACAGCCATTAATGATTAAACCGCTGGCCACAAAAGTAAGTATACTCTAAGTGAAAGTGCACAAAAAATGGCTGGCTTTCCAAATTAATCTACAAATAGTTGACAAATAGCTGAAATACATTTCATTACTTTGGCCATCGTGACAAACAAAATTTCATGCATGTAAAAAAAGTGAACAGAGATTTATCTCAAATGTAAATATGTAGTGAAAGAAAAAGAAAGAAAGAAAGAAAGAAAGAAAGAAAGAAAGAAAGAAAGAAAGAAAGAAAGAAAGAAAGAAAGGCGTTGTTCACATGTGCTGGTGGTAATTCATGGGTAACACAATGAGGAAGAGAAAGATTCCCAGTGAACACGTGACACTATAGATACAGTTATAAACGTCGAGTTATTGTTCATAGTTCATCCAGTATGTGTTCAGTGAAGTATCCGTGTCTCTTTGTCTAACCTCTGCTGTCCACTTTACTTTCTTCTGTCTCCGTGAATGGTGATGCACCGATCACACCCAGCCCTCAGGAGAGATGTTTTGGTTCATGCAAGGAATGTGCTTTTTACCTTCTTTTCTGGTAATCTGGTCATCGAGCACCTTCATAATATCTTACCTCATCGCATTATTTCGACGAGATGTTGATGTTATCCTTCCTTATATTAGGTATGTCACTCGTCTTTTTATCTTGAGCATTTTAGTTTGGCTACACATCTGGACAATACGAATTTACAACTCTTAAAATAACATAAACCAGAAATAGCTTATAAAGTTATAATATAGTGACAAGACATTGTTTAAGCAGGTATTTATACACAGCTGCTAGATTTAAGAATCTGAAAGAAGTTTTGCAGACTTTGCGTTTAGTTTCGTTTTCTATACTCAAGAGTTGAATGTTGGCTCGAGTTCAAAATCAGTATTCAGTGCAGAAAACAGCACAAATTATATACAGTATATATATATATATATATATGATAACACCCAATACTAATTAATAATAAATATTTTACGTCACAGTCATATTAATGTATTGTTATGGTGAGGCTTCACTTTTATTACGTGTCATTATTCAGTAAACTGTGGATCTTGTGTGTGTTTTAATATAAAATATTCTAAGTTTATCATTAAATGTTTCTGAATTCTTCACACATTTGAATGTGCTTTTTTGTTATTTCTGTGAATGTCTCTGATAAGTGATACAGGGGCCACTCCACCTGAGAGCTGTGTGTTTGGATTCATGTCGACGATCACTGCATTCGCAGGTATGACTACCAATCAGTCGTTTGATTTCTGTTTAATTTGATTTGATTTCCAGCTCATATTTCAGAAAGTGCAAATCCCCCACCACAGCAGCTTTAGGAAACTCCTTACGGTTAGGCTATCTGTGTGTCACAACCTATGGGAAATTGCACAATTTGTAGTCAAACGGCTTGGTTTGACATGTGAGAGGAAAGCAGTGGGAATATCTCGAGTGTACTTTTCTTTAGTAACAATGGCATAGCACTCATTCGGGTCTCACTTCTCTTTCTGCTGAAAACGAAAACATATTTTTTCATCCGTGACACAGCTGGAGTTCAGTGTGCTATAATACAGCACCACAACTAAAACTGCAGAAATGAAACTTAATGCCAAATCACAGGTTATCAGCGCAACAACCATCATGGCAACTCTACTGAATGCATTTTTACCTATATTTTCAGTGCATCATCCTGCATAAAGTAATTGTATTCTGAAATGCATTAATGAATATTCTTTACTGTATTGCACAGCAATTTCCACGGCAGTTTTAATCAGTAAAATCAATTGTTTTCCAGCCTTTGCTACTATGTATGCTGAATTTAAATTTGTGGAGAGAGTCCATGAGACAACCGGCGCGTGTCCCCTTGTCTGAACAAGGCTTCTTTTGCTTTTGGCATCGTCTCTTGTGTCGGCATGTGTTTGGTGGCTACATTTCAGGTATATCTAGTTCAACCAAGAAATGTTAACCCACTTTTATACTCTATTTACTTACATTTGTCATTCCAAAAGTGTGATATAATGAAAGCCGTTGAGATCCTAAACTGCTTTGGACCCCACTGACTTTCTTTAAACAGAATATCTCCTCGTGTTTCACAGAAGGAAGTCATACAGGTTTGGAATGAAATGAGGGGAGTAAATGATAACTCTCTCTTTAATGGCGCTCATGTATGTTGTTGTGTTGTAGGAGACGACGGTGATGGCAGTCCATGATTTAGGTGCTTTACTATTTTTCTTATCTGGGGTTGTATACACTCTCATCCAGAGTGTGATATCGTACCAGGGTCTTCCTTATGGATGTTCTAAGTCCGTTTGCCATGTCCGTGTGTTCTTCGCTGGACTGGCTGCTCTAGCTGCATTACCCAGTATCCTTTCTCAGCAGTACAATGTGTGTTATTGGTTGATATTCTGAATGTAGTTCGGCTAGTGTCGATTTGCATCTGCTTACATGGCTGGTCATCCGACTCCAATATTGCGATCACAGCGTGCTGGTTTTCCATGTAAAGACATGCATTGTTTACATTTCAGATTGTCTTTAACGCCTCCTTCCAGCTATTTTTTGTGCAATTCCTGTCGGAACAAGCAAACTTCACTGGGACACCAATGATAAGGTACAGTTCATCTCAATAACCACAAATTCCAAATTGTTAAATTGTAGAAAAGATATATTGCTGGATGTTTAAACTTGTTTTCATGCTTCTGAAGGACTACACACTTCATATCGTGAGTGTCGCGTGTGAATGGATCACTGCTTTCAGTTTTATCTTCTTCTTTTTAACATACATCAGAGAGTTCCAGGTGAGTGTATAACACTATTCTTCAAAGGTTTGGGGTCAGTCATTTTTTATTTAAAAAAATAATACTTATATCCACATAGATGCATTAAACTAATCAAAAGAGACAGTAAATACATTTATAATGTAAAAAAACAAAACTGTTTTACACATAATTAAACACTGTTCTTTGAACTTCCTATTTATCAAAAATACTGAACCATTTGAAAAAGATCATGTGACATTGAAGACTGGAGTAATGGCTGCTGCAAGTTCAAAGGACAAATTATATTTTAGAATATTTTCAATTATACTGCATCACATAAACACAACCCTGGTAAGCAAAATAGACTTCTTTCAAAAACATACATACATAAAAAATACAGACCCCCAGCTTTTTCACATTATTCCAAATTCGAATGTTATTAATTCAGATTCCGCCAAGATCATATTAACTTTTCTTTTATTTCTTTTTCAGAAATTCACGCTGAAACTGACTGTTAATTTAATAGAGTATTCATGACCATGACATCGTACCGTTACAGTATGTTTCATTGTGTTTGTGCATTTTTTATAGAATTGTATTTTTATACAACTTACTACATTTTCCACGTTGAAAGATCTGCTAAAGTACTGTGTAAATCATTGGCAGTGTATATTCTTGTGCTTTTGTTCTATAAAAAGGGCAATAAACATGTACTTGAAATGTAATATAACCACTTGATGCCAAACAATTTATAAAGCTGCTATAAATTCTTATTTTAAAAAGCATTTATGATCGGCCAAGACAGAATAGTTGAACAAATTCTTATTGGCATTACTGTCAATCAATCTTTGCTTTGCTTATAGTTTGAACTTCTTGCTTTGTTGGTTTACTCCATAATCATGCTGAAAATTCAGTGCAGCTGAAAGTGAGACACATGTTTGAATCTTGCACTTTATGAAGTGGAATGTGGAAACAAAGCCATGCTTGCACAATGTGTGTCTGATTTTGTAATTGTGAAATAAAACACATGATGATGAGCATGACTAAAGAAAATTGATTTCTTTAATATTTGTAATGATATGAATAGCAGCATACACTACCATTTAGAGGTTGGGTCAGTTACAAATGATTTATTTTTCAAGTAAATGCTGAAGTAAGTTTATTGTGAGTTTATTGAAGTTTATTGTGAGAAAGTTTTTTAAACTTTATATTCACACACACACACAAAATGCACGCAGGTATTCAACACTGATTTCTGAAGGATCATGTGACACTGAAGACTGGAGTAATGGCTGCTGAAAAGTCAGCTTTGAATCACAAATATAAATTACATTTTAAAATACAGGTGCATCTCAATAAATAAGAATGTTGTGGAAAAGATTATGTATTTCATTAATTCAACTCAAATTGCAAAACTCGTGTATTAAATAAATTCAATGCACATAGACTGAAGTAGTTTAAGTCTTTGGTTTTTTTAATTGTGATGATTTTGGCTCACATTTAACAAAAACCCACAGATTCACTATCTCAACAAATTAGAATATGGTGACATGCCAATCAGCTAATCAACTAATCAACCCAAAATACCTGCAAAGGTTTCCTGAGCCTTCAAATGGTCTCTCGGTTTGGTTCAATAGGCTACACAATCATGAGGAAGACTGCTGATCTGACAGTTGTCCAGAAGACAATCATTGACACCCTTCACAAGGAGGGTAAGCCACAAACATTAATTGCCAAAGAAGCTGGCTGTTCACAGAGTGCTGTATCCAAGCATGTTAACAGAAAGTTGAGTGGAAGGAAAAAGTGTGGAAGAAAAAGATGCACAACCAACCGAGAGAACCGCAGCCTTATGAGGATTGTCAAGCAAAATCAATTCAAGAATTTGAGTGAACTTCACAAGGAATGGACTGAGGCTGGGTTCAAGGCATCAAGAGCCACCACACACAGACGTGTCGAGGAATTTGGCTACAGTTGTCGTCAGAGGCGTCTTACCTGGGCTAAGGAGAAGAAGAACTGGACTGTTGCCCAGTGGTCCAAAGTCCTCTTTTCAGATGAGAGCAAGTTTTGTATTTAATTTGGAAACCAAGGTCCTAGAGTCTGGAGGAAGGGAGGAGAAGCTCATAGCCCACGTTTCTTGAAGTCCAGTGTTAAGTTTCCACAGTCTGTGATGATTTGGGGTGCAATGTCATCTGCTGGTGTTGGTCCATTGTGTTTTTTGAAAACCAACGTCACTGCACCCGTTTACCAAGATATTTTGGAGCACTTCATGCTTCCTTCTGCTGACCAGCATTTTAAAGATGCTGATTTCATTTTACAGCAGGATTTGGCACCTGCCCACACTGCCAAAAACACCAAAAGTTGGTTAAATGATCATGGTGTTGGTGTGCTTGACTGGCCAGCAAACTCACCAGACCTGAACCCCAAAGAGATTCTATGGGGTATTGTCAAGAAGAAAATGAGAAACAAGAGACCAAAAAATGCAGATGATCTGAAGGCCACTGTCAAAGAAACCTGGGCTTCCATACCACCTCAGCAGTGTCACAAACTGATCACCTCCATGCCACGCCGAATTGAGGCAGTAATTAAAGCAAAAGGAGCCCCTACCAAGTATTGAGTACATATACAGTACATGAACATACTTTCCAGAAGGCCAACAATTCACTAAAAAAAATTGTTATTGGTCTTATGAAGTATTCTAATTTGCTGAGATAGTGAATTGGTGGGTTTTTGTTAAATGTGAGCCAAAATCATTAACAATTTTAGTTGAATTACTGAAATAAATGAACTTTTCGACACCATTCTAATTTATTGAGATGCACCTGTACATTCAAACAGAATAAATATTTGACAATATTAGTGGTTTTGCTGTATTTTTGACCAAATAAATGCAGCCTTGGTGAGCATAAGAGAC
The DNA here is from genome assembly GCA_027564155.1 of Gymnocypris eckloni scoliostomus. Taxonomy (NCBI): domain Eukaryota; kingdom Metazoa; phylum Chordata; class Actinopteri; order Cypriniformes; family Cyprinidae; genus Gymnocypris; species Gymnocypris eckloni. The sequence continues at coordinate 14,717,869 of CM050432.1, read as the reverse complement.
TTTTTTCAAAATTAAAAAATCTTACCAATCCCAAACTTTGATTGATAGTGTAGGTTTTAAAGCAACTTCATTTCACTCAATTCATAATATATAACAACTTTTAATAACCAGTTAGATTAGGAAAAGACAATATATGCAAATCTGTAATGACTGTGCACCACAATAAGTATTATTAGAAACTCATATCTAACAGTCATTTTTGTTATTGATATTACTGTAATTCCAATTCAGTTTAAGATTGCTGCAATTAAAGTTAAATTTACAAAAATAATAAAATAAAAATTACTCTGCTACATTCAATATTATGAATAGATTTTAGTGCTTTCAAACGATTAATCGCATCCAAAAAGAAGTTTTTGAATACATAATATACGTATGTGTATTGTGTATATTTATTATATAAAAATACACACACATACAGTATATTGAAAATATTTATATCACATTAATATATTTAAAATGTTTACGTAAACTTTTACTTAAATATATACACATGCGTGTGTTTTATATATACATAATAAATATGCACAGTACACACACACATTACATAAACATTTTTTTTATTTATGATGGGATTAAATCGTGCTTATTTATTTGCCAGCACTAATAGATTTACAAGGATTTTTATTGTTATTAGATTGGGCATTTAACATGTACATGTCAGGCAAGAGATGAGATATTCATAACAATTCACATTAAAGTAGCACTTAAATGGACCAGTTATCATCACAATCATTAGCAATCTCACCTAGTGAGCAAGTGCCCTCAGAAACCACCACTATAGATATCAAGTATGCTATCTCTGAGATGTAAAACAAACTTAGTGCCATCACTAAGTGTCTGTCCTCTGTAAAGGACATTCAAGTGCATTTACCCTCCTTTGAGATGAGCAAGGCTCAACAAGTCCAACAAAACGCTCTTTAGCCGTGAGGGGCGGAGCTGATCAGTCGCTGAAAGATGATTCGCTGCCTGAGCTGTCATCATCTTGCTCTTTGCCACTATCTGGAACAGGTGCATCAGGGGTACTAAAGGGAAATGCAATCAATCTATTAGCTATAATAGAAACCCTTCGTTGTCATACATATAGTGACTATACACATGCATAAATAGTGCATCATATTTTTACTGTTGTTTACACTTACTCTAGCAAACCAGGGTCCAAACCCTCCAAAATCATCTTATTTTTAATGGCCATGACTGGAACACCCTGATCGAAAAAGCAAAATATTGACATACTTAAACTTTCCACGTTAGTCATGACAATATGTAAGTTTGTTAATAATGAAACTCAGGTTATGATTATACAGAGTTTTATACATAAGGCCCCTGGATGTGATGTTTTTACTGTTTGGCCTCTCATTCTGACGGCACCCATTCACTGCAGAGTGATTGGTGAGCATGTGATGTAATGCTAAATTTCCCCAAATCTCTTTCCAACGAAGAAACAAGATCATCACCTTGGGGGCCTGAGAGTGAGTAACTTGTCAGCATCTTTACATTTTTCATTATGAAAACCACACATACCACTTGCACCATTTTCAGGTATCTGGCATATCGCGGGTCCTTGGCTACAGTCATCACATTTTCCGCTGGGGCCTCTGCTTTCGGCTCCTGTGGGACCACTTGTGCTTGCTGAGATGCCTGAATGGACAAAGACTGTGCATTAATACCAAAAATGTGCCATTATGGTTATAAATACCTCCAAACGCAGTGGGATTAATTAGTTATGGCAATAACCTCAACAGGAGGACCCAAAGAGGGGCCCGTGGCATGACTGCCAGCCGCAGCAGGGCCGTTTGTCTCTGTAGATGATCTCACTCCATCCACTGTGACATCTTCCAAACCAGGAATAGAAGCTAACTGCAAATTTATCAAACATATTTTCATGAACGCAACCAGGATAAGCCTAAAATAGTGGTTTCCATTGAGCTACTTTATTACATGTATTTCCCCCACTGACCCCCTAGCACTCCACTGCGGTCCCTAGTCTGGATAGGCAGGGGGCCTTCATTTACCTTTGCTTCCAAAATGCTTAGTGTAGTCTCAATCTGTTGGATTCGTAATGATACTGTTGCTAGTTTCTGGAGAAGAAAACATATCTTCAGGTCATTGACACTTTGAAGAAATATATAAGTTAAGGTAAAGAGGAGTTATCATGTGAACTTACCTCCTCACATACTGTGGAAAACCGGTTCAGGAACCTGACGGTGTGGACGATGAACTGGTTGAGGAAAGCTATGATTCTTCGCTGTTGAATCGCTGGGACCTTAAGAAAGAACGTATTAGTGGTCACTATTATCAATGTCAGACGATCATGTGAGAAGCAGCTGATGATACCTTTGTAAGATCTACTCCTGATCCCACAATGGGCAATCCGTCTTCATCCATGTCAACAACTCGCTTGCGTTTTAACTACCACAGACAGATTCCTACGCTTTAAATGTGCTAAAATCAGGACTGTGCAACAAATGCATCGTAGTGAAAATATCTCCTCACGTGACTTCAGTGCCTCCTGCAGCACTTCCGCGTTCAGAACACAACAAAAGTCCCGACCCCTTAAACTAGAGTCGTTTATTTTCAATGCAAGTACATTTTGTGAATTTTAAGCACAGTTAATTTTATTCCATTTATAAGTATTTAAACAGTTGTTTTACATATTAGTTTGTGACGTGAATTAAATAATAAAAAATAATGTTTACTTCCAGGTCTGCTCACAAAACAATGAATATTCGACTTAATATTAGAGCAAACCCTGAAAATTGTATTTTTAAATTCATTTTAGTGATATTTATAATACGTGAGTAGTTAGTTTACACATTATTCTTACTATTTATAATTATTTACTACAACGATATAACTGCCGTTATAAGGCCCTACCTTGTAATGTTCATAACATTTAACTTGATGTTTTTTTGTGTGAAATAATGACATTTGGACTATTTCTGCTTTATTTTAGAGTAACGTAATACATATTACTTTAATACTTAAGTGGAAATCATATTTATAATATTATTATATAATATATATTAAACAATCCATAATTAATAGCTAATTTCCATAACTATTTGTGACCCTCTCTGTGAAATCCAGGCTAAAGTCTCAAAATCGAATTATGAGATAACAAGCATCAAAGTTTGATTTCTACCATTAATTTGACTCTTTGTGACACGACCTTACTCAGTCAATATTAAATATGTAAAGGTTTTCTGGGTTTTTTCACAGAGAGGGTCAGATTTTGCAGGCTACGAGATGATATGATTGTTTGTGTACTGGAACACAAGTACAGACATCAGTGAAATCTCAAAAGGACATCAAAACAAGCAGAGGACGTACACCACACAGTTACAACAAAAGAGAAATGCAGATTTTACCAATCTGAAAAAATGATTTTAATTATGAGTCACAACAAAATTCCACACTTAATTTTACATAACAGATGAGACACATCACCAAAAAAAGTTTGAATCTTTTGAAAGACCACTGACAATATCCATTCAACTGTTTGCAAATGAAAGGAAGAGGAAAATGTATATGGTGCCAAATTTAAAAAGCATAAAATGATAATAAAATAAGCAGCTGACACAATTCATTAACATGAAGGGATCAAGTCAGATGTATCTGAAACGTTGCTCAGTCATCGTGTGAAAAGTTGAAGGGCTCAAAGTCCGAGCGCATTTGTTTGGCCTGATCCTCTTCCTCCTCTTTTGTGCATTTGCACTCTCTCCAGTCGGCACGCATGGGGATGTTCAACAGCGCCTCGCTCGCTAACACTTCCCTGAGGACAAACACATATACACAGAATGTACAGGCGCTTATGCATAAAAGGTTTATACAGACCGGTCATAAACATTCAAATATGTATAACTCGTGGTGATGAACTGTCTGTGTAATAATTACCTGCCAAACTGCAAAGGGAAATTTTTCTTGATGCGATAAAACAGCTTGTCGCCTGTATCCAGCTCCACATAAAAGTAGGGCGTTCCTGGAGGAGCAATCTGTAATGTGGGAGATTATTACAGTTAGTCACAATGCAAAACAGATCCTCTTGGTCTCCTCATGACTTGCTTTCTCATTCCCTTCATAGATAAAGTTACATAGATCAGTATATCAGCGAGAGTGAATGAGTGTAATCTGACAGCACTAAACAAGAGTGCACAAACCCACAAGACAAAAATGACAAATAAATGTATATTTATATTATACACTGAAGTAGTAATAAATTCACAATTAAAAGCATTTATAAAAAAATAAAGCATACATGAGCATGAAGTCCTAGAAAAGAAAAGCGTACTCAACCACAGCTGACAATTTGTGTGTGTTCAGTCTGAGATGGACACAGATGTACCTGTTTGAGGTCCGTGTGAGCTGGAATCTCCATCAGTTCCATCTGCTGCTCTTCAGCTTGTGTCATGAACGCCTCCTTGATGTCTACTGTACTGCACTTCTCCATGTGCACCGGCACTACCTGAGGACGACAAAACCCGTATGCATTGCTTTCTCATAAGGAGGTCTTTGGGAAATCATGTATTTGGTCATCACTGGGAACATGTCCCTCAGAAATGGTTATTCCTCAGCGCAGACACTGTTTATCCGCTCAGACTTAAACTGATGACATGATGTTGAAGTCTGTGATTGGTGGAGGGCTGGGCGTCTCTCACACTCGCCACGCTGCTATCAGTGTACCAGACTTTCTTTTTCATATATGTGGTGCTGCTTAGACTGACCTGAGATCTGTACAGGTCAGTCCATCCAGGCAGACACCACAATCGCATTATGAACGGGACAAAACTTAGTATGTACCTGCAGTTGAAGGTGCTGGCTGCGGTAGTTCCTCTCAAACAGGATGCACCGTTGGCCTCTGCTTTTACAGAACTTCTTGATAGCACTCTTGTATTCCTCCATCTCTTCAACCACCTCCGAAGCCAGCTCCACCACTGACTGGTAATGTCCGATGGGCAGCAGGAGAACATGGTCGGGGGTGAGACCTCCCTTAGCCAGAGCCATGTAACACTGGAAATAGATTAGTTATGTTAAAGCATAATGGGGAAAAAAACAGATGACGTGTTAATATTTGACAAATAACCTATCAGTTGATATATTTTTTATGCTTTCTAAAGTGATATTGGGCTAGAGAATACATATTTTGTGGACTCACATGTGTTCCGATGCTTATGACCAAGTGCTTCTCGACTTCTGGACTTGCAAGACAGAACCAGCAGGGTCCAGTGGGCTGTGCTGTAGTGAGAAGAAAACAAGGCTTCAAATAAAGTTCCATTAGAGCGGAAAGACTGATGGTTTATGGACTCACGGGGTTTTCGGGGCTGTTTGGGATAATTAGGTCTGTCTCCGTCTGTTTGTCTCTTCCTGCCGTGACGCTGCTGTGGTTTATTCTGGCCCAGATCAAAAAAGAACTGCGGTGCTGGTTCCTCCTGAACAAAAAGGAGTTGTTCAAATGATATTTTCACTAAAATAAGGTACACTACAGTTCCAAAGCCTTTTTTCTCTCAAAGAAACCAAGGATGCATTGAATTATTCAAAAATGACAGTAAATACAATAATGTTACAAAAGCTTTCCATTCAAATACATACTATTTTAAAGATTTTTTTTGTATGAGGCAAGGAGCAAAGTGGGAGAGAAAGGTCCACAAGCCGGGACGCCTGAAGTGCAACAGTGCTATATGTTGGTGCGAGGCTATTAGCGCCATACATACTGTTCTTTTGAACTATTCAGAAAAAAACTGAACACAATGTATCATGCTTTTCCACAAAAACTGATACTAATAAAAGTTTTTTGAGCAGCAAATCAGCATATAAGAATGATTTCTGAAGAATAACGTGACACTGACACTTAAGACTGGAGTGCCATGGAATGCCATCACAGGAATAAATCATTGTAAATATATTCTAATAGAAAACAGTACTTTTAAATTCTGATGTTTTTTTGTACCAAAATTACTCTATATTTGATCATATAAATACAGCCTTGGTAAACATAAGAGAATTCTTTCAAAAGCATAAAAGACCCCAAACTACACCTGCATATCAACTTAATTTACATTTAGTAGACACTTGTTTTAATATCTAAAGCGACTTACAAATGAGGACAATGGAAGCAATCAAAATCAACAAAAGAGCAATATGTAAGTGCTATGACACGTCTCCGTTAGCTTAACGCAGTACACATAAAGGTTTTTAATTATATAATAAAAAGAAAACAGAATAGAAAAACAATATAGCAAGCTAGTGTTAGAGGCCTTTTTTACTTTTGTTAATTGTATAATAAATAAAACGAATACAAAAGATTAGAGAAGCTAGTTTTAGTTAGTTGTTTTTTTAAAGAAAACAAGTAGTTAGTAAATGAATAGAGTGCAAATCTAAAAGGGGCAAGCTTTGGTTTTTGTTTAAATGAATAGAATTAGAATAGATAGTGCTAGAGTTGGAGGGTCCAATAAAGATGATGACTAAATGCGAATCAAAACTGTACACACAAACCTCTGCGCCTGTCATAGAGGGTGGCGGTTTGTCCTTCATAGGTTTCCTGTAGGGATTTTCTGTGACATCCTGCGGCTGCTTGACTAACTCTGCAGGGTCCATGTTTTTCATCGGGACAACGTTGAACGCATACAAATACTGAGAGAAGATCAACTTTACAGTTAAACCACAAATTCAGTCTCTCTAGTAATTAGTTTCATGTTAAGGCTGATATTCAAATTCTATTTTGTCTCAAATTTAAAAACACCAAGTGCATTCAGCTATCATAATATTATAACATGCAGTTTGAAATACAGACGTTTATTCTCTGATTTGCTAAAACATTATACTTGGTGTTAATGAATTATTGTTTTTAAATATTACATTTAAGCAATGTTGATATTAACTAAAACGTTTAGCCTAAATTAAAACAAAAACTTCTGAAATAAAAATATATTTAATACAACCAAAACTAAAAAAAATGACAAAAACACCAAATTACGATAACAAAATAAGTACAACTGTACCAACACACACACACACACCTTCTTCTTGGCAGGATTATTGACTGTTGCCAGAGCGATGAATCTACTGACATGCTGAGCATTCTCTTGAAGGACCACATGATTCCTGCAAATTCATGCACGTTTTGTAAAACAAATATCATCTGAAAAGCAAAACACACCCTAATTCTGTAATGCCACACCTGTAGGGCAGCCTCTCATAATGTACCGCTTCCAGTCCCGCAAAATGGTAGCGGGGCTTCAGCTTGTCAGCGAGATCTGCGATGGACGAAACCCCACAAAACTTTGTATCAGTTTCCTACAAAAGGACAAGAAAGTAAAAGACCCTTGAGCGCACATGTAGGAAGTACCTGCAAAACTGATCCAAATGTATTAAAGGAGGACTACAAAGCACTGACGGGACTGTTTCCATACTGCCATACGCCTCGAGGCCACTGCGAGGTCAAGAGAACGTCCACTCCTCCAAATTTAGAGTTAGCCAGCAGCGGGCCGCCAGGGCAGTGATGTCTTTAGAGGTGAAGCAGTGTGAGGGAGCAGGCTCCTGTTGAGCTTCTCTGCCACTGACATAGGCGATCTGAAGCCCCGATGCCCCTGTGAAAATGCCTCTTCGGCCTGTGCAAAAAAAAGTTTCATTTTTAAGTATTACCCTGCACCATATTTGCTGAATGAAATGCATCACTTGTTTCCTGCTAATTTTAAGATGCTGACGGGAAAAATAGTGCCTGTTTTGCTCTAGCATTTCACACGTTCTCACAAAACATGATATGCATTTCATATCAATTCTGCTTTTGACAACCACTTGCAAGTTTTGTATTATTCCTTAAATCACCAGAACCACTTCCATAAAGATTTGTAAACTTATGAATGATTCAAGACATTATTTATCTTGATTTCAAAGACAGAATTATGGCCAAAGACAGAAGAAAACACCAATATCATCCAGATATTTCTGCTACATCTGTGGGTGTTTCACTACATCCAAACAGAAACAGAAAATTACAGATTTCGTGGAGAGAAGAAAAAGCTTTTACATTTAAAAATGTATGTTTATGTAAAGTTGAATGCACTCAGTGGAGAATTTGATCTTTTTTTCACTCCTTTACAGACTGAGTTAAATACATATTGATTGTAACTCTTGAAATTATTTTATTTTGATAAGTGCAGTAAAGTGTGCAAAACTAATTTTTGACTTCAGCATTATCATATTGGATAATATTAAACCTTTTTTGAAACTCTGGTGAAATTTTACTTCAAGACGCAGGGCTGTGTTATGGATTCATCTTTGTAAAATTGATTCTCACTACAAACAGCAACATCTACCAGGATCACAATCCACAATAAAAGGGAAATAATGTGAAAAAATATATATAAAATAAAAATAATAAGGAAAAAAACAACTCTGAGCCGCACAATAGACATCCAGTGGTAAAGCAGACCTGTATTCACTACAAGCAAACATAAAAATACACGTCTACTACTGATGGGAGGTGATAGATCACTCTTACCCAAATATGTGATGTTTTCTGCCAACTCACAGCCATCAGAGTTTGGGAAATACTTCACAGTCTCTTGGCTGGCTGCGCCGAGAATGTATGTGTGAATAGGTGCTGGGGGTTTAGAAAGAGCACCGATTCATTCAGAGAAGTGCTAGGTGTGATTAAAAAGAACTATTTAAACCTTACCCTTTTTGGCACCAGACTTGTATGCTTCCCATTCTGCTTCAGCCTCAGGAGAATTTACAAAAAACTCACCAACACACAGCAGCAACTGAAAAACAACATTATCACGTTAAACCTACAACTCTCTCTCACACATGAAGAGCTACACGTGCAGACTCACATCAAACTGCCCGCTCTTTTTCTGAATGGCGTTCACCCGGTTGAACAAAGCGTTTATTCTTCCTTCAACGTCACCACACGCGAGTCTGAGGGAATGAAATATAAGAGCAGCGTGGACACGCAACAACACGTGAGTCTTTTACACGCACACTTCTATCTGTTCTGTTTATTATGACTGTAAATCAATGATTACCATAGGTAACATTCACACATGCCCCCTTTCAACCAAAAATAAACACTTACACTCGCAAAGGCTTATCTCCCATAATGAATAATAAATAAATGTTCTTCAAGATACTTAAAATGTGGTGTCTGGCGTTAAACTGTGTGCGTCGACAAAATAAACCCTGTCAGAAAAGAGAGTAAATGATTTCGGCCGCCTATTTATGAAATATACACCTTAAGGTGAAACTTTACGCTTTTTGGTGCTATAAAGTATTAAATACATTTTAAAAACTACAACATATAAAGTATAGAATTTATAAACGCGTCAATATATTACAAACCTAAAAACACATCATGTTTCTCTCCGGAGGAAATACAAAGGTTGCACAGTAAAAGCGTATTAAACGCCTCAAGTATGCGCACGTTATTCGCAATACCAACGCCAGCGATTATCGCTTTATAGTTTAATACTATTCGTTAAATTAAACAGTTATAATGTATATAACAAAACAACCAACAATATGTACTTGATACGCGATAATATAACGCGATAATATAACATTTCCATATAGATTAAAACACATAGCACTGCGCAAAACTGGGGCGAGCAGGACGCAACGTGACGCAACACAAACCACAAGACCAAAACAGGAACTGATTTACATTTGAAAACCCGAAGTGCAGAATATAATAAACGAATATAAACTGCCATGTTATTTAAACTAAAACAACGATTTTTATAAGAGCTGCGTTCAAATAAGTGTAAATGGATCGCAAATGCGAATTATCTGACTGTATAATCCTTCCAAATTAAATATATCTTAAACAGAGTATTTCATAACGCATTGTTCCTTTAGTGTATGTATACCATCCGTTTGTTTGCGTCTGCAATGCAGACCTTATTTGGAAATGACGTGTTTGTTTATGAAACATATGCATGCACATGAGCTGAATGCGCTGGACATTTCCATATATAGGCTTCGGCATTGAAGGATGTAAGAGCGCTTCTAATCTATCGCAGCTGAAGAACAACAACCACTGATCCCAGAACGGCAGACATGACATCCCCCGAGCAGATCATCGAGATCGTGATGGATGACAAAACTTACAACGTGAGTAAAAGCAAGCTGATCGAGAAGAGCGATTACTTCCGCGCGCTGTACAGCTCCGGGATGCGCGAGTCCGCGGAGGACTCGGTGCAGCTGCGGGGATTGAGCGCGCCGGGGCTGGAGCTGGTGCTGGAGTTCATCAACACCTCCCAAGTTCAGGTGGCCAACGAGACTCTGGAGGACCTGATCGAAACAGCATCCTTCCTGCAGGTCACTTCCATTTTAAAGCTGCTGCTGTCGGAAATCAAGCAGGAGAACTGCGTCGAGCTCTTCAAGCTCTCGGACATCTACGGGATGCATGATCTCAGGAAAGCTTGTATGAAGTTCATGAGCTGCTATTATCATCCCATGCTGCGCAGGCCGGAGTTGAGGATGTTGCCAGCTCCTCTGCGGGATCAGATCCGAGATATGCGCATGAAAGGCGCGGCCACTTTAGTTGCAATTGGAGATTTCACTGACACCTGTCTGGATCTGGCAAATCAAGACGAGCCTTGGAACAACGCTGGAAAATCTTCCTCAGGACATGATCAATGTCCGAGGATACGGATCTGCTGTGCTGGACAACTACTTGTTCATTGTTGGTGGATACAGAATGACAAGTCAGGAGATATCGGTGGCCCATTGCTACAACCCCTGCAAGAATGAGTGGAACCATGTGGCACCTTTGAATCAAAAGAGGTACAATTCACCCTTGATCTGTCCATTTATTGTGGTTTGTCCAGTGCAAGGGATCCGTAAGTGCTCTTTCTGTGTCTAGATCCAACTTCAAGCTCCTGGCCGTGAGTGGGAAGCTGTATGCGGTTGGAGGTCACTGTCTGAGTACGGTGGAGTGTTATAGTCCAGAGCAGGACTGGTGGACGTGTGTGGCGTCTCTGCCTGATCCTCTCGCTGAGTTCTCTGCCTGTGAGTGTCAGGGCATGATCTACGTGATGGGCGGATATACCACTAGAGGTGTGTTTTACTGAGAGAGGGGTTCATTCACTCACACTCTCACACACTCTCTCTCACTCACAGTCTCACTCTCTCTCTCTCTCTCTCTCTCTCTCTCTCTCTCTCTCACACTCACACACTCTCTCTCCTCTCTCACACATCTCTCTCTCTCTCACACACACTCACTCAGTCTCACACACACTCACACACTCTCTCTCACACACACACACACACTCACAGTCACACACTCTCTCACTCTCTCTCTCACACACACACACACACACACACACACTCACTCACTCTCTCTCACACACACACACAGTCTTACACTCTCTCTCTCTCACACACACACACTCTCACTCCACAGTCTCACACACACACACACACACACACACACACACACACACACACACACACACACACACACACACAAGTTTGGTTTGTTTACTTCCATATTTAATGAGTCCCTCGCTACCTCTGTTGTTCCCACCTCCTTTAAAAATCTGTCATTATCCCTGTGCCCAAGAACAGTAAACCCTCTTGCTTGAATGACTATCGTCCAGTTGCCCTCACATCGACAGTCATGAAGGTTTTTGAGAGACTTTTAAAGAAACACATTTGCTCCTCCATCCCTGCTACTTTGGACCCTCTTCAGTTTGCCTATCGGCCAAATAGGTCTACTGATTATGCCATCTCCCAGGTACTGCACTCCTCCCTCACTCACATCGACAGCAAAAATGGCAACTATGTCAGGCTGCTATTCATTGACTATAGCTCAGCTTTCAACACTATAGTCCCCACCAAGCTAGCTGTCAAACTCTCAGACCTCGGCCTAAACACTTCACTCTGTGACTGGATTCAAGATTTCCTCACCGCCAGACCACAAGTGGTGAAAGTCGGCCAGTTCACCTCCAACTCCATCACCCTGAACATAGGAGCCCCACAGGGCTGTGTCCTGAGTCCCCTGCTATACTCTCTATACACCCACGACTGCGTGTCCTCTCACAGCTCCACTTCCATTGTCAAATTTGCTGATGATACTGTGGTTCTGGGCCTCGTTTCCAACAACGATGAGGCCGCATACTTGGATGAGGTGGAGACTCACATCATGGTGCCAGGACAACTGTCTCTCTCTGAACGTGAGCAAAACTAAGGAGCTGATCGTGGACTTCAGGAAGAGACAGCAGCGGCCCTACACTCCTCTTATGATCAGTGGGACCCCTGTGGAGAGGCTGAGTAGCTTCAAGTACCTCGGTGTAAATATCTCCGAGGACCTGGCATGGACTACACACATTCAAACACAGGTCAAGAAAGCCAGGCAAAGACTGTACCATCTGCGACAGCTGAGGAAATTCAGGGTCTCACCAGCTATCCTGAAAACTTTCTATTCAGGGGCCATAGAAAGTGTTCTGACTCAGTGCATCTCAGTGTGGTACGGTAATTCCTCAAACCAGGACTGCAAAGCTCTACAGAGAGTCGTGGGCTTAGCTGAGCGCATCTCAGGGTCTGCTCTCCCCTCTCTGCAGGACATCTACTTCAAATGCTGCAAAAGCAGAGCTGCTAAAATCCTCAAAGATTCAACTCACCCCGGTAACCATCTTTTCTGTTTACTGCCATCCGGCAAGCGCTTCAGGAGCATGATGGCAAAAACTGAAAGACTGAGGAGGAGCTTCTTCCCTCAGGCCATCAGGCTCCTAAACTCAAACTCAGTTTCATAAACATTTACAAGACTCATTGTTAACTGTAAATATTCTCAATATTGCTGCTTTATGTACAATACCCTGAACAACCCGTCTGCACATCCCTCTTATTCACATTACTATTTATTAAGTCCCAGTACACTTTTTTTTGCACATCTTATTGTTTTTTGCACATCTTATTGTTTTGCACTTTTTTATTTAATTGCACATTTTACTCTTATTTCTCTTTTTTACCATATATATGCCCTTGTGTTGTGTTACTTTATATAATTTTTATTTGTATCATTTTGCACTGTCCACTGAGCCTGATTCGATTACATTTCACTTCTAATTATACCCTGTATAATTTATTATGTGACAAATAAAGAAACCTTGAACCACACACTCACTCACTCACTCACTCACTCAGTCAGTCTCACACACTCTCTCGCTCACACACACAGTCTCATACACTCTCATACTCACAGTCTCATACACACACACACACACACACTCTCTCTCTCTCTCACTCAGTCTCACACACTCTACTACTCTCAGTCTCACACACTCTCACTCACAGTCTCTCTCTCTCTCTCACTCAGTCTCACACACTCTCACACACTCACAGTCTCACACACTCTACTACTCACACTCTCACTCAGTCTCACACACACACACACACACACACACACAACACTCAAAGGCCTGGTTTCACAGACAGGGCTAAAACTAATCCAGGATTAGGCCATAGTTCAATTTGGACATTTAAGTAATTTTATAAACGTGCTTAGAAAAAACATTACTGGCGTGCATCTTGAGACAAAACACAAGCACTGATATATTTTAAGATTAGTCAGTGCAAGTTACTTGTCTATGAAACCGAGGGAAAGATGATTAAAATTCTGTCTGATAGTATAAATAATTATTTATTATGGCTGATAACGGTTAAATAGCCAATAACCAATATGGCACCAATATATTGTGTGTCTGACAGTGAAAATGTCTTAAAAATTGCACCAAAAAAATGTTGGACAATATCCCTTGTCTCCATCAACCTGTCACTCACACGAGATCACAACCATTAGCAAACAACAACGATTCAATCAATTCTTGATGGACAAAATCTGGTCCTACATTTGAGAAGCTGTTCCTTTCAGATACTGTATATACATCTTAGTAGGGAAGAAAGGTAACTGCAATTTCCATTTCATTCCGACTTTAAATTACTAACTTAAAATGATCTTTAATGATTGAATCATCCGTGTTTTTCTCCTAATGTCTGACAGATAGGAACACCAATGTACTGCGCTACTGCCCTGCCTCAGACACATGGTCCGTGTTCCGTTCCTGTTCGGCTCACGTGCGCAAGCAGCAGATGCTCTCAGTGGAGGACACCATCTACCTGGTGGGTGGCTACACGCACGAGCTAGAACCTGCAGAAATGGGGCGGCGGAGGCTCAGCCAGACGGAGGACATGCTGACGGTACAGTCCTACAACGTGCAGACGGGAGAATGGTTGCAACTTAAGGAAAACACATCAAAGTCTGGCTTAAACCTCACCTGCACGCTGCACAACGACGGCATCTACATTATGAGCAGAGATGTCAGCCTGCCCACCAGCCTGGAGCACCGCGTCTTCCTCAAGTACAACATTTTCTCCGATGCCTGGGAGGCTTTCAGACGTTTTCCTGCTCTGGGACAGAACATGCTGCTTTGCTCTCTCTACCTACCCAATGTCTTGTGAGCCACATTGTTCAAGCTCTGGGCATCTGGAGAAGACTGCAGACAGCTGGGGAACACAGATTGTGTTGTAGCGAGCCCGGTCAGGTCAGAAGTGTCAAGTTTTCTAGAGGTTTACCACAACGCTTTACTAGATCGGATTGATCAACCAACATAAAGAACCTGCAGGAGACATTAAAGGAATAATATAGCCACAAAATTCAATTTGGTCATTATTTACTCCCCCTCAAAATGTGTGACTTTAAGAGAGTGTCTGAAACATTCAGCTTTTGTGTTTCATGGAAGGAAAAAGTCACATAGGTTTGAAACAACATGTAGGTAAGAAAATGTTTTTTTTGGGGGGTGAAATAGTTATTTAAATGATTATTTCTAAATTAAGGTCAACAGTTTGACTAGAAGTCTTGCTTACCATTAGTGAATGGGTGCCGTCAGAATGAGAGTCCAAACAGCCGATAAAAACATTACAAGAATCCACAAGTAATTCACACGCCTCCAGTCCATTATTTACATCTCATCAAGCTAAAAGCTTTGTTTGTAATAAACAAATCCACCATTAAGGAATTTTAACTTTAAAATACAAGTCCATAATCCAAATCACTTCCTCCAGTGAAAAAGTTCATTCCTTCTTGCCCTCTCACATCAAAACATATTTGTTTAGAACTGTTTTAGACTTGTAAACAGTGCTTGATCTGTGCATATTTCTCTTCTGATTCAGACAAGATGGCCTTTTCACTGGAAAAAGCAATATTATAGATAGATGACTCATATGTTTAGCCAGAAGCAACAGTTTGTAGTTAAAAACGTCTTCTTGATGGATTTGTTCATTACAAACACAGTTTTTTCTCACTTTACAAGATGTTGGTTGATGGACTGGAGTCACATAGGTTACTGTGATGCTTTTATCAGTCTCATTCTGACGGCACCCATTCACTGCAGAGGATCCATAGGTGAGCAAGTGATGTAATGCTGAATTTTCTCATATCTGTTCTGATAAAGAAACAAATTCATTTACATCTTGGATGACCTGAGGGTGAGTACATTTTCAGCAATTTTTCATTTTTTGGTGAATTATTCCTTCAATATCTCCATCAGAATGTCTGTTAAGGTACTCAAAAGTAGTTTTAATATATAATTGTATTTATCTTGGCAGAGAGAAAGAACACTACAAGAGATGCACCAAACATTTTCAACCTGCACAGAATCTTCTAATGCCAATGCATGAACAGTGTCTTAAAGATATATTACATGACATACAGATTTACTACTACTAATATACAGATGCACAAGTGAAGGCTTCAGATTTATAAAGCCTGCAGATGAATGAAAACACTAAACTTGCATAAGCTGATTAAACAACTTAACATGACACATTAATGTCATTCCAAATCTGTGTAAATGTCTCACCCTTTTCTTGTCCATATAATTAAAGTCTAGTAACTTCCGTTAAATGGACAAAAATATAAAACTTATTCAAAACATCTTAGTGTTTCACAGTGGAAAGAATTAAAAACATGCGGGCGAGTAAATGCTCAGTGTTAGAATCTTTGGGTGAACTGTGCCTTTAAGATCCAATGTGCCAGACTAAATGATGATTGTTGAAAATGTGCCTGAAAAAGTCATTGACTTTTGACTTAATTACACTTTCAATAGTCTTAGTTGAATTATGTTATTCCAAACACTGTATATCTGGAGAAGTGTCTTAAAATGTGCAGCACAAATGCATAAGCGCCTGACCTAACCGCTGTGATGTATTTTTGCATTAAGTCGAGTGAGATAGCCTGCTGAGATGTTAAGTGTTAAGTACTTTATACTTACGTTCCATTTACTTTTGGTTTTATAACGTTTTGATTATTTTTCACATGTCGAGCCAAAATGGATGATGGTTTTGTTGAGCATTCCCAAGTTGCCTTGAAAATGTAAAGGAGTAAGTTAAATAAAGAATTCAGGGAAGCAAATAAAAGGCTTTATATTATTTATTTCTTCTTGTGTCTCTGTTTTACGTGTATGCATTAGGCAGATGCCAAACTGTCACTTGTCTTCTCTAGGTCACCTTCTGTCGTTCTTCTGTAAGTCCATGCATAATCGGCTGTCCATAGACATACTGCAACGTCCTATCAGATCAGCTGTGTCATTGTTGCAGCAAATGGGTGAGATGCATCGGAGGAACTCATTGCCTTTGAATCAGACCGCTGTCCACGTTCTGTCCTTCATTCAATGTCTTGGCATCTGCACTGTAGAGTCTATCCTGTGTCTCATAGCATGTGTACGTCCTGGAATGACTCTGGTCACGGGGTCTTAATGTTGAGTAGATGATTGCTGGTTAAGTGTGACAAATTAGTTATCAAACATACTGATAGAAAGACATTTTTAAAACTAGTATGTGGCAAAATGATTCAGATGATCGGATATTAAAAATGCAGCTTATGATATAAATGCTGTTATATTTTTAATACAATTGGTCAAATTAAACTAAGAGATTATTTTGCTAGAAGAACATTTAATCCATGCTTTACAGGCATACAGCAGATAATTTGATTTGAACATATACACATTTGTTTTCTGCATGTGTTTCTATGACGACAGATTCGAAAAGCATCAGCAGAGTTCTATGAAAAAAATGATTGACTGTTCTTTCAGAATGCTTTGGACTTTTACTGCATACTGATGAGTAAAGGCAACTGAAGAGAACTGAATGAATTATTATATATTATAAAATGGGTGTTCTGTGTATTGCCAGTTCCAATCCCTCAAGGAATTCAGCATAGATCTAATAGTTTGCCTCAAAAGTTTATTACTATATTTCAGAAATATTAAGGTCATATTACATTGTGAAATCTATAAAAAATAGTCATTCTAAGAAATAATGTATTTTTACACTGTGACATTCAATTTAATGAAAACGTTGTCTACAAATTAGCATAAATGAAATGTGTGTTGTTACTGCAATGTATAAATATGTTATATATATATATATATATATACATATACATATACACACACACACACACAGACACATACACAAACTATACACTTATATGCTATATTATATTATAAGCTTTTTCATATATATATATAAATGACTTCTGACTTCTATTTAAAATGAAGATATACTGTTTCCTATAAACAAAACAAAACAATTAAGGTAACAACATTAATTTAGGGACCAATTCCTAATATTAACTTGTTGTTTATAAGCATGCATATTACGAGCACATTGGCTGTTCACTTATAAAGCCCATATTAATACCTTACATGACCAAATTTTAAAGATCTCTTAATCTAGCCCCATACCCAACCTTGACAATTATTTTTCTATCTATTAATAAGCAGCACATTAGGAGTTTATTTAGGCAAAATTAGTATATAGTTAATAGTGAGAATTGGCTCTTAAACTAAAGTGTGTATATATATTAAGTATTTTTACCTTAAATAAGAATTGGGGAGGGTGTGGGTGGCTATATTTTCTATAAGTAAAATATAAGCTCATTTATTTTCATTTTTATTTCAGGTCAAAACATGACATTTACATTTAGTCATTTAGCAGACGCTTTTATCCAAAGCGACTTACAATTGGGAGTACATAAAGCGATTAATCTTGAAGAGGCAAACATACAGAGGAAGTGCCAATACCACGAAGTCTCAGGCATTGTTCAAATAAGTACATGCTAGCAAGGGAAGGAGAGAAAGAGAAAGAAGAAGATTTTGAAAAAGTGAAAGTTCAATTATTATTTAATTTTTTTAAGTGGTCAAGTAGAGTTGAAAGAGATGAGTTTTCAGTTGTTGCTTGAAAATTGACAGGGATCCAGCATTCCGGATGGGGGTGGGAAGATCATTCCACCGGCCAGGAACGGTGAAAGAGAATGTTCTGGAGAGTGATTTTGAGCCTCTCTGTGATGGTACCACGAGGCGTCGCTCACTAGCAGATCTCAGACTTCTGGAGGGGATGTAAATACGTAATAGTGAGTGGAAGTAAGTGGGTGCTGAGCCTGTGGTTGTTCTATATGCAAGCATCAGTGTCTTGAACTGGATGCGAGCTGCAACTGGTAGCCAGTGCAAGGAGACAAATGGCGCTTTTCCACTGCATGGTACGGTACGGTTCGGCACGGCTCGGTACGGTACGGCTCAGTTCGGGTCGGTTTGCGTTTCCACCGCAGTTTAGTACCGCTATAGAGTGGGCGGGATTATTCACGCGTCGTTATAATTGCACCGCCTCTACTGCCGTGACATCATCGTAAACGCGCCACAAACAAACTCACAACAAAGAAAGGAGACGGAATAGTGTTCTTCATTCTCGGCATGTGGATGTTTTTAACAGCAATGGAGAGGTCTATGAGAATGCTTGTGATTTAGCCCCAGCAGCAGAGACTGTGGTGACAGTGACACGGGCTGTAGAGGAGGAGATCAGGGATGTTCGTGCAGGTGTGCTGCGTTACTTGATTAGTTAACTATTCATGCAGCGTGTTCTGTAAAGTGAATTATCAATAAACTTTTGAATATTTCAAAATGTACAATGTATCCCTTGTTTTTATTTATTTATGTGATGGTTTTTATAATCGCGGCATTAATCATTTGTCTTTTTCAAGAGGTTCATTACGTGCTCATACAATAATACATATTTAATATACTCTGGAGGTACACTTATTCGATCAGATTGTTTTTAATTGAAGCAAAACACAGATACAGAGGTAAAAATATAAACAGAAAACATACTCTGAAAATATAGCAAGTTCAAAAGTAACGTTATACATAAGGCTTTTTCCTTCGGCGTCGCGCCATCAAGCTCTCACTGGATCCGCTCCTCGGCTATCAACGAGAGGAACGTCTGTTCTTCCTCAACAGACAACGACACTGCTATTTTGTGGTTGATGCAAAAATGTGCGTTTGTTTAAACAGAAGTTGCGTCCGATCCTTCGCTGGCTGTGCTGATTTAAATCTAGCGGGTAGGGCTGTAGAGGAGGGTCTCGTGTCGCAAGTTCAGTGACGCAGTAATGACGATTTTCTCAGGCCAATCAGTGATCAGCAGAGTTTACACGTCACGTTTTGGTAACGGTACGGCTTGCATGGAACCTCGACCGAAGTGGTACTAAAAAAGTATCAGGTACCAGGTACAGTACCCAGTGGAAAACCCCCCAAAAGTGAACCGTACCGTACCGTACCGTGCCGTACCATGCAGTGGAAAAGCGCCAAAAGAGAGGTGTAACATGGGCTCTTTTGGGCTCGTTGAAGACCAGTCGTGCCGCTGCATTCTGAATCATTTGTAGAGGTTTGATTGTGTTTCATGGAAGTCCAGCTAGAAGAGCATTGCAGTAGTCCAGTCTAGAAATGACATGGGCCTGGACAAGAAGTTGTGCAGCATGCTCTGTCAGAAAGGGCCTGATCTTTCTGATGTTGTGTAGTGCAAACCTGCAAGATCGAGCAGTCTTTGCAATGTGCTCTTTGAAGGTCAGCTGGTCATCGAAGATTACACCAAGATTTCTGACCGAAGCTGATGGGGTAATTGTTGATGAACCTAACTGAATCGTGAAATCATGCTGTAGAGTTGGAGCTGCAGGGAAGACAAGAAGCTCAGTCTTTGCCAGGTTGAGCTGTAGATGGTGTTCTTTCATCCATGCCGAGATGTCCGCCAGGCAGCCTGAGATCCGTGCAGCTACCGTTGGATCATCTGGTCGAAATGAGAGATAGAGCTGTGTGTCATCAGCAAAGAAATGGTAGGAGAAGCCATGTGCCTGTATGATGGGACCCAGTGATGTATTGTATGTGGAGAAGAGGAGGGGTCCAAGAACCGAACCCTGGGGAACCCCAGTGACCAATTGATGTGCTTTGGATACCTCCCCGCCCCAGGCCACCCTGAAAGACCGACCAGTGAGATAGGATTCAAACCAGCGAAGTGGAATCCCAGTGATATCCAGTGATGAGAGGGTGGACAGGAGGATCTGATGATTGACAGTGTCAAAAGCGGCAGACAGATCCAGCAGAATGAGGACTGATGATTTGGAATCGGCTTTTGCAATTCGCAGGGCTTCAGTGACTGCTAGTAGCGCAGTCTCAGTTAAATGGCCACTCCTGAAACCTGACTGTTTAGTGTCCAGTTTGTTGTTCTGTCTTCTGTGAAAGAAACAATGAGACCTGGTTGAAGACAACTCGTTCGAGTGTTTTGGCAATGAATGGAAGGAGAGAGACAGGTCTGTAGTTTTCTAAAAGAGAAGTGTTTAATGTAGCAGTGGGGTTACTCGAGCCTGCTTGAATGCACTGGGGAAGATGCCTGTGAGGAGAGATGTGTTGATAATGTGTGTGAGTGCTGGTAAGAGTGCGGGAGAGATTGCTTGGATAAGGTGCGAGGGGATTGGGTCTAGAGGACATGTTGTAGGATGGCTGGAGAGGAGAAGTTTGGATACTTCCGCCTCAGTGAGGGGACAGAAGGAGAAGATGGGAGTTTGAGCAGTGGATCTAGTTGGTTGGGGGTCCTGTGTGAGTGGAGGTGAAAACTGACTACTGATTGTTTTAGTTTTGTCTGTAAAAAAAGTTGCAAAGTCATCAGCTGTTATAGATGTGGTGGGAGGTGGTGAAGGGGGACAGAGGAGAGAATTAAATGTTCTAAAGAGATTACGCATATCTGGAGCATTGTTGATCTTGTTATGGAAATGTGACGATTTGGCAGTGTGGACTTCAGCAGAGAAAGATGAAAGAAACGATTGATACATACTCAGGTCCGACGGCTCGTTTGATTTTCGCCATTTTCTCTCTGCCACTCGGAGTCTGGTCCAATGTTCACGAAGAACATTAGATAACCAGGGGTTAGAAGGGGCAGTTCGTGCTGGCCTGGAGGAGAGAGGACAAATGTCATCTAGACAAGTGGTTAAAGTAGAGCATAAAGTATCAGTAGCAGCATTCACATCCAGAGATGAGAAATGGGTAGGTGAGGGAAGAGAGGAGGATACTACAGAGGAAAGATGTGAGGGAGAAAGGGAGCGTAGGTTTCGTCTAAAAGTAACCGGTAAGGGGGTTGGTGGCACCCGGGTAGCAAAGTGTAATGTGAATTTAATGAAGAAATGGTCAGAGATATGTAGTGGTTGTACCAGAATGTTATCTGCAGTACAATCGCGTGTGTAAATTAAATCAAGTTGGTTGCCTGATTTGTGAGTGCTAGTAGTGGAAAGGCGGTTGAGATCAAATGAAGCTAGGAGCGAATGAAAGTCTGTAAGTCTGTAGCATAAGGCTTTTCTAAATGAATGTTGAAATCACCAAAAACTAAGAGTGGAGTTCCATCCTCCATGAAAGAGGACAGCAACCCATCCAGCTCCTCTAGGAAGGGGGCTAGAATTTGGCCAGGGGGACGGTAGATTACCACAATCTGGAGTTTTATAGGAGCCATGACAGTAATCGCATGAGATTCAAATGAGTTGTAATTGCATAGGGGCGAGTGGGTTGAGTATTTCCAATTATTTAAAATGAGCAGACCAGTGCCCCCACCCCGGCCAACCTGACGTGGGGTGTGAGAGAAAGAGAGATTGTTAGAGAGGGCAGCTGGGGTTGCTGAGTATTCTGGACGAATCCAGGTCTCAGTCAAGCCCAAGATGCTGAGAGTGGATTGTAAAGAAAAAGCGGAAATTAAGTCTGCTTTGTTGACAGCTGACTGACAATTCCAGAGAGCCATAGAGAAAGAAAGAGGTGTAGTAGAAGATGTAGAGATGGGGTGCAGGTTAGCAGGATTACTTTGCCGTCTGCGTGTGATGTTAGAGCGTGGTCGAGAGACAACCGGAATGGTTTTGAAACATATGATAGAGGTGGAAGTATAGAGGATAGCAAAGGAGAGTGTGTGAGGGAAGATAGAATACTTAAGTGTGAATACTTATACTTAAGTGTGTTGCTCGGTGTCGTTGCTCGGGTAAAGTCGCGCAGGAATAAGTCGATTGTCTTTACACTCGTCTGTCTTCACACGAGGATGCTGAACGCTTCCGCGTCAGTCTCGGACATCAAATAAATACACAGTCTAATTAAGAGAATAGAGTGAAAACAGCTGTGAACGGCTTCTGATTAGCCCAGCCAATAGACTAACAGAGTGCTAATGGCTCGAGACGAAACTAACACCTTGCCCAAGGAGCAATGGAGGCGCAAATGATTATAATTACCAGTAAGTGCAATCAAAACTATAAACCAACGAAAATGCAGACTACAAATAGGTAGGAAACGAAATATTCCTTCCTAGCAGCAAGTAATTAATTTAAACAACAGATCTATGAACAAGTATTAAAGACTCACAAGCTGACGTCCGTTTCTTCTGGTGACTAATTGGCTTCTCCCGACATCATGATGTTTACTTTAATTTTATAAATTAGTCTATTTCTACATTACTTGGAGGCAAAATATGAAAATCACTTGTTCTTCCAAAAACAGCCTTGATCCTGGTTATCCTTAGTCTACATCTATGTAATAATAATACAGACACTTGGTGGCGCTGCAACTTGATTTAACATACAATATATATTTTCACCCCACATGCATACACACAGTTCTGTTATTCATTACAAATGCACATGATGCACAAGCAGATGAATAGAGTGTTTACGTATTAAAACCATTAAGAAAATAAATACCAATAAAACACATAAAAAAATATCCACAATATATATCGAGCACCCAGATACCGAACAGGCTGCAAAGAGTAGTGATTCTTCTGTATTGCAGTGACCTCTTTTCAAATAGCCAGCAGCATGATTTGTACTGGTTGGGAATTGGGGGTTGAGTGAGGGGAGTGTGTCTTTTACTGATTTTCTCTTCTACACCATGTGGCCGATTGATAATATCTCGAGCAAATCAAAACCCAAGAAATTAGCCTAGCGTTGCCTTTAATGTGTCGATGCTAGAGCGCTGACTCTCTGACAGATCACAGGTCTCAAGCTGGAAGAAATGCAGCAGAAACAGCTTGTTCTACCTCAATTACTGATTTATCAAGTCACATCTGCTCTGCTGTAATGATGGGCCTCACAATTCTCAATGTAAGTTCATGTTTCTGAACCAACATATATATTTCTGATACAACACCAGTGAATAAAAAAGAACAGAATATACACACACACGCATGCACGCACACACACAGTATATATATTAGTGGTGGGCCGTTATCGGCGTTAACGTGCTGCGTTAACGTGAGACTCTTATCGGCGATAAAAAAAATATCGCCGTTAATCGATTCTCAAAGTTGGGTTGGGAGCTGGGTCTATACTACGCAAGCTATGATGACTTTCACCCTGATATTTTAACGCGGATGTATACCTAGCCGAATTGCACTGTAGGGGCGAGAACGAGTCTTGAACTAGAGGCTCGCAGTCCGTGATGGACAGATTGTTAACGGCTGGTCTATGTGGTAATACAATCGGGCAGGACATCCAAACGCCACCTATCATTCATCAAACTCAAATATGGCTTTTCATCTGAAAGATGTATGTAGTAGCAACTTTACATGGCCGCTCAATATGATGTTAACCTAGAGAAATGTGCGCTATTGAAGTGTTTGTGTGGAAGCGCGTTTGCTGCAGGACAGGCTCCGGTGCGCTCACTTGCTCTTAAAATCTCCGTCATTTTTGGTCATACAGATAAAAGTAGCCTAATACATCTTTCGAATCTGTAAAGACTCTACGTTTATTTGTGTGCACTCAGAATAACAACGAAATGTTGCGCTTTTAAGCAAACAGGATGCACTTTAGGTCTCATGTGAACTTGAGCGAGAAACTCCGTCTTTGAAAAATATATCTATAGAGAGTGAAATGTCTAAAAAATAAAAATAGAAGACGTGTGTTAGCATGGATGATTTACATGAAATTTAATCTGTGCAACACTGTGCATAAGATGGCTTTCAGTTCAATATAATAACAAAAAACGACATTTTGGGTTTTTATTCAACTAATAAGGTGGCACGCTGTGATCTGTACTATATTTTTACTGTAATTGACAGTTATCGGCAAAAAAACAAAAAAAAACACGGGAGTGGAGGGAATGGGAGTCATTCTTCCGGGAGTGGAACGGGATTTTCCTCCAGTTTTTCGTGGGATTGGGACGGAAGAGATTAAAGTTTGTGATGCATTTTGGAAACAGGAGATGAGCCCCTGGTCTAATCGCGCCACCTGGCTTGAGAAACCCGCTTCTCAAAGACTTACTTTAGTCATTATTTGGGTAGCACACATATTCTGAATGCCTTCGGCAGAATTCAAATGAGCCATTTTAATCTAGATTAATTCCAAGATTAATCTAGATTAATCTAGATTAAAAAAATTAATCTATGCCCACCACTAATATATATATATATATATATACACACACACACACACACACACACACACACACAATATATATATATATATCTGTATATAAAAATTAGAATATGGTGAAAAAGTTAATTTCTTGTAACTTACTTCAAAAAGTGAAACCTTCATAAATCTTAGATTAATTACATGTAAAGTAAATCACTTCAAAAGTGTTTTGTTTTAATTTTGATGATTAGAGCTTACAGCTAATGAAAGTCAAAAATCATATTGTCAAAATATTATAATATTTAAATTTGAGTTTCAATAAATGACCATCCATACAGTATACATTCTGGTTATCTCTTGTTCTTTGAAATCACATAATTGGGAAGACTGCTGACTTGGCAATAGTACTGAAGACGATCATTGACACCCACTACAAAGGGTCATTACTGAAGGGGTGGCTGTTCAAGGAGTGCTGTATCAAAGCATATTAAATGCAAAGTTGACTGTAATGAAGAAATTGTGTAGTAAAATGTGCACAAGCAACAGAGATGACCGCAAGCTTGAGAATACTGTCAAGCAAAGCCGATTCAAACACTTGGAAGAGCTTCACAAGGAGTGAACTGATGCTGGAGTCAGTGCATAAAGTCACCACGCTCAGACATCTTCAGGAAAAGGGCTACCATTGTTGCAGTAATTCATGCAAAAGAAGGCCCAACCAAGTATTAAGTGCATAGAAATGAACATACCTTTCTGACATTTCTTTTATTGATCTTATGTAATATTCAAATTTTCTGAGACACTGAATTTTGGGTTTTCATCATCTGTAAGCCATAATCATCAAAATTTCAAAAAATAAAGGCTCGAAATATTTCACTCTGTGTAATGAATCTATATAATATATTGGTTTCACTTTCTGAAATGAGTGACAAAAAATATCGACCTTTTTCATGATATTCACATTTTTTGAGATGTACCTGTATATACACACACACACACACACACACACACACACACACACACACACACACACACACACACACACACTCTTTTGGTTGCCACTAACTTAAATGTGCAATAATGTGCAACTTTATTTTTAAACCACTTAAAAAAAAAAAAAATACATGCATAGTGGAAAAGGTCTGTCACAAAGGTATGTAATATATACTCAAAATTGACAGTAAAGACATTTTGCTACAGTATTTTCAAATAGAAATGAACGAATGAGTGAATTAATCAATCAATCAATCAATAAATGGTGGACTAAAGGTATGTAATATATACTCAAATATGATAGTAAAGATATTTTGTGCTACTGCATTTTTAAAGTACTTTTGAAAATAAATAAATAAATAAATAAATAGTGGAAGAGGTCTGTAATAAAGGTGTGTAATATATACATTTAAATTGACAGTAAAGACATTTTGCTGCTGTATATATAAAATAATAAAAAACTAAATAATTAATTTAATTGGTGGACTAAAGGCGTGTAGTACATATACTGATAATAAAGAGACTACTGAAAAATCCGCTTTACCATCATAAAAATAAAATACATTTTACAATGTATTCAAATAAAAAACAGTTATTTTTCGAACACAACATATATATTTTTACTGTATCAATCAAATCAATGCAGCCTATTGGATAACTATATGTAAATCGATTTTTGCACTCTGAGAAGTTTTCCAACTAAGAAATTCTATTACAGTTGTGCCACACTTGTGAGTTAGAATGAGAAGAACAAAGTTGAAGGCTAAACACACTATTTCAAAGAATGCTTCATTCCAAGCTAATTAATGTTACTTACTGAAAAAAGTCACTTTGAGAATATATGATATAGAGAGCAAGCTGAAGAGAGACACATGGAAGAGAGCACGAGAGAGTGCGAAAGAGATGTAGGTGGAGAAAGAAAGGGGGAGGTGGAGATAGCGAGAGGAGGGGAGGAGAGATAGAGAACGAGAGGGAAACAGGGGTGGACAGTTCGCCTCTGCAGCGCTGCAAGGACGGAGTGAACATTTCTGGGACGCAGACAGACCAAAGCTCTCAACAATCACACACTCTTCACCTTGACAACCACGCCAATCACTGAACTGGACTGACAGCTGTCAATCGACGGGAGAAGATTATCAGGATCACCTGCTACAGGAGAGATTACAAGCCAATAAGAGACTTAAGAGGAGTAATTCCAATTTATGGTTGGTTAGAAGTTGCTATCCAGAGGGAAATTGGCAATAATACGCCTGCATGCGTTCACGTGTGTGTGCTTTAGGGGAGTGTGTACGAGGTTGTCTTGCTGTGCATCAGGGTCACAGTCTTACTGGCTGTCACCCATCAGTGCAGTGCCACAATAAGCTTTAGTAGAGCCCGTTTTAGTGGGTAGCTCTGTTTATTTTAGCCAGGGAAGCCATGAGTGAGGGTAAGAAGGAGTTAGAGATGAGGGACAAAGCCATCATGCACCAGCAGAGGAGACTGAAACAGGCCACCCAGTTCATGCACAAGGACTCCGCAGATCTTCTGCCTCTGGATGGGCTGAAGAGGATGGGAACCTCCAAAGACCTGGTGAGTGGCTCTTTTGTTTAACCATAAAACGGTTGAGGCAGTTATGCATTTACTGTGCATATGCAAAAGGATGCATGCTTGCCATTTTACACATATGCAAATCAGTAAGCCGTTTCAAATGTTTCTGCATCCCATCACGCAATGCTGACATGATGTATTATTTAGCGCTCCAGGCACGGCAGTGAATGTTTCTGACACATCAGTAGATCCGGTGTTCAGCTTCCCTCCATGCTGCTTGATGAGAGTCACACACTTTCACACACACGTCCACACTTCATGGTTTATATCATGGTGAGGACCTCCCATTGACTTCTTTTGCACTTGAATCGAGATAATTAATATAATTACTACACCATAAATCTACCTCTTTGAAAAACCTTTTGACATATTTATGAGACATTAAGTGATTAATTTATCTCTTTACGAGGATGTTGTGGAACCTTCTGAGTGTAACCTGTTCTATTAGGTGGACCCTTTGGTCACCTGAGAAGAAACATTTTATTCATGTATATGTTTATTCTAAAAATAATGAACAATATATGATAGAATATATAATTGGTTACAATATATAAATAAGTAATGTTACAGATGTACTGTTATGAGTGTGATTCAGATATAGGCAGGAGGAGGTTTCAAGGAATCACAACTGTGCTTATACTTAGACCAACAACACACCTGTAAGTGTGGCATTACTTTTATATACAGTTTATTAAACAAATAGTTAATATTGAGTTATTTACATTTACATAATAAGTCCACTTCTGTATTTTTGCTCTGTCAATGAAAAGCTTGCCAAACAAAGCTGACTGTCGTACATATCAGTAATCCGTTCCTGAATAAATCACTGTTTTAAAAAAATCGAACAACTAGGTGAATAATTCAATGACTTACTCATACGGACATTGCATATTTGTGACACTGGACCACAAAACCAGTCTTTTCAAAATTGAGATTCATAGATCATCTGACAGCTGAATAAACAATATTTCCATTTATGTAGGGGTTTGTTATGATCTGACAATATTTGGCCGAGATACAACTATTGTATTGAAAAATCTGGAATCTGAAGGTGCAAAAAAATCTAAATATGGAGAAAATCACCTTTAAATTTGTCCAAATGAAGTTCTTAGCAATGCATGTTACTAATCAAAAATGAAGTTTTGATATATTTACAGTAGGATATTTACTAAATATCTTCATGGAACATGATCTTTACTTAATATCTAATGATTTTTGGCATAAAAGAAAAATTGATAATATTGACCTATGCAATGTATTTTGACTTAAGTCCGCATTTGTGGTCCAGGGAAATGAATCTATTTTGAGACCTGTAGCAGGCATCAAATTTGAAATGAGCTCATTTTGTGCATAACATTTTAACATTTCTCAGTTTAAACCTTTGTTATGTTATCTATGTTATATTGTGAATAAAATATTGGCTCATGAGATTTGAAATTCTTTCACTTGGCATTTTATTCAAATGTCCCAACATTTCCGGAATTCGGCTTGTATATATATTACTGAGAGGGTGTAGTATGAATAAAATCCAAACATACTAGATCCGCCATGTTGTCATTGTCATTCGACTACAGCATAATTTGCATTGCTTCACTGTCATTCATAACTCCTCTTTTATGGCCTCATGGGATATTAAAGTGTCCATTATTAGGCTGACTTCAGTTATGAATGTATTCGGTCTATTAATTATTTTCACATATTGTTTTCAACTACTCTACATTATACATATTTGGATGCAGGGAAGGATTCATTAAGATGTCACTTATCGCCACCTACTGGTGTAAAAATTTACCCTGCAGAAAAAGTAACTGACATTGCCCACTGCTAATGCATACTACTGATTGAGATTGAGGGCTAGAACTAATTGTTATAATTGATAACAAATAATGTTATCTAGACATTTAATATTGACTTATGTACTTTTTTCCTAAAAAGTTGAGGTTACATAAGCAAGGCAGAACAATAATAATATATGGCCTCTATGAGGGTCTGCACAGCTATAGAGTTGAAATCTCTGTAGCCGTGCACAAATGAATCCTCTCATGAATTAATAAGAACTGCGTATTTCCACAGAAGATTTCTCACAGCTTAAGCTCTCTAGCTTTCCCCCTATATACTTTAAGTCATCAACATCAGAAGCTTAGAGAGAAATTTGGGTGGACACACATACTGGTTTACCTCATGGCAAGATAATTATAATATCTTACCCCTAATCCTAATATTTAAAAACAGCCTTTTCCATTTTAGTTTTTTTAAGTCTCAGCGGCACCACAAAGTCCACATACCCAGATGGCACATACCCAAACTCCCAGGGGGCACTCCAAGAAACATTTAGAATATCAGTGCACATGCGTATGTTTACATGTGTGTGCCTATGATTAGAGAATTCATTTAAATGATCTCCGTGCACAGCAGGGAAGAGCTGAAGCATGTGTGTACAGCTTACGATGTCAGAGTCTTTAAAAAGTGTGAGCTAAAGATAACCGGCTGTCACAGGCAGTGGAATGGTTTGTCTTAACAAACCAATTTTAATGCTCAATGTTTCTCAAGGAATACCATACAATATTTTGAGTTACTGTTCTTGCAGCTGTTTTTCAAATCACCATCTGGCTTGTGTTACAAAAAAAAAGCAACAACAACAACAGCACAATTCTTTTTCATTGTCTCCTGCCTGCTTTGTGAAGATGTCATAAGCAATTATTCACTAGATTCCGATGGCACAGATGTGTCATGCTTGTCCTGCCATGGCGAGGGGCAGACAAATACCTACTGACAGTTAGACAGATGGTGCTATCTTTTTGCACTCTACAGTGGGCTGTGTACCTCTTAAGAGTAAAAGGTCCTACAGTATATGCACAGACCTGTGCCACCCAAGCAACTGCCATTAAGTCCATTTTAAAGAGTCATATCCTATAAAATGACTAATGAAATTATGAAGTGTGTGAACATGCGAGGACAATGATAGTAGAAGTGTACTCAAATCCCCTTGGTTGGCTGCTCTCATTAACTCACGAGTGTCACGTGAAATTGTTCTCGTTATGTAACCGTATAGGTTTGTTTTTCAGCTCTTTGGCCCTTAGGCTTTTGCAACCCCTTCTTCTCTCTCTCTACTCCCTTGTTCTCTCTTGCCGTGAACACAGAGAGCAAAGCAGTGAGCATGAAAAGGGCACACTCAGATCGGCACTTGTGCACAGTATAAGTGGATGGAGTGAAAAGAGAGAAACCTGTCTTCCTTACACTGGTTCCTAACGCACTGAAGAACTGTGTGCTGTTTATGCTACCGCTATCTGTTGAATTAGTCCAAGGCTGCACATTTCTCACCATTCAAAGAAATCATGTGGGCAGACAATGACTGAATGTGTGTAAAAGAGTTTTATCTTGTGACTCACGTGGATACATGCCTACTACATGCCAGTGTTTTCTGTAGAATCTATATATATTCCTTCAATAATTGCAGAAAATAAATGTAAAAAAGATTCAAATGTTAAATGTGTATCAGCAATGATACAAAATGACACAAAACGGACATTGCTGAAAACAACATAGTGAGTCAGGTGTTGATTTAATAAACCACTGTATGATCCAGTTTAGTGTTCATCATCGGACAGATAAAAAATAGTAACTCATCTTTTTAAAGCATTCATTAAAAGAACTAGCTTATGAGAGTAAATTGTGAATCAGGCTACACTGGCTGTGCTGTGTTTTGATTCACTTTAAGGAACTGGCTTATAAGAGTCACTAGTTTGGGAATCAATCACTAGCATGGTAGTCATGCTATGTTGTCAAGCATTATCCCTTACCTACTATTGATACAAAAACAAAACAAATTGAATAATGAGAGCTTTGTGTCCCGACTATAACCCCTCGGAGGCCTCATTGATCCTGTTTTGCTAATGAGAAACATTAACAACTAATTATTAGGGCTACTTGATGAATGGCTGAGCCTTATTTCCTCACCTCCATCCCTCTTCTCCATCTCTTGGGGACTGACAGAATCTGAGATACAAAATGTTCCTTCAGGAGAGACGCTAAAAATACTACCTGTGTCAGGGGGGGGGAATAAACAGCTGTACAATAGCTTCACAGAAGAGAAGACAAGGGAAAGGGTTAAGACAAACTGAGAGAGAGAGAGAGAGAGAGAGAGAGCAGCTGGCTGTGCATGCTGTGTGTGTCAGAGGAGGTCTGGTGCTGGGGCAGGAGATCAGGAGAGGAGAGCAGCCATTAGGCAGGTCACATGACTCTCTGAACAAGAGAGAGAGGAGCTTGTTGCATCTGATAATTAGCTATTAGCTCATAATCACACAAAGAGAGAGAAAGAGAGAAAGCTCTTTTTGGGCAAAGGCCTAAATCATGTCCAGGTCACATTTCACCCCAGAAATCAGAAAATAAAACGGCATTAAATGTTTTTAAATAAGGCTGTTCTTTTTTCTTTTGCACTTTGTAAGATTTTTTAAATGACAATTACATTTGTTCTCATTACACTGCACTCTATATCCTCATTACGTTCTTTGATGATGATATTCTATATAAAACCATAAAGGATTCAATTATTTGCTTCATTTCCCTCATTCATTTCCATAATAATGCTAACGGTTTGTAAGCATTCGATGAAAGAGGAAAAGCATCTATTGTGAAAAATATTTCATTGATTCAGTTAATATCAACATATTCTAACACATAAACAAATGCATAATGGTTTAAATGAAATTCCAAACCTGTACCTTGACTTTCTTTGTTTTTGTCCATACAATGAATGTCAATGGAGACCAAAACAATAATAGACCTCACTGATTTAAATGTATGGACATTTTTTTTTCAAAACATCTTCTGCATTGCACTTAATATAAGTTTATATGTTTTTAATGCTTTTTTTGCTCTCAAAGGTAACTAAACTCATGGAATATTACCTGAACAAATCGAACTGCCCCACACGGACTCATTTAGAGGCAACAATATAAACTTATGGAACACAAATGCTATGAAAAAAACACAATGCAATGCCCCATGATCCATGCTGCAACCCCAGTTATTTCACCCGTAATAGCCACAGACCTCTATTTACGCACAATTCAACAGCACGGTGGTTTTGGACAAGCTGTTCTAGACCAAACATGCTTTCACAAAATACAATGTTCAGCTCTGCCGGTCGGGCAGAGATGATTCTCATTCAGACCAGGCACGACAATCACTCCTGAATTAGAAATAACATGCATCTAATTCACAAATGAAGATGAATAATTCATACAAGCCCTCGCAGCATCCAGAAGTTAAAATGGATTTTTAAATACTTCTAGTAGTGGGACTGAATAGATTTAGAGGGGAGATTTGCATATGTTCATAATTTGTCCATTGCATATTTGACTTTAAAATTAAGTCAAAACTTCTCTTGTAAGCATAATGTTTCATAACTGTATTGTTATGTCACCCTTACATTACTGTTTTTCTTTGACTATAATAGGAGTCTTTTAATGAAAGGTGGCCATTTCTATGTCCTGACTAGATTTTTTGTATTTTAATTTTTTTTATCTGGTGTGTGAATGACTTCATATAATCTGATGCACAAAGTCACCGATCGTTTCAAATCTACAACCAGAAGAACACAAGAGCATGGCTTTATCAAGGCAACACGACTAGTGACAGTCACCTCTCAAAGGAAATAGGGCAGAAGAGACATAGTAACACAATGCTATGATCAATCCTGTCAAAACCAATCTCGTCCGCTCTGTGAGTCAACCCAGATAAAGAGAAACTATATATATTGTGTACATGTAAGGCGAATGCAAATAAAACAGCTTCAGTTTAATATTTAAATATATATATTTAGCATATATATAAAACCAGACTGAAGTAGTGTTATTTGAATTCATCGTACATGCACACAATGCAAAATGTTTGCCTTTATCAGTATATTAGTACTGTAGTTGTAAGACTTAGAATGCAATGAATAAATAAGATGCTTTATATAAAATATTTCTAGAACTAAACCTCACCTTTTTTATTTGTAGATTACTTTATTCATTTGTATTTTAAAAGGGGAAGCCAATAAATAAACACATAAAATAATAATAAAACAAAACAAAAAATAAAATAAAAATATAAAGGTATTCAGTGCAATTTTATCATTAATATTTTCAATGTGGGAAGAATAACTGTAATATATATATATATAATACTCTTGTCTCAACCCTCTTGTCTTATAAATGATATTCAGTGACACTAGCTTTCAACATGATTCTTTTCAATGAAATAACATAAAATACGTTTATGGCTAATTATGGTGATTAGTGACACTAGTTGTTCACAAATAATACATAGCAAGGCTGAATCAGGAGCACGTCATCCATCATCAGCTTCCATCCTCATCTCCATCATTTCCATCCATCCTCACTTCTCCATCATCCACCCATCCTCACTTCATCCATCCATCATTTCTCATTAATCCATCCATCACTCATCATTAATCCATCCATCCTCACTTCTCCATCATCCACCCATCCTCATTTGTCCATCATCCATCCATCCTCACTCTCATTAATCCATCCATCCTCACTTCTCATTAATCCATCCATCCTCATTTCTCCATCATCCATCATCCTCATCTTCTCATCATCCAAATCCATCATCCATCCATCCTCACTTCTCCATCCATCCATCTCATCACTCATTAATCCATCCATCATCATTTGTCCATCATCCATCCATCCTCACTTCTCATCATCCATCCATCACTTTTTATTACCCATCCTCACTTCTCCATCATCCATCCATCCTCACTTCTCATTAATCCATCCATCCTCACTTCTTTATTACCCATCCATCCTCACTTCTCCATCATCCATCCATCCTCACTTCTCATTAATCCATCCATCCTCACTTCTCCATCATCCATCCATCCTCACTTCTCCATCATCCATCCATCCTCACTTCTCATTAATCCATCCATCCTCACTTCTCATCAATCCATCCATCCTCACTTCTCCATCATCCATCCATCCTCACATTAATCCATCCATCCTCATCATCCATCTTCATCCATCATCCCATCCATCCATCCATCACTTCTCATTAATCCATCCATCCTCAGTTCTCCATCATCATCCATCCTCACTTCTCCATCATCCATCCATCCTCACTTCTCATTAATCCATCCATCCTCAGTTCATCCATCATCATCCATCACTTCTAAAAATCATCCATCCATCCTCACTTCATCATCCATCCATCCTCACTTCTTTATTACCCATCCATCCTCACTTCTCCATCATCCACCCATCCTCACTTCTATCGCCATCCATCCTCACTTCTTTATTACCCATCCATCCTCACTTCTCCATCATCCATCCATCCTCACTTCTCCATCGCCATCCATCCTCACTTCTTTATTACCCATCCATCCTCACTTCTCCATCATCCACCCATCCTCACTTCTCCATCATCCATCCATCCTCACTTCTCATTAATCCACCCATCCTCACTTCTCCATCGCCATCCATCCTCACTTCTTTATTACCCATCCATCCTCACTTCTCCATCATCCATCCATCCTCACTTCTCCATTAACCTTCCACTTTTGCAAAATACCTCCCAACCGCACTGAATATGAATTATCCTGACTGTACACATGGACACATACATGGACACATATGTCATTAAAAAGAAGGGTGTTGTAATGATCTTCATTAAAGCACAAAAAACCTGATGGTTACAATTTAGGCCAATTTAGGTCAAAGACAATTTTCAACAATGGTTAGTGGAATTGTATTGTATTATGGTGTTCAGTGACACTAGCTTTCCACATTATTCTTTTCAGTACAATAAATATATAAAACATTTTGGCCACTGCATTCTAAAGGTCTTTTCTCAACTGTATTTTCCATTCAAATCTAAAGTGAAAGGCTGTCAGAGACTCTGTGTAAGATGGCCGGTGTTGTCACAGTTCAGAAAGTGATGCAGAGCGGATGTTTTTTTAGGCTAAAAGTGTTGTGTCATACCCCACATGCACTATTGTGTTGTGCTGTGATCAAACAATGGCATTGTTACACTTTTAGACATGCATGGTCTTACACTGATTATGGTTAATTACCAGGTCAATGTACTAAACACTGTACTTTTTAGGATCAAGGTCATACGGCCAGTTTTAGCACAGCCTAAAACTCAACATATATGTTTAGTCCATTATCCAGATCTTACTCTGCATGTAAGTAAATGTACAGTTGTTCTGGGAGCTTACACAAGTCTCACTTCACCTGCGTTCTCATTCAACACAGAGCAGATCAATACAAACCAACAAAGAGCAGAGCAGCAGCGCTGATGCTAGCATTTACCTTTCAGCTTCTCTGTTCACCCACATCAACCCACTTTACCAATGGCCATCCGAGTGAGCAGAAAGTCAGAACTATCTGTGATTAGACAATCTAGCTGTAAGACACAAGAGCAATGTAATAAACTCAATTATAAGAACCTAATGGAGCTGCATTTGGATGTAGAGCAGCAATAAAGATCTGTAGCATTGTCACAGCTGGATGGTTTTTCTCATTTTGCAAGAGGGCGTCAACAGGAATGTAGGGCTCTTGTGGAGGTCAACTCATTATGCTGGGATAAAATGAGCTCTCAGCCTTTGACTTTATGTCAGGATGCAGTTCCATGTAGCTCAGAATTATTGGAAAAATCACAAAGTATTGGTATAGGACTTTGTAAGACTCAATGAATAAGAAAACAGATTGCCACAACCTCTGTGACTTTTTATTTGACGACAGAAGATGAAAATCTATGAATCTGTAAGTCTTGAAGACATATCTATTGAGAAATGAATTGTCACAAAGGTTGATTTTATAGCAAGAAGTCAAAAGGTACAAAACTCTCATTGTGGTGTGGGATTCTGCTGTCGGCCACGTGAACCACTGACTATTTCAATCAATATACAAAAGTCTATTATAACAATGCTATTACACGCCATCAAGCCCACAGCTGCGGATCAATAGTGTTGTTCTGTAGCTGGAGGAAATACATAGTGGTAATGTTTTGGTGAACTGACACATTTATAGCATGATGGTGGTTATAACAAACTTTATTTCCATTCCTTTTCATAGACCAATTTTTTTACCACCAATATATGAACATATAACATATTTTACTTGATTATTATATTAAATTATTATACAGCATTTTAAATATTACTTTTTATATAAATATATACATTTGACAATAAAAGTAAAATAATATAATCCTATTTAAAATGCTGTATAATAAGTCAAATGTTATATATATATATATATACACACAGTACACACACAAACACACACACACACACATATATATATATATATATATATATATATATATATACACACACACACACACAAAATTGGATTATATAATTACATTTGATATTAAACTTAATGCAGTATTTACATTTTTGATATTTTATATTTTACTGTAATACATAATTTAATACTAACCTTAAATTTAATACCGTAAATACTTTAAGTTTTAATTTGATTTAATATTTCTATTGTACTTTATTATTATTATTATTATTATGTTTTTTATTTAACGTATATTTTGCCAAATTTAGTGCAATATTTTTATATGATGACCATTTATTAGTTTTTTTATTTATTATATATTTATTCTTAACTACTTTCCAAAACACAGCTATCATCTTAATCAAATGTTGAACAGGATGAGATATAAAAAAGAACAGCACCACATGAAAGCGATGGGATAGAAAAGAAGGAAAGATCGAGGTTTCTCTGTGTATTTTCAGCTTCCCTTTCGAGACTATCTGAGCTGTACTTTCAAGAGGTCCTGATAATTGTATTATTAGAAAGTTTAAAAGCAGATCATATTGTCTCCTCAGGTCGCCCTGCTGTTGAAATGACAGGAATAAACAATGGCATAGACAGTAACACAGCACCTGCATTATCTACGGCTGCACAGATTGCCTTCTGTATCTAATATTCACTTATCTGTCATAAACAACAATCTGCAGGATTTGTTTCTCAAATAAACCGGAGATATTATTCTACCCAGCCAAGAGAAATAAAGCAGAATAATAGAATCACCAACATCACAAGGCCAAAGAAATGTAATTAAGGCATCCATTTGTCTTCTCCACGTCACCTGCATCCGAAACCAAAGAAAGTTATGAGATTTTTTTATTTGAGTAGTTTACTTTTAGTGTTACACTGTATTTATTAAATATGTCTGTCAAAGGAGACTTGAATTGCAGCCGTTTGTTCAAATTGCACGATTGCTCGAAGACTTTCCCCTTTAGGAAACACGCTGGAAGTGAATGAACAATGTTCTTGGCCAAAGCAGACACAGATTTGAGCCGTAATTAAAGTGATGGGAGTCATTCTGGTGTTCACTTCAGCACTCAATGACTCTGTTTACTGTCTAACTCTGCAATGATGAAAATCTGACTGATAAAACATCCATGAACTTATTTATTTCCCACAGGCCTCCAAACTGCAGCAGGAAAAACTATTATAATGAATCTTTAAAGCGCTCAGCCGAATAATATTCCTCAACATTTCTCCACTGGTACTTACTTATAATGCCTGAGTATATAAATTGCCTTCTTGTAAATTAGAAATTATTTTCCCCAGTAGGTTTGTCAACAGGAAAATAAATTATACACAAATCATGGGTTGTCACGAGACAACAATTTATTTTAATATTTAATATTAAAACCTAATGTCATCTTTATATTTTGCATATTTTACATTTTAATGTAATACTTTATTACTGATATTTTATTTTATATTGCATACATACCATATTTTAATTTAATTTCATGTTCATTTAATATTAAAACTTAATTTAATATTTATATTGTGCATATTTAATATTTTTGATTTAATTTAATATTGTACATATTCTATCTTTTAATTTAATATTTAATATTATAACTTAATTTAATATTTTTACTGTATATACTCTATATTTTAATTGAATATCGAACATATTCTATATTTTAATTTAATTTAATATTAAAACTTAATTTAATAATTATACTGTGCATATTTTACATGTAATTTTTTTACTTATTTGTATTTTTTATTTATCACAATGTATTACTTAATTTACTAACATTTAATTTAATATTAAAATTGCATAATATGTTTTATATTTTTATTTTGAATGATAATCTTCTATAATATTTTATGCATTCTTTAAAAATATTTTACATTTAAATGGTTAATTTAATCAATTTTTGACACAAAAGTTGATTGAATGCAATAAATGAATATGTGAATGTATAAATATATTAATTAATACAATACTTTTTTTGCATTACATCCACCTTGGTGTCAAATAATAAGTGAAAAAACAGATTGACATTTCTTTTGTTTAATTTGAAGTCTAGTGCATTTCATTATGTACAGTATGTCGCAGAAAGCAGATTCTCCATGTGTATAAAAAATCAGCATACTGTCAAAAACATACAAACTGCAGTATCATAGTAGTACGCTATTTCAAACACAGCCATGGCAATGACTGACATCATTTCCTATTCTGTGCCCCATACAGCAACCCCACAACATCGTTCAGCGCCGTCTCCTGGAGGGCAACATTCCACTTATGCGTGGAGAAGCCCGGGACATCCTGTCTCAGGTTCGCTCACCCCTGGCAGACAGCAAAGAGGGCGGTGAACCGGAGGAGAGGAGCGAGAGCACGGTGGACGACTCCACAGAGGAGAGAGAGTCTCCAGAGGAGAGCGAGAAGAGCCTGAGGTCTGATGAGGACGAGGATGATGAAGATGAAGAGGACAGCAGCGATGCAGGTGGAAAGACAGAGTCCAAGCAGAAAAACAAAACGGAAGAGGAGAGGAAGAAAGTCCTCAAAGAGGATGAGAGAGCATCCACCCTCTCAGCTCTAGAGGTCCAGTGTAAGGTAGGCATTCACACTGATGAGCCGAGCACTGTTCAGCCTTTCTCGGCTGTCTGTGCCCATAATAGAAGCCATAACAGCTTGCCATAATGACAAAACATGAGCTCTGGCTCCCTATGACTCATGGTTTTATTTTCCTCGCGGGAGATTGTTCTCGATGCTCGGGTTTGAGAGGGTTTTAGAGGGCCAGTATGCATCTAAAAAGCCCAAATCAGTGAAGCATGCCAAGTGTACAATACAGATGATGTAACTGTGACTCATTGTATGGTGATATAACATCGATCTGACCTATCTTTTCAAAGATTCAGCAGCTTTATCATAAGACACAAGGAACATTCAAAAGTCTGGGTTGATAAGATATTATAAGAAGTCTCTTATGCTCATCGAGGCACTAAATTGATCAATAAAATTAGTCATATTGAGATTTTTTTTTTTATAATTTAAAATAACTTTGTACTATATGAATATATTGTACAGTTTAATATTTTGTATTTAAAATTGTAATTATTGTAAAATGATTCATTCCTGTGATGCAAAACTGAATGTTCAATAGTCATTACTAGTCTTCAGAGCTGTTCAGTTACTGAAATAGGTTTTTTATTTGTTTTATTTTTAATGTATTACTTTATTTTTGTATTTCTCCATTTGTTTGAGGCTCCTGAACAAATATTTTTTTTAATAGCTAATAAAAAAAAAAAGTTTAATATTTAATGTAATTTTTAAACCTAAAATTGTAAATTCGTTTAAATAATTGTTTTAATTATTTTAAATTCCATGACTTTTCCAAATGTTCAAGGCTAAGAAATATTTGTTTTAATGATTATTTTTGAAATCATTACTTTAGGCCAGGAAATAACCATTTTAAATGTCCCTGATATTTCAAGGTTTTCCAGAAGCATCCCTTTCCAGCGTTCTCGGTTTAACTAGAGCAGACTGAGCCTCATCAGAATCCCCGTCGAGAGATCACTCTCCATTCATGCAGTGATTGAGTGCGGTAAAAATAGAGCCTAAATTAAAGTAGATTAAACCACAGGGTTGGGTTGAACCAAACAGCAGCTAATTTCCTCAGCCTACACATTCAAGAACAAGCAGACAAATCAATGGAACACCGATCTCAAATCAGGCAATCGAGAAAACAGGTTTCCTGATGTGATGCAAGCTTAGCTTGTCCAGCTCACAGCAAGTCAACATAGTAGAATTTAATTAGTGATTATGACCAGCTGACTGTAGTTTATTTAACATAAAATATGTTTTTGTATTATTAATTGATTTTAAATTCAGATTAAATTCATTAACATGAGTTAATACCTTGGGTTTTTAATCATAAATTAAAAATAAACAATTTTACAGCATAAATTATCCTAGGTTCATGTTACAAATACAGTTTTTAACACTTCAAGTGATATAAATGCAATGTTTAATCAACAAACATGAATAAATAATAGTATATTTTTAAGTTAACATTATCCAATATTAATAAATAATGTAATTATATATATATTACCTACTGAACTGAACCCTAATAAATAGTATTATACAATGATTATATAAGAAGAAAGAGTCCATAAAGAGATACTAGAGACATTAAACTAGCACAACTACAAAGGAAAGCTACTGCCGGAAACACTGCTACAAATATTTAGCCACAATGAAGTAAAAGACTCCGATTGAAGTTAAATGAATGAAAAATTGTCATCTGAATATGAGATGAACTGAATGTTCTGGTATACACATGCAGTCGTGTTATCATAGGCTAGCTGAAAGACAGAAGGAAACCATCAGCATCTAATTAAAGCTTTGATAATGAAGAGTCAGATAAGTGGGGCAGCGTTTTACATAGCAATTCCACTGTAGCGGTTCATGCCTCCTCTTCTGGAAAGATAGTTTCACTTTGAGGCACGAAGTCATGCACGGTTTCGCTCCACGCAGAGCTGCCGTTATTATCGCACACGCACCAGTGCACCCATATACACAGATATGTAATAGCAGCAATCAAATAAAGACATAAGACAACTCATAAAAGGATTATCTCACTGGTGTTTATAGCATCAGCTAGGAGTTTTGCTCCATTTCACATTTATTCTGCAATTTAAATGAATGAAAAAAACATTAAAGAAACAAATTTCTTTACTTAAAGGAATAGTTCACCCAAAAATGAAAATGTACTTAACCTCAGGCCATGTTAAAGAGTATCATTGGAACAGATATCACAATGTGTCATTGTTCACCAATGGATCATCTGCAGTGAATGGGTGCCGTCAGAATGAGAGTCCAAACAGATGATTAAAAACACCACAACAATCCACAAGAAATTAACACAACTCCAGCCCATTAATTAACATCTTGTAAACTAAAAATATGCATGTTTATAAGGTACAATTGTATTATTAAGGCATTTAACTTTAAACTGTTGCTTCAGTCCAAATTAACAGTCCATAATCCAAAAAACACGATTCATCCAGTGAAAAAGTCTGTCCTCTCACATCAAAATCCACTAACATAATTGTTTAGAACTGTTTTGACTTGTAAACAGAGCTTGACAAGATGGCTTTTCACATTAGGACGTTTATTTTAGCTGGAAGCAATGGTTCAAAAAAAAAAATGTCTTGATGGATTTGTTTGTTACAAACATGCAGCTTTTCACTTCACAAGTTGTTCATTAATGGACAGGAGTTGTATGGATTATTGTGTTGACTTTATCAGAACTGCCATTCTGACGGCACCCATTCACTGCAGATTACTTATTGGTGAACAATTGATGTAATGCTAAATTTCTCTAAATCTGGTCCCATGAAGAAACAAACTCATCTACAACTTGCATTGTCAGGGTGAGGCAGCTTTTCATTTTTTCTTTCACTTTTATATCCTGACCACAAGGTGCAGGGAAAGAAGACACTGAGAAAGTAATGAAGACGTACACAGTCACAGCCAGAATGAACCTCACAGAAATTTGTCTGAGAGTTCGTATCATATGGCGCTTTGCCACCTCAATGTGTTTATGTGGACGTGTTTCATTCAAGGTGTCTTGCACTGCAACAAAAACACTTGCAACACAGCACTAAAACCTAGAAGAGGAAGGAACAAGTGTGAAACAATGGCAGGAAACCTGCGTGTCTGTGCAAGTGTGCGTGGAACATACTATCGGACCGCAATGTGTGAGAGGGGCTTAACGGTCCCCCATGTTTGCTCGCTGACTGACTCTGGTGCGTCCCTCCCTTTATGTGGTAGGAAAGTTGCGGGGGTGACGGCTCACATTGGGTGACAGGAAACTCAAAGAGGTTGCAACAAAGCGCTCATCCACCTATTCATCTTGAACGGTAGAACAGTGCTGGCGCACCCCTCATCCCTCACTCACACTTTAGCTGTGTGTAGGTGGAACCATATTGTCTTTACGTCCTCATGCATGCTGAGAGAACATATGCCACAAACAGCTTCCAAATCCCTCAAAATATCTCAGCTGAGGCTTCCTTCCAGTCTCCCACGACACTAATTATCTATATACTAATACTAATATTAATACTTACACTGATTATTATGATTGTTCTTGTTGTTTGTTCTTACTGTTATTATTATGCAATGTATTATATATTATTAATTAAATATTAAACTTATTAAATACATTGTATTATCATTATTATTATTCATACAACTCTCTGAAATACTTCATTCCAGATCCAGATTAAATCTTTTTGTTAATGGCCATATTTAATGTACAAATTTAAGGGACAATTTGTTAATTTGTAATGAAATTCTATTTCCACTACAAAATATACTAACTTTATAAAGTCCAGTAGGGAAGAAAAGTTTTATATCTTTTTTGTTTTAAAACAAAATGTGAATTTTTTGCTCATAGGATGCAAGAAAATCCTAAATAAAAATCAAACAAACAAAAACAAAAATACATTTAATTTTTTTTCCTTAATTTTTGCTGATCTACGACAAAAAATGTAACAAATAACACATATTAATAGCTGGGGTCAGCTACTGTATTCACCGCTGTCACTGTTTACACCATGTTAATGT
Source organism: Gymnocypris eckloni scoliostomus (assembly GCA_027564155.1). Taxonomy (NCBI): domain Eukaryota; kingdom Metazoa; phylum Chordata; class Actinopteri; order Cypriniformes; family Cyprinidae; genus Gymnocypris; species Gymnocypris eckloni. The sequence goes on along the minus strand of CM050432.1, from coordinate 14,674,671 downwards.
GATACGACCCAAAACATGTGACAGGATCCATCAGAAGACAAGCTGATGGTTAATGAGTTAAAAACTATCTACTGATTCTGCTAATACCGAACACATGATTTACTCATAAATGTCGAGCAAGCAGCATGAACAGGCACTCAGCGCTGCCAAAGAGCAAATGCTGCAGAAGCACAGGGTCATTATTCATCTGACGAGCTCTGAATTCTGCAAGCACTGATGGGATTTCAGGTGAAAGGACAGACTGAGAATAACACGACTCGCTGAAGCGAAACGCCAGGACAGTGACGGCCCATTATTAACCAGAACTATTATCCTCAGACAGAATGAAACTATTAATCCTGATACTGTCAGACAATGCAAAAACAAAACCTCGCACTGTCTATTTAAAAGACCTTCAACATGCTGTAGTGTCTGAACTTGGCATCTGTGTGAAACTATAGTTGGCAGACTGTGTCTGATAATGTGGTCTGCTGTTTAAAATTCCTGTCACATGGAAGGTGTGGAAAAGGCATCATAAGGGGAAAAGATTTTATCAGGGAATTCATCGGAGTGAAGACTAAATGTTTATTTTGCAGTGCGGAGATGCAGAGGTGGTGTTATCCATAAACACAGGGTGCCAATACAACCACATCTCTAAAACATGTTGCAGACGACTTGGGTAAGTGGATCACACAATATCTATAGTAAAATTGAAATTTCATCATCCATTACTCCAGTCTTCAGTGTCACATGATCCTTCTGAAATCATTCTAATGTGCTCATTTGGTCCTCAAGAAACATTTATCATTACTATTATTATCAGTATTGGGATTTCTATTTCAAATCAATGCTCATCTTAAGCACTTGTATTTTCTGCAGATTGAAAAGCAGCCTAGAAGACAAACCTCATGACAAGCTGCCGCTCGGTGATTCGACAGTGGAGACAGTGAAGTCCCTGCACCTGCAGCTGGGCAGAGAAAGAGTGCAATGCACTGCCCAGGTCATAGGTCAGACTTCAAAGTTTCTCCAGTCACTTCTGGAAATGCATTGTCTACTGCGTTTAAAAAACTGTTCAAAACAACATACACATACAATGATTACATCATGTTTCATAGATTAGCTGAGAGCCATCCAGGACATTCTTCTAAGAGTTCGGTACTCACTGAACCGGTTTCAACTAGTCAGGTCTAAATATAAGTTCTCTGCAAACAGAAAAGTCTTATGAGAGTGCATTTCTTCAGCTTGTATTTGCATTCAGCTTTCAGACTGAGCCACTGACCTTTTCCAATTCAGACAGCAGTCTGGGGATGCTCGACAAAGAGACGTGGGCAACACAGAGGAATTACATAACAGAAGAGTACATGACCTGGGCACAGTGTTTCCAGCATGCATTGCATATAGATATATTATAAAGCTACTAATGATGGCAGCCTCCTCATGTGCTCTACTAATTAGAGAAAGAATAAAACTATGCCTAAAGGGGATTCATATTCTCTCTTTGTCTGCCACATTTTGAGTCTCATCTCTTGTCTGTTCACAGAGGATGCCACATTTGAGGTGTGTTTGGGTCTACAGACTCTGCTGGAACTCAAAGTAAGCCCTGCATTTATTTAACTTCATTTCCAGAGTCTTGTAATGCATGGTTTCTAGTCTTTGGCTTTTGAAAGTTTAGCATTTTCAGTTTGAGCTTAAAATACATGGATAAAAGTCTTTTTGAAAACCGCTAGCTTCAAATTGTGTTGGTCATCTAAATCAGATGTTTTTAAATGGCTTAATGCCACTGAATCTTAAATATGATGGTTTAATCGAGTGTATTTTCATGTATAAGATTCATTTTATACTGTAAAATGTACATTAAGATGTTACAGTAACCTCTAAATAATGCTGGGTTAAATACAACCCAACGCTGGGTAAAACATGGGCGAGCCCAGCGGTCGGGTTACTGCCCAGAAGGTTGGGTTAAACATTTAACCCAGCTGTTGGTTGAAAACAACCCAGCATGTGTTCCGTTGCATTTTTTAGAGTGTATATGTACATTAAAATATAAATACACATATTATAAATAAAGTCTGAAAACACCTGATCTAGATCACATCTTCATACATATATATTAAGACTTAATAAATGCAAATTACATTTTTATATTTATAGTTTAATTTTCTAATTTATAATCACACTTTAATTGCCAGTTTCAAAAGATATTTACATGTATTTACATCAATTAGCAAAATGACTTATTTGTTCAAAAGTGACTTGACGTGCGTTCAAAGTATCAATTTTACCAGTAAATCAAAGCTGAAGCCATTATAGACATAACGAAGTAAATCGAATTATGAAACAAGCAGTAAAGAAACTCTGAGGCTATGTTAGATGGTTTCCGACACTGAGTGGGTTTTGTACATGATGGGGAGATATTTTTGAGCATATATCTAAATATTGAATCAGCTCTGAATGTGCTTTGAGATTATTTCAAAGGCCAGAGGAAAATTCCCCTTTGAGGTGTACACGAGTTATGAGGAGGAAGCTAAATGCTATTAAAAGAAGAGAAAATCCTTTTAAAAGTATGACAGAGTGATGTTATGAGAGAGAGAATGAAAGTGCGAGGACAGTATCTGTACAAGTATATGCAAATGACTATTCTTTTCAGAAGAAAAGATAATGTATGCAAGGATCCATGAAACTAGTGCAGGTCTATGCAGAGATATGTTTTTACCTGTAATATATAAACGCAGTTACAGTGTTACAGTGACAAAACCAACAACAGATCATGTCCTCTAAAAATGTTGCTCTACAAAGGCACAATACAGTAATTACACGTTGTTAGATCTAAGCTGTGACTGAAATCAGGTCTTTAGACTATGATCTGTCCTGTGACAAACAGGTTTGGTTTAACTGTGATCAGATTCAGAGAAGAGAGGTTGTGGAAAATATTATCAAATAAATACAAATTGAATTTACAAAGCCACTGTTCTCAGTTCCAGTGTTGCCGTAGTTACGGTGTCTTGAAACGTCCTTACGCATTCTTATCAAAAATCTTAAAACTTTGATGTTTAAAATTTTACAATAGTTTTGAAAGCTTGAAAGATTATAGCTTGAAATGTATGCAGATCTGACAGACAAAGAGATAGATAGAGAGAGAGAGAGAGAGAGAGAGAGAGAGAGAGAGAGAGAGAGAGAGAGAGAGAGAGAGAGAGAGAGAGAGAGAGAGAGAGAGAGAGAGAGAGAGAGAGAGAGAGAGAGAGAGAGAGAGAGAGAGAGAGAGAGAGAGAGAGAGAGAGAGATTCACAAGGTTGCTAGGCAGTTGCGTGGGTGTTCTAACTGAGTGATTGGCAGTTACGAAGATGTTGGTTGTTAGGGTATTTCTAAGTTATAGTGCTAGGGTGTAAATGGTTGCTAGGGCATTTACAGACAGATAGACAGAATGACAGATTGAATGCTAGACCGTATTATTAAGAGAACGACAGAACAATCAAACAATAAAACCATAGAACCAACAACAGATGGATGGATGGATGGATAGATGGATGGATGGATGGATAGATGGATGGATGGATGGACAGACAGACACACAGACACAGACACAGACACAGACACAGAGACACAGACACACACACACACACACACATAATAACTCATATAATACACTGGATGTGATGCAGTGATCCGCTCTCTGTTGCAGTGCTGTGTGGATCTGAACTCCAGAGTGCTCCGGCTCCACAACACAGAGCAGGAGCTTCCTTCTGGACCCCCCTGCTTGCAGCCAGTGCCATCACCATGACAACAACAAAAACATGTGACCTCGGACCTATGTGCCCAACAGCCGCCATGACCGTACCCATGTAATCAGAGAGGAAGTCGCCAGAAGGATGCCTGCATCTGGACTGTAGTGTTCCCTTGTGCCAGATCAACATAGACAGGCCTCGCCTCTCTCATCTTTCCTTCTTTATTCTTGGTTGTTTTTTCCTGCGCTATTACAGAAATCTGCCAACTATGATTTTATATTAGTATTTGCTGTGCTGAATTCGTTTTGATTAAATGTAATAAAGCTCAGGAGGAGGAAGATTGTGTTCTGACATTGTAAAATTGCCTTCATCGTAATGAAAGATGGGGTACACGGCTAATCCATAAGAAATTGAACTGTTTAAAAATTGATGGGTAATATTCTCTAACTGCTGATTTGAATTACAATCAAAGTCAATTATATTCTTATACATTAATGTAACAGAGTGTCTCCTAAACAATCACCAAACCTGATTTTATATTTTAAATGTCAGAAAGTTTATTTCACAAAAAACTAAACTTTAGCTAGAAATCTCACGTCCGAAGCTGCCTTTTACTAAGAAAGCCTGTGTTTTCAAACCTCATTTCCCTTTAGAAAGCCAACTCTGCCCTTAAGAAGGACTTCAGCCAGCCCAATCAAATGTGAATTGAGCCCTTGGGCTGCAATCTCACTCAACGAACCCCAAACCAACCAAAACCGTTCATCTGCATGATTTTATAGACTTCCTCCTTGTATTTTTCTGTTTTTGGTGTGTAGGACTGAGTAAATGCAATGATTGTCACTTGCAAGTGTTTTCTTTTAGAATGGTTGAATTCTTTTCATCTAGTGCCCAGTTCTCAAACCATGTTCTGTTGTTGCTCAGTCTGTCCTCATAACCAGAGGTATTTTCTCCACCGCCCACACCACTTTGCTTATTGTTCTGTTTGTTCGCTCATGAAGCAAATCTACGACTGTCTTACTACAGCCAAAAGCTCCCACTAAAATGCCAGCTGATGACTTAAAGGACACAATGCTCAATTACCCTAATCATCTGGCCTTTTAACACTATGGATGAAGGACATCCATATATTTGCTGATTTTATGTTCTTCTCTTTCTTTCTATGCTGTGTGGGGGCTAACTGTACGAAAAAAAAAGATTATTTTTGGTGTTTTTCTTTTTCTTTTCTCTGAACAGTATTTTCTCTGCCTAAACAAAATAAACATGTATTCTGGCTATGAAGGTCTCTGGTTGTCCTCTATCTACTTGCGCTACTGCTGGTAAAAACAGTGAAAACATGGTGCTGTTCCTCAATCTTCCACACAGAGGTTCACGTGGCTGTAATGTTGGTTTGCCCGGGGCAATAAACGGGCTATTTTAAGCTTCTTTCATCTGATGATGGAGGGAAACGATGTTCCCACAACCATACAGAGCCACATGGGATGACATCATTGACCCTCAGCTGAGGGCAGGCTGCTCCTGTTCCAACCAGCATAAAGACTGAGAACACAGCCCAAAATTGCTCTTTTTATCACAGTCTTAAAAACATAAAATCCACTCATTCTTTTAAAAAGTGATGGAAGGATATACTCTAATATATAATATTTAGAATTTACATTAAATATATATATTTTTTCTTAATAAAATTAACATATCTCTCTCTATATATATATCATAAAATATAAAAAATGATATTTAAATTAAATTAAATTATCAAGCCATACAGGATGTGTAAAATAATATCAGCCAATGGTGTCGCAGCACCCATGTTAGACTTTCTACAATCAGACCGGTGTAGCAAGTCCATCCCTATTTTATTTTCCGCCAAAAATTTGTTTTATTCAGATATATGTCTACTAAATGCCTTTTTGTGGAGAAACAGGATGAAATTCAATATCAAATCACGTTATAAGCACATTTGCTACAGCACAACAAGACAGCGGTGATGTATAAGACTCGGTTCATCTGTTCATGACCACGTCACACGCTGTGCCACATGTCTTTCTGTCACATCCAGTGATGACTTCCTAATGAACGCTGAGTCTCAGTGCCACAGAAGAGAACACAATGCTTTTTGTTTTTATTATTCAGGCAGTGCTCACACAGAGATGGGCTCTGCTGCTTTATAACCCACTGTGCAACGGGGGCCTGTGGCGTTTTACTCTGACTCAGTGAACATGCCACATCCTGTCACAGTTTTAAAAGACACGTCTTATAGTCTTATAGTACAGGTGCGGATTTACAGAACAGCAGTGTAACCCCTTAACCTCTGAAACTTATATATATTACCTATAATATTGTTTGCATAACAGTCAAAATAAATGAAATTAATGAAACTCTAACATGCATTCAATTTACTACGGGTTATCCCAATACAACTATAACACAATCTACTTAAAATATAATGAATATTAAATTAACATTTTATTTATTTACTTATAAATGTTTATATATATATATATATATATATACACTACTGCATCAATATTTTACTATAATATTTAAAAATAATATATACGACACACACACAATATATATATATCAAACTAGTAGAATGCTAAAATGCATAGAGTTCACTATTAGTTATAGAATCACAATAAAACTGCAAAATATACATATTTTTATATTAATGATATCAATATAATTACTTTTAAAATAGTAGTTTAATTTATATATGTACATTAATACATAAATATTATTGCATACAAGCCAAGGTTCTTGTGTACCATCCTAAAAGGAATCAAACTTTAGTAACATGCGGATTTATTCACTGAATCAACAGACAAGACACGTTTTGTATGGCTGTAATTTAAAATGTGAACAGGAAATTCTCTATGGAATGCAGCAGATGTATGAGACTAAGAGCACACAGGTGGGGTCAGGGGTCAAGCTTTGATTGATAGCTTGATAGAAAACCCCAGAAATAAACAGAACAGTGCGTGGGCAGTCTGCCAGCCCCTTCTCGACACCAATCCCATCCACCTTCAAACGTGTCGTGATATTTCCGTCCCTTTGCCGAGCTTTCCTCACAGGGATCAGGTAAAATCTGACTCGAGTGTGCAGGTGGAAAGAGAAGCATTGATTAGAGGCAAAGACTCGGACATACGGCATGCTGGACACCAGATTTGCAAGTCCAACATAAAGCAAAAGATGAATGAAGAAGGAAAGGGCATCTTCCTGTCCGTAATGAACACCGGCAAGAGCTTAGAGTTTTCACAGAATCACAGCGGAAGGACCACAGCGGTGTTTAATATCAAGATCTAATGAGCTTTGCACCTCTAACGGCACAAGCGATGGAGGAACGAATTAAACAGCAACCCCGCTGCCAGTGGGATAAACATAGGGGCTTATTAAAACTGCCATTTGTGTTTCCATCGACAGGAGCGCCTCTGAGGGGGCTGATGAGATGATAGAATGAGGGACCATTAGGACCAGCGCTAGAGGAGTTAAGTGTCCATTAAGAAAATGGCAGACAATCAAGAGCAAAGAGGCCGGCGTGTGGAGCATCTTAAAGATACCGCCTCGCTGTCAATCAACGGGCTGGGATCCTCTCTGTCTCGCACGGATGCAAGGGAGGAAGACAGACACTGGCATTAGTTACAGGGATTTGGAGAGGCATAATCTTTCATGATTCATTCCCTTCTCACCACGATCAGAAGTGACTGGGTTAGAAGAGGCCAGCGGTATTCGCAGGAGACTCTTCTATTGCACATAAAGAGGATATATTATTATGAAATGGTAGTATATTTACTGTAAATTACCCTGATGTGAACAAAATAAGAATAGGAGGGTTAAGACAAGATGACTTTGGACCACTTAGACAAAGCTGATATCACACAAGACACACATTTGGACTTTTCGCACTTGATTAACATAATCCTGGGGTATCTGGTTTCATTTTCAGAGTTCATCATTTTTGATAATGCCAGTTTTTTCTCCAGACTTTGCATGATCTTACATAAATCAGTCAAATAAAGAAAATGTCTTCTTATTATCAATGTTTAAAATAGCTGTGCTGCTTTGGTCACGCTTTATAATTTGCTGCGTATTAATAGTTAGGCAGTTGTTAATTTTAGGTATTGTGTAGGATTAGGGATGTAGAATATCAGCTTTATTATACTAATAAGCAGCCAATATGTTAATAATAGGCATGCTAATAAGCAACTTAATAGTGAGAATTGGTCCCTAAACTAAAGTGTTACCAATATTTTTGAGCAAACCATGATGACAAGAATAGAATTTGAGATTGATGAATGGAATTTAAAATAGTAATATTTTGTAACATTATAAATGTGTTTGTCATTTTTGATCATTTCAAATGACCTTTGCTGAACACAAGTATTTTCAAACAGTAGTGTACCCACTCTCAGTTAATTCTACATTGGAAATATAAACCCCAAAATGAAAGACCCATTTGCATTCTTCATAAAATTTCAACAAGACTAAACCTTAATAAATGAGCATGTGTATGCCGCCGAGTCATAAGACCCAGCAAAATGTAAATGATGTACAATCAATTACATAACATGAGTCATATTCAAGCACCACAGACAGGAGACGTTCATTGATGCAATTAACCTTGATGTATTTCAAACAGCATCAGCATGAACAAGTCCATCACAAGTCATTGTATTATGTGCAAATAGGCCAGCGGGCCTCTGGAGAGCTCCGCTCCTGTCTGTCAGTTGCCATAGTCTCCAATTCAGCTGACAACTAGCTTTAACCAAATCTGCCACACCATTCTGGAGACCAGTGCGAAGACAGCACACCACTTAACTCTTTTCCAGGAGCTTCCCCATGTGCATTTATTTCATCTTCACAAAGTAATCTTCTCTGATCCCTTTTGGCCAACTCAAACGGTTTTGAAATGAAAGCAAATTGTGCTGTGCCCTGAAAATTTGAAATGATGTGTAGCTAAGTGGCACAAGAGTCTCTTGAGCCTCTGTGGTGGAATTCACACAAACACACTTCAAAAGAACAGCATCTGGCATAGTCTGAGGGGTTTTGACTATTTTCAGAAAAAAACTAAATGGTGCAAAAGATATTATTAGGGCAGCACCTTTCAAGATGTACTAACATGCTCTATTTATGTATTAATATTTACACTTTAGGTACTAACATGTACCTTTAAAAGGTATCATTATGCACCCTTTAGGGGTAAATAGGGGTAGGCTAAAAAAAGGTACAGTTTTGTACCTTTTTAAAACTAAACTTTTAAAAGGTACATCACAAGTGACGGCTTTTTTCTGAAAGTGAATATGACGTTGAGCTTATCGGTATTAGCCAATATTATTATACTTTGTCACTTAAAGTCATTACATATAGGCTAATTCTGTTTTTTAGTTGCGCATATTGTGAAATGTAGTCATGTAGTCAAACTACATGAGAATACATAGCGACATCTGAACACCGCATCATAATTCGATCTGCCGTAATTTTGTTAGAAATATCAAACAAAAATGTGTAACACATCAAAATAATAATTGAACATTTGTGAAGGGTATATGCCAACAGTCTAATTTGGACATTAAAAGGCCAAGCTAACAGACTCATTTATCTATTTCCGTAGGGTATTGGCTAAGCTAAAATGCTAATTTGAACAATAGTGTGGGGGTACAGCTAAGTGTCTAAATGCAGTTTCTACAAAGAGCAAAATAGGCTAAGGTGACCAATTACATAAAGGATAGTTAAGCTAAAATGTTGAATGTTTGTGAGGGGGTCTAACTAAGCTAAAACATTTTAAAGTGTATAGGCTAAGCTAACAGGCTAATTTAAACATTGCATATGCTATAGGCTTAGCTAGCATGTGGTTAGCCAGGAAAACCAAAGCTAACAAAAAATAAATAAACAACAAAGAATGAGAGAGTTTGAAAATGTATTTAATAATGTTTTATTTCTTTTATTTCACTATCATGTTGGTTATTTACTTGAACCACTTTTATTTACTTAACATTGAATAAAGCAGCCATTAACAGTTGATTCAGCCAATGGCTTAATGACAACATTTTTCCTGGCACTTATCCGTATATATAGCGTTTAGCAGATGATCGCTGGTTTGAATGGTGCATTCTGGGAAGTTATGGGGAATGTTTTACTGCACTGGAATGATTTTGACAATGGAACAGTCCTAGAAAAGTTAAAATCCCTTGGAAGTGCGTTTGGGATTGAGACACACCCGGTATAAAGTATTATCAGGCTAAATGACAGGAATTCTTTGCACAAATACACAATTACTAACACCTCAAACCTCTAATAAACTCAAACACACACTGCAGCACAAACAAGCACAACCAACGTTCATATCTTGGCAGAGGAGACTCCCATGGGTGGTTTGTTCCCAGGGTCAGCTATCTGCTGGCTCCACATCAGCTAGTTTTTTGCCAAATGTTTTCTTACAGATGGGCCACGAGTTCAGTTCGCACAGAATTAATCAAACACACCTCACATTTAGAATTCATGATGACAGTTTCCATGCTAAAAACTATCAATAACACAAGCCAAAGCCACCACGGACTCCACACGTCACATTATGCCCTTCATTCACAGTGTGACGCTGAGGAGTAGGTTTCTCTGATGGCCAATGTGCCCATATATGGTAAAACAGGAAGTAGCTTTGACAAGAACGACGAGTGCTGACCATTCGAGTCTTTCTCCTACTCTGCACTTTTAAGGGAAAATCTTTTTGTGCATGGCTTTTTTAAGTGGCCGAGGAATCAAACTAAATTCCTGTCCCTGAACTGCTATCATATTTCTCAGAAAAGATTAACAGTAGCACACACTTAGTATCTTTAGATAGATTAATTTCTTCCTTAATAAAAATGTTTTATATAGAAAAATGAATCGTGCTTTTCGAATAAACATCATGTTTTATTTTACACTGAGTGGGTCGCCTCATGGAGACAGCCATTTTGAAATCACAAGACCAATGTTGTTATTGTTAACTAAAACTATTAAAAATAATTTTCAGTAATTGAAATAAAGGTGAAATAAAATAAAAATATAAATACTTTAAACCTAAATCTTGAATTTAATTTAGGCATGTTGACTACGCAACTAACCAAAATAAGTGACGTGAAGTCGAAAGACTAAAATTACTAAAACTGAAAAAGTCAATTAAACCTATATTAAAACTGAATGAAAATGACAAAATAATAAACGATTGTTCACTTTATTTATTTTTGTTTAGTTTGTTTTTTGAACTAATTTTTATATTATTATTATTATTAAATATAATCAATTATAATGATAAATATATTTTGAGATTGTTGTAGGACATACTGACAATCATTTGCAATGTTTTTGTCAATAACTGACGATGGAGAAATCCTAATGGTAAAAGCCCAATAAACACATTCAGTTTATAGTTTCCAATCTTTAATAATCAGTTTAATTCGCTTTCACAAGATTCTCAGTTGTTGACTGCCAGTGTGTGAACTCTTGAAAGTGTAAAGCCGTGTTTGTGTTCAGTGAAGTACATAAGCTGTGTCTGGAGAACTCATAAATCCCCAGTGTTGTGCGGTGAACTCCAGATACGCCTCAAGGGCAGACACACATGGGACTGACAATGATTCAGTTCAACCGAATTTGCAGACATACACATAAGCTTCAACCTGTCCTCCCTCCTCAGCAGAGAGAACCTTATAATGCATGATGACACCTGAGCCCAACATTGCTCTTGCCCTGAAGTGAACACACACAAACACACAAACAGCTGAAATCAATGTGTCTTCATCTACTCCCTAAAGCCATGTATCTTGACAATGCATCGATAATGCATGAAGCTCCACAGGCTCAGAGCAGGTGGTGGGACACCGAATCCTCCCCCTGGGCTTCTCCTACATTACAGACACGAGGTTTCCAGTCTTTCCCTGGAAAGCATAGGCCTACTGCACGATTCCTGACTATTACTCATCACCTGGAGTAACACATCGCTCAGTTACAATCAATACTTCTAAAACTGAAACTATATGAATCTTTTCTATTACACTGAACCGTTTGAACGTAAACACTTCTCTGTGTTGAGTCTTTCAGAAACAGTCTGGTCAAGCTCAGACATTCCAACTTTATTCATTATTTACAAAATGACAAGAAATTTAACAGTGTGGAACCTAAAAATAAAGAGCTAAAGTCAGACTTTGGGCAGTGAGGGATTGAAAACTAGCTTACGTCAGAATGTCAACTTAAAGTTCCTTGTACTATTTTTTGAGCATCTTTTTATATAAAATTGATTTCTGTAATCTTATTAAACGTACAGAATGTTTTAAAATTAAGTAAACCACATTACCACAAAACAACAAGGATTCAATCTATTGCTAATACAGATGTCTGTGCTGTTGTTTTACCATCATAATGATGTCACTTCCTTTTCACAAAAACATTAATAAGGCATATTACAAAAGGATAACAAAATTTATAAGAAAATTATGTTAGAGATGTGGTAAAAATAAAAAGGTATATACATATAATCATACTTATAATTTATGTATTATTTTATGGGGGTATGAAAATGAATCAGGGAATTACATTTTTATATTTTTTATAATAACATACAATATACAAATATACAACTTAAATATATAACTTTCTGATTTTAAATCAATATATGTAAATATTATATATTTATAATGGGATTTTTAAATAAATCAGCTTACCATTTATGTAACATACTATATAAGACTTAATAAATGTATAAATTATTTTGTTAGGAGTTATGAAAATATACTGCATGTATTCCACTAATTTCAGCACAACCTCCGGATAAAAGTGGCTCCAAATGGTCTGTGAGGAAACAGTGACAAATAATGAAAAGCAATATTAGCAAATGACAGACAAAGACACAGAGGAAATATCCTGATGTACTTTTATTACAAGTCTATTTACAGAAATGAAGAGTTGTGTTCATTCTGTGTCGTCTTTCGCTATGTTCCCATAGAGCACGTCTCCAATGAGTTTCCGAACCGCTACTGTGTCACTGATATCTGTAAGGTGCACAAACACACACACCCAGAGGTTTAACGCCCATTTGGTGATGATTCTCAGCTTTCCTTCTGGATGCAGGACAATGATGATGGTGTAGAAACAAACCAAAGCATATTTCAAGCCAGCATGTCTGTGTATGTGGGTGTGTTATGAACAGAAATGTGCTGAAAGCACTGCGTAAATTAATTATAAATTAAAAAAATGGGCACGAACTAAGCCCTTTTTGTTGTCAGAATCCATTTTAGACTCATCTAAGATATTTTGGAAATGCCACGAGGAAAATTCATCAGAGCTCCAAAAAGCCTTAATATTAATTCATGCTCATAATGCTTTAAATTTACATAAAATAGTTATTTTACAGATTCAGTAAAAATCTACTAAAACAAACTCTAATTTACTGCTACTTAATTTTGATAAACCCATCATTTTTAAATGTTCCCAATAGGAATCAAAAATCAATTAACCTAGAAATAAAAGCGGTCTTGAACAGAAAAACATTCCAAAATTGACTACAAATATAAATAATAGAATAGAAAAATAAGGAAATAAAAAATCATATTACTCATTTATTAGTAAACACACTGATCTTATGTGCCTCGTTTGGCATGAATCTCCACCTCCTACAATCATCACGGATCGTCTACTATCTACACCTCTCCATCTTTCGTGATTCCTCTCACCTGCTGGCGTTCAGAGCGGCTGCGTCCCGTGGCACGGTAAGCTAATCGCGCTTTGAAAATCACATTGTGGGAGCACATCAGACTCAGAAGATAAATAATTAACAGTGGCCCAGGAAGTCAAGCTGGCTTTTCATTAACAACTGTGCATGTGAGCAGAATGACCTGACCCCCTTCGACCCAGTCAAATGCTTTCGAATACGAAGTCAAATTGTGCCACGTCTCAAGAAATTGAAACGTGAGGCACAAGAACTCAATCTCAACCAGTCATGGTTTCAACACTAAAATGCATGTGTTTCATTACTATATAATGGCATGCACTTTGTAGATGTGGGTTTACTACTCACAGTTTTGATTTTGTAGAGTTATAAATGTATTCAGAAACTTGATTTCGCTCATACACCCCGGCTCCTCCAGATGGAGATTGTGAGCAATGTTGAGCTCTACAAACTCACCCACTCCCAGTCTGTGAAGCAGGTCTGGATACTCGGGTCTCTCTTCCAGCACACTCAGCAGGTTGGTGGGCTCCATCCTCTCCAGCTCCACCCTCCAGTACACATAGATCTTATGGTTAAAGCTCACGTAGACCAGGCAGGGGCTGTTCCTCCCATCTTTACACGCATACTGGCCTAATGGAGAAAATTAAAGCATTATAACACAACATTTTACATTAAAGATTAGAATAAATGAAAATTAAAAGAACGCAGATGTAGCCAAATCATTTCCAACCTCAGTAATTTATTATAAATATGTGTCTGAAAGGAAACTCCTACAAATGCATATGAAATACAACATTAGTTGTAAAAATAACCATGTCCAAGTCTTTTATTATATAATAATATAATAGAAAATTGTATTAGAATAATGTATTACTACAGTAAGTAACATAATAAGGATTATTAAGACAATAATAGCAAATAACTGCATTTCAATGTAATTGATTTTATAATACAGATATCTCCAGTCTTGGATTGTAATTGGTCAATACAACATTTCAGCAATGTTAAAACACACAATATAGTAAAAATTATTAAAACATTTGTTTAGATAGATAGCCAGCCAGCCAATAAATGTAAAGGTTATTGTTGCTTACCAGAAATCAGTTTTATGGTTTAAAAACCACCGAGATACATCAATATAACATGAACATGGTCGTGTGGTAGACATTGATAGCTATTTGAGTAAACACCTGTTGCTTAATGTTTAAATTGGACAAAAACAAAGTATAAAATATGTACATTTATGCAAACGGTCTGTTTACTATACTTGCTGATGTAAAAACACTGATCCACACATTTCAAGCTTGAATGAGTGCTTCTTCAATCAAACTACACCTCTGCACTTTGTTTACACTTCGAAATGGAAATGACCAATCAGGAATCCACTAGGGTTGTATGGACAAGGCCACGTAACGTTTCACACGGCGTCTGATCTGTTTAGCATTAGAATATGTTTTTCTCCAGAGAAACCTTGCGTGAAAGCACAGCACCTCTCCTCGACATCATACAGCAGACTCACAGAGACTGGGGCTGAATTTTACTGAGCGCACACTGCCTCCACATTTGCTTTCTGCATTTTCATAAGATAACAATGAAGACCAAGGTGTATGAGCTGATAAACACTATACGCACCGTGTGAGGCTTTGTTGTACATGAGTCAGTGCCTTTCAATGTCAACCTGAAAGCAAGTCAGGATGCTTTTGTGTGCAACACATCTCTCTATCAATGTAATCCTCTTAATGCAACAATTTCAATACATGTGCACCACAATGATGAAAAAGAGAGAGATAAAAAGAACAGGAAGGTGCAAGCAGAAGTGAAAGTGGTACAGATATAACAGTGATATTTTCCACCCTGCAGGTTCTTTATTAACATATATTCATATTAACAGAAAAATAGCCTTTCTGTCCTTAATTTTATGCATTACTCACATTATGCAGTTTTTAAAAGGAAAAAGGTTTAATAGAAATATATTCATTACATTAAGTGCTCACATTCATTTACGTACATTCACATAAATACACTTTGTTTTTTAGAAAAGATTAATGTCATGCAATTTTTATGATTGTTAAGTTTAAAATGAATACTATTTATTATATTTTTGAAAGAAGTCTCATATTTATTGACTGAAAATACAGTAAAACAGAAGTATTTTAAAATATTATATCCAATTTAAAATAATAGTTTTTGATATTTGAATATATTTTAAAGTGTGATTTATTTTTGTGTAATTTTCAGCAGCCATTTCTTCAGTCTTCAGTGTCACATGATCATTTAGAAATAATTCTATGCTGATACGGTGCTCAATTATTATCTTTTTTTTCAGTTTAAAGGCGAGTAGGATCACAAAATGCTGACGATATGATAAGATTCAACCTGATAAAGACTACGAGAGAAGCTCACCAGCACAGAATGCGTTCACATTTTCATCAAACTGGAAGCGGACCACCATACGTGCATGATCGATGATGTAAGTTTGGCCGTCCCAAGCACAGGCCACCACTTCCTCTCTCCCATCACCCTGAATAAATGCACAAAACACATCAGGTAGAGCAACCTTTGAAATGTGTACATAGAAAAGCTCTTGCATAATTTCTTTGCGAATGAAAATGTTGTATGTAATGCAATAATACATAAAGATATTTTAAGTGTATTTATCATTGACTTAAATCGTTTTTGGTGCCATCATCACACTTACAGTGACATCCAGCTTCTGGAGGGCAAAAAGCTGATGATCCACCTGCACAGACCACAAGAGCTTCTCAGAGCTGTCCATGAGCTTCAGCGTTCCTGAAAAACAACCGCAACAGCTAATGAAAAACAACAACAGCTAACCAATCGATAACATCAACCCACCGCTGTCCAAACCAAAAAAAACACTAGGGTAGAATTTGTGCTTTGTAACTAAGTGGCCATGGAGAAAGACGTGAACAAGCCTACACTTTTAAAGTAAAAAGCCAAACTTCATGCACATCTGAGCCCAGAGTGACCTCTCCAGTGGAAAAACACAGCGTGTGCTTTGGTCATGTTCTCCCCACAACAAACAACCCTTGACATGAGGCGGTGGACTAACATCTGGACTCACCATCTAGAGTGCAAAGAGCAAACAAGCCACCTTTAGACGAATCATCCTTAGCACCTACAGAAAACAAAAACAAGATCCTTTATAATGTTTGTTGAAACTGTGAAAATTATGTGTGATTAGCGATGGACCAATATTAAAATAAAATACATTACATACAATTTTTTTTACATTTTATCAAAATATAAGCTAAATAATTATATAATTTGATTTATATTATTTATTTAGTTAGATATAAAATTATACAAATCTTAAATTATATATAAAATGATTTGATATAATTAAAATAGAGCTGTCAAATCAATTAATCATGATTAATCTCTTCCAAAATAAAAGTCTGTTTACATATGTATATTGTGTTTATATTATGGTTCATACTGTATTATATATTACATATATTTCTTAAATATACATGCACGTGTGTGTGTGTTTTATATACATATATACACACAGTAGACACGCATATGTAAACACAAACGTTTATTTTTTAAATGATTAATCACGATTAATCGAATTGACAGCTGTAAATTGAATATGAATAAAATAATATATTATATAAACACAGAATGTGAAATAAATAAAATTATTTTAAATGTATATATACGGTATTTTAAGAAATTGTATTATTATTTTCATGCCAATAAGTGATAAATGTGGCCATTAATTAAATTCAAATTATTTCATTTTACAGTAAATTAAAAATGAAAATCAATTGTTTTATGCAACAAATGAATTTAGGTATCACATTATTACAAATTATATTCATTTTGAGATGATTTTTCAAGATTTTAACTGTTAGATGACAGCAAAGTTAATCCAAAAAGGTCAATTAGCATGAACAATTACAAATCAAATAATGACTAATAAAATAAAACAGATAAAAAAAATGAAATGACCAACGTGGTACCAATATGCTGTGAATCCCTATTCATGACAGTCTTGAAATGTTTATTTTTGAGGTGAAAACGTTGGCAAAGCAAGTATAAATCTGAATCTTATTATTTAATCTGCATACTTTATTCTGCCGGCTGCAAAGTTTTTAAGGATATGCATTCTGATGCTGTATGTGTAGTATGCAATCTAAATGTGTGACAGCATGCTTTCTCAGTACCTCTGTGAATGCTGCCTATCAAATGAGTGGACACGTTCTTGTTATGGATGCGTCCAGAGGTCAGATGAAGGACGACGTCTCTGGAAGGACCCTCCCTGTTGACACATACACAAGCTGAGGTATTCCAAAAGACAGTTCTGCTCTGAATTATTTAACACTGCTATAACATTAATCCTAAATGTGATGTTCTCACCTGCTAGGAGATGCTGTGTTTTCATCCCCAGGTCCTGCAGCGCCCTCTTGTGTCCAAGAGCACATCAGAATCGCATAACCACAGCCGGGCTGAGACACCATTAGTTCAGGTAGACCTTCTGGACTTGGGTTAACCGAGAGACTGTCAACCTGGTCAAAGCGCATAAAAAAGCTGTAATCGTTTGTCTTCATGTTGACATTATGTTTGATGCATCTAGATCAGTACCTGACCCTCCAGAAGCCATTTCTTCAGTAAGACCAGCTGACCAGAGCTCAAATCTGAAGCATCAGAGGGTTCCTCCCACCTGAACGCCCGCACCACCCGGTCCGTGTAGCCAACGACAAGCTCACAGCGCCCGTCTCCGTCTTATAAGTGCACAGTCACTTCAATATTTGCATGAATTAAAAAGGTTTAGACATTTTTGAGCGTGTCATACGGAACCTCCTCACCGATGTCACTGATGAGCATCACTTTGGTATTGGCGGGGATGTGCTGGGTGTAACTGGGCTTCTGCTCGTCCCCGATCGAACCGTCCTGCTGACTCGAGGAATCTGACTTGGCTGCAGCAGCACTGATATCAAACAGGTGAAACCAGCCCTCCGCACCCACCGCCACGACAAAGTTCTGCCACGCAGAAAGACAGGCTACAAATGTGAAAGTGTGACATATATATATATATATATATCATTTTGTGTGTGTGTGTGTGTGAATTATATACAGTCAATCATACCACAGATTTAGGATATTATGAAACATAACAGTAATAATATAATACGATATACAAGATATTAATAGTAATATTTTTAGTATATATGGGCCTCATTCCCTGACTGAATGAGATCGGATGACTCGGTCAATGAAGAAAAGCCTTAATCAATTAAATAAATAAATAATAACAATAAAAAAATATATTTATAAAATATTACTTATGTTATATATTAGTGCTGTCAAATGATTAATCACATCCAAAATAAAAGTTTGTTTACATAACATGTGTGCGCTCTGTGTATATTCATAATGTATATATATATATATTTATATTTAATATACATGCATATACATATAATTATTTTCAAAATACGTACTGTGTGTATTTATATATCCATAATAAATAAACAGTACACATATATTTTGAAAACAAAAACTTTCATTTATGATCACGATTAATCGTTTGACAGCACTAATGTATATACATATACATAATGCACATTAATGATGATGATTAATATTGTATAATATTTATTGGGTGGAAAAAGCAGTCCGCACACCAACATTTTTTAATAATTTGTAATTATTCAACTGAAGATTCACAATAAAACAATAAACAAAACATCAAAGTGTACTAGCAAAGCTGTAACTGTGCACACAATATATATATATATATATATTGGACTATCTCCCAGTATAGGTATTAATTTATCAATACCATGGTTTTATCGTCTAAACCCATCATTATACCATGGTACCACCACAAATTTATTTTGTAAAGGTAAAAAGAAAGTAAGAGAATCTTACCCTTCCTTTGTTGCAAACATCTCCCACTCCTACACATGTTAACTAGGAATAAAAACAGTTGATTGTAAAAATCGTTCATTTTTACAATCAAATCATAATTCATAAATTCTTAACTGAAAGGTCGTGCTCCTCACCGTGCCCACACATGTTCGCGTGATCCAGGGCTTACAGTCATCATTCTTATAAATGTACAGCTTCCCACTGCTGTCTCCCACCACCAGCTCATTCAACTGCAGAGAAAACATGATTACCCCCATTACAGGCTGCTGTAACAGATACTAGTAGTTAGTACAGACACCTGGTAATTCCAGTATGATGATAAACTGAGTCATTGTAACTCACATCTGTCACACATGTACACAAACACTGGGAACTTACGGAGTCGTTATCTGCATCTCCAAGACAGATGGCGTGAGGAAAGATTGTTCCTGTGAAGTCTAAACTCACGCGCTGCACGTAACTGACCGAGCGCATGGCCTCTCAGCTCTACACTGTAGACTAACGATTCAAATATATTAAATAGCAGTTCATACAAATCATTTTTCAGATGCACTTCCCATTCAACACAAACACATACACACGACCGGGCTTCGTTTCAAAATAAAAGTCCGTGTCCGTGACCCCGAGTCAGTAAAAGTTCAACACAGTGCCGTTCAAATGTTTGAGTCAGTTAAATACAATAAGTAGATAAGTACATGTTTTTATTCAACAAGGATGCATTAAGTACTTGTTACATAAAAATGCGACGGTCTATAATCTAATAAATAATTTCTTGTTCAAATAAATGTTCTTTTGAACTTTCTATTTAGCAGAGAATCCTGAATAAATCTATAGAAAAAGCAGCACAGCTGTTTTCTACATTGATAATAATAGTAACTGAGCACTAACATCAGCATTTGAATGACTTCTGAAGGATCATGTGACACTAGAGACTGATGTAATAATGGCTGCCGAAACAAATTGTTCATACATTGTTTTATTGTAAATTGTAATATTTCAATTTTTTTTTTTTGCTTAAAAGATAACTTAGGCTAAGCTTTGGACTTCTTTCACACACTGGACATTTGACCAATCCCAAACTTGAACAGAAGTGCATGTTTATTAACATTTACTCACAATAATAGCAGTCAATGGCATATCAAAACACTTTCACTGTATTAGACCTCAAGTGGCATTGAGGGTCCCATTATTGCTATTAAAGCACTGCTGACAAAAAATAAGCAACAACTAAGTAACAAAAACACAAGTCATATTTGTTTCAAATATTTTCTATATTTTCCTATCATTGATTTTTTTTTTGGTCAGTTGTACATATGCAATTGAATATACTATGTCAAATAAACTATGTCTAAAAAATATACTATGTCTAAAAAAAGTGAGTGATATTTAAGGAAGGTTTGCAATATAAATGTACTATTTTCCCATGTTCTCAACCTTACCAAAGTGATTACTGGCTATATAAGTTTTTTATAATAAAACTAATACAAATATAGACTATTAATATATATGAATGGTTTTACAAAAACCTGTATTAACAGATAATTTTATTTCATTACTGCACCATTGTTTCTAAAATCCTAAGCAATCAAGTTTAATTAAATTAAATCCAGCAACCAATCAAGTTTCTTTGAAATAAGGGAAGAATTGTAATTATCACTTTTTAGAGAGTAAGTTTAGTCTTTGTAATTATGACCACAGCAGTTACAATTGGCTGTTTTTCATTTACAATGACTTAAATAACACGAGTAAAAGTGTGTTTGTCAAAATCAACTAAAGTTTATTTCCCTAAACGATTATTTCCATCTTCTAACTACAAAAGAAAAGGGGAAAAAAGGCAGGCTTAAACAACAGGAATCAGAAAGGGAGCAGAATTCACTGTATGAGCTTCCTCCTCATACTAACACGAGTCCATACATTCCTGGCACCTCTGGCTATGGTTGTCCTCGATGGGAAACGGAGGCTTTTGAAGGGCTCTCTCATACAGGTCAGCACCCCAGGCTGGGAGCTTTGCAAGTGCTCATGGGAAATGTAGTTGATCCGTCTTAACTGTTTGCTGTAGTAACTGCGCAGATGGTGTAGCTCCTCCACAGCGGCTGCAGAGACGATAGAGAGCTCAGAAGGAGCGCTAACCAGATCCACCTTCGCCTGGTCAGCATTAGCAGCACAGTTCTGAGTTAACGGTTGTTTTTGCCTCCTTTTTTTCGGTGAAGAATATAGCGGTTCTGGGGAGTTTTTAAGACCTTTCTCTTCTTCACTTTCACAATTATGTTCTTCTACAAGATTGACCTCGACATCAACCTCAAATACTGAGTTTGGCTTTACATACTCACTTGCTTCTGAAGCAAGACTTTCAATGTGGTTTTGAGCAAGTCTTTTCTCCATGTTTTGGTGATTCTTATGGATTTTAGTTTTGGCATGGCTCTGAATGGCCATGTTGGACACATCAATCAAGGCTGTCTCAATGTCCTCTTGTGTCTCATCCTTAGAAAAGAGAAGAAATTACTAGTTTTTATTACTAGCAGAGCTGTCTTTGAGAGAAATTCAGAACTAGAGAGGGGGTTGATGATCCATGCAAAGAATTAAAGGGACGGTTCACCCAAAAATTTCAATTCTGTCATTATATACTTCACCATCCACTTGTCCCAAACCTGTATGACTTTCTTTCTTCTGCTTACAAACAAAGATATTTTGCAGAATGCTGTTAACCAAACAGTGGTAGTAGCCATCAACTTCCAAAGTGTGTTTTTATTCTCAGTATGGAAGTCAATAGTTACCATTAACCGTTTGGTTTCCAACATTCTTTAAAATATCTTTACTTGTGTTCAGCAGGAGAAAGAAAGTCAGGTTTGGTACTTAAGGGTGCGTAAATGATGAAAATGATCATTTTTTGGGTGAACTACCTCCTAAAGATAGTTAGTTTCAAGTGCAATGTTCATTTCGTCTACAACACAACATGCAAATCAAAACACCATGGAATAGACAAATCATATTTCATAGCCAAGAAATACTATGTGAGGTGACTATCATAAACATGAGCACAAGCAAGAAAAAAGTGGTAGATGTTTCCCTCATTAAATTCTTGAATGTTTCTTAGGCCATGTCTACATGCTTTTGTGTTGTGAATATGGAATAAATCAACTGTACTTTTTGATTCTTCTCCTTACGAACTAGGGAAGGGTCTTGACTTTCTTGGCCACTGATTTTTTGTAGTCACTGTCAGCCGGTCTCTTTCCTTCTACTTTGGCACTACTTTTCTCCCCAGCACTTTCTGACACTTTCTTTACCTGTGGGGCGGCACAACAGCTCTTTACCTGTCGGTGGGCACTACAAAACAATTCATTTGAATAGGTTTGCACTAGAAACTGTAGGAACACAAGAGATACAAGGGGTTACTGCAAGTTCAATAAGGGATCATGTAGCTGAAGTGACACCTCCGACAGAAAATGTTTTAGGTACTCATGATGGGAAAAGGCATGTACTGCATGTTGTATACTGAGGGCAGCTGTTTATAGCTGATCCAATTCCACCATGACTGCTGGGACGGGGTAGTTTAGAGGGTGATAAATGCATCATCTGTGAGCCTTTTAAACTTAAAGGAAGTCCAATTTGGTTTTGCATCAACTGCCACACTGAAATCCCTCACTTTTATGACACAATATTCTTTTGGAGTGATTTTCTCTGATTTCTCAGGCTTTTCTAATCATATAAGCTTAGAATATAAGTATAGATCTAAAATAAATAAACCGTAACTAATAGTGCAAAAACAGTACCTCGGTGTGTGGAAAAGATTTCCGATTTCCTTGATTTAACCGCACAAACTATTTTTTAGAGTAGGTTGGTGTTAAAATTGCAATGTTGGAAATCAAATCAAGCAAACACTTTATGAATGTGTTAGTTACTAGATACTAAAAAGCTATTTAACTAAGTGAACTGTGTTGCAGCCCTCAAACACTCTGATGGCATCTACCTGAAACACAATAAGACTGGAAGATAAAGATAATAAAACAGATAAACACAAAAGATCAGCAAATACTACAGAACAGAGACCAAAGGCCAGATTCAATACACATTTGATACACAACACGAAATTAAAGAAATGTTCAGTTAAAACTGAGCAAACACAATAAACATTGGTATTAAGTAGCATAACTGTAATAAAGAAAATAATCAGAGGATTTTGTTATTGAATCTGGCCAATGTCACTATTGAAAGAAGTTCAGGAAAGTATTGGCACTCATACAACTATTAGGAAAATACGACAGCGTTTTAGTGCCACATTAAAAAAAAAAAAATCTAAGATTACGAGATTAAAGTCGTAATATTTCGAGAAATAAAGTCGAAACTTGAGAATAAAGTCAAACTAGAGAAAAAAGTGAAATGTTACAAGAATAAAGTCGAAACAGAATAAATCGAAATATTACGAGAATAAAATCGGCACTACGAGAATATTTAGAATAAAGTCGTAATATTTCGAGAATAAACTCGTAATGTCTGAGATTAAACTCCTAATATTTTGAGAAAAATCACTACTAGAAACAATGGATTTGAATGGAGGTTTGGTTAAGAAACTACTTTAGATTAGGGGTTTAGTAATAAGGAAATTCTTTGTCTTTTGGTGCACCTCCGACAGAGTTATACTCATGATGTAAAAGGCACTGCAGCGTTATGTAGGAAACTTAATTTATTCAGAAGAAATAACTGCGTCGCCAGTACTTCAGCTGGGGTCCCAACGTCATTGTGGCATTTAAACTTAAAGGAAGTCCGTTTGGTTTTGCATTCAACTCCTTCAGGGTCGATTTCTTTGATCACCATCCTCATAGTCTCTTGAGAAACAACATATCCTCTAATCACATAAGCTTAGAATATAAGTATAGATGTAACCATGACCACTGGTCGCCATCTCAGACTGCACAAAGAGGCAATTTCCTCAATGTCTGTCTGATTTTTCTTCTGAATAAATTAAGTTTCCTACATAACGCTGCAGTGTCCTTTTACTAATTATAACACTTTATGATGTGAAAGACAAAGAATTTCCTTATTACTAAATCTAATCTATGGATTTAACCAAATCCTCCACATCCATTGTTTCTAGCAATTCTGTGATTTTCTCAAAATATTAGGAGTTTAATCAGAGACCATTACCAGATTCAATACATATTCTCGAAATATTACTGACTTTATTCACAACAGTGAATTAAGAAATGTTCAGTTCTGTAATTTCGACTTGGTATTAAGTAACATTTAGACTTTTTTCTCGTAATTTCAGACTTTTGTTATTAAATCGACTGGCCAATGTCACTATTGAATCTTAGGAAAGTATGTGGCCCTAACAACTATTAGGAAAAGTTTAAATCTAGAAATGTGCTAGAATCTATGAAAAAACAGGACTGCCTGCACATGAAATATGAAAACATCTGCTGAATTTATTAATTCTTACAGTAGCGTGTGACATCACTCTCCTCATCTTCATAGTGATGGAGTGATTGTCACTCTTCAGGAGAGCTGCCTTCCGGCCCAGCTTCAAGTAGAAGTGGGTCGTGTAGGGAGTGAAGCTAAAGTCCTCACTTGTGAATGAAAGAGAGCAGAGTTAAAGAACAAAATTACAAAGGCAAAGTAGCTTATCTAGTTCTACTTAAGCCAGCAAACCGGTCTGAAAATACCTGAAGTAGCCATGTAACAAAAGATGTATGATAATGGCCTCCACTTCCAAGCGTGACAGTGACGTGACCTTTATCGTTTTGCGATGCTTAGCAGGCCCTTTTCCCAACCAAGCATCACAGACTTTCAGAGGGGTCAACTTTTCATCCATAGAGCTGGCCGTTTCTACAATCTTAACAACATCTTGAGCATGTGTGGTGATGTCCATGGTGATGTAGTCTGAAAAAATTATTAATAAATAAATCACACCATTTAATAATTCACCGGATTGACAAAACTGGAAGAGTTAGGTTTGTAAAAACGAATGTGAGAGACTCTTACCGTTGCCATGCCGACAAACATCACACATTTGGTTGCACTCTTCATCATTCCAAACTTCATCAAAATGAATGCAAGCCACATATGAATTGCAGTAGCCAGTCTCATGACAAGTTGACAGATTGCATGTAAAAATGCTTAGTATACGAGGCAGAGAAGGCCCTTGTTTCAGAAACCAACACAACAGTGGTCTCCAGCATTTTCTGACTCACCGGTCCACATTTTGGCAATATGCCACCATATTTTGTAGCTTCTGCTGCCCGGTGTTGTCCATCACAACCATTGCGCTTATTCTGAAGATGTCTGCAAACCCGAAGAATACAATACAGTCTGCTGAGCCATCATCCCGTCCTGGAATAAAAATACAGTTAATGATGATTTAATGAATAAAGTACAGACATTACTTTTGATATTCATGTTAATGGAAATATTTCCTTCTGCATTGCAGCATATTTCAGAGTAAAACAGATGATTGAATTTTGTCTTAAAATGTAGGGCTTGTTCTATCCATCTGTTGTTGACTGGATGGAGGCTGATTCGAATGCAATACAGCGGCGGGGTTTAAAAGGACAAAAATAATTAGAGAATTTTTTATTAAAAATTGCGATCTACAAAAATGACACAAAAATAAATAAAACATGCGTGGATGAATCATTGCCTACCTGCACGTCCACTCTCCTGATAGTAGTTTTCGATAGATTTGCTGATGGTGTGATGGATAACAAATCGCACATCTGCCTTGTCAATGCCCATCCCAAAAGCCACAGTGGCAACAACCACCTACACAAACATTACATTACATTACAGGAGGGCAATTACAAAAACAGTCAACAACAACAGTAGCTCTGTATGTGCAACCTGGATCTTCTTGGAGGACCACCGCTGATGCACCAGAGACTTGTCTGAAGGCTCCATGTTGGCGTGGTATGGCTGAGCAAGAATGTTTCTCTTCTGCAGGTCAGCAGCCACAACTTCTGCATCCTTCTGGGAGAACACATACACGATTCCTGCAAATATAACATATATTGTGCATTTTGATTAAGTGGTTTTCAAATAAATAGACATTTGGAGAGCATTAAGGCCCATTCACTCCAAGAACAATAACTGTACATGATAACTTTGTTTATTACAGCCACACGCTGCTGTTTTGTTGTCTGGCACTCTAAATGCTGAGGCTCTTTAAAGGCAATTGCATTCTGATTGGCAGTCAATGATTTTCATTGTTCATCAGCTGAAAAAAGACAGTCAGAAAGTGATTCCAATAATAGTGTTCCTCTGTGTTTATCAATATATCTGTGAAGTGGACATCCCTATTCTTACAGGAATAGAACAAATTATTAAATCTTTATAGTTATCGTTCTTGATGTGAAGGGAAATGTACTCCTTTAGCAATTAAAATGATTTACCTGATTGGTTTTTGTATCTTTCGGTAATCAGTTGTGCAATTTGGTCGTTACAGTCTTGGTTATCTTTAAAACGAACCTGTAGAAGTGAGATGACAAATGATTCAGATCTGTTTGGCTTATTCTGCACTTTTCTAGCAGCGATACTAGCTAAATAATTGATAAGCATACCTCATAGTAAAGGTTTGGTCTGTTGAACGGTGCTGTCAGAGTGATGGGTTCTTGAACACACAGAATCTTCTGGCAATCTTTAAGAACGTTGCTGGTTGCTGTGGCAGTCAGTCCGACCAATGGGACTTTGGGGAACTGACGCTTTAGGATACCCAGAGCTTGTAATCTAAAAAAGGAATAAATGAGAAATTCAATCATGGGATACAATTTTTACTCCGTTTGGGTGAAACAGAATCTCACCTGGCCTGAAGTCATGCCCCCACTGACTGCAGCAGTGAACTTCATCAACGGCGATGCGTGCCAGTAGACCCATGTTGTAGGCCTTTTCAAGTTTGGACATCAGTAGTTTGCTCTTGGCGATTTTCTCCGGGGTTACATAGAGCAACTTAAAGGGGCTGTTTTTATCTATCATCCCTGCCAATATCTGCTTAGAGTCCTCCTGCAGATGAACATGAACATCAGTATCATATATGAATCAAATCTGTCCAGTACATCCGTCATACTGTACCTTTGTACTGGAGGCATTTAGTGTTACTGCCGGGACATTAACGGACTTCAGATACATCAGCTGATCCTCCATTAGAGACACCAATGGGGCGATAACCAATGTAAAACCTGATAAATGCAACCACACAAAGACATGCACAGGAATTCACATTAGAGTACTAAAATTATTCTTCATTAAAATATGCGTGTGCGAGCATGTACCCTTAGAGCAGAGGGCTGGCAGTTGGTAACAC
Source organism: Gymnocypris eckloni scoliostomus (assembly GCA_027564155.1). Taxonomy (NCBI): domain Eukaryota; kingdom Metazoa; phylum Chordata; class Actinopteri; order Cypriniformes; family Cyprinidae; genus Gymnocypris; species Gymnocypris eckloni. The sequence goes on along the minus strand of CM050432.1, from coordinate 14,647,088 downwards.
AGGCTTTTTCCTCGTCCAGTGGGCATTACCAGGAAAAGGTCTTTCCCTGACATGCTGAGATTTAATGACGCCCGTTGTAGGGGACGAAATTTGGAGAGCTGGAACACACTGCACAGCTTCGCCTGAACTTCTTTAGACCATGAGAAATCTGGTGGCAAAGCAACAAAAATAAAAATAACACAGATTACTCATTATATATCTGTAATTTCACTTCACTACACAAAACATTAACCCTTAACAATAAATACTATGGTGGCTAGACTGCTCAAAAATTTGGAGTTGAAGATTTGTCAAATGTTTTGGAAATAAGTGTCTTATTGTATGCTCACCATGGTTTCATTTGTTCAAAAATAAAATTATACCCGTACTATTGTGAATTATTACTACAATTTTAAAATTAGCCATTACTCCAGTCTTCAGTGTCAAATGATCCTTCAGAAATCATTCAAATATGCTGGCTGCTGAAGAAACATTTATTTTTATCAATGTTGAAAACGTCTCAGGTTACACATGTAACCATGGTTCCCTGAGAATAGGGAACGAGACGCTGCATCCTCTAGAGGGCGCTATAAGATGCAGAGGACGAGCGTAGAGTTCCCTTCGAAAGGGAACGTCTCAGGTTACACATGTAACCATGGTTCCCTGAGAATAGGGAACAAGACGCTGCATCTCTTGGCCATGCTTCGGGCTTCCTGTCGGCGTCCCCTTTGAAAAAAAGAGGATGACGTGTTCCACAGGCGCCCTTTTATTCCCGCAGACGCTCATTTGCTTACGTCATAGGCTTCCACCTGCCAATGTCAAGTGCATTGTGTGTTTTCATTCATGCTTCAGAGACCGGTCACGCTGAAGGCGTTCCCATAGCGCCCTCTAGAGGACGCAGCGTAGAGTTCCCTTCAAAAGGGAACAACGTTTTTTTTGTGGAAACTGAGACAATTCTTCTTGTCTTCTTTAATAAACAGAAGGTTCAAAAGAACAGCATTTATTTGAAGCAAAAATATTTTTACTGATCATATTAATGTGTCATTGCCGAATTAATTCCGGAGGTTTTACCCTCATTCACCTCAAAAGCTTCTTCTTTGCCACAATAACCTTTGGTGCAAAGCTGCTTTGAAACAAAATGCATTGCGAACACCACTATACAAGTTATTTTAACTGTGATAACTGTGAATGAGTGATACCTGACTCCTCATAGTGCTGTAGGTCCTGTTTGCTCAATGATGGTTTGGGAGGTTTGTTGGATCCAGAGGGCTGTGCCGAGCTGCAGGCTCCCTCCAGGATCTGCAGGAGTTTGTTTTTCCTGGAGTTCAGCTTCGTCTGTTTCTCCAGCAGCTCAGAGATCTGCAGTTCCACCGTCTCCAACTCTGCCTCCACCGAATCCAGTTCTGCTTGAGCATCATCTGCGAAGAACAGATTAATTCTACTAAAAGCCTGTGTGCATTTATTTGAGCATGTAGCCTTTCCATGCACTCATTTTCTGCAAAACACACAAGCCCTTAACAGTATTCCCTTGATATTCCAGGTTCCACTGCTGTATAATTCCCGGTGTCTCTCACCTCTGCATCTCTAATGAGCCGAGCTTCACAGAGAGATGTAATGATGAAAGTCACACCAGTATGTTTACCTGCCTCACTCCTCAAGGGAGCATTAGAAACATCCCGACAGTCCAAGTCATCCCCTCAAATTAATACTTTTCAAGTTCAAAATATATTATATAATAATCATGTTTGTATTTACATCACAAATAACCAAGTGTGTATAATAACAAGAGTGTATATTATGAATGTCGAAAACAAAGAGACACTCACCAAGGTTACTTGCCATTTTATGCGGTTCTTGAAGATCACAGATGAGGATGACTGTTGGAGACAGTGAATCAGTATTTTTGATTTCTTTGTAAGATATAAATAAAGAAGATTTGAGAGAATATGTATTTAATCATGTTTATTCACAAGAAAGGTGTCATTCTAGTTTAAAAGCATAAACCAACCATTTTGGGAGGTTTGCTTTGTGCAGTTTAGCTTTCCAAATAAACTTGGCCTGCTTTAAAGACGTCCAGATATATATATATATTTTACTGGAAAATAAGACTAAAACTCAAATTATTAAAATATTTTGTAATAGTAGATGCATTATTTCAACAGTATAGTATATTTTATCAATACACTACCCATTAAGACGAAAGGCAATGAGGCCTGTCAGCCATTTTCATGCACAGACAATCTTTATTACGACGATTTTGCTTGATGTAAGTTACTGTAAGAGTTACAATAATAGACACAAGAAATGGAATATACACATGCCATGTGTCTGAACGACTCAAGCATCACAAGCGCATCGTCAATCACGTTCAACATTTATGAATAGCAGACCATGTGTATGGAAACGCATTTCTGTTAACTCACCTCTGAAGTCTGCTTATTTTCACTTTCTCTTGTTTGCACCGGATGAAGCCCTCGTTGCCCCACGCGACCATTAACCGGGAAACTGACCAATCACGGGACTGGAAATACAAGAGTCCAGACGAGACAAGAGTCTTGAGCAACAGAAAAATACTCATCCCGTAGTACTATCACAAATACTGACTCAACTAAATTAGTGTAGTAATGCATATTAGAAACTATACACACCATCGGCACCGTTAAACCGTTAAATATAGAGACCAGGGAGTGGATTTTTATTTTCCAAAATAAAAGTCCATATATTGCGTTGTTAATGACGTGGACAGTAGACAATTAATTCTTGAAAACACTTATTATTACTCTCACTAGTTTATTTATTTGGTTTACCAACAATGTTCAACAGTGTGTATACACGAGAGTCCTCGCAAATACTGCCTTTTTACATGAAAGTCATGCAATTTTTAAACGTCAAGTTAAAAACATAAACTTGCTCCATTTAGTTGTTTCTGAACCAAAAACACACCCTGTACATGCATGCAGTTAAGGTAAGTGGATGATGATGAATATAAGTTTTTACTCAATAGATTTTTTATTATTATTTAATCTTCAGATCTCTAAACAATTCGTTTCTTGTTCACCCCATTTGAATTAGTTATTAATTTAAGCAAATTGCATATGTTTTGGCACATGCATACAAAACAGTTACTGCAATTTGCACAATAACCAAATGCACACGGCTTTCTGATCAAAACTGATGAAATGGTCATACTCTTCATTATTTGTAAGCATTGCCATCACATGCAAAATCATTCATTCAGCTGTCAAAATCTGTCAGACATACAAATGTTAATTTCTATTTACAGTATATGTAACACATTGCTAGCAAAAATAAATGTTCTGTACACCTATCACATTAAACTTTTATCCTACTGTTGAAATCTGTTTCAAAAAGTGTACACAATAGCATTCAGCTTGACAAAACTATCTTCTGTAGTATAGCAGTCAGTGTCAGGAAAAAAATGTAACAAAAATGAAATGTGTGTAATGTACAATGCTAAGAAAAATGCATTAATGATGAAACATGAATTAAATGTTTTGGGGGAATTAATGCATTTTGTAGACATGTAAAGTGTCCCATAAAACAATTTAGATAATGCTAAAACTGTTTGAAAAATGAGCTAAAGCAATTGATAAAAACTGTAATTAAGTCATGCCAATGTGGTTTACTAACAACACAATGAAATCATCTGTTGATCCTTCATTTCGTCTATGTTGACTGCTGGAGCCATATTTTCCAATCATATTATCCATAATTTGCTTCACTTGTTTGGACCACAGTATAATAGATATCGATGAAAATGTATTTAGCTGCAATGATATAAATCTCCACAAGAGGCTGCTCTAGCCTTAGAAAAAGTCTTCCTGCCACCCCTCCTTTTAATATATTTCCTCTCCCTGTACCATTTACACTACACTGCAATGATTATTAATCAAATCTAATTAACACAAATAAAAATATGTAGATTCCTAAAGTATACATTTTACTCAAAAATGAAAATTAACTTAAGCTTCCTCACCAGGCCGTCCAAGATGAGGATGAGTTTGTTTCTTTATCGGAACAGATTTGTGAGGAAAAAAGTCTTGTCTGAATCAGTAGAGAAATACCAACAGATCAAGCAAAAACAGTCTAAAACAGTCCTAAACAAAAATGTCTGTGGATTTTAATGTGAGGACAGGATGTATTTTTCACTGAAGAAAGCATTATTATAGACATGTATTTTGACAGTGTACAGTGACAGTGTAATTTAAAATGCCTTAATGACGCCTTTCTTACAATCAGTGTTTTGCTTCTCAATACATTAAATGATGGACTGGAGCTGTGTGGATTATTTGTGGATTATTGTGCTGTTTTTATCAGCTGTTTTCAACTCTCATTCGGACGGCACCCATTCACTGCAGTGTATCCATTGGTAAAGTGATATAATACTACATTTCACTAAATCTGTTCTAATGACGAAACAAACTCATCTGAATCTTAGATGGCCTGAGCTTTTGCGTGAACAATTCCTTTAGTCCCAAGTGGGAACTGGCTTGCATTTTTTTATACATTTATATCTAGTAGAAAGTATAAGATGTGATTTCAGTATTGCTTGTTTAATGTTTCCATGTTTCAGCAAGCGTTACAGTAATGCCTGTCTTTTGTACTTTCCTGTAGAAGCACTCTGGACCAGATGACCTGCTTTCAGAAGCAGATTCAGGCAAGATGTGCACCATATGCATCCCACAAATGCCTTAGAGACATTTTCACAAGCCAGAAACTGAACAAAGCAACTTCCCTGCTTCAAACCGGCTTTAAAGAGCAGCCCTTTAATAAAACTCCAGCAATATGCTTTTCTTTGAGAGACTAAGTTCACTGAATCCCTATCTGACCACTTCAGTGTTTTCAGCTCAAGGCCCAACTGTTACATGCAGTCAATGCGACACTTATTTTTCCATTAAATACTGTATACTTTCGGGTTCAGTGTAATCAAAAGTCATTAATGACAGACAATCGTATGTCTGTAGTTGAGGCGTCTGAATGTACAACAGCATTGAGAACAGCAATGAAGGTCTAACACAAGAGGATCTGTTCTCACAAGTTCTTGGCCCTAGCAGATGTGCTCTGTGACATTTAAGCATTGCTTTAGAAAAAATCCCCCTTCTGATGATCTGAACCGCAACGTTAAAAATGAAATGAATTGTCATTGGTGCGCTGAATTGAAGCTCTACTCTCAATGACCGTGCAGTACATTGGAAGATAAAACCAGTTTGACAGGCTTTAAATACACCTGAAATGAAAATCTATACCCGAGTCAGTGTAAGCAGCTTTTTTTTTTAGAAAAGCCTTAATAAATTGGCCTAGTATATAAAATGCTTACATTCATACATTTATTTAGTGACTATAAGCTTAGATACAGTTTCTGAACATTCAGCCTTTACATATTTAAATGTACTATTTACTAATTTACTATTTAATTTATTTATAGCTCAGTATGTGTATGCGAATGGAAAATGATTGCACTGTCATTGACTGTTATCCGAGGCAAAAGAAACCCACAAAAACTGTAACATAAACCGAAAAGATAAACTGATATGCACGACAAAGGTAAAGGTCATGTTACATTATGACAAATACACTACTGTTCAAGATTATGTTTTTAAATATATATTTGCATTCAGCAAAGATGCATTAAATTGATCAAACGTTACAGTAAAGATGTCTGCGTTGTTCCAAAAATGTCAGTTTTAAATAATTAGTGTGAACTTTCTGTTAATCAAAGAATTCTAAAACTGTATCTCTAATCACTCAGAAAAACATTAAATGTTATAGCATAACTTTCTGCTATTTGATATATTATAATGCACAAAAGTGCAAAAGTGTAATACTTGAAGGGATAGTTCACCCAAAAAATGAAAAATCTGTCATCAGGATATTTTAAAGAAAACTAAACAGTTGACGGTAGCAATTGACTTCCATTGTAGACCAAAAACAAACAAAAAAACTATGGAAGTCAATGGCTATTGTCAACTGTTTGGTTACTAACATTTTTCAAAATATATTCTCTTTTAACTAAAAGAAGTGTAAAAACTCATTCAGGTTTAGAACAACTTGAGGTGAGTAAATTTTGACAGATTTTTCCATTTTTGGGTGAACTTCCCCTTTAAGCGTAGGGATTTGAACTAACCTAACAAACTCTAAGTAAAATCAACAATAACAGTGAGATCGTCTTAATAAGGGACAGTAAATCTATGCATTCATAACAGTAATAGTGTCTTAATAAGGGACACAATAGATCTGTGCATTCATAACTCACTTTAATGAGAGGGACTGAGAGCATTAAAGGGAACTGTTTTGACTGATGGATGAGGAACGACTCCTCTGCACATGCTCCACATGTGGATTGTCTCACAGCCTTCGGCTCAGAGTCCACAGGGGAGCTGAAGAATCTGCACTGGCCCTTCCTCTGCTATTGTACAAGCTCTTTTCTTACACATAAAGACTAGAGAGAGACAGCGGAGGAGAGGGGGTCAAGGGAGAGTGAATGAAACATTTTGGAGGCTTTCAGCGTCGCAGCTCGAGAAGGAAGGATGAATGAGTGAGGGAGTGACAGAGAGGGACACGGAGAGAAGGAAAGAGAGAGAGAGCGGAGGGTCGAGCGGGCAGCCACATGGGCAGTTCTCACTCGGGATAATGAGAGTCTTTTCTGCGGCACTTAACCTCCAAACGGCACACTGGGAACCCACAGCCGCGCGAGCTGGTCCACACAACAGCCACGCTCGGACACGCTCGCCCTCCGCTTAATCAAATTTTACACCCAGTGCGGTGCCCCTCCACTACACGTGGCCCTGACAGCCTCTCTCCCAGGATCATGCTCACCCAGAGGCCATGCAGAAGAGAGGAAGAGAGGGAATGCTAATGAAGATGAACAAAACTTTCAGGAGGAAAAAAATCCAGCACATTTTCTGCAGACACAAGTGGTTTTTTGCAATAGCATGATACATGACGACATGTTGTTGGACAAAGCTTATATCAAACAGGGGAAATCAAAGGAAAATGGTCAAACATGTTCATAATATATTTATCTAAAGCTTTTCTTCAATAAATAACACCAGTAAACAGTAATGTTATATGCTATTTTATTTCCAGAGCTCTATTTATTTGTCTGTAATACCTATGCCACCCACTGAAGCTCTACTGTGTAAACACAGTGATGCAACAGTTAGTTCAAGTTCTCAATATGTCTTTGCTGATATACAGTCCGTTTCACTGTTTGTATCACTCTGCTTGTCTGACAGCTTGTCGGTCTGTGAAATCATTGCATTTTTCATTGCCTCTTTCTGCAGGTTACATCAGTACAGGCAAGTTAATTCATTCATTCTTATCATTACCGGTGAGTCATTTAATCATTCACTCAACTGATTTGTTAAAAACACTGATTCATTCTCTATAAAGAGAGTAATTTATTTCTTAGTTAATTATAATCATTACTATTATTATATTTTGTTTTTGCACAAAAATAAAATAAAATCATTAACCAACCAAAAGTGACTTTCAGAATTGGGAATGGCATACTAATCTTACTATGATAAATTGTGAGAGTAGTCTATAAATCAGAATTCAGCCATAAATGACACACTACACACGATGCACTTATAATATGGAATAATGGAGTGTTGAGTGCATGAAGTGTCCGACATTCCACTCTTCATTATTCAGTTAATTAAGTGCATCATATGGACATCTAAAGTGCACTTTTCTTTTGGGAATTTTAAGTGTAAACAAACTAATCACTGTTTGTATTAAAACATGGAATAGAATAGTGCATAAGTATGCAAATTGGGATACACCTATAATCTTTTTTCAACTCAGTAAGTGAGTTGTTGATTCACTCAGCTTATTCATTTAAAATCACTAATTCATTCATCAGCAAAACAAGTGTCTTGCAGAAATCAAAATAGCATATTTATCTTACTATAACCAATAAAAATATAAGTATGCTAGTATGCTATTCTGAATTCAGCCACACTTTTTTTAAGTGAGCCATTGATCCAATCAAATTATTTATTTACAAACACAAATTTATTCATCAGCATACTTTTCTTTACTATATAACGATATCGAAGAAATACCAAGAGTATGCTTGTACATTATTTTGAATTCAGCCACAGTCATTGATTGAATCACAAAAAACTGATTCACTGAGGAATGAAACACTACTGCTACTCTGAGACATAAAAGTTTTCTGCTTTTGTTTGGTTTAGAACTATTTTCATAAGTAACTGACAATACTGTAGGGTTTCAGAAGTGGACATTCAACCGTGTCTTGCTCTCAGTTGTTTAATCCCTAAGACTGGCAAGAGCGGATTCCAAATCTTCAATACTTATCTTGCTGGATCTGTCCGCTGATTTTGACATGGTTAACCACCAGATCCTCATGTCAACCCTGTTGGCAAAGGGCACCTCAGGAACTGCACTCCAGTGGTTTGACTCTTACCTCTCAGATAGGTCCCTCAAGGTATCTTGGAGAGGTGAGGTATTGTCACGGTACTGGTCAAAGGAGACAGACAGGTAGATGCAAATCAAAAGGGAATTTATTAAAGTAACTCAGGAAGGGCTTCCAACAGAAGAGAGACAATGAAGAAAGTTCTGGAAGCAGGATGAACAGTATCAACTGTTTGTAAACTTGCGTGTCCACCGGCAGAGACGAGTTCCAAGGATAGACAGGAGGACATCGACCAGTGTAGAGAGCTGCAACCATGCAGCCTTGCAACCTTAAGACCAGCCGATGAGTGACAGAGGTGAGTGAGCTTATGAAGGGTGGAGGTAAGTGATTGCAGGTGTGCTCAATCAATGATGAGTGAAACCAGGTGAGGGCGTGCACTGTGATTGGAAAGGGAACAGGATAGGCAGATCTGTGACATTACCTCCCCCTCCCGGAAGGCGCGACTCGTGCCGTAATAGTAACACCGGGGAGGGGGGGTGGGCGCCCTGGAGGCCTCAGGGACTTGGAGACCGGACAGGTGGACTCAGGGCGGTGCCCCATGGCGTCCATGGTGGATCCGGGGACTCGGGAGGCCATGGCGGATCCGGGGACTCAGGCGGCCTTGGCGGATCAGGGACTGGGCGGCCATGGCGGAGCAGGGAGCTCGGAGACCATGGCGGAGACCAGCTTGGGATGCCATGGCGGAGCAGGGTGCTCGGGTGGCCATGGCAGGCAGAGGTTATGCCAAAATCTTCATGGGGAAGGCAGGGCAAGCTCTGGGAGGCCTGTGGGGATCGGGAGAGCTGGGAGGACTCCATGGTGGGTAGCCCCCAAAATTTTCTTGGGGAAACTCTTCTCAGGGGGTGCTCAGCCGGACCGCCCAGACGCTCGGTGAGCTGGGGAGCCGCGGACATAACCGGCAGGAGCTCTGGTGAGCCGGGCGGAGGCACTGGAGGACCGCCGGAAGCGCCGGTGAGCTGGCCGGGACCAGCAGGCTGGTGAGCTGGACGGGACCAGCGGGCGGCATCGGTGAGCTGGGCGGTACCAGCGGAGGCATCGGTGAGCTGGACGGAACCAGCGGAGGCATCGGTGAGCTGGCGGACCAGCGGAGGCATCGGTGAGCTGGAACCAGCGGAGGCATCGGTGAGCTGGACGGAACCAGCGGAGGCCATCGGTGAGCTGGACGGAACCAGCGGAGGCATCGGGTGAGCTGGACGGAACCAGCGGCCATCGGTGAGCTGGACGGAACCAGCGGAGGCATCGGTGAGCTGGACGGAACCAGCGGAGGCATAGGTGAGCTGGACGGGACCAACTCTTGGGGCGCTCTAGAAGCGCTGACTCTCGTGGGCGCTCCGGAAGTGCTGATTCTCGTGGGCGCTCGGGTGAAGACTGGGCGCTCGGGGTGGCTCTGACTCTCGTGGGTGCTCTGGAGTGCTGGACGGAACCAGCGGCGAAGAAGATGAGCTGGACAGGACCAGCGGAAGAATTTGAGAGCACTTGTGAGGAGTCGGCACCGGAGGGCGGCGAGCAGGCAGGGCGCTGGCGAGCAGGCACCGGAGGGCTGGCGAGGAGCAGGCACCGGAGGGCGCTGGCGAGAGCAGGCACCGGAGGGCGCCATGGCGAGCAGGCACCGGAGGGCGCTGGCGAGCAGGCTCTGGGGCCGGGCCCAAACCCTCCCTCATAATCTATTAACAAACCCAGGGTACCTGGGGGCCGTTAGCGAACTGGACGGAACCAGTGGGGAAGAAGGTGAGCTGGACGGGCTTCCGCTCGGGATTGGAGATCTCCCAGACATTGGGTCACCGCTCTTCCCAATTCAGGTCGGAAGTGTCTGGGAGCTCCACGGTCGATGGTATGAGATCCCGAGTCAGAACAGGGTCTTGAGGACCCCATCATCCAGGAGCTGACAAGGGCGAGAGGGATGAAAGCCGTGGCGAACTCCAACGGCTCCGGATTCGCGCAAGCCAGCGAAATAAATCGCGCTCGCTCCTCCATCGATCAGTGCGGTTCGGATCTTCTATTTTTTTAAAGGGCTGGTCTTCTGTCACGGTACTGGTCAAAGGAGACAGACAGGTAGATGCAAATCAAAAGGGAATTTATTAAAGTAACTCAGGAAGGGCTTCCAACAGAAGAGAGACAATGAAGAAAGTTCTGGAAGCAGGATGAACAGTATCAACTGTTTGTAAACTTGCGTGTCCACCGGCAGAGACGAGTTCCAAGGATAGACGGGCAGACAGGAGGACATCGACCAGTGTAGAGAGCTGCAACCATGCAGCCTTGCAACCTTAAGACCAGCCGATGAGTGACAGAGGTGAGTGAGCTTATGAAGGGTGGAGGTAAGTGATTGCAGGTGTGCCCAATCAATGATGAGTGAAACCAGGTGAGGGCGTGCACTGTGATTGGAAAGGGAACAGGATAGGCAGATCTGTGACAGGTATCCAAGTCCCAACATCTAACTACTGGGGTGCCTCAGAGCTCAGTTCTTGCACCACATCTCTTCTCTGTCTACATGGCATCAGTGGGTTCTGTAATTCAGAAACATGGCTTTTCATATCACTGCTATGCTGATGACACTCAACTCTACCTCTCATTCATCCTGATGATCTGACAATAGCTGCTCGCATCTCAGCATGTCTAGCAGACATTTCTTGCTGGATGAAGGACCATCACCTTCAACTCAACCTAGCTAAGACAGAACTGCTTGCAGTTCCATCAAACCCATCGTTTCATCACAATTTCACCATGCATTTAGACACATCAACCATAATTCCTTCAAAAACAGCCAGAAACCTTGGAGTTATGATTGATGATCAGCTGAATTTCTCAGACCACATTGCTAAAACAGCCAGGTCCTGCAGATTTGCTTTATTCAACATCAAGAAGATCAGGCCCTTTCTCTCGGAAGATGCTTCACAACTCCTTGTTCAAACCCTTGTTCTGTAGTGGTTCTATCAAACCTTTACAATTAATCCAGAACGTGGCAGCAAGATTATTTTTTTAATGAGTCGAAAAGAATGCACACACATTTATCAATTTGCACTGGCTACCAATAGCTGCTCACATACAATTCAAGGCATTAATGTTTGCCTACAAAACCACCAATGGCTCTGCACCCCTTTACCTAAATTAATTACTTTAGACTTATATGCCCTCTAGAAGCTTGTGTTCTGCAAGTGAACATCACTTTATTGTGCCATCCTAAAAACACTTTCACAAACTTTTACGTTTTTCTCAGTCACTTTGGTGCATTTCTCGAATCATCCTTAATATTTGCAAATAAGTATGTGCATTTCTCAAAACAATTCGTACAAATAGAACCACTCAATAGATTACCTGCAAAAGCCTGTAACTTACTAAAAATCTTTAGTTCATCTTTCAAAAGTAAGTATTTATGTTAATGAACATATCAGTGCCATCAGAATGAAAAGTCCTTGTGTCATTGTTCACAAACAAGATTGCTTAGTCATGTTTTCAATATAACAGTGCACTCTGTTAGTATTACCTGATGTAAACTATGGCAAAAATTTGGATGACCGTTACAGTTCTGTACTGAAATGCAGAAGGCTGCACTTCTAATGTATGCCATATATCCTTTCAAAAGTACAAATTTACATGTTACTGTATGTGGGATATTGATTGAAAGAGTCTGTTTCGAAATAGGATTAATATTGAGGATACTGTTCGATTCTCCAATATTTAGCTGCAAATTCATCCATTGCAGAGGTGGATTTTCAATTAACCTATGTTGCAGTTACTGTAATTGAGTAAATAGAGCTAATATGTTATACAGAGAACGATAATATACAGATTACCTTTGATCAGGGTAGCTGAATAAATACTTCGGTCATACATAAAAATACATCTGGGTCAACTTCAATCCTCTCTTTCACCCCAATGACGACAGAGACCCTCCCACCATTTGTTTCTGTGAGATTTCTAAGTTTGCAAGATCTCTCTCTCTCTTGAAAATGGAAGGTAGGCAAGCTAAACGTGAGACTGCCGCTTGGGAGGAGACAACCAGAGCAGCGAAAATGTCAATTTTAATTGAAATTACTCATCTCACAGTATTACAGCCTTTATGAAATGAATATTGTTATCATAAATTGTTAAATAAGTAACCTTTTGTTTGAATAAATGCTTTGAAAAGGGAATATTTAAACGCCAATTGTGGGCGACACTTTAAGATACTCCGCACATGAGAGACGTGCAGCAGGCTGTTTGCTCATCATCCTGCACCAGAGATGATGTTTATATTCATAAAGGATCAATTAAGTTAACGTTAACTTAACAGTTACATGGAATTTATGTTTTAACGTTTTTAAATGGTCATGCTTTAAATTAAACATGAACTAAAAGTCAATTGATTGTAACGTTATTTCATTGCCAACTTTTCATAAAAATTATGCAAACATAAAACAGTCAAACACAATGACATGATATGCAGACATAAGTTATTAATATAAGATTATGCAATTTTCATTCAAATAATAAGATTATAGAATTGTATTAAAAGGCCTAATAACAATACAACAACAAAAACAATTTCATAAGATTTGTGTGTGCATGGCGGTTTTCAGCTCTCCACTGCAGTCAGTCCAAAATGTCAAGGCTGGGTTCTGCAAGGCTGGCATCTTTCCTCAACATCTTCAGGTAATTTTGACATTAATACAATGCTAATTAATCATCTAAGCTACTTGCATTTCTTTTCAAGTGTATTAATGAGTTTTACATACATTTTATTTTCACACACACACACATCTGCAGATGGAAGTGATTTTTAATCAGTTTAGTGTTAAATGTAAATAGTTGTAACACACACAATGCAAATCAATCATGCACACAGAAATGTAACATGTTAATTTCTAGTAATTAGTGTTGAATGTAAATAGTAGTAAACACCAATACACACACACACACACACGATCATTTATGTGTTGTAGTCACATTGGTTAATCATTAAATATGTTGAATCAGTTCAAATTGTTTGCCCTTGTTTGTGTTTTTAAAGAATCAAAAGTTATTTACAAAATGTTACTATATTTAGAGGTTCATTGTACTTAACTCACATGACAATTATTATCACGACACAACTTGCATGTGTGATGCTCCTCTAGCTTATTAAAGCAGCAAATAACTTACATTTTCATTAACAAATAAAGGTACTCACCTTTCTTATTCATTGCAATCTTGTTTTCTTCAGTTAAAATAAATAAATATGTCACATTTGATACGTTAAATGCAAAGTGCCCTGTTGCTCAGCTGAACATCATTGTACTTCCTGTACAAAAACACAACGCATCTCATCTTCCAGACACGTGTGAGGCGGTACTTCTCACTTTTCTCAAAAACTATTGGTCCAAAACATCAATCAAAGTGTAGTCTGTCCAATGGGTATTCCCCAGAGAATGATCACACAAACATGCTTGTCTTGCTTTCAACAATGTTAACGGAGGAGTGGTCACACGCGGAAGGGCGCAGCGAACATGGTTAGCACGTTAGCTTTTTGTGTACTTGTACTTTTTAAGTAATGTTTTTAATCTGTAATTTTACTTTTACTTAAGTATATTTTGTGAAGTATACTTCGCTACATATTTAAAACACATTTGAGTAAAAAATGGGATGTGGAAACAACTGCAGCAAATAATGGGCAGAAGAAGAAACTGGCGCTAAAATCACAAGAAAGATGCAGACGACAAGACAGGCTTCAAGGGGCCGCTCAAATATCGCGTGTTTTGCGCGCTTAAGTTCGTTATTTCAAATGTAGGCGCTGTATGCGCTCATAATGGAAGCCGCCGTTTTTTCCATAGCGTCGCGCGCATCGAGATAAATACATCTCAACTTTTCAGAATGCCGCAAGCGCACCGCAGGTCATGTACCTTTCCTTCTTGTAACGGAGAGCGCAGCTGATGGTTGCTTAGCAAACAAACACAAAGTCAGGACTACTGAGCGCAACCTGATGCGCGCATTGGAAAAAGGAAAAGCAGCGCGCTAGCGTTTTCCATGCGTTTTAGGCGCGATATGTGAACGGGCTAATGGTGCAGACCCAGCTGAAATTTATGCCAAATCATATTCTGCTGAAGTTGAACTCTAAGGAATGAAGTGAAAACCCCTGGCCTTATATTCATGCTCTATTATGCAGTGTAAGCTGTGTTTGCCTCGGAGACCGAACTAGCAGCTTATAACATCTAGCATCGCTGGCTACAAAACATGTAGAGGTAACGTAAATACAACACATCATTGCATTGGTGGTTAAAACGGCTTTTAGCAAAAGGTTTTGCACAAATGAGCCAAAAGACAGTGGTGCAGGGTGTGCAATATCATCTGAGATAATATAATAATTGTTGTTTGTCCCAGAGTGCTTTCACTGCGTGATTCAGTCTGTTAAACGTTTAGAATGATCACAAAATTGAAGATATAGAAGCAGAAAATTTATATATTTATATAATTTAATATAGTAAGTCAACATCACCACGAAGAATGCCGGTTTTTCTCAAAAAATCACCATGATTACATAGGCCTGTAGTTTTTCTTTTACAACGGTTCAAAAACAAGAAGTTAATTAAGAGACTTTAGACACCATATTGCCTGTTTTTGCTCTATTTCGACAACAAAAATAATTCCAAACACAGCCACCATACACAGTTTTGCGTCTCTGACTCTGAGCAATTCCTTGAATTAACCGTTTAAATGATTCTGTTCAATCGCAATGACTCACTTATCAGTGACTTACTGACACCTACTGGTGGTTCTAATTTAACATTTAAAGTATCTTTTTATTATTATTATTTTTTTTATTTCTAATGACTATTTAACATTTGTGACCCTGGACCACAAAACCAGTCTTAAGTCGCTGGAGTATATTTGTAGCAATAGCCAACAATACATTGTATGGGTTAAAATTATACATTTTTCTTTTATGCCAAAAATCATTAGCATATTAAGTAAAGATCATGTTCCATTAATATATTTTGTAAATTTCCTACTGTAAATATATCAAAACTAGGAGCTTAATTTGAACAACTTTAAAGGAGATTTTCTCAATATTTTGATTTTTTTGCTTCCTCAGATTCCAGATTTTCAAATATTGTCCGATCATAACAAACCATACATCAATGGAAATATGATTTATTCAGCTTTCAGATGATGTATAAATCGCAATTTAGGAAAATGGACCCTTATGGTTTTGTGGTTCAGGGTCACATTTTATGTCTTATTTATCAAAACATTATTTCTGCATTTGTAACAGCAGGCTAAATGCATTCATGTCAGTGTGTAATACATCTACGCCACTTCAGATGAAGCTTCATGCTTTCCTCTGCATTGCAAAGATTAATTTTGTTGATACTGATTTAATTTGCCTGGTAACAGCCCAAATGTCTTATAATTCTAAATAACTGATTCCTTTAATTAAAAACACCTAGTTTGAGATTTATAGGCCCATATCCCAGGGGTGTCAAACTCTGGAGGGTGTTACTGGAGGGCCACAGCCCTAAAGAGTTTAGTTCCAACCCTGCTCCAACACACACACCATGTAGTTTTCAAATAAGCCTAAATGATTAGTTTAGCTGTATCAGATGTGTTTAATTAGGGTAATATCTACACTGTGTAGGGCTGTGGTCCTCCAGGTACTGAGTTTGACATCTTCGGTCTATCCCATTTTTTCCTCCCTCCCATTGTTAAAATGTAACTAAGTACTTTTTACTCTGAGTAAATTTTAAATGAGCTACTTTTTACTTTTACTTGAGTATATTTTTAGACTGGTACTTTTACTTGTACTTAAGTAAAATTTCAGTAATGTAATGGTACTTTTACTTGAGTAGAATATTTTTGTACTCTTTCCACCTCTGATCCATTGTAAGGCTATGATTGACAACGTGGTCCACAATAGTGGCCCTTATTTCATCTGATATGCACCTATGCCCTTGGCCTCCTCCTTGGTCCTATAGAATACATTTTGAGCAACATGATATTAGCAACTGAAGATGTAGGAAACCGCAGATACTTGTACATAATCAGTTATATGAATGTACCAAAGCAATCGCAATTTGTTCAAAAGAATGAGAAACTGCTTTTATGATGTGCACAAGTGACTAGATGATGATGTAGTAGTAGTAGCCCTTTATTGTCACTAGTCACAAGTACCAGCGAAATTAGCCATCAACCTGTCCATACATACACAACATACATATGACAAGGGGGTAGACAGAACAGGAAGACAGGGAATTGAAGAAAATACAGCATTTACATGAGGAAAGTGAGGAGAGAAAAAAAATAACCCCCAGACTATGCTCCTTAGAGAGTACAGTGTGAGAACAGAAAAAAAAACACCTCAGCACAAAAAGCACATACACCATAAACACACGACTCTTGCAACAGGGGAAAACAAATCCAGCTCCGACAAGCAGCAATCCGGTCCAGCAGCCATTTGTTTCGGCGCCGGTCACAGACCCGCCCGTCAGGCTGGCGGGTTCAAAGCGAACGGAGGCGAGGGATGGGGGAGGGGAAGTGAGTGCATATTTGTGTGTGTCGGTAGTAGTTTATAATCAATGTCTGTAGAATGGGGGAGGAGGCAAGAGCGTCTCACTGCAGTGTTCTTTCCCAGGGATACATTTCCAACAACGACCTTGCCGGGCAGTGCTGGTACGGGGGAGCCAGAAAAGATAAGATTGTGATTTGTTTAGGCGAGTAGCCGCATTCCAATTCCGCAGCTACTCTCTCTGTCCATTCTGATCCCGGATATCATCAATTTTCTTTTGCAGAGCCGTGAGCTTCTCCATGATAGAATCCATATTGCGGTTAATAGTCTCAGTCTCAATGCTGACCGCTCTTCCCACAGCTTCAGTCATGACGGGCAGCCTTGTGCTTTGGACAGCTGTTCCCGTTTTCTGAATTCTTCGATAACCCAGGGCAAAGCCTAATCCAATCAGCAGAAGACCTGTTATCATGGTTCCGAATAGGTAGATGTCTTCAATGTCCTCCACGGAAAGAGCCGCAAGACATACGATTCGCCACCTCTCCCACGCGTACATTGTATACCCAGCTGCGAACGTTCCGTCCAGACAGGCAGGTTCCCCGGAACCCAGTTTTCTTGTCGAAGATGGTGTCAATAGCGTTGAGGGACCAGTTGATCAAATCCATAATTTCTCAGTTTGAAGAGCAGTGCAGTGAGAGTCTCTCAATAGATCAGACAATACTGGAGAGCAAGCAGGGAAAATAAGGGAGGACATGGAGTGAAAATGACCGCCTCCGTTGAGTGCCAGAAGAGAAGAGGTTGATGTGGAGGTTGAACAAGTAGTTTTGAAATTGTCATTTCTGATCTGAGAAATGCACCAAAGCGACTGAGAAAAACTGTACATTAAATGTTTCCTCCTGGTGGAATGACCTGCCCTGGAAGTCCTTAGCCAGCCAAAACACTTGCCCAAACATACACTTGCTATGTGTACTGCGTTAAGCTAACTGAGACTTGTTACTATAGCACTTGCATATCATTGCTCTTTTGTTGATTTTGATTGCTTCCATTGTCATCATTTGTAAGTCGCTTTGGATAAAAGCGTCTGCTAAATGACTAAATGTAAATGTAATGTAAATTCTGAACTTCTTGTTGACTGAACTGCTGTATAAATTCAATATAATAATCAGAAACATGGTAATACATGTTTTAGTTTGGCTTTCAATCTGTGGCTAGCTTAATCAAATCAGTGAAAGCATAGCGTTTTTAACAAAGCATGTAGAGTTAAAAAACTTAAATCTCCAGACCTTGTTCTATTCAGTTGTGATCCGTCTGACAGTTTGAAAGTAACAACGTTAGTGCAGGCATGAGACAGAAAGAGAGATAAGATACAGGGTTTACTAGCCTAAGGGCATGAATGTTGACAGGAAACAGAAGCACTTTTGTGGTCAGTCTGAGTAATAATCAGCAAACAGAAGGAGTGACGTAACAGTCCCCTGGGCATTAGAGTGCGCTCAGCGCGACGGCTACCTGACGAGCCCAGCGGAGAAGGGACGTGGGCTGCTGAATGTGGCTTGGTGGCTGGAGACGTCCCTCCATCCTCTCTTGAGCAAACACAAAGGTGTTTTCTCAGCACACTGCCATCACTTTCTCCTGTCACTCAAATCATACGTTCCGATCCCTGATCGTCTGAGGGTGAGTGTTCATGTGTGACTGGGCAGTGGTGGTTTCACACCCTTCCCCTTAAACTAAATATAAGCAGGAATAGAGCAATAACATTTCTGTGTTATTAGATTTAAAAGTTCAAGGGATGCTCTCTGTAAATTCAACTTGACCTCTATGGGCAGTATTTGTGGCATGCAGTCAGTTACCACAGAACATATTTTGGTTTGTTGTTAATAATTTCAGTTTGTAAAAACAGTGTAGCAGCGTAAAAAACGTAGCAGTGAATGATGAGGTATCATATATCAATCACAAATGCAGTATATGGAGTACCTCAAAGCTCAGTACTAGGACCATTGGTTTTCACACTTTACATTTTACGCTTGGGAGATATCATCAGGAAACATGGTGTTAGCCTTCACTGTTATATTGATGATACACAGCTCTATAATTCTTTGCTGCCACGACAAAGCATACCAATTAGAAAAAATAACGACTTGCATAGTTGATATAAAAACTGACTAGTAATTTCTTACTGATAAGTTCTGATAAAACAAGTGTTGAATTATCGGACCAAAACCTCTGCATGTAATAACCTAGAACACTGTCTAACACATGATGGCTTCTCTGTCAATTCTTCGCCATTAGTTAGGAACCTTGGTGTGCTGTTTGATAGCAGTCTGTCCTTCGAAAGCCACGTGTCTAGCATTTGTAAAACATAATTTTTCCATCTCAAAAATATAAGTTACTACCAATTCGCAAAATTCTTATCTCAAAGACTTGTTAGGCTGCATTAATTAGGTCAACCGGAAGCAGGAACACTTCCCATAACACCCAATGCACTTGTTACATCAAAAGAAGGATGGCATCTACGCTAATATTAGTTTGTTTCATTCTTATTCCAAGGTCACAGTAGCCACCCAGATCCAGTCTGTATCCAGATCAAATCGTGAATCAGCACCTAAAGACGACCTCTACAGCCCTGAATGTTAGTGAAGACCATGACAACTAGATGAGCACCCGAGACTGATCCCCAGCAAAGATCTTGTCACCTAGATGGCCATCACCACAAGATCACAGGAACCAGATGAGTCCTCTGCACAATCTGACTTTGTTGCAGCCTGGAATTAAACTGCTGGTTTCATCTGGCCAGAGGCGAACGATGGAGTTTTGGTTCCTTCAACACACTATTTTCCTGTTTAATAAAGTTAAGGTGCTCTGTATTGTAAAAAGCACTATATAAATAATCGTGACTTGACTTGACAAGACAACACAATACAACACAAAATGTTTCGTCAGAAATCCACTTACAATGAATTTCTAAGGGGTAATGTGTTTGTGTATGTATCATTGACCTCTTTTACAACTGTTTTTAAAAACAGTAAAGTGTTACAGTAAAGTGTTTCTTTTTTCACACTGATACATGAGTTAAAATGTTTTCTGTCATAATAGAGTCTTATTTGTATTTAACTTGCAACATTTAAGATTGTTCACAGTACCATGTCAATAGATAAAGGAAGAGAGAGACAGACAAGCATAATGATAGATGAATAGATACAGGTAGACAGAAAGATAGACAGACAGAAAGATAGACAGGAGAATATAGGAACCTAGGAATAATAATGACAGACAGGTTAGTTGACAGAAGAATGATGGATAAATAATTATACATTTAACAACCAAGATATAGACTAGATTGTGAATAGATACAAACAGTATGGGGAGGAGGATAGATAGATAGATAGATAGATAGATAGATAGATAGATAGATAGATAGATAGATAGATAGATAGATAGATAGATAGATAGATAGATAGATAGATAGATAGATAGATAGATAGATAGATAGATAGATAGATAGATAGATAGATAGAACACCAGATAAGTGGGATGTGGAATTATAGACAGACATTAAATAGAAAGGTAAAACAAAAGATAGACACAGACAGACAGTTGAAATGGCTCTGGTGTGTGTTTGTAATGGAACTGTAATGGGTCTCTCCCATGCAAGGCTCTTTCAGTGCAGCTTCAGACTGTTTGCTTTGACTCTGGACTGAATACACATGAGCCGTGTCTGTTTATTAGAACTCTGTGATATGATAGGCTGCTTCCAGTGAAACACCCCCTGTAATGCACAACATTTGTTTGTACTGTCTAGTGCTCTATCCTAGCTTGTCCTCACCTATATATCACCATTAGTAAACTCCGATCACAGACAGTCATTCTGCATTTGTCATTCACCACCTTCAAATTATGTCACAGATTTGCTCTCACATGCATAGATAGAACCTCAATATTTCAACAAGCAATGCCCCCTTGTGCATATCGGTAAGCAAGGGCCTGCAGATAGCCTCTGGATGTAGCTTAACCAGCAGAGGGTGACATTTTTCAAGTTCCTTTTAGATGTCTCCCGGGGCAACCTCCTATATTCCTGGATGGGCCTCCACTCAGAGGCCTAACCTCTCCTAATCCTCCTCCCCCAGTTTCCGTGGTGACGGCTCAGACGAGCAGGTGACGCATTGACAGGGAGCAGATGGTTCCCCGTGGAGGTAAGCATGGCTAAACAATAACTCCAAACTCAACATAGAGCCCTTCTTTCTAAACTCTAGTCTCTCTCCTAAACCACACACACACACACACACACACACACACACACACCACACACACACACACACACACACACACACACACACACACACACACACACACACACACACACACACACACACACACACACACACACACACACACACACATAAACACACACAAGCCCAACTCTTACATAGAGACTTCCCCAAAATATACACATAGCCCCCCTCCTCCATATTCACCCAGCTGAAGCCCTCTCATTCCTTTATAGCAAACACACACACACCATCACACTACCCTAATCACAAAAACATGATCATACTCACACACAACACTAATGTGCTGCCCTTTCATCACATCCACACTAAAGAAATGCCGGCCTGCTTTCCCCGTGGCACATGCATATGACGTGGGATGTAGAACACGGTGCCATATAGATGGATTATTATTTAGCAGAGATACTGATTTTGGTTCTGGGTAAAGACATTTAGAGAACATGGAGTTTGGCAGGTTTAATGGAGGAATTTGGTAGAGTTGTGTAAAAAAAGACAAGGAAGCACAAAGAGGATATTCATTTTAGGCTGTTTGCCAAAATTCTCCATCCTTCATTTTTTGTCTCTCCCTTTATGATATTCTCTCTTAATTATTCTCTGTGGGTCTTACTCTTTTTTTCCCCAGTAGGAATTACTTTTCCATAATAATAAGGTTCAATCATGTTAATAAATTAACTGTAATAAAAATAACATAACAAGATAATAATATAGCTTAATTTTAATTAAATTTATATAAATAAATATGCATAGAAAAAAATATATATACATTATTATTATATTTTAATATTATACATACTTTAAAATATAGACTAAATATACTGAAATAAAAGAGAATGAATTTAATATTTCATTGTTTCATTGATTCATTTTGTTAATGTTTGATTCATTTCCAGAAGTCAATTTCATATATGTTATCCTATTATGATTATTTATAGTTTGACTGCTGTCTTTTTTAAATGAAACATTATATTCAGAGGTGATGTTTTTTAATAAATCTTGAGTTGAATGATTAAAGGAATCCCTCATAATACTCACTTGCCGCTGGTAAAATGATAACCTACAGAAAGAGTCACCAAATAAATAAGTGAACAAGTATTTTGGTGAACTGATTCAACAGATTTAAACATTTCATAACTTTAATCATCTCTACAGCTCTTAAGGCATTTCTACTGTTGTTATTGTTAACTAAAGCTAAAACTATTTTGAGCTGAAATATAAATGTTTGACAAAGTGCTAAAAAAAATTAAAACTCAAATAAACTAAATATAAAATATTAAAATTGAAATTGAGTTAATAAAACATGTCTGGGCATGTTAAGCCCTGCCGTGAAGAATCAATTATTTTGGGAACAACTCTCAGCCCTAATTAACAAGATATAATAACAGTTTTCTTTTCTTATGTTGAAGCCAAACAACTTGTTTGTAGTTATCTACAAGTAATCTATGAGTTAGCTTCTTTTAGTGCAGTGCATAATGTGCATTACCTCAGGTCAATCATGCATTTGGTGGGGGGGATGGGAAGTGTTGTATATGTGTATGTGAGCGTGTACAGCGGGGTTGGGAGGGATTATTATGGAGATCAGCTAATGCATGTTGAACATTGCATTCTGGATTTAAATGACTGGTGTGGAAAGCACAGCACAATGCACAACCTCTAACTTTTTTCCACTTTCTCTCTCCTCTTTCAAAGCCACACTTTCTCCCAAAGCACCTGGAGATCACAAACACATCAACCAACTCCACACTATCAATACACTACGCTGAGCCTGAGGCTCAGCCTCACAGCCAGCCTCCATAATGGAGTCACTAATAGGTGCCCATTCAGCAAGGAAAGTGTTTTCTGAAAAAATGTACAATTTATTCAGGCCTCCTCCCACAAAAGCCCCATCTCACATTTTTTCTTCTTCTTTTGACTGTTTAGGAGAGTAAGGAGGAAAAAAGAGGAGAATAACAAATCACTACTGAAAGGGCTTTATAGAGAGTTTGGAGTTCTCTTTTCTTCTATACTTGTAGATGGGGTGAATAGCCTGTCCAGGAGTGAGTACAGGCCCAAGTCCAGGTATTGTTTGGATGTCCTCAATTACTCACTGCTCACATATGTGTAAACAGCAAATGTCTTGTTTAGGTGATTAATGCATACTTTTTAGTATCTTTTGTCATTATATTGACACGATATATATATATATTTTCATGTAGCATGTGCATTGATAGTGATTTAATAAAGACTTAATTTACATTCTCAAAGACAGTTGTATTCCAGTTGTTTCATTCAGTTTCTAGATTGTTAAAGGGATCATTCACATTCTGTCATGATTCACTCATTCTCATGTCGTTCCAGCCTCATATTAGTTTTTTTTCCTCCTATGGTACGTGAAAGAATATATCTTGAGAAATGTCAGTGTTTTTGTACATAAGATAAAACCAAAATGGTTTAGTTACCAACATTCTTACAAAAAGTCATACTGGTTTGGAATGACATGAGGGTGAGTACAAGATGACAAAATTAGAATTTTTGGGGAACTATTATTTTAACTGAATATGTCTAGTTCAGCTAAGGATTAACTGGATTTTAAAAGTTGCAGTTTGAGTGTAAATGTAGGTTTTTGCCCAATTATTTTCCTAGTTTAGACTGTTGTGAAATTAGTATTTCAGTTATTTCATATTAGCCTTATTACCACCATAGCTCTCTCTGTTTAGTTGTAGATAACTAGATTGTAATGCTACCTGAGAAGAATCCTGCCTGAAATCAGTTTCAGTAAGTACCTTCCTCCATGTACAAACACTGCCTGAGAAGTCGTTCGTTTTTTGGGCAGAGGCAACAAGTCAACTCCTAATCTTTCGGAATATTTTCAAATAGTTTTTGTGTGAATAAAAGTAAAAAATCCCATAATCAAGATGTTATTGACCCTTGAATATTCCTATGATGCCACATTATGGCTTTAGAGACCAGAGGTCGAGATATATGTCACAGTTATTTTTCCCAAGCAACATCACTCAGTGGGGTAGAAGTAGCTCCACTGATATAGTGTCGCAAAGACCATATTGTGAAGAGGTAACATTAAAGCAGAGATGCAGGGAGGCCTTATTGTAGTGCATGTGTCTGTTCTGGTTTGACAGATTGATGGAATGGGTGTATAACGGCCCAGTGTGGGCTCTCAGGCTGTGATGAAGTTTAGGGTGTCCTGCTGAGATGGGATAAGCCCAGAACCACCAGCTTTTGTCCCGTTGCTTTTAAGCTAACAATACCTGGTAGAATGGCTAGATCTTATTCACTAAAGACATTTACTTAAGGTTTCATATGATTTTAAGACACGTATTTCAAAGTCTTATATGCACATTCCAGGACTAGTGAATATTGGTTCAAAGCTTGATTACATTTAGCACTGATTCTTTTTCCTATTTTTGCTTATGAAGTTAGGTTATGTATCTGCAAACAAAGGGCAACAACTATATCACTCTGAGCCATTAAATAGCTAAACATAGCTCTCTCTCTAGGAACCATTTCACTGACAAAGCATTTTTCTGTGCGTGCCTTAGCAACTGGCTTTGTTGCATCTGGATTACCCAGAATGCCTTGCAACAATCTCCTTTGTGCATAATATAAATATCTTAAAACAGGATCTTACCATCTAAGATATATATATATATATATATATATATTAGTGGTGATCGGTTATCGGCGTTAACGTGCTGCATTAACGTGAGACTCTTATCAGCTAAAAAAATATCGCCGTTAATCTATTCTCAAAGTTGGGTTGGGAGCTGGGTCTATACTCAAGCTATGATGACTTTCACCCTGATATTTTAGCGCGGATGTATACCTGCGAATTGCACTGTAGGGCGAGAACGAGTCTTGAACTAGAGGCTCGCAGTCCGTGATGGACAGATTGTTAACGGCTGGTCTATGTGGTAATACAATCGGGCAGGACATCCAAACGCTCACCTATCATTCATCAACCTCAAATATGGCTTTTCATCTGAAAGATGTATGTAGTAACAACTTTACATGGCGCTCAATATGATGTTAACCTAGAGAAATGTGCGCTATTGAAGTGTTTGTGTGGAAGCGCTTTGCTGCAGGACAGGCTCCGGTGCGCTCACTTGCTCTTAAAATCTCCGTCATTTTGGTCATACAGATAAAAGTAGCCTAATACATCTTCTGAATCTGTAAAGACTCTACGTTTATTTGTGTGCACTCAGAATAACAACGAAACGTTGCGCTTTTAAGCAAACAGGATGCGCTTTAGGTCTCATGTGAACTTGAGCGAGAAACTTGAAACTCCGTCTTTGAAAAATATATCTATAGAGAGTGAAATGTCAAAAATAAAAATAGAAGGCGTGTGTGTTAGCATGGATGATTTACATGAAATTTAATCTGTGCAACACTGTGCATAAAATAGGCTTTCAGTTCAATATAATAACAAAAAACGACATTTTGTGTTTTTATTCAACTAATAAGGTGGGCACGCTGTGATCTGTACTATATTTTTACTGTAATTGACAGTTATCGGTTATTTTTGACAGTTATTTTTAAAAAAAAAATAAAAAACACGGGAGTGGGAGGGAATGGGAGTCAAACTTCCGGGAGTGGAATGGGATTTTCCTCCAGTTTTTTCGTGGGATTGGGACGGGAAGAGATTAAAGTTTGTGATGCATTTTGGAAACAGGAAATGAGTCCCTGGTCTAATGCGCCACCTGGCTTGAGAAACCCGTTCTCAAAGACTTACTTTTAGTCATTATTTGGGTAGCACACATATTCTGAATGCCTTCGGCAGAATTCAAATGAGCCATTTTAATCTAGATTAATCTAGATTAAAAAAATTAATCTATGCCCACCACTAATATATATATATATATATATACAATCATGGCCAAAAATATCGTCACCCTTGGTAAATATGTTCAAAGAAGGCTGTGAAAATTAATCTGCATTGTTAATCATTTTGATAATTTATTAAATAAATTCACAAAAATCTAACATTTCATTGGATAATAAGAATTCAAAATGGGGGAAAATATCATTATGGAATACATTTTTTTCTATAATACACATTGAACACAATTATACGACGGCGTTTTAGTGCCACATAAAAAAAAATAATAATCTAAGATTACGAGATTAAAGTCGTAATATTTCGAGAATAAAGTCGAAACTACGAGAAAAAATTCGAAATGTTACGAGAATAAAGTCAAACACTTCGAGAATAAAGTCGAAATGTTACGAGAATAAAGTCAAAACACTTGAGGTCGAAACACTACGAGAATAAAGTCGTAATATTTTCGAGAATAAAGTCATAATATTTCGAGAATAATCTCGTAGTAATCACGAGATTAAACTCCTAATATTTTGAGAAAATCACACATTGCTAGAAACAATGGATGTGGAGGATTTGGTTAAATCCTACTTTAGATTAAGTTTAGCATAAGGAAATTCTTTGTCTTTTAGGCGCATCAGCACGGAGTTATAATTAGTAAAAGGACACTGCAGCGGTTATGTAGGAAACTTAATTTATTCAGAAGAAAATAACGGCGTCGCCAGTACTTCAGCCGGGTCCCAGCGCTTGTGGCATTATGGCATATTCGGAGACGTTGAGCGCCAGTTCAACTCCTTCAGGGTCGATTTCTTTGATCACCATCCTCATAGTCTCTTGAGAAACAACATATCCTCTTGAATAGCACGCATATGTAACCATCGATATCCTTGGAGTCGACCACTGGTCGCCATCTCAGACTGCACAAAAGAGGCAATTTCCTCAATGTCTGTCTGATTTTTTCTTCTGAATAAATTAAGTTTCCTACATAACCGCTGCAGTGTCCTTTTACTAATTATAACTCCGTTGCTGATACACTAAAAAAAAAAGACAAAGAATTTCCTTATTGCTAAATCTAATCTAAAGTAGGATTTAACCAAATCCTCCACATCCATTGTTTCTAGCAATTCTGTGATTTTTCTCAAAATATTAGGAGTTTAATCTCGTATTACTACGAGTTTATTCTCGAAGTGTTTCGACTTTATTCCCGAAGTGTTTCGACTTTATTCTCGAAGTGTTTCGACTTTATTCTCTAAATATTACGACTTTAATCTCGTAATCTTAGGTTTTTTTTTTTTTTTTTATGTGGCACTAAAATGCCGTCGTACAATTAACTGCACCCTTTTATTCAATACTTTTTGAAACCTCCATTTGCCAGTTTAACATCTCTAAATGTTCTCCTATAATGCCTGATGAGGTTAAAGAACACCTGACAAGAGATCAGAGACCATTCCTTCATCCAGAATCACTCCAGACCCTTTAGATTCACAGCTCCATGTTGTGCTTCTTCTCTTCAGTTCACCTCACTCATGTTCTACAGGGTTCAGGTCAGAGGACTGGAATGGCCAAAACAGAAGCTTGGTGTTGTGCTCAGTGACCCATTTTTGTGTTGTTTTCGAGGTTTGTGTTTGGATTATTGTATGGTTGGAAGATCCAAACATGGCCATTTATAAGATTTCTAACAGAATCGGTCACTTGTTGATTTTTATCTGTTGGTATTTGATAGAATCCATGATGCCATGTGTCTAAACAAGATGTCCAGGACCTCAAGCAGAAATATAGGCCCACAACATCAAAAATACAGCAGTATATTTCATTGTACACATGGGGTACTTTTTATCCCTGTGTTCACCAAACCCATCTTGAGTGTTTGCTGCTAAAAAAAACTTTTTCAGTTTCATCTGACCATAGAAACCAGTCCCATTTGAAGTTGCAGTCGTGTCTGACAACTGAATATGCTGGAGTTTGTTTTTGGATGAGCTAGGATAATTTTTCTTGAAACCTTCCCAAACAACATGTGGTGATGTAGGTGCTGCTGTTAAGGTTTTCTGACCTCGAGACTCAACTATTTTCTGCAATTCTCCAGCTGTGGTCCTTGGAGAGTCTTTAGTTCCACTCAAACTCTCCTCCTCATCGTGTATTAGGATGATATAGACACACGTCCTCTTCCAAGCAGTTTCGTAACATTTTATGTTGATTGGAAATTCTTAATTATTGCCCTGATGGTGGAAAAGGGCAATTTTCAGTGCTCTAGCTCTTTTCTTAAAGCCACTTCACTAATTTGTGAAGCTCAATTATATTTTGCTGCACATCAGAAATATATTCTTAGTTTTTTCTCATTGTGATGGATGATTAAGGGAATTTGGGCTTTGTTTTCCCTCCTATTTATATTTCTGTGAAACAGGAAGCCATGGCTGGATAATTTCATGTTCATAATCACCCTGGAGTGCTCAAAATTGTGAATATGAATGGGAATATACTTCAGAGATATTTTACTCATAAGAATTTCTAGGGGTGCCAATAATTGTGTCCAACGTGTATTTGAGAAAAACATTTATTTCATAATGATATTTCCCCCCATTTTAAATTGTTATTGTCCAATAAAAGGTTAGATTTATGTGAATTTTTTAAATAAAAGATCAAAATGAATAATGCAGATTAATTTTCACAGCCTTCTTTGATCATATTTACCAAGGGTGCTGATATTTTTGGCCATGACTGTATATGTATCTTAATTTATTCAAAAATACATCAAAAATGCAATCCATACATTCAGTCAAATAATAACCAACTTTTTAAATGTTTAGCATGTTTTTAATATGTGAAAACTATTTTGATTTTGGGGGATAAAAATACCATGATGAATTTTGAAATAATTTTGTGGTTCAAGGAATATATACTTGTTTTTACTTGATTGTTATGCCACATGACTCCGTAGTAAATGAGTCAGTAAATATACTGTAAATATAAAGTACATTTTTTAAGGGTATAAAAGGAATAGTAATACTTTAGTATAGGGACCAATTCTCACTATTATCTAGTTTCTTATTAGTATACCTATTAATAACACATGTACATCCACAATCCTACCCAATACCTAAACTTAAAATAAAGTGTAACCCAGCTACCTTACTAACTATTAATAAACAGTAAATTCAGAGTTTATTGAGGCACAAGTAGTAGTTAATTGTTTGTTAATAGCGAGAATTGGACCTTAAAATAAAGTGTCACCAAAGAAATCAACATGAATCCAAACAGTATATTTCTAAAACAAGGTTTTAAACTAGCTTGCTTTTTGATGTAATTATATTTTTAGATTTTTCTATTTATTTATCATGGGCATATCATACATCATTGACCCTCATTCTGATTGTTTTCCTGTTGATATTCTCTATTTATTGTACCCAACCAAAACCAGAAAGGTTTGTATGTCTGTTGATGTTTCTAGCAGTCACCAGGGGAACAAGCTCACATTAGTCGTTTGGTTAATATTTTTCCTGAATATTTGGCCACAGCTGAAGAGCGAACGAGCGTAAGGCAACTTCAGTCCTTGAAATCCTCTCACACTAATGAGATATGATTAAAACGGCAGATAGACAGCAGCCCCACTGACATGCACGAGGGGAAACACACACTCGCGCACATTCCCACTAATGAGCTTTGATTTGTGGTACTGATAGTGTGTGTGGTTTCCTTAAAACGACTCTGTAAATCCTCAGTAATGTAATTAAGCATGATGGCAGATTTATGCATGTAGCATGACAGAACCTGATCCTTGCCTATTCATTCCACGCTCTGAAAAGCCTTTTGTGTACCACTGCCATCCACTGTTTTGGGCTTGTGTGTACATTTCTTAATTTTCGATAAAGATGACTCACCTGACTGGTTTAGTATAATCATTAACAGAAGCAAAGAGCTCTCGGGCGTTTTGTTCCAGAGATCAAGCTCAAATCGGGAGGATTACTAGAGCAACAGAAGCCTAGACAATTCATTCCATCCAAATAACCACCAAAAACTTGAAGCTTCAGAGTAAAAGGTTGTGTTACAGAAAACCTAGCATGTTGACTACTGAGGATGGACCTAAACACATTTACAGCTGGAAACCTCATTCTGTCGGAGGCACTCAAGCTCGTTTCGGTCACCCTGGGAGATGTATCAACAGCAAGGCCTGGCATTTGAGCTCCAGACCCCAGCACTGGAGAAATACGGTAAGTCTCCGCCACACCAGGGTTCTTCAAAACCCTTTAGCATGGATAATATTAAGCTCAGCCTGTCAGTAGATCTCTGATCTCTGCTTTAGAAATGAAAAAACACTTCAAATCGACTCCATGTTGAGAGGATGAGGAAGCAGGGACAAGAGAGAAGGTGACAGCAGGCCTGAAATCAGAGCATCTGCTCAGGTTTTCGTAATGAATGTTAAGCAGGTTAGCTGCTGGGGTGCGGCTGTGCCAGAGGTCAGTGACGGGCATGGCAAACTTCGGCTTTATCCCCCTGGAGAGCCTTCGAAATCGGGCAAGGTGCTAACTCCTGCTCCTCCTATTGTGGTGGTACCACTAACCATATTGATCTCTGATGCTAGCAGATTAGGTCATAAAGAAGGCTCTGTCCAACCAGTGGGGGTCCTTTTCTGATTCTCCGGTCTCCTTTCGGGGTCACAGAATCTGTGGAGCCCCTCTGACCCTCAGAGTCAACACGTACACACACCATTGGCTCTGCAAAGGTGGCGAGGATGGACACTATTAAGCCAGATTGGTTGGACGGTTACATTCATGGCTCATCATAGCTGACCCGGCGAGCTGCAGTGGGCCGTTGGTTTTGTGCATATGTTTTACACCGGTCTCCTCCATGCTGGGGATCAAGGCCTGTCTCTTTTGTAGACTATTAATAGGGTTGCAGTTTGGAGACCTCATTGTTTTGGGGGAAAGGATATCCTCATGTGTCCGTGGTGCTTTTGTGGTTTGATTGATGTTCTGTGTTGTAAGGTTGTGTGTGGATGATGTTAAGGGTGTACGTTTGTTGTGTATTAGCTTGGTAATTCTCTTGTTGCGGACGTCTGTGTAATGTGGTTTGTCAGAGATTGCTCTATAAGCCTAGACAGTGATCTGCTTATATAAACTCAATTGAAAGTTTATCTGTATAGGCTGAATGACTTGATCAGTCATCAATCTGGAATATTTTGTTCCTTTTTTGTTTGTTCAGAGTGATGAGTTCTTAAAGGCTCAGTTCACACAATAATTTACATTCTGTCATTAATTGCTCACCCTTGTGTTGTTCAAAACCCATGAGATGTCCATGTTCTTCTTTGAAGCCCACAAAATGAAGATATTTTTAATTAAACCTGAGAGTTTTCTGTCAAATACATGTGAAAGTCCCACAACAACAAGTTGACGCTTCAAAAAATTCTGAAAGACTGTGTAAAAGTAATCCATTTGTGTTTTGAAGATGAGTGAGAAGTCTTATAGGTTTGGAACAACATAAAGGTGAATAATTAATGACAGAATTACATTTTAGGGTGAAATGTGCCTTTAAGGAAAGGATTGAGGAAAGATCAGTAGCAAAAGCTACACAACTCTTTTTTTGTCACACTTTATTTTAAAGTCCAATTCTCACTATTAAATAACTATTAACTGTAAGGTAGTTGTTAAGTTTAGGTATTCAGTAGGATTAGGGATGTAGAATATGGTCATGCAGAATTTGCGCTTTATAAGCGATAAACAGCTACGAATGCTAGTAATATGCATGCTAACAAGCAACTAGTTAATAGTGAGAATTGGTCCCTACTAAAGAGGTACAACATTTTCCTTTTAATAGGCTGGCTAAAAATATTGATTTATGATTAATCACAATCTTCACTTCAACATTTTTTAAACGATTCTTAAAATATCAAGATCAACCTTTTATTTTATTTTCAGTGATTTATACAGCATTTCCCACCCTGCACGCCATTGTTAATTCACTTAGCATTTTGTGTCTCTCAGCATTTATTGTGTCCAAAGGAGGACAGTTGAGATGTGTTATAAGATAAAAGTGTGTTTGTGTGTTTGTATCAGCCCATGAAATATGGCCAATACAGAGTGATTATCTGGCCCCTGACTCATCGCTTCAATGATCGTCCATAAACATTGATTAAATCTTATGTAGGTCTTATATAAGACAGTTTGCAATAATTGGAAAATATGCAAGAAGTTTTCCTTAAGAAATAGACAGATGGCCAAGAGAGAAAGAGATGGTGAGGTAGGAGAAGAAAGGACCACTTTGCTTATTAGTACATCAAGTAATTTGATCTTCCTTCTTCCACCTACTTATTTTTGACAAGCTTCACATTTCCTGTCTCTAAACCAGTCGAGGAGTATTTCCTGTCTGGCCTCAGTCTGTGTGATGCAATAGTAAACAGTCTCCCTGACAGGAAAAGCCCAAAGGACATGGGCTCTGCTGCGCCCCTGAGACACCGAGGCAATGGAAAGCCCATCTGCCTGGAATTGGCCTAATCTCATCTGGTGAATTGGACGATGGAATATAGAAAACACCAATCACGCCTGTCCAATTTCATTACGGATCTCAATGATGAGAAGTTCAGAGAGGAGAGCAGAATGGTGTGGGCTGACTAGACTCAGTACAGACCTGCTTATGTTTGCTCGAGAGCCTCGATTGAAATAAGCCCATCACCCTGTGACCTCTAAGGCAGGGTGTTGGATTACGACATGAATATGACATCTAATCAAGGTCACTGTTCACCCAAGCTGCCCTCCTGATGTTTAAACACAGCCTGTGGTGTTGTGACTTTTAATGAGTCTTAGAGTCTCATGAGGTCTGCTGGTCTTGTCCGTCCCTTTGCCAATCTGTGAATACTGAATATTACTGTCCTCATTCACAAAAACACAGGTTATTGTGTACTAAGAGGCCCAATTCAGGATTTGGTCAATGTGCATAGTCCAGCAGTTGTTTAGGTGAAGAGGATAATAAGACAAGCAGTAATTGCAGGGCATTTTATATGCAAAAGTCATTAGTTAAGATAATTGTCTGCAGTTATGTTCAGAGGAAGGTAGAGAAGTCATGTTTAACTCTGTGGCACCGGTGACTCCCAGTTCTGTTCACTTAGGCTAAATTAGCTATTCAAAATGTATGTAAAATGTATAAAAATGTATCTACAAATTCAGTAATTTGATTACCCAGTGTGTTAAAGACGCTGTCACAAATTACATGCAACAGACATGAATCACGTGAAACTGAAATGTAATATTGATATATACTGCCCAATATCAAGAGTGATATTGTCATATATGTTATCTATAAGGCGCTAAATAATTTTCATATACATTCTCTGGTTAGATGAAGTTTACAATATATATATATAAAATCCCCAGAGTAAAATGTGAATACTTTATGTACGTATGTTCATATCTACATGATGATTTTTGATGGTATTATGGAGCAACCATGTAAACAATATTGATGGATGAACGTTTATATGATATACAGTATATGCTCAAAAAAGTATCACATAAATAAACATACAAAGTTGCATGTGCTAGATATATATATATATGAAATTTTTCCTTTTTTCTGATTTGGTTTCATAAATGTTTTAAGCTCATATGACAATATATTTCATATATGGAAATTTAGGCTAATA